>CM059867.1:55736203-56430324 GCA_030490815.1 Acer saccharum
GCAAGGAACTGATATAACTTTTGTCAGTTCGAACTGATAATAGAATTTATATATATATATATATATATATATATATATAGTCTTTCTATTGTCAGTTCGTCCTGACAATAAATATATCAGGACAAATAATGTGGACCACAGATTATGGAGAAGTTTTGACAAGTGCATATACTTTGAGTCAAAGTATATAAATCTAGTGGTACACATTCTTTGTCTTGATATATTTATTGTCAGGACGAACTGATAATAGAAAATCTGTATATATATATATATATATATATATTATAATATATATACATTTTTCTCTCATCAGGACCGATGATAATAATGATGGAGGGTTTGATGATGTATGAGAAAAAAATTATTTTTTAAAAAAGAAGATGTTTTAGGTCTATAAAATAGGAAAAAAAAAAATAAATAATGCTACTTTGCTTAAATTTGATGCCCAAATGACGTGGCAATACTCTCATCTATTCATTTAAATCAAGTAAATCTAATACAATCTAAATGAATGGATGAGAGTGTTGCTATGTTATTTGGGCACCAGATTTGGGCAAAGTAGCATTACTAAAAAAAAAACACAAAAGAAGAAGAAAAAAAAAACTTGTTTCCTAAAAAAATATATATATATTGAGTGTCTTTAGAACTTGTTTGTCTTATTTAGTAATTTTAATTTAGATTAAAATTATCATTAAAAAAAAAATTAAATGGAGTGTAAATAGATAATTAGTAGATTGTCAACAACATTTTTTTTTTTTTTCAATTTTAGATTTTATTAAAAACAAGTTAAAAGACTAAAATAGCCCTTTGACTGTTAAGTTTGATTAATGAAAGGACTAATTTGGTATTTGCGAAAAAGTTAGGGACCAATGTGGTCAGTTTTGTAAAGGTTGCAAACTTTTTTTTTTTTTTTTTTCTTTTTAAGTCCATGACCTATTTAGTAATCGCCCTTGAAAATTACAAAACACCATCTTGAAATATTACACCAACAAAAATATATATATATCCTTATAAAATTAAGAAAAATTCTTAAAATTACAAAATCACTGCTATAAAATTACACTAACAAAATACTCAATAAAAAAAAAAATACTTTAATCCAAAAGTATTAGGATACCCTTGTTCATTAACAAAACGAAAAGATATGCCAATGGCCTCGCAGCATGATGGCTGGACCCTCCTCTTGGAGCCCTCCACCATCCAAGTTCGAGTGCCAAGGCATGCATATAGATATGCCAATTTTCCTTGGTCCACATGTTGTGTGGATGTGGTCCCACCTTGTGTGGGTAGTTGTCCTACTTTTGAGTGGGTGTCTCTCTCCCTATCTGTGGGAGCTGCTCTCTGGGCCGTGCTTGTCAGCGTCTCTATCCTCGCAGGTTCCCAACTATTGTTGTAATCCAATTCCAGTTGCTGTTATCCAACTGTTGTAATCTAGTTGTTGTAATTTCAAAAAAAAAAAAAAAAACAAAACAAAACGAAAAGATATGATCCAACAATTGATACAATAGATAATTTTTTTTATAATTAAATTGTTACCATATCAAATATGATATGATTTGATATGGTATATTTTTCTATATAGTTTATTTCTTATATGTTTTAGTTCTCATATGATCTATTTCCTTTATGTTAGATTTAGTTCTTGATTTGATTTGCTTGTAAGAAAAGACTTCGTCATCAAGAAGAGTTGAGACAATATTTGCAATCTCAGAGTATGTGTATCCATTTAGGATATGTGTTTTTAGTATGGTGGTTGGATGATCATATTTAGGGGTGGGGATGGGTTGGTTTGGGTTGGGTTTGATTATACCCAAACCGAACCATTATAAAATCGGTTTAATTTTTTACAACTCAAACCAAACCATTTATAAGATAAAACCAAACCAATAAAAATCGGTCTTTGGTTTGGTTTGGTTTAATGGTTTAAGTAAATAATTACATTATTTTTTATTTAAATAAATTTAATAATATCAAATTATCAATATAAGTAGTTAAACAAATTATCAATAAGATAAATAATAATACTAATTTATAACGCTAGATTTAACTGCACTACTCATTTAAAAAATAAATAAATAAATAGCTCAAGTGTAGAACGCCCAAAACTGAAAAAATAAAACTAAATCGTTTAAGCTTCTAAATTAATAATATCTACCACTATTGAAGCAATCACTTTGAAGTTTCAAAGTTCACTACTTGTTGCACTGAGTTAACTTTAGTTTTTATTTGTTTTCTCCGATAATTTAAGTAATAATATATATATATATATATATATATATATTACCACTTTGAAGTTTCAAAGTTCACTTCTTGTTGCACTGAGTTAATTTTAGTTTTTATTTGTTTTCTCCGATAATTTAAGTAATAATATATATATATATATATATATATATATATATTTATATATGTAGTGGTTTGGGTTGGGTTATGATAACTCTTATTTCTACACGTTGTGTAGCCCCTTACTTTTATCTTTTATGCTTGTTTTCCGGGTAAAACCGGGTATTCAACGATTTAAATAAGTGTTTCAGGTAATTTTTCATCACAGGGGCTAAAGTGTAAAAATAGAGAAACATTGGGGCAAAAGTGTAATTTCAAGAAGTTGGTTATGCGACCTTGTTTTGCGATTAGGGGCTGCAGAATAGGGCACATAAAGGGACTAGAACATCACATTTTTGCAATTCTGCGGCCTAGGGCGCAGAATAGGGCGCAAAACTAAGGCAGAATTTCGACGAAAGTCTCCTGCAGAACACTCAACTTGCGGGGACCATATCTCTCTCCTCCAATCGAACTGGGTTTCGTACTATATATGGTTGGAAAGATTCAGAAGTCTTCTTTCCAACGGTTCTTCAAGAATGTGATTCCGATGTTTGTGGAGAAAGTTATGCCCGTTTCCGTAATGGTGCGCACTGTTGGAAACCCATCCGCGAAATGCCCAATTTTCAGCCACTTAAGGGCATTTTCGTCCTTTCCCCCATTTCTGCCCTAATCTCCTAAACACTATAAATATCCCCATTTTCTTTCCTCTCTTCAGTTTTTACACAGAATCCCTAACCCCCCTCTCTCTCTCTTCCGCCCCACTCTCTCCTTCTTCCATTTTCTTCACCTTCTTCACTTTCTCACTAAATAAGGAGAGGATCCAAGCTCCCATGGAGGTTTTTCCTCCATGGGAGGCTACCATACATCACCACCACCACGTTTTTCAATTCCTCTACCACAATTGAGAGTAGATTGCAAGGAGATAGGAGGGGTTTTTGACCAATTTCGAGCCAAGCATGGAAAGGAGCTCTTGGAGGAATTTCTTCAAGGGTTGTATCTCCTTTTACTCATTCTCCTTGTATTTCTTATTTTCTTAATTGTGTAGCCACCAATTTGGGGATTTTGTAAACCTACACTTGTGTAATATATGTTGTTTGTGCTTAAATTCGGTTGGGTTTTGTTTCACTCTTTGTTAATTTCATGAATTTAGCTTTAATTGTAATATCCATGTGTATAGAGGTCCGACATTGATATGTGTCCATGATTGGGATTAGGAGTAGAGTAATTTAATGTAGGAGTAGTGTAATTTAACTTCCCATGATTGTTGATTGATTGATGGATGACCAAAATGCCATGTTTAGAGTAATTGGAGTGTTAGAGATTTAGCTCCAAAGAGTGGGAAAGGTTTCAGTTCAGGCATTTAGTTGCTAAATTGCCTGGGTTCCAATTCTTGTGCTTAATGGGTCTTGTTATCAAGGCACAATTGCTCATCCTTGGCTGGATTGGGTAATAAATTGATTTAGAGAAAATTTCCAAATCAAGAGAATGAACCCTTAACCCATATTGAATGTTCTTAATGAATAACAACCAACTTGTTTGCACATTGTTGTTTGGTAAACTTGTTTCCCACATCTAGCCATCCTAGGGAGATTGATAAAACCGAATCCGTATCTAGAGTAAAGACAAACTGAATTCCTCTTGTGCTTGTGTAGTTATATGGGTATTTTATTGCTTAATGCTTTCACTCGGTTAGCCACCTTGTGGATGATATTTAGGCTATGTGTTATATATTGCGTGGTTTACATTAACATGTCCAGCGTGATATCCTCTACATTTGACCAGACAGTGAGAGATACACTAGGCTAGCGTGTAGAGCTCGTGTGTGTGTCCCACAGTCCTTAATGAATCCAAGCATTTATGCATGGATGTAATCTCTAAGACATCGAGAGAGATTAGAGATTAATTAAAGGGACACGAGCATATAACATACGTGTTGTATGGGTATTTCGTATTCTTAATGCTTTCACTTGGTTGCCATCCCGTATTTGGTTAGCCATTGTGAATGAATTATCGGCTGTAGTATGGCCCACGCGGTTACGCATTACATGCCCAACGAAATAACCACTATATATGACCAGACAGTGAGAGATACACTAGGCTGGCATACAAGGCTCTTGTGTGTGTGCCACGGCACTTAATGAATTCATGTGTACTTTGTATGTGTGGATGTGATTTCTAAGACTCGAGAGAGATTAGAGATCAATTAAGGGGACACGAGCCTATGATATACTTGCATATTGAGGGACTAAGTGAGTCTAGAGCTTAATTAGGTGGATTGTTACGGTTGAATCATTGTTCTAGTGTACACCACATTTCATGCGTCTCTCCATTCCATTCTATCCATGTATATATTATGTTAGTTAGTTTATTTATTTATATTATTATTTACTTTTCCACAAACGCAACACACGAGTTCTCTCGGAGTGTTGTAATAATAGCTAGAACTGGTGACGGTTGGCGAATCCCACCTCCCTGCAGAACGATACCCTCACTTGCCGCTGTGCTAGTCCCTATGACTCGCGCGCTAGCGAGGTCGAACTTAAATGTTCATCTTTTGACCGACATCGCAACGACGTGTCGTCAGGTTATATGGTTTGATAAAATGCAACCCACAGACCAACCCAAAACCCAAATCAATTGGGTTGTTCAAAAACAATCCAATCGGTTTATTTTTTTCAACGAAACCAAACCAAACCAACCCGCTTAAATTGGTTTGGTTTGGACGGGTTGATCGGTTTGGCGATTTAGGTGCCCACCCCTAATCATATTTATATAAGTTTTTCTCACCTATTTTGACAAATGTTATCTTTGGTATGGGAGAAACACATCGGAAACACATCTACATACTATATATTATTGCTCTCATCTTTTTTGATCGATTTCAACAGATATCATCTTTGGGTTGAAAGAAACACGTTTACATACTATATATTACTGCTCTCACCTTTTTCGACTTCGACATATGTCATCGTTGGGTCGGGGGAAACATGTCTACATAATAAATATTGTTGTTCTCATCTTTTCCGACTTCGACAGGTGTCATTTTTAGGTTGGGGAAACATGTCTACATAATATAGATTATTGTTCTCACATATTTCAACTTTGACAGATTCTTTGGGTTAGGGAAACATGTCTATATACTATATATTATTGTTCTCACATTTTTCAACTCCGGCCGATGACATATAGTACTCGTCTAAATGTGAATTTTCTGATATAATTCTAGTGGTGTTTGATGAAAGGTGGATATTGATGAAAGTCCAGCAGTTGCAAACGCTAAGAACGTGAGGATAGTACCGAGTACCGACATTCAAGATATACAAAAATGGAAGCCGAGTGAAGGAACTTGTCATCCCCAGTCGTGATATGTAGGAACACTCGGTGAGGCATTACAGCTTATAGAACTCACAACTGTACTTTGCTTCCCTGTCGATTTTCTGCAATGTGATCTCGCTCCCCCCAATCCATCCCCAAATTGCCACTGCTCTCGCAATCTTTCCCCGAACCTTCGAATGCAAATCATGGACCCCGAACCTTCGAATGCACAACTCGTGTGTGGGCGCGACCTGCGTATACGAATGCCGCTCCGATTGGACCGTGAAGTCAAGTTGACTTTTTGCCACTTCCCTAAGTCAACGTTTTTGATAAGGAAAGAATTAATTGTTTGGATTCTGATTTCTTACTTGATCACTAAGAATACAGAATCGGTTTTAATTAGAAATAAATCTCCTTAACCGGAAATTTTCTCTAATTAATTGGATTTCCTTTATTAAATCAAAAACGTGATAATCAAGAATTCCAACTAAACCCTAGTCTCGGTTTTTCTATAAAACCATGTGGAAATGGTGGAATCTGTCACTATTTTAAACTGATTTGGTGAGAATGTCAGTGGTTTAATAAGTTAAGTTTAAAAGGCACCTATTATGGTGAACTACCAAAATTGCCCTTAGTTAATGATTTATGTTATTCTGTTTGGTCTTGTCTCTGTCCACACTTGCAAGAAAAACGTCAGTAAGATTTAACTTAGTTCAACTCTCGTCTCTCTACAAATAAAAGTTCAAGGTGTTGCCCCGACTTTCTTCTTCAGTAAAATAAGGTAATATTTCTTGATCCTGCTTGTTTGAATATTTCGAGCATTTTAGTATTTTGTTAAACTGAAGCCATTGTTATAATGTAAGAACCTTTCACTTTTTGAAAAACCTGTGGTGCCTTTCTGAAAAACAATCGTGCCTTTTGGCTAAGGAATCGTGCCTTTTGGCTAAGGAATCGTGCCTTTTGGCTAAGGAATCGTGCCTTTTTGGTCATGAATCGTGCCTTTTTGGTCATGAATTGTGCCTTTTTGGAAAAACCTTTCGTGCCTTTTTGGTCATGAATCGTGCCTTTTTGCTAAGAAATCGTGCCTTTTTGGTCATGAATCGTGCCTTTTTGCTAACAAATCGTGCCTTTTGGAAAAACCTTTCGTGCCTTTTTGCTCATGAATCGTGCCTTTTTGCTAAGAAATCGTGCCTTTTTGGTCATGAATCGTGCCTTTTTGCTAACAAATCGTGCCTTTTTTAAAAACCTTTCGTGCCTTTTTCAAACAAAATCGTGCCTTTTTGAAAGAAAATCGTGCCTTTTTGGTCATGAATCGTGTCTTTTTGAAAGAAAATCGTGCCTTTTTGAAAGAAAATCGTGCCTTTTTGAACTGAAATCGTGTCATTTTTAATGGTTTGTGATTATTAATTTGACAGCCTCATGAATCGGGTTAGAATAGTAATATCTTACAACGGTCGATGGGAGCAGTTACTCGACGGAAGTCAGAGGTTCGTTGGATCTGATAACCGAGGAATGTATGTGTCAAAGAATTTGACTTACGATGAATTGGTGTCGATCGTGCATACTATTGTGAACTATGATGTAAGCAAATACAACGTTGATTTGTCATCAATATCAATGGTTCCTGGCAGTACGTGTCGCACATTTATAAGCAATGACGACGATGTCCAGTTTATGCTAGGGGAAGATCGAGTGATCCCTCAAGTATGTGTCAGTCTTATTGAGCGGACAGCTGGAGATGTGTTAGGGAATGATATTCCTCCTCCTGAAAATACCCTACAATTTGGATCCTTTAGTGGTAGCAACCAAGCGTTCACCCAAAGGAGTGGCAACGAAGGTGGGACAAACATGTTTGGTGTACCACAAGTTGTGGTCGACCATGCAGATGCAACTGAGACTCAATTTGGTGATGTGTTTGGTTGTCGAATTGAGCAGTATGATGCGCAGTACAATGAGCAGAACAATGACAATTACCCGAACCATGAGGTGGATAATGAGGCAAATAATGAACATGTTGATGATTTGCAAAATGCGGATGAAGAGCATGCACATATGCAAACACATGGTAGACGTGTAGAAGGAATTAGTGGCACTGCACCAGCAGATATGCCTGGGACTTCCGAGGTCCGTTATAATGTGACAACATCTGATTCTGTTAATGCGACAACTTGGGTTATTCCGGGAGCAAATTCATACTCGTTTGGTACTGGTAGAAGCAGCACCTTGGAAGCTCAAGAACCGAGAACAATGATATATAAGGGTCAATTTTTCCCGAGTAAAAAGGATTTGAAGAGGCTAGTTGGCGATTTTGCGATGCGTAAGAACTTCGAATGGAAGGTGAAAAGGTCCAATAAGACAACTTTACATCTGGTTTGCATCATTGACGACTGTACGTGGAAATTAAGAGCGGTGAGGAGAGAAGAAGGGACTTACTTTCAAGTCAGAAGTTTTGTCAACGAACACACCTGTCCCTTGGAGGAGATTCACCGTCGCCATCGACAAGCTAGTGCAGTCACAATCGCAAAAGTTGTTGCACCTAGACTTCAACAAGCCGATGGTCGTCTGATGCGTCCGAAGGACATAATCGCCGATATGAAAACAATGTATGGCATCCAAATCATGTACAGTAAGGCACATGATGCCCTGCAATATGCATTGTCATTGACCTATGGAACGCATGAAGAAAGTTTCCAACTGCTGCCATCTTTTGCATACGTTCTGGAACAACAAAATCCAGGCACAATCACAGACTTACAGTGCGCAGATGATGGTAAATTCCTTTACTTTTTTATGTCGTTAGGGTCCTCAATTAGAGGTTTTCGGAGGTGTATGCGTCCTGTGATTGCAGTTGATGGTACCCATTTGAAGGGAAGATTCGGGGGTACAATGTTTGTGGCAACTGCACAAGATGGAAACGAAGAGGTGTATCCAATTGCTTTTGGGTACGGTGACTCAGAAAACAACCTTTCATGGGAGTGGTTTTTGGAGTGCTTGAGAGGTGCCCTTGGTCATATAGATGATCTGGTTTTCATTTCCGATCGTCATGCAAGCATTGAAGCAGGGATTTCTAAAGTGTTCCCTTATGCAACCCATACCATATGTTGCTGGCATTTTGGTGAAAATATGAAGAAGCGATTCCACAGAAAAGATGTTGCCGACATAATGGATAACGCTGCTAGGTCGTACTGTGAAATCCAATACGATCGCCACATGGAGGAGTTACGTAGGCTGCACAAAGGTGCATACGATTATGCCATTGATGCCGGTCCACACAAGTGGTCCCGTGTTCATTGCCCCCAAAGAAGGTACAGGTTGATGACCACAAATGTTGCAGAGTGCATAAACTCATGCCTAAAATTTGCACGGCAACTGCCATTGATGACACTGGCAGAGTTCATTCGGAATATGCTACAAAAGTGGTTCCACGATCGTCATACAAATGCACGATCAATGCGTCATCGATTGACCGACGCAGCACATCTTGTGATCCTTAAACGTGTCGAGAAATGCGGTTATATGACCGTAAATGCAGTTGACTGGAACATATTTTCCGTCAGACACAAGGGAAAACAGTGGACGGTTGACTTAGCCCGGAAGACATGCACATGCAACAAATTCCAAATGGACTTTTTACCATGTTCACATGCACTCGAAGCGGCAAGGTACATGACTCCGTCCATTTATTGCTTTATAGTACCCAAACGTGAATCTAACTGTGTTCATTGTTGTAGGGAGCGGAACGTGGATTTCACATCTCTATGTGCAGACTACTACAAAAGAGAGACACTAATTGATGCATACTCGGTTCCTATCATGCCTGTTGGTCATCCTTCTTCATGGGTAGTGCCATTCGACATCACATCACGGGTGGTTTTAAATCCAAGGGCGAAGAGACAATCCGGTCGCCCGATGGAGGGTCGACATGTCTCGTCTTCGGAGAGGATAACCACACAGTCGTGTAGAAGATGTGGACAACCAGGACATAACAGCAGGAAGTGTTCCAACCCGCCTATGGTTAATGAAGGTCCCAGTACTATTGTACCCGAACAATACCGTCGCAAGTGTAGCATCTGTCATTCAACTGGACACAACAAACAAACGTGCCCTCTGAAGGACTCTATCGTGGAATGAATGGAGTCTTATAAGAGGAGACTTGACCCCACGTCATAAATGCTGTCATGGAAGCGATTGAAGGGATGAGAGTTGCATTGGGTGCTGCTGTTGTGCTAAACTACTGTCTGTAGTGGCTTTTCCATCCTGGTCCCTATATATTGGCGCTCAAGATGCTGTTGTGACTGCTTATCCAACACTAGACGACAAGCATAATAACATATACAGTAGGCCCGAGTTAGTGATGTTTATTTGAGTGCAACGAGTTTCAGCTAGAGAGGACAAAAAGACGAACGATGCAATCATGTTAGGGCTTATGTTTTAGACATGTGTTTTAGATTTTAGCTGCTGTATTTTGTTTATTTCCTCAAGTCACCATACCAGTTGATATACTCATATATGGTATTTTTTAACTTTGTGTATGCTTTGATATATGTTCATATTTTAGAAATATTTTATGTTCGCAATTTTTTGTTAATTTAGTTGAACTTTGAACTGCAAACAACTTGAAATAAAAAAATAATAATTTCATTAACAACAGCTCTGTTTTGTACAACAACTACAATATCCTGGAGTTACAATAAACCTCGATGGCCATCTTTTGCCGGATGATGGGCATATCGGCTTCCGTCCAATCGAACGTATCCCTGTTCGCCGTCAGGTACTCAATCATTCTCAACGTATGGGCACCACAGTTTCCCCTGCAATTAACCACATGAACAACCATTAGCATTGATACATTTCAAAACGGATTGGGATAGAATAACAACTTGAAATAGTCATACCCCAATTCCTGTTGGGGCACCCAGTCGGCTGACACGAATAACATCCGGAACGGCCCATCCTTCTTTCTGTAACTCTTGTCACCCGGTTGTCTGTTCCTGTGAAAGTGCACCGTATAGAGCTGCGAGGGTAGCAAATAGCGCAGACATGCAAACTGGGCATTCCTGTGCCTAAATGGGACCTCTCGTCTGAACGAGTCAAACACAAGAATGTGACCCCACTGCAGATCGATGCTGGCCATGACCCAATGCATACCTCCAACGTTGCAAGGAATCAGAACCTGCAGGTGTTTCTCCAAGGTGTTATCAAAACTCGAATAAACATGGATGCAAAACTCGAATAAACACTCACAAGGTCAACATCGTGCCAAGGCCGTATCCCTAACGGGAGCTCCCCACGGACCACCGCAAGCTCATCATGGGACCATGTCTGCCCAAACACGGACCAACCTGCTGGGGGTTTCCTCTCCGGACCAGTGCCGATTCTGTCCCATTGGTGATCTAACAATGTCTGAAAGAAAATTAACCGAAACGTTAGGCAGAAGATGTATGAACACATCAATGTTGAAGCGAAAACCGTATAATATTACCACTTACAAAGAATTGGGAATCCAGTATGTTGATCCTCGAACCGTATACAGTGGGGTGCAATCGCTGACGCCTCCGGATAATCTTCAAGTATGCGTCAATGTGCTGAAAATTTGAACTTGTATTGTTAGGATTCAACCATTAACAACTGAGTTTTATAAAGACAGTTCAAGGAAGGAACATACCGTATCCTCCAACTCCATTAAGTTGGTTTGCAACCGGTGGAACCAAGTGATAGGAACACCAACTGGGTCGTGCAGATCCACATCACGTCTGCATAAGTAGGGAAAAAGTTACATAATACTGACTTACATATTTGTCGAAAAAAAACTATAAACAGAATGTAATACTTACAATTCCCCCGACGTGCTCCTCTTGTAGTCTTCGTACGCCGCAAGCTGTTCAGGATGTACCAGTCCATGTGGATTCCATACATGTTCCGGCGGCGGCATCACCCGTGCCCTCTTTGGTTGACAGGGGTCTGTGTATGGGCTCCGTTCCATCCAACCACGACGTCGAATCAGGTCTCCACGCCTTAGGGGTGGGGGAGTCTGTTCCGGAACATGGGGATCGGTGCGAGCTGAGGAGGAACTCGGTCCCCGTTCATCGACCTGTGACCGTGGAATCCGGTCTCCATGCCTTAGGGGTGGGGGCATCTGTTCCGGAACATGGGGATCGGTACGGGCTGAGGAGGAACTCGGTCCCCGTTCATCGACCTGTGACCGTGGAATCCGAAGAATGAAATCTCTCCTCGACGAACGCCCAGAGGGGTCGACTGTGCTCTGGTCTATCGGAGGTCGCCGCTCGCTGGGATTGACTGGATGGGTACGCTGCGTCGTGCGGTCAATGGATAGCTCCTGGATATCGACAGGATCATGCAGCAGCTGTGATGAGCGGTCTGGGGTGACTGCCTGCGACGGCCTATGCTCCAATAATGCTGTCTCTGTATCGCCGGGGACCGCCGGTTGTCCAAGTGCATCTGGAGCATCTGGAGCCTGCTGCTCAGGTACCGTGTCTGTAGTATGGGCCTCCCTATGTCTGGTCCCTGACCCTGTCTCATCATGATCAGTACCTGTCCTGCCTGTACTGAATGCTCCATCATAGTCATGAGGTGGTAGGTCATCGAACGGTGGATCCTCCTCCACACGCCCCTGCGACGGGGGACCCTGCGATGACGGGCCATGCGACGTCGGACCCTGCGACGACGGACCCTGAGAAGTCGGACCCTGTAGCGTCCGAATCATAGCCACCAACTCCTCATGCTGTGAATTTCTTTTCTCTTCATTCTTCTGGATAGCATCCATGACATCCGTCCGTAATGTTCGGACAGCATCCATCACTTCTGCTAATTTCTGCTCCCAGCCCTGAAAGGATTGCAGACTCTGTCAGTACTAAAACTATTAAGTCAATGGAAAGTAAATCATGCGGTTAAAAAAACGGCTTATGTACCTGTGGATGCTCTTCAACGCCTTCAGGTTGCTGACCTTCAGGTGCAGGCCGTCTGGGCAATGTGAATCGTACCCGCCTACGCCTCACGGGAATAGGACTGCGAGCCTCCGGGTCTGAATCACTAGGTCTAGGTCGTGGTTGTCTGAGTTGACTGAAAGGTATCCGCCTAGACCTCGTGGGACTCTCACTACCTCTGTCAACCTCCGGCTCTGAGCCCTCCAGATCAGAAGGTCCAGAATACTGAGGATCCATATCACTAGGTCCGTAATATGAATCCTCTGTATCACTGGGTCCGGCAGTCCTATGTCGATCGGGAACCGGGCGGTCACGAGGTAAATCTGCGGCATCGTCATCATATAGACTGCCTCCCAGGTCTATGCCTTCGTAGTACCGTTGACGCCTCTCAGCCTCCGTAGGCACCAATTCAGCCCGAGCAAACATCTGCAATCGGAGTTATATCATTGTAATTGCAAACATACTGAAAATAATAAACATTAACAACATCAATACTTACCCTTTCAGTGAAAATCTTATCCAGCGTTTTCCCCCGCGGTCGCGCAGTCAACTCCCATTTCAGAATACGTGGAGGGGGTAGCTCGATTACCCTGTGTTCCCCACATTTGTGCTTATTGCTGCTAAGATCCGGGATAACCTCAAAAGCAAATATCTGCATAATAGATAACACATTAGTGAAATAAAATATTTTCTATTAAAGTACGGCTGCAAATTATAAATTCTCACCAATAATGCGTGCACTAGACCGTATATGTTATACGTCTCAGTGGTGTTATCCGTGGCCTGTTCTTGCTGTCGTTGTTCGGACCGCTGCCGTGGACCATCCAAAGCATGCTTCAAACAAGATATGGTCCGCCTATACACGTATGCGCCCCACGGGAACGCATCAAAAGCGTCCAAGTCCTCAACTAGCTGAAACTGCCATAATGGAATTTTATATCTCTCGTCCACCCCCATCAGTATCCAGTTCAGCAAAAACAATAATGACAGCTTCACCGCATCGTACTGCTGCTCAAAAACACCACTCCGCAGCACTGCTTTCAGGTCTTCATTCTCTACGACTCGACCCTGAAAGTATCGGTCGTGTATGCCATTTTGTACCATCTCATAACTTGCTGGGTCGGGAATGATTCCGAACTTCAATCCGGTGATTACACAAAACTCAACCTTCGAGAACCGGACCGTATGCTTACCCAACAAAAATCTCATCTCATCTTCCGGGCCGTCGTGATTCAACTCGCGCAACAGCATCCGATGGACAATTCCAGCTGAAAAATTCATCTTCTGATGCATGTCAAGTAAATGACCGAAGCAAGACTCAGTAAACCGACGACGGTCTTCCATCCGAAGAAGTTCAGGTACACTTTCAAGTGCGTTGTGGACATCTGTAATGTCATTCACATGGTCATGCCGAATAATTTTTCCCTGGAACCATTCTCCCACAGGGATTTTCAGGAAATCCTTCAGATTCACCCTCTGCATATTCACAAAAAAAAAAAAAAAAACATAAGTACAAAAAGGCACGATCATAGTTCAGAAAGGCTCGAATACAGTACAAAAAGGCACGATCACAGTACAAAAAGGCACGATCACAGTACAAAAAGGCACGATCACTATACAAAAAGGCTCGATCACTATACAAAAAGGCACGATCACAGTGCAAAAAGGCACGATCACACTACAAAAAGGCACGATCACACTACAAAAAGGCACGATCACTATACAAAAAGGCACGATCACTATACAAAAAGGCACGATCACAGTGCAAAAAGGCACGATCACTATACAAAAAGGCACGATCACAGTGCAAAAAGGCACGATCACTATACAAAAAGGCACGATCACAGTGCAAAAAGGCACGATCACAGTACAAAGTTCAAAAAGGCTCGATTACAAAACAAAAAGGCTCGATTACAATACAAAAAGGCACGATTACAAAACAAAAAGGCACGATCTCAATACACAAACGCTCGATTACAATACACAGTTTATAAAGGCACGATTACAACACAAAAAGGCTCGATTACTATACCAAAAGGCTCGATTACAAAACATAGTTCAAAAAGGCACGATTACATCACAAAAAGGCTCGATTATATCACAAAAAGGCACGATTACATCACAAAAATGCTCGATTACAATACACAATTCAAAAAGGCACGATTCAACTACAAAAAAGGCACGATTCAACTACAAAAAGGCACGATTCAACTACAGAAAGGCTCGATTCAACTGCAAAAAGGCTCGATTCAACTGCAAAAACCTAGATCTTCATCGTTTTCAAACAAATTTTTTTCCAAAAATAAAACCCTAACCCTAACCTGATCTTATTCGAAAAAGAGAATGAATATGCTTACCTCACTCCTTCTGCTTCGCCGTTCAACTCTCGTCGACATAGCTACTGTTCCGGTGGTCACCGTCGGATTTTGGTTCTCGTGTCCGTCCGTTTCTCGGTCAAAGCGTTTTCTTTGAACGTTTGAAAAAACTCACAAAGCAACAAATGAAGGGTATTTTTGTCTGGTGACCGTAAATGGTGCCTTTTAAACTTAAGTTAATAAGTTGGTGACTTTTCCCCAAAAGGCACCCCATTAAGTGCTATTTAAATTTCGAGCCCATAAAACCATAGCCTCTCTTCACAGAAAAATATTCCGAATACATAGAAATTCTTCTTCTCCTTTTCTGCTCTTTGGTAAGTTTGAACCTGGTTTGAGTTCGCTGAGAGTGGCTTGTGCTTCGCACTTCCACTGTGAAACCGTTGTATCCTGGGAGACGATCGCTATACACATACGGTGTTATATGCGGCGAAATTGTCTTAAGGACACCGTGTGAAACACGGGCCTCGGTTCTCCCTAACCGGTTTTTTTTTTATGTGTTGGTTGTGGTGTTTTGCTTTCCGTTTCTACAGGTTATTACCAGATTGTTGATTTACAAATAACAATCTTAAGACAATTTTTTCTTAACTTATTCTTTTAAACGTTTTCTTCCACTTCAAACTTTCTGGTTTTTGAACCTTAAAACGGATTGGTTTAACACAGTGTTTATTCTTCAAACTTCACGTTTTGATTCGGTTTTGACAGTGCAAATTGGGTCTGTTTTCAGACACTGATTTGGAAATCGGGTCTATATTACTAGACACTGATTGTGATTTCAAAGTGTGAAATCTGGAATCAATTATTGATTCACCGGATTGATAACAACTAATTGATATCGGTACTGTCATATAATATATATGATAATTTCGTGATTCAAAGAGTATATCGGTTGTACACACGAATTGTGTAAAATTTTGATATTTGAGAGATATAGATTTGTATTCTACATCTGGAACAATCGGTAAACAGATTATGTGTTTATATAATCTAGTACAAACCAGACTATATATATACGAGTATATATATTTGTTCAATATGGCATCATATCGGTGGGTTACAACCTGCGGTTGATATATTGTTAAATATACTGGTCTTTGTTTTATTTGTATGAGATATATATCAACACAATTCAGTGTTTGATGTACTATCATTATGAAACTAAGTAACACGAAGATTGTGTATACAATCGAACTTACTTTGGTACATAGATTATAAGATTATATAATCTTACACCAAAAAGCAGCACTTGTTTATAGATATATGTATTATATTTAAAGTGCTTTACTGGTGTTTTATGCACTGTAAATCAATATTTTACATATTGATGTATACGTACTGGTGTTGATATCAGTACTGGTGGTTTGTATTGTTGGATATCAATTAATTGATAAACAATACTACATCGGTGTGTGATATATCTTTGTTTGATATATTAATATAAATAATAGTATACGTACTAGTTATTTATATTTCATAAGTTGAAGTTATATTGGTGTGTTTATATATTATGATTGATATATATTAACATACTATTATGATATATCTGTGTTTGATATATCGTTATTATATCTTTGTAATATATATTAGTATTTGATTTGATTTGTGAAAAATAACTGCCGAATCAACTGTGAACCCGAGCGTGGCTCAAGAGACTCCGGTGGTCAACCCAATTGTGGGTCAGATGACCGACCCGATGGTGAACCCTTTTTTTTTTATGGGTCAAATGAATACCCTGACGATGAATTCATTTGTGTCTCCGATCTCAGTTCTTATGAATCATATGGAGAGACTAGAGAAATTCAGTGGTCTGAATTTCAAGAGATGGCAACAAAAGATGTTGCTTTACTTGACCACATTGAATCTTGCAAGATTCTTAACTGATGAGGCTCATAAGGTCAACCGTGGTAACAAGTTGGATGTGTAAAATGGTGATTAGTGTCAAAATCAATTTTTGAACTTCAAAATTGTAATTATCAATTTAATGATGATTTATTTCTATTAATTCCGGATTAATAGAAATGTTAAATTTTGAATTCAAAAACAAAACTGATTTGACTTTAATATTGCCTATTTTAATGAGAATTAATTTCAAATTAATTTAGTTGATTTCCTCCTGATATTATGGTGGATAAATCAAACATGAACACAAGCGTTCCACTTGAAACTCCTAGTGCTAATCCAACTGTAGGACTAGACACTTTAGTTGTTAATTCAGTGCTTGTGGGAGATGTGCCTATTTTGGGGCCAAGTGTGGCAATGCAACATCGACTCCGGCCATCAACTCATTTGTGAGAAACATGGGAGATCCGATGATGAGCCAGTATGTGAGTCATGCGAACCTTGAGTGGTGGAAGCAGAAGATGCTGTTCTATCTTCTGTTCTAATTAACCACGCTTAATGTAGTTAGACTAAAGATGCTCTTAAACCCAATAGTGGTTAAGAGCGAGATGTTCAGATATGAATGCTATTGATGCATGGAACCTTTCGGATTTTCAGTGCCGAAACTACATACTGAACGGGCTGTCAGATTCACTGTATAGCGTATACTTTACAAAGAAAAAAATAGCCAAAAGAATTGTGAGAGTCGTTAGACCATAAATACAAGACTGAGGATGTTGGATCCAAAAGGTTTGTTGTCAGTTGGTTTTCTTGATTACAAGATGGTGGACTCTAAGACATTTATGAGTCAACTCTAAGAGCTTCAAGTGATTATGCATAAGATTTATGCTGAAGGGATAACCCCAAGTGAAACCTTCATGGTGACTAATATCACTGAGAAGCGTCTGAGGTGGTGAGTATGAAACACCGTTTGGTGAATTATGTGCACAACATGGAATCATACATCAAACCACTGCATTGTATTTCCCTCAGCAAAACAGAGTTGCTGAACGGAAAAATCATTCCTTGAAATGATGAATGCAATGATGATAAGTTCTGGATTGCCTCAGAACATGTGGGGTGAAGCTATACTATCTAGCAATTATCTTTTAAATAAGGCACCGTGAAAGAAAGAAGACAAAACCCCATATAAGCTATGGAAATGAAGGAAGCCTTCTTATAAATTCTTATGAATGTGGGGGTGTCTTGCCAAAGTGGCTGTACCTACACCTAAGAAGGTGAAAATATGTCCGAAAACCATTGATTGCATTTTCATTGGAAATGCATAGGACAGTTGTGCTCATCGATTTTGGTGTATAAATCTGACATCCCAGATATACACAAAAACACGATAATGGAATGTAGAAATGCATTGTTCTTTGAACATGTATTTCTATGTAAATCCAATGATGAAGCAAGTTCGTTGAAACGAACACATGTTGAGGATAAACCTAGACGTAACAAAAGAGCAAGGACGGAAACGTCTTTTGGTACAAATTTTCTGACCTATTTGCTAAAAGGTGAACCTCGAATTTTCAAAGAAGTAATAAGCTCTTCAGAAGGACTCTTGTGGAAAGATGATATTAAGAGCGAAAATTGATTCTGTTTTGTAAAATCACACTTGGGAATTAGTGGACCTTTCTCCGAGATGTATACCGCTATGATCCAAATGGATTTTCAAGAGAAAAATGAAAACGGATGGATCAATTGATAAATGTAAGGCCAGACTTGTAATTAAAGGTTACAATCAACGAGAAGGCCTAGACTACTTTGATACATATTCTCTTATGACGAGAATAACCTCCATTAGGATGATACTTGCTATCGTAGCTTTACGAAATCTTGAAGTACATCAAATGGATATGAAAACAACTTTCTTAAATGGAGATCTAGATAAAGAGATTTACATGGAACAACCTGAGGATTTTTCGCTCCAGGGCAAGGAAAGAAAGTTTGTAAATTGGTGAAGTCTTTATATGGTTTAAAGCAAGCACCAAAACAATGGCATGAGAAATTTGACAATGCAATGATGTCAAATGGATTTAAAATCAACGAATGTGACAAATGTGTTTATGTCAAGGACACAGAAAATGGATATGTAAGTGTGTGCCTTTACGTTGATGACATGCTCATTGTTGGTAGTAATGATAAGATAATAAAATCTACCAAGGATATGTTGAAGTCAAGATTTGATATGAAAGATATGGGACCAGCTGATGTAATGTTGGGAATGAAAATCTCAAAGACATCTAACGGACTCATACTAAGTCAATCACACTATATTGACATGATTCTTGAGAAATTCTACAAAAAAAAAAAAAAAAAAAATGATTCTGGAATTTCCAGAACACCAGTAGATACAAATCTACACCTATCCAAGAATAAAGGTGAGAGCGTCTCTCAACTAGAATATTCTCGAGTGATAGGAAGTCTGATGTACTTAACAAGTTATACAAGACCAGACATAGCTAATGCAGTCAGCAAATTAAGCAGATACACGAGTAATCCAGGAACCGATCACTGGAAAGGAATAGTAAGAGTACTGAAGTACTTATGATTCACTCGCAATCATGGACTGCATCATACCAGATATCCTGCTGTCCTAGAAGGATACACCGATGCAAACTGGATATCTGATATGAAAGATTCAAAATCCACTAGTGGGTATGTGTTCACACTAGGAGGTGCGGCAGTATCCTGGAAATCCTCAAAACAAACTTGTATAGCCAGATCCACCATGGAATCTGAGTTTATAGCATTAGACAAATGTGGTGAGGAGGCTGAATGGCTACGCCAATTCTTAGAGGATATTCCAAGATGGCCAAAGCCTGTGCCAGCGATTTGCATCCACTGTGATAGTCAATCAACAATAGGAAGGGCACAAAGCAACATGTATAATGGGAAGTCTAGACATATACGTCGTAGACATAATACCATTAGACAACTAATCTCAACTGGGGTTATCACTATTGACTATGTAAGGTCAAAAGATAACATTGCGGATCCGCTAACCAAAGGGTTAAATAGAGAATTAGTTGAGACATCATCAAGAGGAATGAGACTAAAGCCCATGAAATAAAAGGTCAATACAATGGAAACCCAACCTAGTTGACTGGAGATCCCAAGATCTAGGTTCAATGGGACAACCAAGTTGTAAGACTGAGTTAGATCACTGTGGGGGTTACCCTCAAGTCCATTCCTATGATGAAACAGTGATGCCCGTAGGGAAAAGGCTAAACTATGTTTTTAATGATTCTTATGCATCGAAATTCCAAGCTATGGAAATCCGAGCAAAGTAATGCGGGTTACTCTTAATTAAGAAATCACCTATGTGAGAGAGAAGTGGGGCCGCTTCTAAAAGAGAATAGTGAAGGGCTATATTCTCCAAAGACTCTCACAGAACCAAGCGTATGTTCATGGCCAAAACGAACATAACAATGAGAACCAAATCGGGTCTGGAAGATACCTATGTGAGGTATGTGATCGTTTACACAAAACGGCAGAACAGTTCAAGGATATCACATCTACTGATCAGCCAGTAAAGTAAACATACATTTACAAGGGAAGGTTCAAAGGGTAACACCTACCTATCCTATGCAGGTTTCGACTGTTTGAACTTACCAAACATCATCTTTTGTGTCTCCTAGGTCAATTTCATTCATGTGGGGGATTGTTGGAAATTTTGTGATAAACTCCTAATTTGAGAGCATAATTTGAGTATGATAGATACCATAAAAATGGAAGATTAAAGTGGATTCGAATTCTCCTCCGTGAGAGCTTCGAAATGGTACTCAAATTCACAAAATGGTTAATGGGTGAATGAGAAATTGAGTCTCAAAGTGAACCCATTGGGTAGGGATCAAAGTGAATCCCACATTGCTTAGGGAAGTCACTTATGTGTAGTATATAAGTGAATGTGTGATATGAGGTATCAACAATGTGTGGCATAGAGGCTCTCTCTCGCGTGCGCAGGGGGGGGGGGGGGGTGCAAATCATGGACCCCGAACCTTCGAATGCACGACTCGTGTGTGGGCGCGACCTGCATACACGAATGCCGCTCCGATTGGACCGTAAGAGTCGAGTTGACTTTTTGCCACTTCCCTAAGTCAACGTTTTTGATAAGGAAAGAATTAATTGTTTGGATTCTGATTTCTTACTTGATCACTAAGAATACAAAATCGGTTTTAATTAGAAATAAATCTCCTTAACTGGAAATTTTCTCTAATTAATTGGATTTCCTTTATTAAATCAAAAACGTGATAATCAAGAATTCCAACTAAACCCTAGTCTCGGTTTTTCTATAAAACCATAGCCTCTCTTCACAGAAAAATATTCCGAATACATAGAAATTCTTCTTCTCCTTTTCTGCTCTTTGGTAAGTTTGAACCTGGTTTGAGTTCGCTGAGAGTGGCTTGTGCTTCGCACTTCCACTGTGAAACCGTTGTATTCTGGGAGACGATCGCTATACACATACGGTGTTATATACGGCAAAATTGTCTTAAGGACACCGTGTGAAACACGGGCCTCGGTTCTCCCTAACCGGTTTTTTTTTTTACGTGTTGGTTGTAGTGTTTTGCTTTCCGTTTCTACAGGTTATTACCAGATTGTTGATTTACAAATAACAGAAAGTATCTCTGTTATACTTGTTGAGAGGGGCATCAAGCTCAAATCTCTTAGGCAAATCCGGATTTGCCAAGAATATTCGACCGTAAGCAACAAGGTCTACACTGCCCTCAGCCACAGCTTTGTTTCCATCTTCCCTGCCATAACCCCCAGAAACAAGAAAAGTGCCATTGAAAGCCTTTCTCATTGGTAGCAAACTGTGAGGAGTATCACATTTTTCACCAAGAGTTTTCATTCGTGGCTCAACCATGTGGCAGTAGAGAATACCGTATTTGTTCAAGGACTCTACCGTGTATAGACCCAATGCTTCTGGATTTGAGTCCCCAGATTCCATGTAATTTGCAAAGGGAGAAAGCCTTATCCCAACTCTATCAGCACCTATCTCATTAGCAATAGCTTCAACTATCTCTAGAGCGAATCGACAACGGTTCTCTATGGATCCACCATATTGGTCAGTTCGGTCATTCACCTCATCTTTCAAAAACTGGTCAATAAGGCAACCGTGCGCCCCATGGATCTCAACTCCATCAAAACCTATCCAAAGAGAAAGATTCAAGACAAGGTCAAACTAATATATAGGAAATGACTAAACAATAGTATTTAAGCCTTCCAACACGTACACAACTTGTCAAGAAACAAGCACGCTTTGCCTATCTTATTCGGCTCATATTGCTCCCTAAACAAGTAAGAAACTAGTGAAACTTACTACTACTTCTTGTCTTTCCTAGGCTTCTATATATTTCAGGTTTCTCCAGTTCTCGTAAAATGCCAACCATCTTGCAATGGCCGAAAATGTTTTCATTTCTTACAATTTATGCTTTGATTTTAGAAATAGAATTTACCAGCCTCAATAGCATTCCTAGCAGCAAGTCGGAAATCATTCACAATCTGAGGAATTTCATCAGTCCTTAGCCGTCTTGGAGGCGTGAATTTGCCAACAGGAACACCCTTAATTTGAACTTGAGGCGCCAATGGCTTGTCTGAAGATGAGATCGGTGCTTGACCATTTGAAACCCTCCCCACATGCACAAGCTGACAAAAGAAGATGCCACCTTTGGCATGAACAGCATCCACAATAGGTTTCCATGCTTCAACTTGCTCTTTGGTCCATATACCAGGAGTTTGTGGATACCTTTTACATAGAACAAAAGAGCTTATAAGATTTTCGACCGAGAAAGTATATATATATATATATATATATATATACACTCAAAATTCAAATGTATATATGTTTTTCATTTAATTATTAATCATTTAATTGCCGGTACACAATGGTTAAAATTACCCTTGAGCAGTGTCAGAAACTCCGGTGGCTTCAGCAATGAGTAAGCCACCTTTGGTGGTTCTTTGGGAGTAATATAGGATGGCATGCGACTGTGGAACATTGTTGTAAGATCTCTGCCTAGTCAATGGTGCCAACACAATTCTGTAACATATATAAACACAATAATCCAAAAATTAATTAGACCCAAGTACTGAACTCTCTGATCCAAATTAAGCCAAAAATAAAAAATAAAAAAAATAACGTACCGATGAGAAAGATGGAAAGGACCCATCTTGTATGGAGTTAGAAGAGGAAAAACATTCTTCTTCTCAACATGTTCATGCTGGGGTTCTGCTACTGCTCCTCTGTTTTCCATTTTATAAAACCACTAATTCTTCTTCTCCGGGGTGTAGAATGAACTGATGGCAAGAAGGTGAGGTGGGTATTTATAGAGCGAAAGTAGATGAGTACATATATCATATATGACTTGTATCCCCATTGGTTTGAAAGTACGTGGCCGAGGTTGTGGGTTGATTCAGAGTCAGCCACAGCCCACAGCTTTTGCGGTTGAGTTTTGACTTTTGATTAATCCACGTAAATTGGAACACTCTTGTTCTATATTAAATGTTTGACGTATACGCTGATGTTAGTACATGTGTGGAATGAAATAACACCAAGTACAATTGCCAACTCGGATTGTCCTTGTCATCCTTTTGTACTTTTCAACTTGAATTGTGATAGTTTTTTTTATCATTTTGTTTACATTTTACCGCATGATTTTGTGAAAAAGGAATAAAAAAACATAAAAGAACTATTCTTTTACTAAACTACTAATATAATATAACAGATATAGTCTAACAATTGGAATTAACATTTATTAGAAAGAAAAAAGAGACTAAAAAACCAATTGACTACTAATTTCTACAGCTACATTCAAAATATACAAAATAAAGAAAATAAAGCTTTTAAAAACAAAATTTACTATTTACTCAGATTAAATAAAACTACATAGAAAATCAAGTTAATCAGATTAATCACAACTTAATAATAATAATAATAATAATAATTGTCTGAATCATTGAGCGAACTTCCATCACCACTATCATAATTTTGATACCTAACGAAGTCTTGCTACTATAGACAGACATAGATCAACATATGCTACATTAGTTTGCAGTGCACATTCAAATTTGAGGTAGACATTTTCAGCTTTGTAAAGATGACGTTCTAAGACTTGAGCAAGAAATTTATAATATTGACTCTAGAACCTGATGTTCCCTATCATTTGCCAGCTGATTTGATCTTTACAAAGCAGACAAATCTACCTCCATCTTCATCCTCCGACTTCTAATTCGCTTCTGGTAAATTACCGATCCGATTGTAACAATCTCAATTGTAAGATTTGTGGAAGAAAGAAAAGACTTCGTAATCAAGAAAAGTTGAGACAACAATATTTATAATCTAGGAGTTGGTGTATCCATTTGGGATATGTGTTTTTAGAACAGTGGTTGGATGACCATATTTATACAAATTTTTCTCACCTTCAACAAATACATGTCTTCTTTGGGATGAGGGAAACACGTCCACATACTGTAATGGTTGTACAATGGTTATAATATCAAGTTTCTTGTCTTAATTAACCCTTCTTCATGACTTTAATTACTAGGTATGATTTTGTCTTGTGATTGATCAAGTTCTTGTTATGAATAATATACATACAACTGTGATCTATAGTCCATCTATTTGATTTCATTCTTTTACAAGAAATTTGATACTGAACAATTCAGATCTATCGAAATCTGTCAAGATCAAATACTAAATGCGTAGCCTGATTAAACTCCCACAATCAGGAGTATCTCCTACAACAGTCGGAAGAAATTTTCACACACATGTTGATAGATACATATGGCGAAACTTGAACTCCCACCACAATTGTAAAGAGGGGAGGTGCACAATATTGATTTGATTTCATTGTTCTCGATTTGTACGAGAAGTATCATTTTTTTGGTCAATTTGTTTATTCTATATATATGGGTGCATGCCAGGAAAAATGTTAAAAGTTAGAGATTCAAAGTTGAAAGTATCAACTTATAGCCGCTGGCTTTCCAACATAATTTGTTATATATCACCATAGATATTATTCAAAATACATTCACAAAAATATACAATATTTCAATAATAACCACGTACCGTGGAAAAGGAAAATACATTCATACAATTTAACAATAATCACTGTAGACTTGGAATAAAAGAAAATGAATACTAATACAAGTTCACATTCTCATGCTTTGATAACCAATTCAAGAAGTGGTTTCAAGAAATGGATAATCAGTGTAACCAACAACAGGATCAGGTGTGTAGAAAGTATCTCTGTTATACTTGTTGAGAGGGGCATCAAGCTCAAATCTCTTGGGCAAATCCGGATTTGCCAAGAATATTCGACCATAAGCAACAAGGTCTGCACAGCCCTCAACCACAGCTTTGTTTCCATCTTCCCTGCCATAACCCCCAGCAACAAGAAAAGTGCCATTGAAAACCTTTCTCATTGGTAGCAAACTGTGAGGAGTATCACATTTTTCACCAAGAGTTTTCATTCGTGGCTCAACCATGTGGCAGTAGAGAATACCGTATTTGTTCAAGGACTCTGCAATGTAGAGACCCAATGCTTCTGGATTTGAGTCCCCTGATTCATTGAAATTTGCAAAGGGAGAAAGCCTTATCCCAACTCTATGAGCTCCTATCTCATTAGCAATAGCTTCAACTATCTCTAGAGCAAATCGACAACGATTCTCTATGGATCCACCATATTGGTCAGTCCGGTCATTCACCTCATCTTTCAAAAACTGGTCAATAAGTAAACCGTACGCCCCATGGATCTCAACTCCATCAAAACCTATCCAAAGAGAAAGATTCAAGACAAGGTCAAGCTAATATATAGGAAATGACCCAACAATAGTATTTAACCCCTCCAACATGTACACAACTTGTCAAGAAACAACCACGCTTTGCTTATCTTATTCGGCTCATATTGCTCCCTAAACAAGTAAGAAACTAGTGAAATTTACTACTACTTCTTGTTTTTCCTAGGCCTCTATATATTTCAGGTTTTTCCAGTTCTCGTAAAATACCAACCATCTTGCAATAGCCGAAAATGTTTTCATTTCTTACAATTTATGCTTTGATTTTAGAAATAGAATTTACCAGCCTCAATAGCATTCCTAGCAGCAAGTCGGAAATCATTCACAATCTGAGGAATTTCATCAGTCCTTAGCCGTCTTGGAGGCGTGAATTTGCCAACAATAACACCCTTAGTTTGAACTTGAGGCAATGGCTTTTCTGAAGATGAGATCGGTGCTTGACCATTTGGCTGTAAATCTTGATTTGAAACCCTCCCCACATGCCCAAGCTGACAAAAGAAGATGCCACCTTTGGCATGAACAGCATCCACAATAGGTTTCCATGCTTCAACTTGCTCTTTGGTCCATATACCAGGCGTTTGTGGATACCTTTTACATAGAACAAAAGAGCTTATAAGATTTTCGACCGAGAAAGTATATATATATACTCAAAATTCAAATGTATTTATGTTTTTCATTATATTTAATTATTAATCATTTAATTGCCAGTACACAATGGTTAAAATTACCCTTGAGCAGTGTCAGAAACTCCGGTGCCTTCAGCAATGAGTAAGCCACCTTTGGTGGTTCTTTGGGAGTAATATAAGATGGCATGCGACTGTGGAACATTGTTGTAAGATCTCTGCCTAGTCAATGGTGCCAACACAATTCTGTAACATATATAAACACAATAATCCAAAATTAATTAGACCAAAGTACTGAACTCTCTAATCCAAATTAAGCCCAAAAAAAAAAAAACGCACCGATGAGAAAGATGGAAAGGACCCATCTTGTATGGAGTGAGAAGAGGAATAACATTCTTCTTCTCAACATGTTCATGCTGGGGTTCTGCTCCTGCTCCTCTGTTTTCCATTTTATAAAACCGCTAATTCTTCTTCTCTGGGTGTAAAATGAACTAATGGCAAGAAGGTGAGGTGGGTATTTATAGAGCGAAAGTAGATGAGTACATATATCATATATGACTTGTATCCCCATTGGTTTGAAAGTACGTGGCCGAGGTTGTGGGTAGATACAGAGTCAACCACAACCCACAGCTTTTGCGGTTGAGTTTTGACTTTTGACGGATCCACGTAAATTGGAACACTCTTGTTCTATATTAAATGTTTGACGTATACGATGACGTTTTTGTTTTTTTAAAAAAAAAACACATATGCTGATGTTAGCACATGTGTGGAATGAAATACCAACTTGAATTTTCCTTTTCAACCTTTATATCAACCTTTGTACTTTTCAACTTGAAAGAGGAATAAAAAAAAACTCTAAAATTGTAAGCAACTTGTAAGCAACTAAACTGGTAAGCAAAATGGCCTCCATGGTTCTTCCCAAGAAGCAATCCAGTGATCTGATCACCGAAACAAACACTCATGAAGATCAAGAAAGCTTGAACTATGTCTCGAGCCATCTCTACCTCAGGCCCACTCACACCTCTGAAACGTTGGACAAGGACGTGGTATTGCGGCGTATTCGTCATCGCAAGCGCTTGAATAAGGTCAGGAATGCTCTCCAAGGTTTTCTCGGCTGGTCTGCCCCGACTAATAAGACCGATAAGGTCTCCGTCAAGTGGCTCGATGATGCTTTTGCTGCTCCTTGATTACATTATAATTAATTAACACGTCCTTCTAGCTTATGCCAATCAAATATTGTATTCTTGCACATGTAATATTAGTTTGATTTGTGTATTTGCGTAAATATATAATCGCTTGTGTGCTTTCTTGCTCCTTATTAACTAATTAATAAAAATAGTCATTTTCTCTTCTTAGATTGCTTGAAAATTGTGTTTTTTTTTTTCTTTTCTTTGGTTGATTGATTAATAGAATCAACACTTTGTACATTTTAAAGCAATTGAGTGGATCGAGCTTGAGATCTATTATATGCATGTAGCTTGATCAGTTTATAAAATTTGTTCAACCAGAATTTCGAAGAGAAATTATCAAATTTAACCTGAATTTTAGTTTTTAATCTTGTTTAAAATTATCAAGATTAAGATTAAGAGGTAATCTTAATCTTGTTTAGTTTTTTGAAATTAATCTGAATTTTAGAGTTTAGTTGCTTACAATTTGGATTGAGAAAATGAGTTGCTTACAAGTTGCTTACAACTAATCTTTTCAACTGGTAATCAACCTTTAGTTGCTTACAGTTTTTTTTTTATCATTTTGTTTACGATTTATAATGTAAACCGTGTGATTTAGTGAAAGAGGAATAAAAAAAAAAACATAAAAGAACTATTATTTTACTAAACTACTAATATAATATAACAGATAGTGTCTAACAATTGAAATTAACATATATTAGAAAGAAAAAAAGACAATAAAAAACCAATTGACTACAAATTAATTTCTACGGCAACATTCAAAATATACAAAATAAAGCTTTTAAAACAAATTTTACAATTTGCTGATTTGCTCAGACTAAATAAGATTACAAAGAAAATCAAGTTAATCAAATTAATCACAACTTAATAATAATAATACTAATAATAATAATAAAAATAAAAAAATCAGAGTTGTATATATTAAAACCTATCTTATTGTATAAAAACCTGAAAAATAGTGGTACCTCAAGCTCTAAACATGTTCAAATCCTTAGCAGGCAAGTGTAGTATGCATAGGAATCAAGAAGTTGGGATGGTTCTAGGCAGGATGTTATTAGAGGAAAGAGAGGTTTTTGTCACTTTTTTAAGTTAGTAGTATCACCACTTAATAACTTATGTTTTAGAGAGTTTCTCTTTACAATCCACAAATTATCTATTTATACTCCAATTTTTTTTTTTTTTTTTATTAATGACAATTGTAACGAATTAAAATTATTAAACAAGATAAAAAAAAAAAAATTCTAAAGAAACTCCAAACTAATTAAATTATTAAGAATTTTCTCTCCTAAATAATTAGATTAAATATTACGTATTAAACTCTCTCTCCTAAATCTGTTATTACCATATTAAACTCTCTCTCTCTCTCTCTCTCTCTATATATATATATATATATACACTTTTAAAAAAAGAAAATCTTATCTACATGACTACATACTTTCTCCTTTCTCAATCAATCTCTGATTAATACTTAAGAAAAAAGAACTTATAAATATTTTGGTTTTTTACTAAAGTAATATATATATATATTAAAAATTCAATACAAATACTTTGTTTCTAAAAAAAAAAAAAGATATATGAAAACTTAATTTGTTTCAACTAGATTCGATTAAATTCAGAATTTCTAAGACTAATGAAAGAATTAAAGTTATTTAGGCAATCACATACCTACAAAAGTAACAAAAATATTTTAATATTTCAATTTTTTTTTTGAATAACAGGGTACCTGTTTTATGAGTTTTTTTTTTTTTATTTATTATTATTATTATTATTATTTTTAATATACACATATATACGGTTCCTAAAAATCACTTATTTGTAAGTTTTTTTTTTTCTTAACTGTTAGTCTTACTTGAGAAATAATAGAGATAGAAAATTAGAGATATATATTGAAGAAGAGATAGTGTTTACTATGTATGAGTTAGTAAAAGTTACACACTTCGTTTTTTCAGAGAAATCAAAAGTTTCTATTGTGTTTGGTCGTGGTCATCGACGACGACGTACCGTGTTCATGGTCCACTGTCGTCAATGTAAGTGTGTTCGTCGATTCACTACAAAAAATTTGACCTACAGTGACAACAAATATTTGTCACTATAAGTGAAAAAATTGTCATAAATTCAATATTGTGACAAAAAAAAGTGTCACAAACAATTCGTCACTTTTGCCCCCATCACTAAAAGTGTTTGTGACAGTTTTTGGTACTTGTCACAAATCATAACTTTTAGTGACACATTATCACTTGACTTTAATTAATGACAAAATAAAAATTGTGTCACTATATTAGTATTTAGTGACAATTAACCGTTTGAAGATTTTGTCACTGTACATATTCCTAGTCACAATTTATTGTTTAAAAAGTGTCACTATTCACAAATCCAGTGACAAATAATCATCTTAAAATTATGTCACTACAGACAAACTTAGTGACAATTAAGTTAACTATATAATAATTGTCACTACAACGCAGACTTTGTGACAATTAATAATATGAATATTAAGTCATGTATAGATACATAGTAACAATTTAATCAATTGTCAAAAATGAATATAATTTTAAATTGTATAAAAAAATAAAAATAATAAAAATATAATAACCAAATAAAACATGTCACTCATTGAATGCCATTGAGAATCATTCCATTAAAAAATATCCAAAAATTAACATAATATCGAATTGATACAAAAGTAATCCAACATCTTTCAAAGTCTACTACTAAATAACACATGTAAGTCGGCTAGTCTAAGTTAACATAAATGTTAGGTCACACACAATAACTTCTAACTGCATAACCAAAAACTTGAAACTTCCGAGGTCTTGATTGTGAAATATTAGAAGCCAATGATCTACTGTCAGGTAGCTAAAGAATCTTTAGGTTTTGCAAGAGAAACTTATATACATGAAGACATGAAGAAAAAAATAGTGAGAACAAATTAAAGTCACCAAAATAAAACCAATGAAAAATGCAACAATACTGACAAAACTTAGTATAAGTATAAAATAAATTCTATAAGTTTGATATCCAAGTATAAAATTTATTGGAACCGTTAATATATTCATCTTCATATAAAGTCTTCCATAATGTCAATCTATTCATCCAGCCAAATATCAAATATCTTATTGAGTGTTTGAACTCTTTTATCAAACAATTGGTTTGCATATAAAAATTGGTTGTTCTATAAGAATCATTTTATCAAACAGTTAGTATGCATATAAACTAAATCAACATATATTGTGAAAATTTAAGAACAAAAAACTATAAATCATGAAATAATAATAAAGATTCCTTAAAAAAATTGAGAACAAATTAAAGTTAAAAAACATCCCTAAACGTATATATAATCCTACATACAATATATATATATATATATATACATATATATCATACTTTATTCGAATACACTTTCAATATATGAAACTCGAATTTGAGAATCTAACCTTGAAGAAACAAATACCAAAAAACAAACCCTAAAAAAATGAAATCAAGAAAAAGAGAAGCTTAAGAGTTTTCTTTCAATGCTGCATCAAACAATTGATTGTTCCATAAGAATCATTTTATTAAACAGTTAGTAATATATTGAAGAACCCTTTTTACCGCATTCCAATGGTTAGTCGTCGGACGGTGCATAAATTGGGACAATTTGTTAACAGCAAACGAGACGTCCAGACGTGTCAAAGACAGGTACTGAAGAGAGCCCACAATCTGATGATAGTTGGTTGCATCAATGAGCGCACTACCATCATTCAACTTCAAGTTTTCTGTGAGCGAGAGCGGTGTGGCAACTGTGTTCGCATCTTGCATCTTTGCCCGAGTCAGGAGATCACGAATGTATTTTTGTTGCAAGAGAAATAACCCGCTAGGAGAGTGATGAGCTTCAACACCAAGAAAAAATGACAACTGACCGAGATCCTTAAGAGAGAATCGATGAGCGAGGACCGTAATGAATGCACGAACCTGAGAGTCCGAGGAGCCAGTGATGATGATGTTGTCGACATATACTAAGAGGAAAAGGGTTTGGCCAGAGCGGCGTTGAACAAATAGAGAAGCATCACACTGCGAGTTGGAAAATCCGGTGACCAGGAGAAAATTGCGCAGCTCATTATACCAAGCTCGAGGTGCCTGACGAAGACCGTAAATGGCCTTCTGCAGCTTGCACACATGGTGTGGTAAGGCGGGATCAACAAAACCCAGGCGGCTGCTCCATGTAGACATCGTTAGTCAGAGATCCCTGCAAAAAAGCATTGTTAACATCGAGTTGGCGCAAAGGCCAACCATTCGTGACAGCAAGAGTAAGGTTTAATCGGACTGTGACTGGTTTCACAACAGGGCTGAAGGTCTCAGTAAAGTCAATGCCAGAGCGTTGATGAAATCCTTTCGCCACAAGGCAAGCTTTATATCTGGCCACTGAGCCATCGAGGTGGCGTTTGATTCGAAAAATCCATTTACGACCAACCACATTTTGGGCAGAGCGAGACGGAACCAATGACCATGTACCATTCTGAACCAGTGCATCATATTCAGCACTCATGGCATTTCGCCACTCCAAGAATTGACGGGCTTGTAACAAGGTGGTTGGTTCAGTTTGCGGGGTGGGATGTGAGGTGACACGTAAATTAAAGATGGCTTTGGGTTTGAAAATTTGATTTTTGAATCGGGTTTGTATCTAGTTAGGGAAGGTTGTGGAATTGTGAGTGTTAGATAGTGGGGCAGATTCTGGTTCGGTATGTGTGTCGGTTTGAGTGTTGGAGGATTACGGATGAGAGACTGGTGCATCATCTGGAACAGTGGGTAGCCGGTGATAGCTGTCCAGGCTGTGATGAGACGTGTCAGGTGTAGGGGAGAACGTAGTGACCTGTTGTGAGCACTCAGGAAGTGGACGAGACACAATCCAAGGACCGATTGGTGTGGGGGGGGGGGGGGGGGTGAGAAGGATGACCGAGTGGACTGGAGAACGGAAAGTTGTTCTCGACAAACACGACATGATGAGAGATGTAGACTCTACCTATGGACCGATCTAGACACAGATACGCATGGGTTCATTGGAGTAACCGACAAAGACACATGGTCGAGAGCGAGGTTGCAATTTATGTGATGTGTATGGTCGTAACCACGGACAACACAAGCAACCGAACACACGGAGCTTCCGGTAGTTCGATTCCTCACCAAAGAGAAGAAAGTATGGGCTATGGTGACCGAGAACCTTTGTTGGCATGCGATTAATCAGGTAAACCGCAGTGTTAAATGCTAGAGACCAGTAACTCATAGGCATAGAAGCATGGTGAAGGAGAGTTAAAGCTGCTTCGACCACATGCCGATGCTTGCGTTCAGCAATGCCGACATATTTTGGTGTGTGAGGGGGGGACTTGAGGTGTTGGATACCTAAGTTTTGGAGGTCATGACCAAAGGCTTGGGCTTCCCCACTACCATCCGAATATACAGTTTTGATTCGGGTATTAAAAAATTATCAACGAGCAATTTGAACCTTCTAAAGACGATGGGAACATCGGACTTATTTTTGAGTGGATATAACCATGTATATTTGGAAAAAATCAACAAAAATAATATAATATTTGAATTTGTCAAAAGATTGTATGTGCGCAGGGCCCCAAACATCTGTAAATAAAATCTCAAAAGGTTTATTGCTTTTCAAACTAGAAATCCCAAAAGGTAATTTGTAACTCTTATTACATAAACAAGAAGAGCAATGAGATACGCTAATTTCTGACTTATTGACCGGAAGACTATGAGACGAAAGAAGTTTCTGCAGAACTGGTAGGGAAGGATGACCTAGACTACAGTGCCACACTTGGGAGGAGACAGGAGGTGCGGAGGACGCGAAAAATTGACAAGGACAGGCGGAGGATTGACTCGATGAACCGGAATTGGGCCACACGTACAGATTCCCTTTATTCTGGCCGCGAACCAAGGATGCCCCCGTGGTTAGATCCTTTACAATAAAATAATCAGGGAAAAATTCAACAGATGTATTATTATGAGTGCAAAATTTAGACACAGAAACAAGATTTTGTGAGATGTGCGGTGAACATAAGACATGCTTAAGATGAAAAGAGTTAATAGGTGAGGGTAATGGCGTGGAACCAATGTGAGTGATAGGGATTGTTTTACCGTCCCCAACCATAATGTCCTCTGTGCCGCCATATTCTGAATGGAGAGATAGGTTCTGAAGATCTGATGTCATGTGGTGAGAGGCTTCGATGTCAAGAATCCAATTGGTACGATTATTCGGCTGATCCGCATTCATGTGGTGTGCTTGAGGCCATGCTTGAGGTGCAGCAGGTTGGCGAGATCGACACACTCGAGCTGTGTGACCAATTTTGTCACAAAGCTGACAAACCAGTCGGGATTGGTTATTGGATGTAGGTGGACGCCAATTGTGGTGAGGTGGGTGAGGTGAGTGAGGTGGTCTGTATGAGCTGTTTTGGCCAGAAAAGTTATGGCCACCACCTGTTGGTGCAGTTTTGAAATTCTGCTGGGGAGTCCAGTTGTTGTTGGTGCTGCCAACCGAGTGGTTGTTTCCCATATGCGGAGAATAATTACCTTGAAAGCCACGCCCCCTACGGTTTGATGTCCGTTGATTGAATTGTGCCGTGACCTGCGGAACCCCCTTTTTTGTATCCTCCCGTTTGAGAAAAGCTTCATAGTCAAGCAATTTGTCATATAATTCGTCGAATGAAATTGAGGAGTCTTGAGCACGAATGGCGGAAGCAAGCGGTAAGTAAGATGGTCCTAAACCATTTAGAGTGTGTATGACGGCGGCACCATCATCAACTGAGTGACCGATTAGTTCAAGGTTGTCCAGGATGGTCTTGATCCCCTGCATATAATCTACAACCAATTTGTCTGCCAAACTGACATTGGTGAGTGAATCAAGGAGACCGAGTTTGCGAGTGTTAGACTGGATGGCGTAGGTGGCTTCAAGTTTATCCCAGGCCTGAGCAGAGGTTGTGGAACGGGTGACAATAGGGGCGGCACCGGTACATGTTACCTGAATTGCATGTAGGAGTAGTCGATCTTGACGAATCCAGATGTAGTAATCCGGATTCGCAATAATGTCTGGAGTTGTAGGGTTGGGAGAACTGTTGGAAGGATTGGGATTGGCAATAACTTCTGGAGGACAAATTTTGGTACCATCCAGATATCCCATAAGGTCATAGCCGAACAGGAGATTTTCAAACTGTGATCTCCAGGCGGCATAGTTTCCTCATTTGGAGAGTTTGATTGGTATTTGGGTAGAGTTGATCGCAATTAGCGATTGCAGTTGATTGGAACTATTTGTGCCCATGAGTACAACTGGGGGAGAAGAGGCAGAAGAAGTCGCATATACGGTACCAGAATTCGTTGTTAGAGGTGGAGGGTTTGAGAAGGATTAAGGTAGAGAACAAAAGTCAAGCGGCTAGGGTTTTTAGGATCTTTTAGGCTTATTTCAAGCTAGCTCTGATACCATAATATAATAGAATATTGTGAAGAATTGATCTTACTTTTTATTAACTGATGAAAGTATTTATATACTTTACAATGTACAGAATAGGAAAATAGTATCCTAATTACATAAGGAAATATGAGCTGATGTACATTAGTCGAATTGCACTACTTGTGACCTTGTGAAGCTCTACCTCTATCGGTTAGTAAGCACATAAACTAATATTGACATATACTATGAAAATTTAAGAATAAACAACTATAAATCATGAAATAATAATAATGGGTTCCTTAAAAAATTGAAACAAGTTAAAGTTAAAAAAATATATCTCTAAATAGCTATAAAATTCTACATTAAAAAAAATAAAAATAAAAAAAATAAAAAAAAATCATACCTTATTCAAAGACACTTTCAATATATAAAATTCGAATTTGAGATTCCGACCATGAAAAACAAGTCTAAGAAAACGAACCCTAAAAAAATCAAGATAAGCTTACATTTTTATCCGAGCAAAGTTTCTCTATAATCTTGGTATTTCTTCTGATGAAACACTGTTTCATACCTAAAAAGTGTTTTTAATGCAAAGAAAAAAGAAAGGGAAAAAAAAAAACACAGTATGATTGTGGCATTTTATTTTTATATTTTGTGTGGCTTTTTATTTTTATTTTAAAAAAAAGAAATATTAATTGATTTTTTTAATGTAAATATTAATTGATTCTGATGCCTTTTAAAAATCTAATTATTTATAAAATAAAATCTTTTCTTTTAAAAAGGTAATTTTGTGACTAATTATATTATTTGTCACAAATTATCAAGTTTTGTAACTAATTGTGTCAATTATTTTTTTAAAAGTTTTACTTGAACAACACATAATGATAAATAGTAAAATCTGTCACAAATAATGCCAATAGTGATACAATCAAAAGCTAAAAGAAACCACCAGTCCAAAAGCCCAACAACGCACGCACCCGATACTGAACCAAGAGCTAGAACTCGACACTGAGCCCACAAAACGCAGGCAAACAACTTCCCACAACCAAAAAACTAACAGCAGTCCAAAACTACAAAAGTCACCAAGTCAACCCAACACAGACAAGAAGAAAGATTCACCCCAAAGGAAAGAGAAACCACCAAATGAATCATTGAGCGAACTTCGACAGTAGTTTGCAGTGTACATGAAAAACTACAATTAAACTCTTTAAAATATTTTGTGCACATTAAAAATTGAGGTAGATATAGAGAGAGATATATTTTGGTGAATATTTCTTCTAATTGTTTCATTGATCACGACAGAATATATACAGTATTTAGAGAACAACTAAACTACCTATAGAGATAAGCATCTCATGAGATAAGAATATAATTTGAAATACAACAGCTAAGAATATAAAAGATAATTACACCTAGATAATTACAGATGGTAAATACAGGATGGTAAATACAACTTGTGAACATGTCATCCAATATGCCCCCTCAAGATGGGCCACGACTAGAGAGGCCAATCTTGGACTTGAGTATCTGAAATGTAGAACGAGGGAGGGGCTTTGTTAGAGCATCCGCAAGCTGGTCTTTGGAGGAGACATGGGCCACTCGTAGGGAACCAGATTGAACCTGATCTCGGATAAAGTGAAAGTCTATCGCCACATGTTTCATTCTTGAGTGAAAAATCGGATTAGAGCACAGTTGAGTAGCACCAACATTATCACAATAAATAACTGGAACCGTGGGCAGTGTAAGGCCAAGATCAGATAAGAGGAAACACACCCAATTGAGTTCAGCTGCAGTAGAGGCAACAGTCCGGTATTCCGCCTCAGTAGATGACCGAGCAATGGTACTTTGTTTCCTTGAGCTCCAAGAGATAGGATTGCGACCAAGATATACAACGTAGGCACTTGTCGAAGAATAATCATCTTTATTTCCAGCCCAGTCCGCGTCGGAGAACGCATGAAGAGATACTGGGGAATTACGATATAGAAGAATACCTTCATCAAGAGTTCCACAAAGGTACCGGAGGACACGTTTAGCTAGCTCCCAATGCTCAGTAGAGGGTCGATGCATGAATTGAGACAATTTGTTGACCGCATAGGAGACGTCAGGACGAGTGAGGGACAAGTATTGAAGACTGCCAACCACTGTACGGTAAGTAGTGGGATCACTCAAGGGGGTGCCGGAATGGAGGCTGATCGGAGGGCTGGTCGGCAGAGGAGTTTGAACTGGTTTGGCTCCTGACATGTTGTGGCGAGCAAGGATGTCCATGATGTACCTTCGTTGGGACAGGATCATTCCGTGTTTGTGTGGAAGCACTTCAACACCAAGGAAGTACGAAAGAGTGCCAAGGTCTTTCAAAGAGAAACGTTGAGCAAGGCTGTCAACGAACTGATCAACTTGAGCTGGACTAGTACCTGTAAGAATAATATCGTCAACATAAATAAGAAGATACAGAAGAGTACCACCGGTTTTGAGGACAAACAGAGAGGTGTCAGCATAGGAGTTCCTGAAGCCAGATGCAATTAGGAATTGTCGCAGCTCATGGTACCATGCACGCGGAGCTTGTTTCAGGCCGTAGATAGCTTTGCGTAACTTACACACATGGGTCGGATGATCAGAATCAATGAAGCCTGGAGGTTGAGCCATGTAAACTGTTTCAGTGAGGTGACCTTGTAGAAAGGCGTTGTTGACGTCAAGTTGACGGAGGGACCAGCCGTGACTGATGGCAATACTGAGAACAAGCCGCACTGTTGTGGGCTTTATAACTGGACTGAAAGTTTCAAAATAATCTACACCAGGGCGTTGATTGAAGCCCTTGGCCACCAGACGAGCCTTATACCTGTCAATCGAACCATCGGATTTCCTTTTGATTCGGAAAATCCATTTGCAACCTACAATATTGGCGGATGCGTCAGGCTGAACTAGGTCCCAAGTACCATTCTTAACCAAGGCATTGCATTCATCGGACATGGCTTGACGCCAATGTGGATCCTTCAAGGCTTGTGTCACCGTAGTAGGCTCAAAGTCAACCGAGGAGCTGAGGTGCGTGTGTAGATTGAGCTTCTGAATGGGCTTGTGAATGTTGTTCTTGGCTCTAGTAGTCATGGAGTGCTTGATTGGAGACAATGATGATGTGGTGGTGTGAGCCGGCTGTTGGGAGGAGGCTGAAAAGGGAGGCGGAGCAGTACCAGGTGTGTCCGAATTATCAACCACAACAGCAGTAGGGACCACGGAATCAGGTGCCATGACAGCAGCAGCTTCAGCTGAATCAGGCGCAGCAGGTATAGAAGAAGAACGAACAGGTACAGCTGTAGCAGGCGCTGAAGATAGCAGGGGACAATCAGCTTGTAGAGATGTGGAGGAGTCAGGGCACGGTGGCAATTCTGGAGAGAGCACAGCAGCTGGAGTGACCGACTGACAGGGAAAGGGGACGGTGACAGTAAGAGCTGGAGAGACCCATGAATCTATGGTTGTTGTAGTAGGACGCTGTAATGTGACATGGAGAGATTTGTAGGGAAAAACAGACTCGACAAATTTTACATGACGCGAGACAAACATTTTAGTAGTAGACGGATCAAAACACATGTAGGCACTCTGGGATAAGGAATACCCAAGAAAAACACAAGGACTAGAGCGAGGAGAGAGTTTGTGTGATGAATATGGCCGAAGCCATGGATAGCACAGACAACCGAAAATTTTGAGCTTAGAGTAATTGGGATTGGTCCCAAAAATCATCTCATATGGTGACGAGTGAGCAAGAGTGACAGTGGGCATGCGATTGATTAATAAACCGCAGTGGAAAAGGCGTGTGACCAAAATTGAAGGGGAATGGATGCATGGGACAGTAACGTGAGACCAGTCTCAACAATGTGACGGTGACGACGTTCTGAGTACCCATTGTGCTCTGGTGTATGAGGTGGGGTAGTAAGATGGGAGATACCGTTTGTCGCAAGAAAATCCTTAAGCGACAGGTATTCCCCTCCATTGTCTGAGTATAGGGTGATAATTTTGTGTTTGAAGTAGTTTTCCACAATAGCCTTAAAACGAATGAAAGTGTCTTTTACGTCTGATTTTTTCTTTAATGGATAAAACCAAATATTTAGTCAGATGATCAACGAAGATGACATAATATTTAAAACCATCATGGGAGACAACAGGGGACGTCCACACATCAGAGAAAATTAATTCAAGAGGATGCGATGACATAAGAGAAGAGGTTGAAAAAGGTTGCTTGTGGCTTTTATTGCAATGACATGCATGACAGACTGACTCTTTTGACATAGATGAAGATAAATCTAAATTGAACTTTGAAACAATAAGCTGTAAAACCGGATAAGCCGGGTGACCTAATCTATGATGCCAATTCGACGATGTGGTTCTGGTGGTGGAAAAGGCTAGGACCGGGGAGGACACGGACTTGTCTGTAGGCCACTCATAAACGTCATCCTTGATCGTGCCTCTCAGAAGAATTGCCCCCATACGAAGATCCTTCACATGAAAACAAGAAGATAAGAATTCCACAGAGACATTGTTAGTGTTGCAAAATTGCGAAATAGAGACCAAATTCTTTTTCATGTCAGGAACACAAAGAACATTATTTAAAGCAAAGGAATTATTATGAGTGCGTAGAGATGTGGAACCAGTATGCGTGATGGAAAGACCTGTACCATCACCAATCATGACATCATCGGAGCCGCTGTAGGGAGCATGTAAGGACAGGTTACCAAAATCTGCTGTGACATGGTGTGAGGCACCACTATCTAGGAGCCAGGTCTGATTGTTGAAGGGAGTATTTGCAGCAAAATGAGCCCGGGGTTGCCATGGTGGTGGTGAAGTTGTGAGAGGTGCAGCCGAACTTGACCCAGGAGATTGAATGGGAACCATTTGAAACGAAGTACACCGCTTGGCCGAGTGGCCTTGGATGCCACACATCTGACATTTTCCCAAGTATGGACGGGGAGAGGAATGAGGACCACGATATGGTGCACTGTAACTGGGAGCTGATGGTGAACGAGTGGCAGAATTAGGCGACGGGCGCCAGCCCGTGGTGTTGTGGGAATGTGGACGCCAAGAATTGTGATTGGCATGCTGAGGACGCCAAGAGTTGTAAGACCTGGTCGTAGGATTGGCTGTAGCCGGCAGTGTGGTTGTGACTTTCTTGTTGTCAAGAGCAGAGGCCTCGAAAGTTAAAAGCTTCTCATGAAGCTCATCAAACGTGATGGGAGTATCACGGGCTTGAACCGCACGGACCAGTTCTTTATAATCATCATCCAGTTCATCCAAAATTCTTTCTGTAAGATCGTCATCATCTACCGGAGCACCGAGCAAGGCAAGTTCATCTGCATGAGCCTTTACAGAGTGAAGAAAATCAGTTATGTTTTGTGTACCTTTGGTGGAATTTTTGAGAAGGGATTTGATTTGTTTAATGTGCCCACGAGACGGTTTGGCATACGTATTGGCCAGTATATTCCACGCCTCCATTGATGTCTTGGCTCTGGCAACAAACGAGATGATCGTGGGAGAGAGAGAGCCAATCAAGGCATTGAGAATGAGTTGATCTTGACGGATCCAAATACTATAGGCTGGATTTGGAGAGGCAACATTATTGATAGTTTGAGTGCTCGGTGGGGGGTTTCGAGCCATCTATATAACCAACTAGGTCGTATCCAATAAAGAGAGTTTGGAACTGAAGTTTCCAGGACATGTAATTGGAGGTGGTGAGTTTGAGCGGAGCTTGAGCAAAAATATTGATGGTGATGAGGTGAAATTCATTGGAGCGAAGGGCTGTAGAACTGACAGGCGTGACATTGATAATGGTTGGAGCAGGGGAGGAGAGATTGGAGGTAGGGTTTGGTTCGGTTGGTATAGCTGTGAGTGGATTGGCGTTTGGATCTGCTGTTGTGGTCAAGGTAATGGCGTCTGGGTCTGTTGTTGTGGCCATGATGGACGTGTATCAGAAGTGGGAATGAAAGAAAAATTTTGAGAGGATCGAAGGCTCTGATACCATATAGAGAGAGTATATTTTGGTGAATATTTCTTCTAATTGTTTCATTGATCACGACAGAATATATATTACAGTATTTAGAGAACAACTAAACTACCTATAGAGATAAGCATCTCATGAGATAAGAATAATTTGAAATACAACAGCTAAGAATATAAAAAATAATTACACCTAGATAATTACAGATGGTAATACAGGATGGTAAATACAACTTGTGAACATGTCATCCAATAGTAGATATTTTCAGCTTTGTAAAGATGACGTTCAAAACTTAAGCAAGAAATTTATAATCTCCGGTTGTCTCTAGAACCTGTTGTTTCCTATCATTTACCAGCTGATTTGATCTCGGAATTGGAGCTTGAAATCACTAAGGGATATATTTGCAACCAAGCATCATAAATCAGGGAGCGTGGTTGCAAATATATGTCGTTGTGATCTTTCAAACTCCAATTCTGAGATCAAATCAGCCGGCAAATGATAAAACCATGTTCTAAAGACAATTGGAGATTATAAATTTCTTGCTCGAGAGTCGAGTCTTTGAACGTCATCTTTACAAAGCAGACAATCTACCTCCATCTTCATCCTCCGATTTCTAATTCGCTTATGGTAAATTACTGATCCGATTGCAACAATCTCAATTGTAAGATTTGTGTAGTTTTGTGGAAGAAAGAAAAGACTTCGTAATCATGAAAAGTTGAGAAAACGATATTTGCTATCTATGAGTTGGTGTATCCGTTTGGGATATGTGTTTTTAGAATGGTGGTTGGATGACCATATTTATACAAATTTTTCTCACCTTCAACAAATACATGTCTTCTTTGTGATGAGGGAAACACGTCCACATACTGCAATGGTTGTACAATGGTTATAATATCAAGTTTCTTGTCTTAATTAACCCTTCCTCATGACTTTAATTACTAGGTATGATTTTGTCTTGTGATTGATCAAGTTCTTGTTATGAATAATATACATACAAAATTTTAATGTTCTCCTTCACCTGTGATATTATCTATAGTCCATCTATTTGATTTCATTCTTTTTTAAGAAATTTGATACCGAACAACTTATGAGATCTGTCGAAACCTATCAAGATCAAATACACGCACGGCCCAAATAAACTCCCTACAACAGCTGGAAGAAATTTTCACACACATGATAGATATATATGTATGGTGAAACTTGGAACTCCCACCACAATTGTAAAGAGGGGAGGTGAACATGCAACACTTGAGTTAATCGGTGATATTGATTTGATTTCATTCTTCTTGATTTGTACAAGAAGTATCATTTTTTGGTCAATTTGTTTATTCTATATATATATATATATATATATATATATATATGGGTGTCAAGAAAAATGTTAAAAGTTGGAGATTCAAAGTTGAAAGTATCAACTTATAGCCGCTGGCTTTCCAACTTAATTTGTTATCACAATAGATATATTTTTCAAAATACATTCACAAAAATATACAATTCAATAATAACCACCGTGGAAAAGGAAAATATAAATATATATATATATATATATATTTATATATACGGACCACAAGCCCACGAACCAACAAGAATGCCAAAAAAAAAAAAAAAAAAAAAACCCAAAAGAAAGCATAACACAAAGCCGCCAACCTTGTCGAAGCAAACCCAGCACCAAACAGCACAAAGACCCCACCAACCTATTGAATTATCACTTCTTTCAAGGAAAAGGAAAATATATTCATAAAATTCAACAATAATCACTGTGGACTTGGAATAAGATAATGAATACTAATACAAGTTCACATTCTCATGCTTAATTTGATAACCAATTCAAGAAGTGGTTTCAAGAAATGGATAATCAGTGTAACCAATAACAGGATCAGGTATGTAGAAAGTATCTCTATTATACTTGTTGAGAGGGGAATCAAGCTCAAATCTCTTCGGCAAATCCGGATTTGCCAAGAATATTCGACCGTAAGCAACAAGGTCTGTAGTGCCCTCAGCCACAGCTTTGTTTCCATCTTCCCTGCCATAACCCCCAGCAACAAGAAAAGTGCCATTGAAAGCCTTTCTCATAGGTAGCAAACTGTGAGGAGTATCAAGGTTTTCGCCAACATATGTCGTTCGAGGTTCAACCATGTGGCAGTAGAGAATACCGTATTTGTTCAAGGACTCTGCAATGTAGAGACCCAATGCTTCTGGATTTGAGTCCCTGATTCATTGAAATTTGCAAAGGGAGAAAGCCTTATCCCAACTCTATGAGCTCCTATCTCATTAGCAATAGCTTCAACTATCTCTAGAGCAAATCGACAACGATTCTCTATGGATCCACCATATTGGTCAGTCCGGTCATTCACCTCATCTTTCAAAAACTGGTCAATAAGGTAACCGTGCGCCCCATGGATCTCAACTCCATCAAAACCTATCCAAAGAGAAAGATTCAAGACAATGTCAAGCTAATATATAGGAAATGATCCAGCGATAGTATTTAAGCCCTCCAACATGTACACAACTTGTCAAGAAACAAGCACACTTTGCTTATCTTATTCGGCTCATATTGCTCCCTAAACAAGTAAGAAACTAGTGAAACTTACTACTACTTGTTTTTCCTAGGCTTCTATATATTTCAGGTTTTTCCAGTTCTCGTAAAATACCAACCATATTGCAATAGCCGAAAATGTTTTCATTTCTTACAATTTATGCTTTGATTTTAGAAATAGAATTTACCAGCCTCAATAGCATTCCTAGCAGCAAGTCGGAAATCATTCACAATCTGAGGAATTTCATCAGTCCTTAGCCGTCTTGGAGGCGTGAATTGGCCAACAATAACACCCTTAGTTTGAACTTGAGGCAATGGCTTGTCTGAAGATGAGATCGGTGCTTGACCATTGGCTGTAAATCTTGATTTGAAACCCTCCCCACATGCCAAAGCTGACAAAAGAAGATGCCACCTTTGGCATGAACAGCATCCACAATAGGTTTCCATGCTTCAACTTGCTCTTTGGTCCATATACCAGGCGTTTGTGGATACCTTTTACAAAGAACAAAAGAGCTTATAAGATTTTCGACCGAGAAAGTATATATATATATATATACACTCAAAATTCAAATGTATTTATATTTTTCATTATATTTAATTATTAATCATTTAATTGCCGGTACACAATGGTTAAAATTACCCTTGAGCAGTGTCAGAAACTCCGGTGGCTTCAGCAATGAGTAAGCCACCTTTGGTGGTTCTTTGGGAGTAATATAAGATGGCATGCGACTGTGGAACATTGTTGTAAGATCTCTGTCTTATTTTTTGTTGGTTTGTTTGTTTTACACTTCATTTGGCTTGATTGGCGCCACTTTGCTTGGTGGCTCTCGGAGGCCTTGTTTCGTTTTCATATTCTGATTAATGTATTAATACGTACCCACACTACATGTATGAATAGTTCAATTCTGTTAGGGTGAACATGCACTTTTGCTGACATGTTAGCAAAGCAGGGAGCCAGGTTGAGAGGTGACTTTGTGGAGTAGAGTGATATGGGATGATTAGTTTGTTTTGTTGTGTTTTGTTGCTGTTTGTTTTGGGGGTTTTGCTGGGGTTTTTTCTTGTTGCTTTTTCTGTGTTTTTTGCTGCTGTGCCTTGTGCAGTTTGTGTGCTTTCTGCCTTTTATGGCTTTATAAACTCCATTGTTCAAAAAAAAAAAAAAAAAACTCGTTTCAACTATAATCAAGGAATGTATTTATTTAGGTACACATGGGTCGAAAGCAACTACTTGAATCACTTAAAATTAAGGAAGATGATCGATTTCCATCTCGAGTTAGTGGGTATTGCAATTGGGAGAGTATTAGACTTATTAAATCAATTCTTTCACCGAAACAACTTGAATTGTTTAGAGCGACATGTTTTGGTCATTTTTTGGATGTCAGTGATATGGTGTTGTCTGGACAGTTTTGTCACCATATTTTGCTTCGGGAGTATTATGTTAGGGATGTCGATGACACGCTATCGACTTTGTGGTTCTATGTTGGAAACGAGGTGATAAGGTTTAGTGCGGTGGAGTTTTGTTTGGTTACTGGGCTTACCTTTAGAGATTCCTTTGAATCACCATCGAATATCGCCAAACATATGGATAAAGGGTTATACCGATCCTACTTTCAGGATGGTAAAGTTCATGTAAAAATGTTTGCTAATTGGTTTAGGAATCTTGGTTGTAATAATAATGTTAGTGACAATGATATGGTGAAGTTGGCTTTAGTACTTATTTTAGAGATTTGGTTGGCAAGGACGATAGGAATTCCATTCAGTATTAGGCGTTACAATTAGTGGATGACTTAGATGCGTTTAATAATTTTCCATGGGGAACATTCATATACGATAGGACATTTGACTCCCTTTCTACTTGTCTTGTTGGTCGTGATAACAAGTACAAGGAGCGTCTTGAGTCTCCAGCAAAGCGGAAAGCAGACAAGTACAACGTTTATGGGTTTGTGACAGCCTTTCAGGTGATGTGTGATATTTGGTGATTTTATTTCAATTTTGTAATAACATCCTTCATGTGGCCGTCGATTAACTTAACTCATTTATTTCATTTTCAAGTTTGGGCAATGGCTATGCTTGGCTATGCATCAAGGGTGAACAAATTCGCCCTTAGAATTTTAAATTGGAAATGCATAGGGATTCCTAGTTACATAGAGTTATATGATAACATTTTTAAATACAACAATGTAAGTATGTATTAGTGTTTACGTTAAAATAACTTTTTTGCGTTTTATTATACTTCTTATTATATTTATATATTGGAGCTCACCTTCGCCAAATTTCTAGTTCCCTCCGATGAAAAAGCTAGAAAACCCTATTGGGCGGGTATCGATCAAAGTCATTTTCCAATTGATGATGATTTTGAGGAGGATGTTCAGAAGGATATTGACAATGTTGAGGGGGATGCTGAAAAAAAATATGATGATAGTAAGGATGATATACAACATTCAGATTTTGGCTGTGACATGAAAATTGGGGTTAATCCTACATCTTTTAAAAAAGACCTAGTGGGAAGTAAGAAAGGATGGAAGAGATTGAAGGAGATGGAAATACAATTGAAGGAGTTACAAACACGACAAGATGAATATTGGCATAAAGTACATGACGAGATGACTTCTATGAAGAACGAGATGCGTACAGAATTTCTTCACTTATCCGAGCTTATATGCAAGTCAAATAATGAAAAGGTAAATTGTGATTAAAAAATCTCGTAATTATTATTACTAGTATTTAACAATTTGTATGAAATTGAATGCAGACATGTCATGATGTGGTCATGTGGATACTGAAGTTATAAGCTTGAGCCAAGATGACAACATTCAATTTGAGCCAGCAACATTCAATTTCTGCTGCATTAAAAAATGTCTGTATTAAACATGAAAAAGTTCTGCTGTAAACCAAAAAATTTCTGCTGCAAATATTCAAAACAAACATTAAACATTTTGCAATCCGCTTGCCTCACCAACACCACTCGTATTTGTTGATGGTTTAGACGATCTCGAGTATGTGCATGTATGGCTATTGTGGCCATTACGATGACAAGTTGTACATGTCGATTGACTTACTTCCGCACCAAATGATGGAGTACGATTCTTTTTAGGTCTTCCTGGAAGGCGTCGCCTGACGGGTGGGAAAACAACTATTGATGCAATATCTTCTGGAACCAACCATTCCGGGGGGTGTCCAACGGGATGAATTTCCCCACTGTATGCTGCAGCAAGAAATGCACTAGAGTAATAAGGTGAACAATAATCTACATATGAAAATCGTTGGACCCTAATGCAAGCCAATGCATGTTCACATGGAATTTCGTCAATGTCAAATTGTCTACAAGTACATGTTTTTGATGTCAAATCAACAATCCCATCCAAATCTCCATCCTTAACAAGGAACGAGTAATATGTGATTGGGTAGACACGTAGATAACGTGCCTTTTCATCCTTCAACCTATGTTTACATCCACCTTGGTTGTCAATGTCGACATAAGTTTCCCTGCAGATGTCCGACGATCATGGAACCAATGCTGGAGGACCTCTCTAATGTAGTCAATAACTCTGGTAATAGGCAATTCCCGACAATCTTTAATTGCATTATTCATGGCCTCTGCAATGTTGGATGACATTAGGTTATACCTTTTCCTTGGACTGTATGCTCGTGACCACCTTTCAAATCCGACATCCGTGACATACATAGTTGCTCCAGAATTAATATTTCTCAATTGGTCTATACATCTATCGAATTGATTTACCCGATAAACTTTGACTGCCTTTCTGAAGATGTCTTTTAATACCTTATTCTTCCCATAGCGTCCAAGCATGTTCTGTTCTAGATGTACCGTACATGCGCCATGGAATGAATTTGGGAACACCTTTTCCACACCGGTGATGATACTTTTTCTTGTCAGAGACAAAAACCAAATCATCAACTTCGCCAATGGCACGATGCAACCTAGTTAGAAACCATTCCCAAGCTTCATTTGTCTCCGAATCACCAACACCAAAAGCTAGAGGAAATATTTGGTTATTGCCATCCATACACACGGCCACAAATAAGACCCCTGGATTAGGGCCCCTCAAAATGTTGCATCAATAGCAATTACAGGTCGAATCGAAGATAGAAAACCGTCTATGCATGCTTTGAGGCAGAAAAACATATACATAAACCTGTTACCCGAATCTGTGTGGAGGTCTGTAATAGTTCCAGGATTAGTTTGCTCCAACATGTACAAGTAAGATGGCAAAATTCGGTATGACTCAACCGGTATTCCTTGAACCTCATCTAAGGCAATATGTTTGGCTCGTTTGGCTCGGTATCCTTTGTGGTAGTTACATGAGATGCCAAACTCCGTCTGTAAGTCTTGTATAATTTCCTTTGGCTTATACAAACGATGATCACGAAATTTCTCCTTTATGTGTTCCCCTATAACCCGTGCGCTTGCTTGCCTCTTAAGCGAAAATCGTGCTTCAGTGGAGCATGTGTGCTCATGGTCAAATCTTCTTATCTGAAAATAATCTAAATTACCAACCTTAGCCGCATGCAATCGCCAATTGCATTCCTCAAAGATGCACCGAACTTGATAACGTGTTGTGTCTGACTTCATCACCCTAATCTGGAACCCTTTTTCAAGGGAATACCTACCTAATTGTGATTGCAATTGCTTCTTACTTTCAAACAATTCACCCACTGCAATACATATCAACAGGCCTAGGTGCAACTTCGCCATAATTCATAGAATACAATGCACATGGAGGTGGAACAAGCCTCTGGACATGGGCAAATTGATCGTCAGACCGATTAGGAACTCGATCAGGAATATGGTCAAACTGTGGTTCTGATACATCGCACACAGAAACATTTTGATTTTCTATGGTGTCCTGGAAACCAAAATGATGATGAGGGGAATTACCATTGTTGCCATTTTCCGTAAAACCTTCTCGAATATCATCCAAATGGGCATTTGTGTTAGGTACATCCGTAGTGTGGTGAATATCATATTGAGTTGCATGGTGTGGGTGATGAGGTGACTCTGGACAAACACTCTGCTTCAAATCTGGACGGTCATCAACGATTTCCTCAACACTTATGCAAACTAGAGGGTCAACATTCTCTCGGCGCAGCAACAATGCAACATCATCATCATCATAATCTCAATAGGCAAGCTAGGACGGATGGTTTGTGCAACTGTCGTAAGAGTAGCCTGATAATGATTTCTATCAATCCCGATCACGCGGTAAACCTTATCTAATAGTTGATCATAATTTGCATCCCTTGGAAAATCAAATGCCCTTCCTTTCCGACCGTCATACTAATATACACCGTGATCACTTTTCCATTCTCCACCCCAATTCAAAACCAATTGTACATTTGTCATCTTCAATCCTGAATTTTTTTTAATATATATTATCAATTAAAAAAAAAAGAAATCTTTGCATAAAACATAAGGAGTGTAAATTAATATAAAAATACATAAACTAATTTTTTTTTTTTAATTGTTCTTATGCTTCGGGTCATGACTGACCCGATATCGGGTCATGTGTGACCCGAAGCACAAATTAAATTAACCCATGTAGTAAAAAAAAAAAAAAAAAACTAAAAAACTACCTCATATTATTTCTATCAATATATGGATTGTGATGAAAGAAAATAGTTATTTTTTATTGAAAACTCACCTTGTCACCACTTCATATAACTTTCTTCAACACTTTTATACATCCAAAAGGAAAAAAAATACAATTAGAAGAGTTCCATCTTCCATCTCATTTTACTTATTTCAAACAATGTATAATTTACTTTTTCCTTTTAGTTTTATATCATTGGTTGGTCAAAATAATTATGGTAATAAATGTGGTAGTTATTTTTTAAGTGGAGGTAGTTATTTTTTAAGTGGGGGTATTTTTGGAAGTTTGGGGCATTGTTGTAAGCTTTGACTACTTGAGGATATTTGCAATTTTGGCCCACCAATAGGGCAATTTTGCTAAAATCCCATTATATTTGTCACAAATTATCAAGTTTTGTAGCTAATTGTGACAATTATTTTTAAAAAGTTTTACTTGAACAAAACATAATGACAAATAGTAAAATTTGTCACAAAATAATGCCAACAGTGATACAATCAAAATCTGTCACAAAGAAATGTGTCACTATACGTCACTTTTTTGTAGTGAATTCCCTTGAATCTTTTTGTATTTGCATTGATGTATATATATACAGCCTTTCTATTATCGGTTCGAACTGACAACAAATATATCATGATGAAGAATGTGGACCACAGATTATGGAGAAGTTTTGACAAGTGCATACATTTGAGTCAAAGTATGTAAATCTAGTGGTCCACATTCTTCGTCCTGATATATTTATTGTCAGTTCGAACTGATAATAGAAAATCCGTATTATATATATATATATATAGTCTTTATAATGTTAGTTCATCCTGATATAAAATATTTCAAGACAAAGAATATGGACCATAGATTGTGAAGAAGTTTTGACAAGAGCAGACACTTTGAGTCAAAGTATGTAAATCTAATAGTCCACATTCTTCGTCCTGATATATTTTATATCAAGACGAACATACTGACAATAAAAAAACTATATATACATATATATATATATTCCAGTTTTATGGTTTTTCTTGCATTATGTATTTGAGGTAAAAATTCATTTGCCCCTCAAATGAGGTGTATCTTTTATTCTGTCTAATGAAACATATTTATACCATTGCGAATGACTAATAAAAAAAAATACTTTGGTCGGAAAATTTTAGGGTTATACGTCGGTTTTCCTATTTGATAAAATATTCACATATTATAACATGTTTATATATAATTCAACAACTCCGAATATTCTAAAATATAAAAAAAAATTAACAGCAAATTTATTAAAAAAGACTAAACACGGCCAGAAAGCTAAAAGAAACCACCAGTCCAAAAGCCCAAAACGCACGCACCCGATACTGAACCAAGAGCTAGAACTCGACACTGAGCCCAGAAACGCAACCAAAAAATGAGCCCAAAAGCAAAGCCTAAACAAAAGCCCGAAAAACAAAAAACTAACAGCGATCCAAAACTACAAAAGTCACCAAGTCAACCATCACAGACAAGAAGAAAAGATTCACCCCAAAGCAAAGAGAAACCACCAAATGAATCATTGAGCGAACTTCGACAGTAGTTTGCAGTGTACATGAACAACTACAATTAAACTCTTTAAAATATTTTGTGCACATTCAAAATTGAGGTAGATATTTTCAGCTTTGTAAAGATGACGTTCAAAACTTAAGCAAGAAATTATAATCTCCGGTTGTCTCTAGAACCTGTTGTTTCCTATCATTTGCCAGCTGATTTGAACGTCATCTTTACAAAGCAGACAATCGGTGATATTGATTTGATTTCATTCTTCTTGATTTGTACGAGAAGTATCATTTTTTTGGTCAATTTGTTATTCTATATATATGGGTGCATGTCAGGAAAAATGTTAAAAGTTAGAGATTCAAAGTTGAAAGTATCAACTTATAGCCGCTGGCTTTCCAACATAATTTGTTATCACCATAGATATTATTCAAAATACATTCACAAAAATATACAATATTTCAATAATAACCACGTACCGTGGAAAAGGAAAATACATTCATACAATTTAACAATAATCACTGTAGACTTGGAATAAAAGAAAATGAATACTAATACAAGTTCACATTCTCATGCTTTGATAACCAATTCAAGAAGTGGTTTCAAGAAATGGATAATCAGTGTAACCAACAACAGGATCAGGTGTGTAGAAAGTATCTGTTATACTTGTTGAGAGGGGCATCAAGCTCAAATCTCTTGGGCAAATCCGGATTTGCCAAGAATATTCGACCATAAGCAACAAGGTCTGCACAGCCCTCTGTTGAAATGTGAACTTGCCTCTAGTCAGCCAGCCTCCAGCAGCCTCCAGCAGCTTTCCACCGAAATTCCAGAAGCCACCATTGTTGACTCCTTGCTGCCACCGATTCCTTCTGCCATCTCCCATCTCCCAACTGTCTCCTCCCAACTGAAGTTTGATTTTGTTGTGTTTTGCATTAATTGTAGCTCATCTTATCTCCCTATATAAAGGGACTCAGATTGTGATTGTAAACAAGTGGAGTGGTGTAAGAAATATAAGAGTGAAATAAAATTCTAAAGCTTCTCCTTCGTTTGAGTGTTCAAATTTCTTACAGAGGTGCACCACAAGTGACCTCAACAATTGTCATTCCACCAACAGTGGTATCAGAGCCCAGGAGAGCCAGAAATTCGAAGAACAGAGGGCAAAACCAAATTTGCCCAGAAATCAAAGTGCTCAAAATAGAATTTTGAGTACACCAGAGTGTTCTACTCGTCGAAAGGAGTGCACCGGTGAAAATTTCAGCCAAATCGGAGCCACAGAGAGGCCGCACGCGCCGCCTGAAGTTGGAGAGTGACTCCACGCGCCGCCCACGCGCAGCCTACCCACCGGCGCGTCACCGCCACGCGCCAGTCGTCTTCCTCGCCCGAATTGCAGGATCCGACCCGACGTCCGACCCGAGATCCGACCCGAGATCCGACCCGAAGTCCGACCCGAAGTCCGACCCAGTCGTTCGGTCCGACCCGGATATCCGACTCGTGCCTGGATCCGACCCGGATAACCGCCAACCCGGTTCGCTGCTGCTGACGTCACTAACGCCGTTATAACGGCTGGAATATTCCGTCAGGTAAGAGAATATTCCGTTATCTCTGTTGACTTTTGCCAAGAAGTTTGACCGCCAGTTTCGGACGTTTCCGAACTCGTTTTTCGACAAACTCAGACTGGTTTCCAAGGTTTTGGACCATTCCGGACGCAACCGTCCACTCCGTTTTTGCAAATTCAGACTCCAGATCAGTGTTCTAAGCACTTTAAGTCTCGATGGCCAACGGAAACGCGCAAGTTATCATCCCGAAGCTCACCAAAGACAACTATGACAATTGGTGCATACAAATGAGAGCTCTACTAGGCTCTCAAGATGTGATGGACATTGTGGAAGATGGATACACAGAACCCGCATCCAAAGAAGCTGAAGGAACCTTGACAGAAGCTCAGACAACAACACTCAAAGCAGATCGAAAAAGGGATTGTAAAGCAAAGTCCATAATCTATCAAGGACTAGACGAAGCCACGTTCGAGATCATAGCATCTGCTAAGTCATCAAAAGAAGTCTGGGACACCCTTCAGAAGACCTACAAAGGTGCTGACAAAGTAAAAAGAATCCGTCTTCAAACTCTACGAGGTGAGTTCGAATCTTTACGAATGAAATCTAATGAATCCATTGCTGAATTCTATACACGAGTTATGATCGTTGCAAATCAGCTAAGAAGAAATGGAGAAACTCTCGTAGACATGAGAATTTCAGAGAAAATTTTGCGATCATTAGATCCAAAATTTGACTTCATAGTTGTGGCACTGGAAGAAACAAAAGATCTGGAGACGATGTCAGTTGAAGAACTAGTGGGTTCATTGCAAGCCCATGAGCAGAAAGTCAGTAGAAGAAGTGATGACAGAGTGTTGGAGCAAGCTCTTCAGTCAAAGCTCTCCCTCAATGAAAAAAGATACGAGCAAGGGGGGACTTCACAACAAGGAAGAGAACGAGGTAGAGGATCCCGTGGAAGAGGCTCTGGAAATGTAGAAACCAGAGGTAGAGGCAGAGGAGGAAGAGATACAAATAGGGGAGGACGTGGATAGCAGAATTATGTCTCAAGAGGAAGAGGACAAGGAAGAAGAGGCGGGTACAACAGTCGTCCGAACATTGACAAGAGAAATGTTCAATGCTATAACTGCCACAAATATGGCCACTATAGCAACGAATGCAGAGGTAAGCCAAATGAAGTAAATGAAAATTCTAATTTTGTAGAGAAAGAGCAAGTTGAAGGAGAATCGTTGATGTTGATGGCACACAACTCAACTTATCAAAATCAAGATGTTTGGTTTCTTGATTCTGGAGCCAGCAATCATATGACTGGCAGAAAAGACTTGTTCACCGAACTTGATGAGAAAGTTCAAGGAGAAATTTCATTTGGCGACCTCTCTAAAATCTCCGTCCAAGGAAGAGGAGATGTCATGATCAAGCAGAAGAATGGAGATCATGCTTTTATCTCCAATGTTTATTATGTTCCAGACATGAAGACAAACATCCTAAGTCTCGGGCAACTCCTGGAGAAAGGCTATCAAATTAGCCTTCAAAACATGCAACTGACCATTACAGATGCACGAGGGAAGCTGATTACTCGAGTCCAGATGACGAAGAACAGGATGTTTCCTCTCGCAATCCATCATGATACACCAAGATGTTTGACAGCCATCATCAATGACAAAGACTGGTTATGGCATCTCAGGTATGGGCATCTCAATTTTGAAAGTTTAAAGCAACTGGGAAGTAAGAAGATGGTGAAAGGATTGCCAAGCATTCATCACCCAAATGAGATGTGTGAAAGCTGTGTTCTCAGTAAACAACACAGAAATAGCTTCGGAAAGGAGGCGAATTGGAAAGCAACCATGCCACTTGAGCTCGTTCACACAGATGTGTGTGGTCCATTGACGCCGGTATCAAATGGACAGAATCAATACTTCCTCACCTTCATTGACGACTACAGCAGGAAGACTTGGGTCTATTTCCTAAAAAGGAAGTCTGAAGTATTTGGTTACTTCAAAGAGTTCAAAACGCTTGTGGAGAAGCAAAGTGGTTACTACATCAAAACATTGAGATCAGATCAAGGTGGAGAATACACTGCAGGTGCTTTCCAGGAATTCCTTAAGCAACAAGGAATCAGACATCAGTTTACACCAGCTTATACTCCTCAGTTAAACGGTGTAGCTGAAAGGAAGAATCGGACAATCCTTAACATGGTCAGAAGTATGTTAAAGGATAAAAACATGCCAAAAAGTTTCTGGGCTGAAGCAGTATTGTGTGCGGTATATCTACTAAACAGATGTCCTACGAAGAGTCTTGATACAAAGACACCGCAAGAAGCATGGAGCAGTCACAAACCAAGTGTGAGCCATCTTAGAGTTTTTGGCTCCATTGCCTACATCAAGGTCCCAGAAGCAAGAAGAACCAAGCTTGAAGATAAAGGAGAAAAGTGTATCCTGGTTGGATACGGTGACAGAACTATGGGATACCGGCTATACAACCCCATCACCAAGAAAGTGATCTTCAGCAGAGATGTCATTTTTGAAGAAAATGAATCCTGGAAATGGGATCAGACCAAAGCTTCCAGAAGTGCAGAGTTGATATGTGAAGAAGAGACAAGAGAAGTGGCTATAGAGCCACAAATACCCAGAGATCAGCAGACTCCTCAACGTGGTTCCTCTTCACCACAAAGGTATGATGCTCCATTACCAATTGAACGTGATTTCTCAGATATGATGCCTAGAGGAACACGCAGCTTAGAAGATCTGTATGAAAATACAGAACAGGTGGAAGAAGATATTACTCTATATTGTCTGCTAATGACAAGTGATCCAGTTAGCTTTGAAGAGGCTAACCAAGAAGAAAAATGGAGAAGTGCAATGGATGATGAGATTCGATCCATTGAAAAGAACAAGACATGGGAGTTGACTAATCTCCCAAAAGGCCGGAAAGCTATCGGAGTGAAATGGGTCTATAAGACCAAGAGAAATGCGAAAGGAGAAGTCCAGAGATACAAGGCAAGACTTGTAGCAAAAGGCTATAAACAGAAGGAAGGAGTTGACTATGGAGAAGTCTTTGCCCCGGTTGCCAGACTAGAGACCATCAGATTGCTAATTTCATTGGCAGCTCAGAAAAGTTGGAAAATTTACCAACTTGATGTAAAGTCAGCATTTCTGAATGGCTTTCTTGAAGAAGAAATCTATGTGGAACAGCCACCTGGATATGTGAAGAAAGGCAGAGAAGATAAAGTATGCAGACTGAAGAAAGCCTTATATGGTTTGAAGCAAGCACCTCGTGCATGGAACATGAGGATTGATGATTACTTCCAAGAGAACGGATTTGAGAAATGTCCGTATGAGCATGCACTGTATATGAAGAAGGAGACTGATGGAAGCCTGTTATATGCATGCCTGTATGTTGATGACTTGATCTTCACCGGCAACAATCCAGCCATGTTCGAAGATTTCAAGAGAAGAATGGTGAAAGAATTTGAGATGACTGACATTGGTCTAATGGCTCATTTTCTCGGTATTGAAGTTGTGCAAAGCGAAAAAGGTATCTTTATCTCTCAGAGTATCTATGCAAAAGAAATTCTGAAAAGATTTGGTATGGAAAAATGCAATCCTGTCACAACTCCAGTGGAAACAGGATTAGAGTTAAGAAAGAATGAAAGGGGAGATGTTGATCCAACCTATTTCAAGAGCTTGGTTGGAAGCCTGAGATACTTAACGTGTACCAGGCCAGATATACTCTATGGAGTTGGACTAGTCAGCAGATACATGGAGACTCCTGACCAATCTCACCTGAATGCAGCAAAGAGGATACTCCGTTACATAAAAGGTACTATTAATGATGGTATTTTATATACCAAATGTGAAGATTGCAGGTTGATTGGCTATTCAGATAGTGATTGGGGAAGAGATCTGGATGAACGTAAAAGCACGACAGGTTTTACGTTTTTTATGGGAGATACAGCGTTCACATGGTCATCCAAGAAGCAAGCCATTGTGACACTGTCATCATGTGAAGCTGAGTACGTTGCTGCCTGCTCAGCTGTTTGTCATGGTATCTGGATCAGAAATGTGTTGCAGTACTTGGGATTCCCACAAGTTAATCCCACGGAGATTTACATCGACAATCGGTCAGCGATTGCACTTGCAAAGAATCCAGTATTCCATGAAAGGAGCAAACATATTGATACGCGGTATCATTTCATCAGAGAGCATGTGAAGAATAAAGAGGTGGAATTAGTCTCTTGCAGGACATATGATCAAGCTGCTGATATTTTCACCAAGCCACTCAAACATGATGTGTTTTCAAGATTAAAAACAATGCTTGGTATGACAAAACACGGAGAGTCAAGTTTAAGGGGGGATGTTGAAATGTGAACTTGCCTCTAGTCAGCCAGCCTCCAGCAGCCTCCAGCAGCTTTCCACCAAAATTCCAGAAGCCACCATTGTTGACTCCTTGCTGCCACCGATTCCTTCTGCCATCTCCCATCTCCCAACTGTCTCCTCCCAACTGAAGTTTGATTTTGTTGTGTTTTGCATTAATTGTAGCTCATCTTATCTCCCTATATAAAGGGACTCAGATTGTGATTGTAAACAAGTGGAGTGGTGTAAGAAATATAAGAGTGAAATAAAATTCTAAAGCTTCTCCTTCGTTTGAGTGTTCAAATTTCTTACAGAGGTGCACCACAAGTGACCTCAACAATTGTCATTCCACCAACACCCTCAACCACAGCTTTGTTTCCATCTTCCCTGCCATAACCCCCAGCAACAAGAAAAGTGCCATTGAAAACCTTTCTCATTGGTAGCAAACTGTGAGGAGTATCACATTTTTCACCAACAGTTTTCATTCGTGGCTCAACCATGTGGCAATAGAGAATACCGTATTTGTTCAAGGACTCTGCAATGTAGAGACCCAATGCTTCTGGATTTGAGTCCCCTGATTCATTGAAATTTGCAAAGGGAGAAAGCCTTATCCCAACTCTATGAGCTCCTATCTCATTAGCAATAGCTTCAACTATCTCTAGAGCAAATCGACAACGATTCTCTATGGATCCACCATATTGGTCAGTCCGGTCATTCACCTCATCTTTCAAAAACTGGTCAATAAGGAAACCGTGCGCCCCATGGATCTCAACTCCATCAAAACCTATCCAAAGAGAAAGATTCAAGACAAGGTCAAGCTAATGTATAGGAAATGACCCAACAATAGTATTTAACCCCTCCAACATGTACACAACTTGTCAAGAAACAACCACGCTTTGTTTATCTTATTCGGCTCATATTGCTCCCTAAACAAGTAAGAAACTAGTGAAACTTACTACTACTTGTTTTTCCTAGGCTTCTATATATTTCAGGTTTTTCCAGTTCTCGTAAAATACCAACCATATTGCAATAGCCGAAAATGTTTTCATTTCTTACAATTTATGCTTTGATTTTAGAAATAGAATTTACCAGCCTCAATAGCATTCCTAGCAGCAAGTCGGAAATCATTCACAATCTGAGGAATTTCATCAGTCCTTAGCCGTCTTGGAGCCGTGAATTGGCCAACAATAACACCCTTAGTTTGAACTTGAGGCAATGGCTTGTCTGAAGATGAGATCGGTGCTTGACCATTTGGCTGTAAATCTTGATTTGAAACCCTCCCCACATGCCAAAGCTGACAAAAGAAGATGCCACCTTTGGCATGAACAGCATCCACAATAGGTTTCCATGCTTCAACTTGCTCTTTGGTCCATATACCAGGCGTTTGTGGATACCTTTTACATAGAACAAAAGAGCTTATAAGATTTTCGACCGAGAAAGTATATATATATATATATATATATATATATATACACTCAAAATTCAAATGTATTTATGTTTTTCATTATATTTAATTATTAATCATTTAATTGCCGGTACACAATGGTTAAAATTACCCTTGAGCAGTGTCAGAAACTCCGGTGGCTTCAGCAATGAGTAAGCCACCTCTGGTGGTTCTTTGGGAGTAATATAAGATGGCATGCGACTGTGGAACATTGTTGTAAGATCTCTGCCTAGTCAATGGTGCCAACACAATTCTGTAACATATATAAACACAATAATCCAAAAATTAATTAGACCAAAGTACTGAACTCTCTAATCCAAATTAAGCTATTAAAAAAAAACGTACCGATGGGAAAGATGGAAAGGACCCATCTTGTATGGAGTGAGAAGAGGAATAACATTCTTCTTCTCAACATGTTCATGCTGGGGTTCTGCTCCTGCTCCTCTGTTTTCCATTTTATAAAACCGCTAATTCTTCTTCTCTGGGGTGTAAAATGAACTAATGGCAAGAAGGTGAGGTGGGTATTTATAGAGCGAAAGTAGATGAGTACATATATGATATATCATATATGACTTGTATCCCCATTGGTTTGAAAGTACGTGGCCGAGGTTGTGGGTAGATACAGAGTCAACCACAACCCACAGCTTTAGCGGTTGAGTTTTGACTTTTGACGGATCCACGTAAATTGGAACACGCTTGTTCTATATTAAATGTTTGACATATACGATGATGTTAGCACATGCGTGGAAAGAAATACCAACTTGAATTTTCCTTTTCAACCTTTATATCAACCTTTTGTACTTTTCAACTTGAATTGTGATAGTTTTTTTTATCATTTTGTTTACGATTTATAATGTAAACCGTGTGATTTTGTGAAAGAGGAATAAAAAAAAAAACATAAAAGAACTATTATTTTACTAAACTACTAATATAATATAACAGATAGTGTCTAACAATTGAAATTAACATATATTAGAAAGAAAAAAAGACAATAAAAAACCAATTGACTACAAATTAATTTCTACGGCAACATTCAAAATATACAAAATAAAGCTTTTAAAAACAAATTTTACAATTTGCTGATTTGCTCAGACTAAATAAGATTACAAAGAAAATCAAGTTAATCAAATTAATCACAACTTAATAATAATACTACTAATAATAATAAAAATAAAAAATCAGAGTTGTATATATTAAAACCTATCTTATTTGTATAAAAACCTGAAAAATAGTGGTACCTCAAGCTCTAAACATGTTCAAATCCTTAGCAGGCAAGTGTAGTATGCATAGGAATCAAGAAGTTGGGATGGTTCTAGGCAGGATGTTATGAGAGGAAAGAGAGGTTTTTGTCACTTTTTTAAGTGTAGTATGCATAGGAATCAAGAAGTTGGGATGGTTCTAGGCAGGATGTTATGAGAGGAAAGAGACTTTTTTAAGTTAGTAGTATCACCACTTTAATAACTTATGTTTTAGAGAGTTTCTCTTTACAATCCACAAATTATCTATTTATACTCCAATTTTTTATTTTATTTTTTTTATTAATGACAATTGTAACGAATTAAAATTATTAAACAAGATAAAAAAAAAATTCTAAAGAAACTCCAAACTAATTAAATTATTAAGAATTTTCTCTCCTAAATAATTAGATTAAATATTACGTATTAAACTATCTCTCCTAAATCTGTTATTACCATATTAAACTCTCTCTCTCTCTCTCTATATATATATATATATATATTTGAGATAAGTTGAAAAGAAATATATACATATATATATATATTGAGAAGATTAAGGCTATAAAATAAAAAAATTCTAAAAAACATATTTGAGATAAGTTGAAAAGATATATATATTCTTTTTTGAAAAGATTAAGGTTACAAAATCTAAAAATTCTAAAAAATATATTTGAGATAAATTGAAAAGAAATATATATGTGTATATATATATATATATATATGTTTGAGATATGCTATATGTATATGTACACCATAAATATAATTATTGGTTTCAAAAAACAAAAGAAAAAATTGATTTCCAAAAAATATCTAAAATAAATTAATGTCATCCTTATATTTACCAAAATGCCATTTATTGGATGGAAATGGATGGAAATGGATGGAATTGGATGGAATGGCCATTAGTGTAACTATGTTTACCAAAAATGGCCATTTTCCATCCATTTTCCCATCTAATGGCCATTTTGATAGTGGTGGCAAGAGTTGATGGCCACTAGGGTAATTACCCCATATATATATATACACTTTTAAAAAAAAGAAAATCTTATCTACATGACTACATACTTTCTCCTTTCTCAATCAATCTTTGATTAATACTTAAAGAAAAAAGAACTTATAAATATTTTGGTTTTTTTACTAAAGTAATATATATATATATATATATATTAAAAATTCAATACAAATACTTTGTTTCTAAAAAAAAAAAAAAAGATATATGAAAACTTAATTTGTTTCAACTAGATTCGATTAAATTCAGAATTTCTAAGACTAATGAAAGAATTAAAGTTATTTAGGCAATCACATACCTACAAAAGTAACAAAAATATTTTAATATTTCAATTTTTTTTTTGAATAACAGGGTACCTGTTTTATGAGTTTTATTTATTTATTTATTATTATTATTATTATTATTATTATTATTATTATTTTTAATATACACATATATACGGTTCCTAAAAATCAAACTTATTTGTAAGTTTTTTTTTTTCTTAACTGTTAGTCTTACTTGAGAAATAATGGAGATAGAAAATTAGAGATATGTATTGAAGGAGAGATAGTGTTTACTATGTATGAGTTAGTAAAAGTTACATACTTCGTTTTTTCAGAGAAATCAAAAGTTTCTATTGTGTTTGGTCGTGGTCATCGACGACGACGTACCGTGTTCATGGTCCACTGTCGTCGTCGATGTAAGTGTGTTCGTCGATTCACTACAAAAAATTTGACCTACAGTGACAACAAATATTTGTCACTATAAGTGAAAAAATTGTCACAAATTCAATATTGTGACAAAAAAAAGTGTCACAAACAATTCGTCACTTTTGCCCCCATCACTAAAAGTGTTTGTGATAGTTTTTTGGTACTTGTCACAAATCATAATTTTTAATGACACATTATCACTTCACCTTAATCAGTGACAAAATAAAAATTGTGTCACTATATTAGTATTTAGTGACAATTAACCATTTGAAGATTTTGTCACTGTACATATTCCTAGTCACAATTTATTGTTTAAAAAGTGTCACTATTCACAAATCTAGTGACAAATAATCATCTTAAAATTATGTCACTACAGACAAACTTAGTGACAATTAAGTTAACTATATAATAATTGTCACTATAACGCAAACTTAGTGACAATTAACAATATGAATATTAAGTCAGGTATAGATACATAGTAACAATTTAATCAATTGTCAAAAATGAATATAATTTTAAATTGTATAAAAAAATAAAAATAATAAAAATATATATAACCAAATAAAACATGTCACTCATTGAATGACATTGAGAATCATTCCATTAAAAAAATATCCAAAAATTAACATAATATCGAATTGATACAAAAGTAATCCAACATCTTTCAAAGTCTACTACTAAATAACACATATAAGTCGGTTAGTCTAAGTTAACATAAATGTTAGGTCACACACAATAACTTCCAACTGCATAACCAAAAACTTGAAACTTCCGAGGTCTTGATTGTGAAATATTATAAGCCAATGATCTACTGTCAGGTAGCTAAAGAATCTTTAGGTTTTGCAAGAGAAACCTACATACATGAAGACATGAAGAAAAAAAAAAATAGTGAGAACAAATTAAAGTCACCAAAATAAAACCAATGAAAAATGCAACAATATTGACAAAACTTAGTACAAGTATAAAATAAATTCTATAAGTTTGATATCCAAGTATAAAATTTATTGGAACCGTTAATATATTCATCTTCATATAAAGTTTTCCATAATGTCAATCTATTCATCCAGCCAAATATCAAATATCTTATTGAGTGTTTGAACTCTTTTATCAAACAATTGGTTTGCATATAAAAATTGGTTGTTCTATAAGAATCATTTTATCAAACAGTTAGTATGCATATAAACTAAATCGACATATATTGTGAAAATTTAAGAACAAAAAACTATAAATCATGAAATAATAATAAAGATTCCTTAAAAAAATTGAGAACAAATTAAAGTTAAAAAAACATCCCTAAACGTATATATAATCCTACATACAATATATATATATATATATATATATATATATATATATATATCATACTTTATTCGAATACACTTTCAATATATGAAACTCGAATTTGAGAATCTAACCTTGAAGAAACAAATACCAAAAAACAAACCCTAAAAAAATGAAATCAAGAAAAAGAGAAGCTTAAGAGTTTTCTTTCAATGCTGCATCAAACAATTGATTGTTCCATAAGAATCATTTTATTAAACAGTTAGTAAGCACATAAACTAATATTGACATATACTGTGGAAATCTAAGAATAAACAACTATAAATCATGAAATAATAATAATGGGTTCCTTAAAAAAATTGAAAACAAGTTGAAGTTAAAAAAAATATCTCTAAATAGCTATATACAATTCTACATTAAAAAAATAAAATAAAAAATCATACCTTATTCAAAGACACTTTCAATATATGAAACTCGAATTTGAGATTCCGACCCTGAAAAACAAATATAAAAAAACGAACCCTAAAAAAAATCAAGATAAACTTACATTTTTATCCGAGCAAAAGTTTCTCTATAATCTCGGTACTTGTTTTGATGAAACACTGTTTCATACTTAAAACGTGTTTTTAAGGCAAAGAAAAAAGAAAGGGAAAAAAAAAAAAAAAAACACAGTATGATTGTGGCATTTTATTTTTATTTTTTTGTGTGGATTTTTTTTTTTAAAAAAAAGAAAAGAAATATTAATTGATTTTTTTTTTAATGTAAATATTAATTGATTATGATGCCTTTTAAAAACATAATTATTTATAAAATAAACTCTTTCCTTATAAAAAAGGTAATTTTGTGACTAATTATATTATTTGTCATAAATTATCAAGTTTTGTAACTAATTGTGACAATTATTTTTAAAAAGTTTTACTTGAACAAAACATAATGACAAATAGTAAAATTTGTCACAAAATAATACCAACAGTGATACAATCAAAATTTATCACAAAGAAATGTGTCACTATCGTCACTTATTTTGTAGTGAATTCCCTTGAATCTTTTTGTATTTGCATTGACATATATATATATATATATATATATATATATATATATATATAGTCTTTATAATGTTAGTTAGTTCATCCTGATATAAAATATATCAGGACAAATAATATGGACCATAGATTATGAAGAAGTTTTGACAAGTGCATATACTTTGAGTCAAAGTATGTAAATCTAATAATCCACATTCTTCGTCCTGATATATTTTATATCAAGACGAACTGACAATAAAAAAAACTATATATACATATATATGTATATATATATTCCAGTTTTATGGTTTTTCTTGCATTATGTATTTGAGGTAAAAATTCATTTGCCCCTCAAATGAGGTGCATCTTTTATTCTGTCTAATGAAACATATTTGTACCATTGCGAATGACTAACACAAAAAAAAAAAAAAAAAAAAAATACTTTGGTCGGAAAATTTTATGGGTTATACGTCGGTTTTCCTATTTGATAAAATATTCACATATTATAACATGTTTATATATAATTCAACAACTCCGAATATTCTAAAATAAAAAAAAATTAACAGCAAATTTTATTAAAAAAAGACTAAACACGGCCAGAAAGTTAACAGCGGTCCAAAACTACAAAAGTCACCAAGTCAACCCAACACAGACAAGAAGAAAAGATTCACCCCAAAGCAAGGAGAAACCACCAAATGAATCATTGAGCGAACTTCGACAGTAGTTTGCAGTGTACATGAAAAACTACAATTAAACTCTTTAAAATATTTTGTGCACATTCAAAATTGAGGTAGATATTTTCAGCTTTGTAAAGATGACGTTCAAAACTTAAGCAAGAAATTTATAATCTCCGGTTGTCTCTAGAACCTGTTGTTTCCTATCATTTACCAGCTGATTTGATCTCGGAATTGGAGCTTGAAATCACTAAGGGATATATTTGCAACCAAGCATCATAAATCAGGGAGCGTGGTTGCAAATATATGTCGTTGTGATCTTTCAAACTCCAATTCTGAGATCAAATCAGCCGGCAAATGATAAAACCATGTTCTAAAGACAATTGGAGATTATAAATTTCTTGCTCGAGAGTCGAGTCTTTGAACGTCATCTTTACAAAGCAGACAATCTACCTCCATCTTCATCCTCCGATTTCTAATTCGCTTATGGTAAATTACTGATCCGATTGCAACAATCTCAATTGTAAGATTTGTGTAGTTTTGTGGAAGAAAGAAAAGACTTCGTAATCATGAAAAGTTGAGAAAACGATATTTGCTATCTATGAGTTGGTGTATCCGTTTGGGATATGTGTTTTTAGAATGGTGGTTGGATGACCATATTTATACAAATTTTTCTCACCTTCAACAAATACATGTCTTCTTTGTGATGAGGGAAACACGTCCACATACTGCAATGGTTGTACAATAGTTATAATATCAAGTTTCTTGTCTTAATTAACCCTTCCTCATGACTTTAATTACTAGGTATGATTTTGTCTTGTGATTGATCAAGTTCTTGTTATGAATAATATACATACAAAATTTTAATGTTCTCCTTCACCTGTGATATTATCTATAGTCCATCTATTTGATTTCATTCTTTTTTAAGAAATTTGATACCGAACAACTTATGAGATCTGTCGAAACCTATCAAGATCAAATACTACACGCACGGCCCAAATAAACTCCCTACAACAGCTGGAAGAAATTTTCACACACATGTTGATAGATATATATGTATGGTGAAACTTGGAACTCCCACCACAATTGTAAAGAGGGGAGGTGAACATGCAACACTTGAGTTAATCGGTGATATTGATTTGATTTCATTCTTCTTGATTTGTACAAGAAGTATCATTTTTTTGGTCAATTTGTTTATTCTATATATATATATATATATGGGTGTCAAGAAAAATGTTAAAAGTTGGAGATTCAAAGTTGAAAGTATCAACTTATAGCCGCTGGCTTTCCAACTTAATTTGTTATCACAATAGATATATTTTTCAAAATACATTCACAAAAATATACAATTCAATAATAACCACCGTGGAAAAGGAAAATATATAAATATATATATATATATATATATATATATTTATATATACGGACCACAAGCCCACGAACCAACAAGAATGCAAAAAAAAAAAAAAAAAAAAAAAAAAAAAAGCATAACACAAAGCCGCCAACCTTGTCGAAGCAAACCCAGCACCAAACAGCACAAAGACCCCACCAACCTATTGAATTATCACTTCTTTCAAGGAAAAGGAAAATATAGTCATAAAATTCAACAATAATCACTGTGGACTTGGAATAAAAGATAATGAATACTAATACAAGTTCACATTCTCATGCTTAATTTGATAACCAATTCAAGAAGTGGTTTCAAGAAATGGATAATCAGTGTAACCAATAACAGGATCAGGAATGTAGAAAGTATCTCTGTTATACTTGTTGAGAGGGGCATCAAGCTCAAATCTCTTGGGCAAATCCGGATTTGCCAAGAATATTCGACCGTAAGCAACAAGGTCTGCACTGCCCTCAGCCACAGCTTTGTTTCCATCTTCCCTGCCATAACCACCAGCAACAAGAAAAGTGCCATTGAAAGCCTTTCTCATTGGTAGCAAACTGTGAGGAGTATCACATTTTTCACCAATAGTTTTCATTCGTGGCTCAACCATGTGGCAGTAGAGAATACCGTATTTGTTCAAGGACTCTGCCATGTAGAGACCCAATGCTTCTGGATTTGAGTCCCCAGATTCCATGTAATTTGCAAAGGGAGAAAGCCTTATCCCAACTCTATGAGCACCTATCTCATTAGCAATAGCTTCAACTATCTCTAGAGCAAATCGACAACGATTCTCTATAGATCCACCATATTGGTCAGTCCGGTCATTCACCTCATCTTTCAAAAACTGGTCAATAAGGAAACCGTGCGACCCATGGATCTCAACTCCATCAAATCCTATCCAAAGAGAAAGATTCAAGACAAGGTCAGGCTAATATATAGGAAATGACCCAACAATAGTATTTAACCCCTCCAACATGTACACAACTTGTCAAGAAACAACCACGCTTTGCTTATCTTATTCGGCTCATATTGCTCCCTAAACAAGTAAGAAACTAGTGAAATTTACTACTACTTCTTGTTTTTCCTAGGCCTCTATATATTTCAGGTTTTTCCAGTTCTCGTAAAATACCAACCATCTTGCAATAGCCGAAAATGTTTTCATTTCTTACAATTTATGCTTTGATTTTAGAAATAGAATTTACCAGCCTCAATAGCATTCCTAGCAGCAAGTCGGAAATCATTCACAATCTGAGGAATTTCATCAGTCCTTAGCCGTCTTGGAGGCGTGAATTTGCCAACAATAACACCCTTATTTTGAACTTGAGGCAATGGCTTGTCTGAAGATGAGATCGGTGCTTGACCATTTGGCTGTAAATCTTGATTTGAAACCCTCCCCACATGCCAAAGCTGACAAAAGAAGATGCCACCTTTGGCATGAACAGCATCCACAATAGGTTTCCATGCTTCAACTTGCTCTTTGGTCCATATACCAGGCGTTTGTGGAAACCTTTTACATAGAACAAAAGAGCTTATAAGATTTTCGACCGAGAAAGTATATATATATACACACTCAAAATTCAAATGTATTTATGTTTTTTCATTATATTTAATTATTAATCATTTAATTGCCGGTACACAATGGTTAAAATTACCCTTGAGCAGTGTCAGAAACTCCGGTGGCTTCAGCAATGAGTAAGCCACCTTTGGTGGTTCTTTGGGAGTAATATAAGATGGCATGCGACTGTGGAACATTGTTGTAAGATCTCTGCCTAGTCAATGGTGCCAACACAATTCTGTAACATATATAAACACAATAATCCAAAAATTAATTAGACCAAAGTACTGAACTCTCTAATCCAAATTAAGCCAAAAAAAAAAAAAAACGCACCGATGAGAAAGATGGAAAGGACCCATCTTGTATGGAGTGAGAAGAGGAATAACATTCTTCTTCTCAACATGTTCATGCTGGGGTTCTGCTCCTGCTCCTCTGTTTTCCATTTTATAAAACCGCTAATTCTTCTTCTCTGGGGTGTAAAATGAACTAATGGCAAGAAGGTGAGGTGGGTATTTATAGAGCGAAAGTAGATGAGTACATATATCATATATGACTTGTATCCCCATTGGTTTGAAAGTACGTGGCCGAGGTTGTGGGTAGATACAGAGTCAACCCACAGTACGTGGCCGAGGTTTGAAAGTACGTGGCCGAGGTTTGACTTTTGACGGATCCACGTAAATTGGAACACGCTTGTTCTATATTAAATGTTTGACGTATGCGATGATGTTTTTGTTTTTAAAAAAAAAAAAACACATATGCTGATGTTAGCACATGTGTGGAAAGAAATACCAACTTGAATTTTCCTTTTCAACCTTTATATCAACCTTTTGTACTTTTCAACTTGAATTGTGATAGTTTTTTTTTATCATTTTGTTTACGATTTATAATGTAAACCGTGTGATTTTGTGAAAGAGGAATAAAAAAAAAACATAAAAGAACTATTATTTTACTAAACTACTAATATAATATAACAGATAGTGTCTAACAATTGAAATTAACATATATTAGAAAGAAAAAAAGACAATAAAAAACCAATTGACTACAAATTAATTTCTACGGCAACATTCAAAATATACAAAATAAAGCTTTTAAAAACAAATTTTACAATTTGCTGATTTGCTCAGATTAAATAAGATTACAAAGAAAATCAAGTTAATCAAATTAATCACAACTTAATAATAATAATACTAATAATAATAATAAAAATAAAAAAATCAGAGTTGTATATATTAAAACCTATCTTATTTGTATAAAAACCTGAAAAATAGTGGTACCTCAAGCTCTAAACATGTTCAAATCCTTAGCAGGCAAGTGTAGTATGCATAGGAATCAAGAAGTTGGGATGGTTCTAGGCAGGATGTTATGAGAGGAAAGAGAGGTTTTTGTCACTTTTTTAAGTTAGTAGTATTACCACTTTAATAACTTATATTTTAGAGAGTTTCTCTTTACAATCCACAAATTATCTATTTATACTCCAATTTTTTATTTTCTTTTTTTATTAATGACAATTGTAACGAATTAAAATTATTAAACAAGATAAAAAAAAATTCTAAAGAAACTCCAAACTAATTAAATTATTAGGAATTTTCTCTCCTAAATAATTAGATTAAATATTACGTATTAAACTCTCTCTCCTAAATCTGTTATTGCCATATTAATCTCTCTCTCTCTCTCTCTCTCTCTCTCTCTCTCTCTCTCTCTCTCTCTATATATATATATATATATATATATATACACTTTTAAAAAAAAGAAAATCTTATCTACATGACTACATACTTTCTCCTTTCTCAATCAATCTCTGATTAATACTTAAAGAAAAAAGAACTTATAAATATTTTGGTTTTTTTTACTAAAGTAATATATATATATTAAAAATTCAATACAAATACTTTGTTTCTAAAAAAAAAAAAAAAGATATATGAAAACTTAATTTGTTTCAACTAGATTCGATTAAATTTAGAATTTCTAAGACTAATGAAAGAATTAAAGTTATTTAGGCAATCACATACCTACAAAAGTAACAAAAATATTTTAATATTTCAATTTTTTTTTTTGAATAACAGGGTACCTGTTTTATGAGTTTTTATTTATTTATTATTATTATTATTTTTTTTTAATATACACATATATACGGTTCCTAAAAATCAAACTTATTTGTAATTTTTTTTTTTTCTTAACTTTTAATCTTACTTGAGAAATAATGAAGATAGAAAATTAGAGATATGTATTGAAGGAGAGATAGTGTTTACTATGTATGAGTTAGTAAAAGTTACATACTTCGTTTTTTCAGAGAAATCAAAAGTTTATATTGTGTTTGGTCGTGGTCATCGACGACGACGTACCGTGTTCATGGTCCACTGTCATCGTCGATGTAAGTGTGTTCGTCGATTCACTACAAAAAATTTGACCTACAGTGACAACAAATATTTGTCACTATAAGTGAAAAAATTGTCACAAATTCAATATTGTGACAAAAAAAAGTGTCACAAACAATTCGTCACTTTTGCCCCCATCACTAAAAGTGTTTGTGACAGTTTTTTGGTACTTGTCATAAATCATAATTTTTAATGACACATTATCACTTCACCTTAATCAGTGACAAAATAAAAATTGTGTCACTATATTAGTATTTAGTGACAATTAACCGTTTGAAGATTTTGTCACTGTACATATTCCTAGTCACAATTTATTGTTTAAAAAGTGTCACTATTCACAAATCTAGTGACAAATAATCATCTTAAAATTATGTCACTACAGACAAACTTAGTGACAATTAAGTTAACTATATAATAATTGTCACTATAACGCAAACTTAGTGACAATTAACAATATGAATATTAAGTCATGTATAGATACATAGTAACAATTTAATCAATTGTCAAAAATGAATATAATTTTAAATTGTATAAAAAAATAAAAAAAATAAAAATATATATAACCAAATAAAACATGTCACTCATTGAATGACATTGAGAATCATTCCATTAAAAAATATCCAAAAATTAACATAATATCGAATTGATACAAAAGTAATCCAACATCTTTCAAAGTCTACTACTAAATAACACATGTAAGCCGGCTAGTCTAAGTTAACATAAGTGTTAGGTCACACACAATAACTTCCAACTGCATAACCAAAAACTTGAAACTTCCGAGGTCTTGATTGTGAAATATTAGAAGCCAATGATCTACTGTCATGTAGCTAAAGAATCTTTAGGTTTTGCAAGAGAAACTTATATACATGAAGACATGAAGAAAAAAAAAATAGTGAGAACAAATTAAAGTCATCCAAATAAAACCAATGAAAAATGCAACAATGCTGACAAAACTTAGTATAAGTATAAAATAAATTCTATAAGTTTGATATCCAAGTATAAAACTTATTGGAACCGTTAATATATTCATCTTCATATAAAGTCTTCCATAATGTCAATCTATTCATCCAGCCAAATATCAAATATCTTATTGAGTGTTTGAACTCTTTTATCAAACAATTGGTTTGCATATAAAAATTGGTTGTTCTATAAGAATCATTTTATCAAACAGTTAGTATGCATATAAACTAAATCGACATATATTGTGAAAATTTAAGAACAAAAAACTATAAATCATGAAATAATAATAAAGATTCCTTAAAAAAATTGAGAACAAATTAAAGTTAAAAAAACATCCCTAAACGTATATATAATCCTACATACAATATATATATATATATATATATATCATACTTTATTCGAATACACTTTCAATATATGAAACTCGAATTTGAGAATCTAACCTTGAAGAAATAAATACCAAAAAACAAACCCTAAAAAAATGAAATCAAGAAAAAGAGAAGCTTAAGAGTTTTCTTTCAATGCTGTATCAAACAATTGATTGTTCCATAAGAATCATTTTATCAAACAGTTAGTAATATATCGAAGAACCCTTTTTACCGCATTCCAATGGTTAGTCGTCGGATGGTGCATAAATTGGGACAGTTTGTTAACAGCAAACGAGACGTCCAAACGTGTCAAAGACAGGTGCTGAAGATAGCCCACAATCTGATGATAGTTGGTTGCATCAGTGAGCGCACTACCATCATTCAACTTCAAGTTTTCTGTGAGCGAGAGCGATGTGGCAACTGTGTTCGCATCTTTCATCTTTGCCCGAGTCAGGAGATCACGAATGTATTTTTGTTGTGAGAGAAATAACCCGCTGGGAGAGTAATGAGCTTCGACACCAAGAAAAAATGACAACTGACCGAGATCCTTGAGAGAGAATCGATAAGCGAGGACCGTAATGAATGCATGAACCTGAGAGTCCGAGGAGCGAGTGATGATGATGTCGTCGACATATACTAAGAGGAAAAGGGTTTGGCCAGAGCGGCGTTGAACAAATAGAGAAGCGTCACATTGCGAGTTGGAAAATCCGGTGACCAGGAGAAAATTGCACAGCTCATTATACTAAGCTCGAGGTGCCTGACGAAGACCGTAAATGGCCTTCTACAACTTGCACACATGGTGTGGTAAGGCGGGATCAACAAACCCAGGCGGCTGCTCCATGTAGACATCGTCAGTCAGAGATCCCTGTAAAAAAACATTGTTAACATCGAGTTGGCGCAAAGGCCAACCATTCGTGACAGCAAGAGTAAGGTTTAATCGGACTGTGACTGGTTTCACAACAGGGCTGAAGGTCTCAGTAAAGTCAATGCCAGAGCGTTGATGAAATCCTTTTGCCACAAGGCGAGCTTTATATCTGGCCACTGAGCCATCGGGGTGGCGTTTGATTCGAAAAATCCATTTACAACCAACCACATTTTGGGCAGAGCGAGACGGAACCAATGACCATGTACCGTTCTGAACCAGTGCATAATATTCAGCACTCATGGCATTTCGCCACTCCAAGAATTGACGGGCTTGTAACAAGGTGGTTGGTTCAATTTGCGGGGTGGGATGTGAGGTGACATGTAGATCAAAGATGGCTTTGGGTTTGAAAATTTGATTTTTGGATCAGGTTTGTATCTGGTTAGGGAAGGTTGTGGAATTGTGAGTGTTAGATAGTGGGGCAGATTCTGGTTCTCTGTGTGTGTCGGTTTGAGTGTTGGAGGATTACGGATGAGAGACTGGTGCATCATCTGGAACAGTGTGGGTAGCTGGTGATAGATGTCCAGGCTGTGAAGACATGGTAGATGGGGATGGGAAATTCCCTTGTACTGGTATGAAGTCAGGTAGTGTAGCGACAGGTGGAGGAGACGTGTCAGGTGTAAGGGAGGACATAGTGACCTGTTGTGAGCACTCAGGAAGTGGACAAGACACAATCCAAGGACCGATTGGTGTGGGGGGGTGGTGAGAAGGATGACCGAGTGGACTGGAAACGGAAAGTTGTTCTCGACAAACACGACATGACGAGAGATGTAGACTCTACCTATAGACTGATCTAGACACAGATACGCATGGTGTTCATTGGAGTAACCGACAAAGACACATGGTCGAGAGCGAGGTTGCAATTTATGTGATGTGTATGGTCATAACCACGGATAACACAAGCAACCGAACACACGGAGCTTCCGGTAGTTCGATTCCTCACCAAAGAGAAGAAAGTACAGGCTATGGTGACCAAGAACCTTTGTGGGCATGCGATTAATCAGGTAAACCGCGGTGTTAAATGCTAGAGACCAGTAACTCAGAGGCATAGAAGCATGGTGAAGGAGAGTTAAAGCTGTTTCGACCACATGCCGATGCTTGCGTTCAGCGGTGCCGACGCTTGCGTTCAGCAGTGCTGACATGTTTTGGTGTGTGAGGGGGGGACTTGAGGTCTTGGATACCTAAGTTTTGGAGGTCATTACCAAGGGCTTGGGCTTCCCCACTACCATCCGAATATACAGTTTTGATTCGGGTATTGAAAAAATTCTCAACGAGCAATTTGAACCTTCTAAAGACGATGGGAACATTGGACTTATTTTTGAGTGGATATCACCATGTATATTTGGAAAAAAATCAACAAAAATAACATAATATTTGAATTTGTCAAAAGATTGTATGTGCGTAGGGCCCCAAACATCTGTAAATAAAATCTGAAAAGGTTTATTGCTTTTCAAATTAGAAATCCCAAAAGGCAATTTGTGACTCTTATTACATAGACAAGAAGAGCAATGAGATACGCTAATTTCTGACTTATTGACCGGAAGACTATGAGACGAAAGAAGTTTCTACAGAACTGGTAGGGAAGGATGACCTAGACGACAGTGCCATGCTTGGGAGGAGACAGGAGGTGCGGAGGACGCGAAAAATTGATGAGGACAGGTGGAGGATTGACTCGATGAACCGGAATTGGGCCACACGTACAGATTCCCTTTATTCTGGCCGCGGACCAAGGATGCCCCCGTGGTCAGATCCTTCACAATAAAATAATCAGGGAAAATTCAACAGATGTATTATTATGAGTGCAAAATTTAGACACAGAAACAAGATTTTGTGAGATGTGCAGTGAACATAAGACATGCTTAAGATGAAAAGAGTTGGTGGGTGAGGGTAATTGCGTGGAACCAATGTGAGTGATAGGGATTGTTTTACCGTCCCCAACCATAATGTCCTCTGTGCCGCCATATTCTGACTGGAGAGATAGGTTCTGAAGATCTGATGTCATGTGGTGAGAGGCTCCGGTGTCAAGAATCCAGTTGGTACGATTATTCGGCTAATCCGCATTCATGTGGTGTGCTTGAGGCCATGCTTGAGGTGCAGCAGGTTGGCGAGATCGACACACTCGAGCTGTGTGACCAATTTTGTCACAAAGCTGACAAACCAGTTGGGATTGGTTATTGGATGTAGGTGGACGCCAATTGTGGTGAGGTGGGTGAGGTAAGTGAGGTGGTCTGTATGAGCTGTTTTGGCCAGAAAAGTTACGGCCACCACCTGTTGGTGCAGTTTCAAAATTCTGCTGGGGAGTCCAGTTGTTGTTGGTGCTGCCAACCGAGTGGTTGTTTCCCATATGCGGAGAATAATTACCTTGAAAGCCACGCCCCCTACGGTTTGATACCCGTTGATTGAATTGTGCCGTGACCTGCGGAACCCCCTTTTTCGTATCCTCCCGTTTGAGAAAAGCTTCATAGTCAAGCAATTTGTCATATAATTCGTCGAACGAAATTGAGGAGTCTCAAGCACGAATGGCGGAAGCAAACGGTAAGTAAGATGGTCCTAAACCATTCAAAGTGTGTATGAAGGCGGCACCATCATCAACTGAGTGACCGATTAGTTCAAGGTTGTCCAGGATGGTCTTGATCCCCTACATATAATCTGCAACCGATTTGTCTGCCAAATTGACATTGGTGAGTGAATCAAGGAGACCGAGTTTGCGAGTGTTAGACCGGTTGGCGTAGGTGGCTTCAAGTTTGTCCCAGGCCTGAGCAGAGGTTGTGGAACGGGTGACAATAGATTGGGCGGCACCGGTACATGTTACCTGAATTGCATGTAGGAGTAGTCGATCTTGACGAAGCCAGATGTGGTAATCCGGATTCGCAATAGTGTCTGGAGTTGTAGGGTTGGGAGAACTGTTGGAAGGATTGGGATTGGCAATAACTTCTGGAGGACAAATTTTGGTACCATCCAGATATCCCATAAGGTCATAGCCAAACAGGAGATTTTCAAACTGTGATCTCCAGGCGGCATAGTTTCCTCATTTGGAGAGTTTGATTGGTATTTGGGTAGAGTTGATCGCAATTAGCGATTGCAGTTGATTGGAACTATTTGTGCCCATGAGTACAACTGGGGGAGAAGAGGCAGAAGAAGTTGCATATGCGGTACCAAAATTCATTGTTAGAGGTGGAGGGTTTGAGAAGGATTAAGGTAGAGAACAAAAGTCAAGCGGCTAGGGTTTTTAGGATCTTTTAGGCTTATTTCAAGCTAGCTCTGATACCATAATATAATAGAATATTGTGAAGAATTGATCTTACTTTTTATTAACTAATGAAAGTATTTATATACTTTACAATGTACAGAATAGGAAAATAGTATCCTAATTACATAAGGAAATATGAGCTGATGTACATTAGTCGAATTGCACTACTTGTGACCTTGTGAAGCTCTACCTCTATCAGTTAGTAAGCACATAAACTAATATTGACATATACTGTGGAAATTTAAGAATAAACAACTATAAATCATGAAATAATAATAATGGGTTCCTTAAAAAAATTGAAAACAAGTTAAAGTTAAAAAAATGTATCTCTAAATACCTATATACAATTCTACATCTAAAAAAAAAAAAAAAAAAAAAAAAAAAAAAAAAAAAAATACCTTATTCAAAGACACTTTCAATATATGAAATTCGAATTTGAGATTCCGACCATGAAAAACAAGTCTAAGAAAACGAACCCTAAAAAAAATCAAGATAAGCTTACATTTTTATCAGAGCAAAGTTTCTCTATAATCTTGGTATTTCTTCTGATGAAACACTGTTGAATACCTAAAAAGTGTTTTTAATGCAAAGAAAAAAGAAAGGGAAAAAAAAAAAAAAACACAGTATGATTGTGGCATTTTATTTTTATATTTTTGTGTGGCTTTTTTAAAAAAAAAAAAAAAAACAGAAATATTAATTGATTTTTTTTAATGTAAATATTAATTGATTCTGATGCCTTTTAAAAACCTAATTATTTATAAAATAAAATCTTTCCTTTTAAAAAGGTAATTTTGTGACTAATTATATTATTTGTCACAAATTATCAAGTTTTGTAACTAATTGTGACAATTATTTTTAAAAAGTTTTACTTGAACAACACATAATGACAAATAGTAAAATTTGTCACAAAATAATGCCAACAGTGATACAATCAAAATCTGTCACAAAGAAATGTGTCACTATACATCACTTTTTTTATAGTGAATTCCCTTGAATCTTTTTGTATTTGCATTGATGTATATATATACAGTCTTTCTATTATCGGTTCGAACTGACAATAAATATATCATGACGAAGAATGTGGACTACAGATTATGGAGAAGTTTTGACAAGTGTATACATTTTAAGTCAAAATATGTAAATCTAGTGGTCCACATTCTTCGTCATGATATATTTATTGTCAGTTCGAACTGATAATAGAAAATCCGTATCTATATATATATATATATATATATATATATATATATAGTCTTTATAATGTTAGTTCATCCTGATATAAAATATATCTGGACAAAGAATATGGACTATAGATTATGAAGAAGTTTTGACAAGTGCATACACTTTGAGTCAAAGTATGTAAATATAATAGTCAATATTCTTCGTCCTGATATATTTTATATCAAGACGGACTGACAATAAAAAAACTATATATACATATATATGTATATATATATTCCAGTTTTATGGTTTTTCTTGCATTATGTATTTGAGGTATAAATTCATTTGCCCCCCAAATGAGGTGTATCTTTTATTCTGTCTAATGAAACATATTTGTACCATTGCGAATGACTAATAAAAAAAAAAAAAAAATACTTTGGTCGGAAAATTTTATGGGTTATACGTCGGTTTTCCTATTTGATAAAATATTCATATATTATAACATGTTTATATATAATTCAACAACTCTGAATATTCTAAAATAAAAAAAAAAAATTAACAGCAAATTTTATTAAAAAAGACTAAACACGGCCAGAAAGCTAAAAGCCCGATACTGAACATGAAAAAGAAACCACCAGTCCAAAAGCCCAACAACATGAAAAAGCCCGATACTGAACCAAGAGCTAGAACTCGACACTGAGCCCACAAAACGCAAGCAAACAACTTCCCACAACCAAAAACTAACAGCAGTCCAAAACTACAAAAGTCACCAAGTCAACCCAACACAGACCAAGAAGAAAAGATTCACCCCAAAGCAAGGAGAAACCACCAAATGAATCATTGAGCGAACTTCGAAAAACTGAGGTAGATATTTTGTGCATGAAAAACTACAATTAAACTCTTTAAAATATTTTGTGCACATTCAAAATTGAGGTAGATATTTTCAGCTTTGTAAAGATGACGTTCAAAACTTAAGCAAGAAATTTATAATCTCCGGTTGTCTCTAGAACCTGTTGTTTCCTATCATTTGCCAGCTGATTTGAACGTCATCTTTACAAAGCAGACAATCTACCTCCATCTTCATCCTCCGACTTCTAATTCGCTTATGGTAAATTACTGATCCGATTGCAACAATCTCAATTGTAAGATTTGTGTAGTTTTGTGGAAGAGAGAAAAGACTTCGTAATCAAGAAAAGTTGAGAAAACAGAGTTGGTGTATCCGTTTGGGATATGTGTTTTTAGAATGGTGGTTGGATGACCATATTTATACAAATTTTTCTCACCTTCAACAAATATAATACATGTCTTCTTTGGGATGAGGGAAACACGTCCACATACTGCAATGGTTGTACAATGGTTATAATATCAAGTTTCTTGTCTTAATTAACCCTTCCTCATGACTTTAATTACTAGGTATGATTTTGTCTTGTGATTGATCAAGTTCTTGTTATGAATAATATACATACAAAATTTTAATGTTCTCCTTCACCTGTGATATGATCAAAGCAGACAAAATTTTAGTCCATCTATTTGATTTCATTATTTTTTAAGAAATTTGATACCGAACAACTCATGAGATCTGCCGAAACCTATCAAGATCAAATACTACATGCACAGCCCAAATAAACTCCCTACAACAGTTGGAAGAAATTTTCACACACATGTTGATAGATATATACGTATGGTGAAACTTGGAACTCCCACCACAATTGTAAAGAGGGGAAGTGCACATGCAACACTTGAGTTAATCGGTGATATTGATTTGATTTCATTCTTCTTGATTTGTACAAGAAGTATCATTTTTTTAGTCAATTTGTTTATTCTATATATATATATATATATATATATATATATATGGGTGTCAAGAAAAATGTTAAAAGTTGGAGATTCAAAGTTGAAAGTATCAACTTATAGCCGCTGGCTTTCCAACTTAATTTGTTATCACAATAGATATATTTTTCAAAATACATTCACAAAAATATACAATTCAATAATAACCACCGTGGAAAAGGAAAATATATAAATATATATATATATATATATATATATATATATATATTGAATGTTAAAATTCTATTCATGAAAGGCCAAGCAAGGCCAAAAAGCTACAATACGGACCACAAGCCCACGGACCAACAACAATGCAAAAAAAAAAAAAAAAAAAAAAAAAAAAAAAAAAACAAACCAAAAGAAAGCATGACACAAAGCCGCCAACCTATTGAACTATCACTTCTTTCAAGGAAAAGGAAAATATATTCATAAAATTCAACAATAATCACTGTGGACTTGGAATAAAAGATAATGAATACTAATACAAGTTCACATTCTCATGCTTTGATAACCAATTCAAAAAGTGGTTTCAAGAAATGGATAATCAGTGTAACCAACAACAGGATCAGGTGTGTAGAAAGTATCTCTGTTATACTTGTTGAGAGGGGCATCAAGCTCAAATCTCTTGGGCAAATCCGGATTTGCCAAGAATATTCGACCGTAAGCAACAAGGTCTGCACTGCCCTCAGCCACAACTTTGTTTCCATCTTCACTGCCATAACCCCCAGCAACAAGAAAAGTGCCATTGAAAGCCTTTCTCATTGGTAGCAAACTGTGAGGAGTATCACATTTTTCACCAAGAGTTTTCATTCGTGGCTCAACCATGTGGCAGTAGAGAATACCGTATTTGTTCAAGGACTCTGCCATGTAGAGACCCAATGCTTCTGGATTTGAGTCCCCTGATTCCATGAAATTTGCATAGGGAGAAAGCCTTATCCCAACCCTATGAGCTCCTATCTCATTAGCAATAGCTTCAACTATCTCTAGAGCAAATCGACAACGATTCTCTATGGATCCACCATATTGGTCAGTCCGGTCATTCACCTCATCTTTCAAAAACTGGTCAATAAGGTAACCGTGTGCCCCATGGATCTCAACTCCATCAAAACCTATCCAAAGAGAACGATTCAAGACAAGGTCAAGCTAATATATAATAAATGACCCAACAATAGTATTTAAGCCCTCCAACACGTACACAACTTGTCAAGAAACATGCACGCTTTGCTTATCTTATTCGGCTCATATTGCTCCCTAAACAAGTAAGAAACTAGTGAAACTTACTACTACTTCTTGTTTTTCCTAGGCTTCTATTTCAGGTTTTTCCGGTTCTCATAAAATACCACCCATCTTGCAATAACCGAAAATGTTTTCATTTCATACAATTTATGCTTTGATTTTAGAAATAGAATTTACCAGCTTCAATAGCATTCCTAGCAGCAAGACGGAAATCATTCACAATCTGAGGAATTTCATCAGTCCTTAGCCGTCTTGGATGCGTGGATTGGCTAAAAAAAACACCATCAGTTCGAACATGAGGCGCCAATGGCTTTTCTGAAGATGAGATCGGTGCTTGACCATTTGGCTGTAAATCTTGATTTGAAACCCTCCCCACATGCCAAATCTGACAAAAGAAGATGCCACCTTTGGCATGAACAACATCCACAATAGGTTTCCATGCTTCAACTTGCTCTTTGGTCCATATACCAGGCGTTTGTGGATACCTTTTACGTATAACAAAAGAGCTTATAAGATTTTCGATCGAGAAACTATATATATTTATTTACACTCAAAATTCAAATGTATATAATATGTTTTTCATTTAATTATTAATCATTTAATTGCCGGTACACAATGGTTAAAAAAAATTACCCTTGAGCAGTGTCAGAAACTCCGGTGGCTTCAGCAATGAGTAAGCCACCTTTGGTGGTTCTTTGGGAGTAATATAAGATGGCATGCGACTGTGGAACATTGTTGTAAGATCTCTGCCTAGTCAATGGTGCCAACACAATTCTGTAACATATATAAACACAATAATCCAAAAATCAATTAGACCAAAGTACTGAACTCTCTAATCCAAAATAAGCTTAAAAAAAAAAAAAAAAAAAAACGCACCGATGAGAAAGATGGAAAGGACCCATCTTGTATGGAGTGAGAAGAGGAATAACATTCTTCTTCTCAACATGTTCATGCTGGGGTTCTGCTTCTGCTCCTCTGTTTTCCATTTTATAAAACCGCTAATTCTTCTTCTCTGGGGTGTAAAATGAACTAATGGCAAGAAGGTGAGGTGGGTATTTATAGAGCGAATATATCATATATGACTTGTATCCCCAATTCCCCATTGGTTTGAAAGTACGTGGCCGAGGTTGTGGGTAGATACAGAGTCAACCACAGCCCACAGCTTTTGCGGTTGAGTCTTGACTTTTGATGAATCCACGTAAATTGGAACACTCTGGTTCTATATTAAATGTTTAACGTATACAATGATGTTTTTTTAATTAAAAAAAAAAACACATATGCTGATGTTAGTACATGTGTGGAATGAACCAAAAGTTCAATTGCCAACTCAAATTGTCCTTTTCAACCTTTATATCAACCTTTTCAAGTACATGTGTAGTTTTTTATCATTTTGTTTACGATTTATAATGTAAACCGTGTGATTTTGTGAAAGAGGAATAAATAAAAAAACATAAAAGAACTATTCTTTTACTAAACTACTAATATAATATAACAGATAGTGTCTAACAATTGAAATTAACAAATATTAGAAAGAAAAAAAGACAATAAAAAACCAATTGACTACAAATTAATTTCTACGGCTACATTCAAAATATACAAAATAAAGCTTTTAAAAACAAAATTTACAATTTGCTCAGACTAAATAAGACTACAAAGAAAATCAAGTTAATCAAATTAATCACAACTTAATAATAATAAATCAGAGTTGTATATATTAAAACCTATTTTATTTGTATAAAAACCTGAAAAATAGTGGTACCTAAAGCTCTAAACGTTCAAATCCTTAGCAGGCAAGTGTAGCATGTATAGAAATCAAGAAGTTGGGATGGTTCTAGGCAAGATATTAGGAGAGGAAATAGGGGTTTTTGTCACTTTTTTAAGTTGATGTTGCAAGAGTATCACCACTTTAATAACTTATGTTTCAGAGAGCTTCTCCTTACAATCCACAAATTATCTATTTATATTCCAATTTAATTTAAATTTTTTTATTAAATTCTCTCTCCTAAATAATTAGATTAAATATTACGTATTAAACTCTCTCTCCTAAATCTATTATTACCATATTAAACACTCTCTCCTAATTACTCTCTCTCTCTCTCTCTCTCTCTCTCTCTCTCTATATATATATATATATATATATATTTCAAAAAAAAAAAAAATCTTATCTACTTGACTACATACTTTCTCAATCAATCTCTGATTAACACTTAAATAAAAAAGAACTTATGAATATTTTGGTTTTTTTACTAAAGTAATATATATACAGTCCTTCTATTGTAAGTTCGAACTGATATAAAATATATCAGTTCCTTGTATGTGGATCATTGGATTTAAAAGATGTTTTGACAAGTGCATACATACCAAGTCAAAGTATGTAAACCGATGAAAAATGCAACAATACTGACAAAACTTAGTACAAGTATAAAATAAATTCTATAAGTTTAATATCCAAGTATAAAACTTATTGGAACCGTTAATATATTCATCTTCATATAAAGTCTTTCATAATGTCAATCTATTCATCCAGCCAAATATCTAATATCCTATTGAGTGTTTGAACTCTTTTATCAAACAATTGGTTTGCATATAAAAATTGGTTGTTCTATAAGAATCATTTTATCAAACAGTTAGTATACATATAAACTAAATCGACATATATTGTGAAAATTTAAAAACAAAAAACTATAAATCATGAAATAATAATAATGATTCCTTAAAAAAATTTGAAAACAAATTTAAGTTAAAAAACATCCCTAAACGTATATATAATCCTACATATATATATATATATATATATACGGTCCCGATCCTATCAGTGCATCCTGATATAACTTTATCAGGATATTGAATGTGAGCCACTCATTTATAACAGTGATTTGACAAGTGCATACATACCAAGTCAATGTATGTAAAACGAGTGGCTCACATTCAATATCCTTATATAATTCTATCAGGATACACTGATAGGATAATTTCCGTATATATATATATCATACCTTATTCGAATACACTTTCAATATATGAAACTCGAATTTGAGAATTTGACCTTGAAGAAACAAATACGAAAAAACAAACCCTTAAAAAAATGAAATCAAGAAAAAGAGAAGCTTAAGAGTTTTCTTTCAATGCTGTATCAAACAATTGATTGTTCCATAAGAATCATTTTATCAAACAGTTAGTAAGCACATAAACTAATATTGACATATACTATGGAAATTTAAGAATAAACAACTATAAATCATGAAATAATAATAATAGGTTCCTTAAAAAAATTGAAAACAAGTTAAAGTTAAAAAAATATATCTCTAAATAGTTATATACAATTCTACATAAAAAAAAAATAAAAAAAAATAAAAAAAAAAAAAAAAAAAATCATACCTTATTCAAAGACACTTTCAGTATATGAAACTCGAATTTGAGATTTCGACTATGAAAAACAAGTATGAGAAAACAAACCCTAAAAAAATCAAGATAAGCTTACATTTTTATCTGAGCAAAAGTTTCTCTATAATCTTGGTATTTCTTCTGATAAAACACTGTTTCATACCTAAAAAGTGTTTTTAATGCAAAGAAAAAAGAAAGGGAAAAAAAAACACAGTATGATTGTGGCATTTTATTTTTATTTTTTTGTGTGGCTTTTAAAAAAAAAAAAAAAAAAATATTAATTGATTTTTTTTAATGTAAATATTAATTGATTCTGATGCCTTTTAAAAACCTAATTATTTATAAAATAAAATCTTTCCTTTTAAAAAGGTAATTTTGTGACTAATTATATTATTTGTCACAAATTATCAAGTTTTGTAGCTAATTGTGACAATTATTTTTAAAAAGTTTTACTTGAACAAAATATAATGACAAATAGTAAAATTTGTCACAAAATAATGCCAACAGTTATACAATCAAAATCTGTCACTATACGTCATTTTTTTTGTAGTGAATTCCCTTGAATCTTTTTGTATTTGTATTGATGTATATATATACAGTCTTTCTATTATCGGTTCAAACTAACAATAAATATATCATGACGAAGAATGTGGACCACAGATTATGGAGAAGTTTTGACAAGTGCATACATTTTGAAGTATGCAATGATGTTTTTTTTTTTTTTTTTTTTGTTCTATATTAAATGTTTGACGTATACAATGATGTTTTTTTAGCCTTTTGCAAGACAAGATTTGCAAGTGATGGCGGTGGAAATGGATTCGAGATGCTAGATTTCTAGTGTAAAGCAAGGTTGAAGAAACGAGAAGATTCTGGAAGAGAAAGTGAAGGAGAAAGTGAGAGAGCTTATATTTGAAAAAGACAAAAAGTCTTTGAAAAATGAAAGAGAGATGAGGTCTGTAATAGTGAAATCAGACCCACTTTCTTGTACACCATATATTTATTATATTATATTAAAAACTAGAAATGCATTTGAAAATGGATTCAAATCGACTATCAAATTTTGGTGTCCCAATTTATGTCCAATCAACCAAATTGGGATATGTGTACACATTTATAGAAACAGTTAGAAAAAAATCCATAAATATGTACACATGTCCCAATTTGGTCACAATTTGGTTGGTTGGACACAAATTGGGACACCAAATTTTGACAACTGATTTGAGTCCTTTCAAAATGTGAAGACATTGAGAGTTGAGACAATATTATTAAAGTTATTAGTTTTTTTTATTATTATTTTGATATTTTCTTTTTCAATTTGGGTTAGTAAAAAATTGAATGTGGATCAATGTGGGCCGGTTCCACTAATACAAAAGTACAAAGTGAAAAAATAAATTAAAATTTGTTGCTGGTGTGCATCCTGTCAAAAATGAATAAATAAATAAATTAAAACAATTAAAAAAAATCAGCCGCCGACTAGCCTCTAGCGTTTACTAGAACATTGCTCTCTCCTAATTACTCTCTCTCTCTCTCTATATTTTTCAAAAAAAAGAAAATCTTATCTACATGACTACGTACTTTCTCGATCAATTTCTGATTATACTTAAAGAAAAAAGAACTTATGAATATTTTGGTTTTTTACTAAAGTAATATATATATATATATATATATATATATATTAAAAATTCAATACAAATACTTTGTTTCTAAAAAAAAAGATATATGAAAACTTAATTTGTTTCAACTATATTCGATTAAATTCATAATTTCTAAGACTAATAAAAGAATTAAAGTTATTTAGGCAATCACATATCTACAAAAGTAACAAAAACATATCGATTTTTTTTTTGAATAACAGGTACCTATTTTTTGAGTTTTTTTGAATTTATTTTATTTTTTTTAATATACACATATATACAGTTTCTAAAAATCAAACTTATTTATAAGTTTTTTTTTCTTAACTGTTAATCTTAATTGAGAAATAATAGAGATATGTATTGGAGGAGAGAGAGTGTTTACTATGTATGAGTTAGTAAAAGTTACATACTCTATTTTTTCAGAGAAATCAAAAGTTTCTATTGTGTTTGGTCGTGATCATTGACGACGACGTACGTGTAAAAAAAAAAAAAAAAAACTAAAATGGTGAAGAAGGTTATTGTGGGAGGTATTTTTGTCTGTTCATCATAATAGGTATCATTTAAACTCAAGTTATTAAAATAGTAATAGTCTTAAAATTCACCCTCAAAAAGGTGCTAGAAATTTTTTGGACTCGATGTTAGAAAGGGTAGAGGAGATTGACCTTGGCTACTTTGGGGATTGCCTTGACAAGTTTCTACGTGTTCGTGTGAACATTGATATTTCGAAGCCACTTAGAAGAGCTCTCAATGTGGGGGTGGAGGACTCGGATCAGATGGCTACCATTTTATTCTGCTATGATAGGCTACCAGACCTGTGCTTCCATTGTGGGGTCCTAAGTCATCCATTACGTGAGTGGCCATTGCGGAAGTCTATAAAGGATGTGGGGAGACCACTAAAGTATGGGGCTTGGATCAGGGCCGGTACTACCTTAGTCCTTAGGTGAGGAACCGAGAGGAAAACAGTCACGCGGTGATGGGGATCAATATGGCGGTGGGGCTAGGCAAGGTTTACCTGAACCAAAGCCAGTGTCTCGGTGGAAACCAAAAGTGGTTTTGCCTCCGTGGATGATAGAGAAGAGAGGTTCACCGGTACTAGATTCCGGTACGGACCATCGGTCTTCGGAAAACCAAGGCTTTCACAGGGGACAGATCTGATAATGGAAAGTCTCACTCTAGGAAGTTTTTATGACAGTGGAGTGCCGAACATGGAAGGACAAGGGCAAAATGAATTGAAAGTCAACACTGATTTTGTGGCTATTGACAAGGAAGTGACAGATTCTGTTATTGATAAGTAAAAAAAAAAAAAAAAAGCGTGGCATGTACGGATTTCAATACCAAAATAAATATTGAAATTCAAGATTTAATTGTAATTTTTTTTTAGAGGAGTTCATTAATATTACCTTCTTTGATGCATTCACGTAACATCACAGCATAAAGGTCTGGTATAATAGCTAAATACTTGTTTGTTATTTTCAAAAGCAAACTAAATCTATCGGACATCGATTCATCATATTTTTATATTTCTTTTACATTTTGTAGATTTATGATCCCTACACTCATTTCAAGCCTTATCCCTTGGTTAAATCCCTAATTAAAAATCACTTTAAGCTAGATCGTATAGTGACCTAATTATATAAAAAGATGTTGATCTTTAATTTGCTAGCTAACGTTTCTTTTAGTGACTGTTTGCTTGCTTAAACTTTTACTTTCGTAAGAAAGTCGTGATTGTATTTAAGTTTGTTTCACACCGCAAACCTGTTTAATTAATTGCATATGAAAATTTGTAAAAGTTTGTGTAGGGAAGTTTTGATATCCAATGATGATACAGTCAAATTAAACTGCGATTTAATTCTAAGACAGATGGTGTAATTTCACAGTGAGCCAATGAAATGTGCCACACAAGTAGGTTGTTACAGTGATTTTAGAGCATCTCCGATGCAAGTGTGGATTGTCTGACAAAAATTATTGACATGACAACAATATCAAGGCAATTGCTTTCTATGTGTCATAAAAAAAATACTTGACAGACAGTTAACTAAAAAATTGGTCTCTAATATTTCATTGTTAAGACACCGGTTTATTAATTGTTTTTTAATGATTCAATAAAATTAGCATATGATTTTTTTGGGGATTTTAAATATATGCTGAGTCAGCAGCAAGATGGATGTGCAACAGACTGTGTGAAAGTGGAGAGTCATGTAGACAGTGTCCACTTTTTTTTTTTTTTACCACCTCAGCTTGACATTGAGAAGTAATAACTGTATTGGAGAAGCATAATTGTACTTAATCTCTGTTTGTCTTATGTAGCATCTAAATTTTTAACAATCCACATCTGCATTGGAGATGCTCCTAGGAAGATTGTTCAGGAAAGAGCTTTACTCTTCACTTCTATATATAAACACCTGTAAAGCCTCTGCATCATCATGACAAAAATACCTGTACAGCATCTTATCCTGCAAAGTAGCTAGAGAAACAATATTGCAAATTAAGGTTAGTTCATACTACAAATTACTCGGAGAAACACAGTCATGAAAACAGATATAATTTAAACAAACAGCCTGTAATATTATTGGTACAAGTCTTACCAGAAGACCGATGAAAGTCTCGACACCTTCTTCGCTTGTCTCAAAACAAAGCCTTCTTCACGTATTCTCCCAATTCTGGTTCTCTTACGGTTTGCTGATCTGATATTATTTCTTTAGTAGAGAGATTTGTAAGATTTCTTGGAAGAAAGAAAAGACTTCGAAATCAAAACGAGTTGAGACAATGGCATTTGCAATCTAGGGGTAGGTGTATCCATTTGGGATGTGTTTTCAATATGGGAATGTTAAAAGGTGACAATATAATTAAAGAAAGGGTATTTTTGGTATTAAGTGGGGTTTATTTATAAATTAGAAATTTTTAAAAAATTTGGATAGGTGTGATTACGAAATGGGTGTAAATACAATTTTTGGGGGTTCTATTATCATCGCTCAATGTTAAATTTGATAGATTGGGCTTGGTGTGTTTCTTTCTGGGCCCAAAGCCTCAAACGTTGTTGGGTCTTTAACTCTGATAACAACTAAATGGCCTAATTGCTAACCCTATTAGGAACTACAATCAAAAGGTAGATGAGGGTGTGATGTTTTCTGTTTTATATATTTTTATTTGAAAATGATAAATTGATTTTTATATTAGTGAAGATTTTTAAAAACGTTTATGGCAGTAATAATTTAAAATAGTTTTCTGAAAAAAAAATTGCAATATGTATTTAATGAAATTGTTTTTTTTTTAAAATAATATTGTTAAAATTGGATAAAATGATATTTTTATCTTCTTTTTTTTTTGAAGTAGATATTTTTATCTATTAAAATAATTAAATAAATATTATTAGCTATTGATAAAATATATACACATTTTAATTTGAGAGTAGTATGCACGCAAAACACTGAAAACATCAAATTTGATATTTAAATAAATATTATTAGTTATTATTTATTTATATATAACTATTTTATATAATTATATATAATATACACATTTTAATTTGAGGGTAGTATGCACGCAAAACACTGAAAACATCAAATTTGATATTTAAATAAATATTATTAGCTATTTATTATTTATTTATATATAACTATTTTATATAATTATATATAATATACACATTTTAATTTGAGGGTAGTATGCACGCAAAACACTGAAAACATCTATTTGATATTTTCAATGTTTTGTTCAATTAACTAAAAAAAATAAAATTAAAATTAAAAAAACCTTAGCCGAAGACCCCTAATTTTTTTTTTTCGAACACCCCTAAATCTTCTTCTTTTACCTTTTTGAGACCAATGAGTTATATACCATTGATTAATCTCATACTTAATCAATGTGGGATCATAACATTCCACCATGCTTCCGTGGTTGTCGTCCACGGTGGCCCATCTTTCCCAGCTTGGTGACTTCGCGGATACCGCTCTCTCGAGTAGCAGCCCTCCAAATTGAAGAATTGTTCCACCCTACAAATCCAGCTTGTTGTATCTTCCTCGCCTCAAAAAACCCATTGGGTAGAACTCATCCTTAAAAACCGGATTGTAAGGAGAGGGTGCTCAATGAGTTATATACCATTGACTAATCCCATACTTAATCAATGTGAGATCATAACAAGTCTCCTAACACTTTTTTTTTTCTTTTATGATGTAAAGTGGGATACAGTAACACAAAAACTAATAAGTTAATCAATGATATTCAATTTTACTATAAATTCGTAAGTGCAAACCATCCGAATCTTTTAATTTGCAGACTATCAGATGATGACAAAATACTTTCAGTCTTTAATTAGATGGATCTAACGTCCTGGCTGAAAGTTTGAGTTCCCAAATTTTTTAAGTCTAGAAATTCACCAAGGACTCCCCAGCCCCCATATCACTTTTTTTTTTCTTTCACTAATTCTAGACAACCCAAAAATTTAGCCCAAATTTTAATCCAAATGATGTGGCAAGTGATTTTTTTCATTAACCACATCATCCCATATTGTGTATGGTGATGACAACTCACTTGCCACATCATTTAAGTTGAAATTTGGGCTAAATTTTTGGGTTGTTTAGCATTACTTTTTTTTTTTTTTTTTTTTTTTCACTACCGCTAGACAACCCAAAACTTTAGTCCAAATTTTAACCAAAATGATGTGGCAAATGGTTTTTTCAATAGCTACATCATCCTATGTTGTGTGTGGTAATGACAATTCACTTGCCACATCATTTGGATTAAAATTTGGGCTAAATTTGGGGTTGTCTAGCATTACTTTTTTTTTTTTTTTTTTTTTTTTTTTTTTTTTTAAGTCTATTAAAGCCGATTTGGGTTTTGTACAAGTACACAACTTTAACTCTCAACCTCAATAATGAGTTGTCATATATTCGAATATAAAATCTGGATATCGAATCTCACTCTCACTGAGATTTGGTTTATATTTGAGTTCTATTGAATTATAAAAAGCCCCAAAAAACATATTTTGCAATTTGCAATCATAACTATACTTGTGGGAGCTAATCAGTCTCCTCAAGCCAATATAAGAAGAAATAATGGGATATCTCATCATTTAATTGATCTGATGAATCAAAATCACAGAAAATTTAACCCAAATTGTAATTGAAAAAAACCATCTTCAAATTAAATCTTTATTTATTTATTTTTGCAGTGTCCATATTAGTGAGACCAAAAGATGGTAGATTGATGAACACATTCTTTCCAGTATGATTTTTATTTTATATACACAAAGCTTCCTTTTGAATTCCTGTTTCAGGATATTGTCAATTTGTCACTGTGTTTTTATAGTGACTTTATCTCTTTTGCTTTAATTTATTCTGTTTGATCCAAGGCAGTCACTGTCTCCATTTCTATACAAATCTTTTCAAAACTTTTCTATTTTTAAACAATATATAATTTAAACACGCTCACTATTCCACATATAATGAAATTATCTCTTTATCCATAGAGTTCACTAAACTAAAACATTACTTAACATATCATCGTCTAAGGTGGCTTAATGGTAAATGGTGTTCATTCAATCGAATATATAATAGGGTTCAAAAATTGTCTAGCACTCTTTAGTACTCCCTTATTCTTAAGACTAGCACCAATTTAATAATTTATGTTTTAATAGCATCTAAAATGTGAATATAACAAAAATACCCTTAAAACAGAATCACAAAAATAAGTCTTGCACTTTTTTTTTTCCTGAGACTTATTTTCGTATTTCCGAGACTTATTTGGGTTTTCGAGACTTATTCGGGCATTTTCAAGACTTGTTTTGTATTTCTAAGACTTATTTTATAATTTCCGATACTTATGTGATATTTTTACAAATTCCAAAACTTACTGGACAAAATACAAAAAAAATCAATTTGTTTTCATTGACCTTCAACAGACCTCCAATATTGATGAAGGACCTCCATTGGTCCTCCATCAATGGAGGTTTTTGAAAAACAAAAAATCTAATGGCATAAAAGTAATAAAAGAAGAAGGTGGGGGTATTTTTATCCATTTGTGCCATTTAAACTCAAATTATTATTCTAGTGTTATTCCTAAAAATCATTATAGATTTGGTGCTATTTAGACCTATTTCCACCGTATAATATTTCAAGTTCAAATATGACCGAAATTTGATACATTTAAGTCCATATCAGAAAACTTTATATATAAATTTATATATGCTTTTAAAGATCCTTGTCTCTCACAAACCATTTCGATATATATTTAATATTTTCAATTTCTTTCATTTATTTATTTATTTATTTATTTATTTATTTTTTGAGATGTAACATGCATATACCCCATTAATGTTTTGGTGGTGCCACTTATAATTTGAAGCTTTTTCACACTATTCTTTCATGTTCTTTCATGCTTTTTAGAATAAAAAGTTACAAATAATATGAGAGAGAGAGAGAGAGAGGTACGTGATTGGAATCCTTTCAACCATAAGTTTCCCACTAGAAAACAAGAAGGTAAAACAGAAGGGAACAGCAGAGAGAGAGAAGGAGAGAAATAGAGTTTATTAGGGTTGGAATCTTCTAAAATATTATTAAAACATGGAACTACTACTATTAGCTAGCATCAAAAATATAATATATTTTTTCAGCTATGAAGTTTAGACCATTCTTCTCCGATGCATGTGAAAAGTAATATTTAAATTATTGATCTCAGATTTAATTTTCGTATCGCTGAGTTTTTTATAGCAATATATATCGATTATAACATTAGTGACCCCGCACAAAAATAAATGTGACCCACCACAAAAATTAGGATCGGAGATTTACATGCATGTGAGAATCACGGTATCTAATATATTGAGATAGTGATTAGTGATCCCTACACAAATTAAATGAATATAGTTAATTTAATTAATTATGGGAAACAAACCATCCTCAGACGATACTTGATTATCTTATCTTTTTAATCTTTAACCTAATTGCATGCTCGCTGATGTTTCATTGATCCAATTGTAGAAGTTATATATATATATATATATATATATATATATATAGGAAAATTGCACTAACTTACCCTAACTATATGTATTATTACACTAAAACCATAGAAAAAACTATAATAACACAACATACCCTCTGACCCGTTGACTAACGGTGGTCAACGGTTGACCATGTTAGTTAGCAACAACAGAGGGGCAATTTGGTCTTTGTGTCAGTGGCATTAAATAACTAAATGAAAGCTCCAATTAGATATCAACATATTACCTTAATTTTTTTTTTATTATGTTTTTAAAACATTTTGTTCTCTCTCCTCGATCCCGTCTCTCTCTCTCTTCCTTTCTCTTTCCATTTGTTTCCATCTCTAAACTTTCCATCTCTGAAGCCTCTTTCTCACTCTTTCAGGTTCTCTCTCTTCTCTTTCTTAAATCTCTTTAAATTAGTAAATGGGTGTGTTGATTTTTGGTGAAATTAGTTGTGTTTGAAAATGTTTTTTTTTTTTTTTAGAACAACAAATATTATTGAAAAGGGAACCAAGCCCAAAAGCAAAAAGCCAGCAAGAACACTAAGGAGGCCAAAAGAAAGAGTTGTGTTTGAAAATTTGGTTAGTGGAGAAAAATTGAAAACAAAATGGACAGAGAAAAGGTGTCGGATCTCCTCCATCGGTGTTGGATCTCTATTTTGATGTTAGGGTTCTGGGTTATGAGTTGGAGATGGATAGTGATGATGGAAGATTAGCAGCGATGATTAAGATAGATGGTGGTGGGGATGTGTTGAAGATTGGTGTGTGTTGAAGTTTTGATGTGTGGGATTGAGTTGGAGATTGATGGTGATGATGAAAGTGTGGGAGATTATGAGGGAAGATGGATGGTGATAATGAAGTGGGGGAGAGATGTAATAATTTTTTTATAAATTTTTTTTTTTTTGATGATGATGGCTGGTAGTTTTGTGAGATTGGACTATTTAAAAAAAAAAAATTAATCTTTAATATTTTAAATTTTCAGATTTTTTTAATAATTTTCTATTTTTATTTTTTATTATTTTTAAATATATAATGTTTTTACTTAAGGGCAAAATTTTAATTGCTCTTCTATCGTTTTGACTAACGGTGGTCAACGGTTGACCACAGTTAGTCAACGGGTCAGAGGATATGTTTGTGTTATTATGATATTTCATTGATTTTAGTGTAATTCTGTATATAATTAGGGTAAGTTAGTGCAATTTGACATATATATTTTTTTTTTTGAAAAGACCAGAGATATATAATTGAGACAATAATTACTGTATATAACTGATCGTTCTTTCTATATATATATATATATATATATATATGCTGCTTTCTAGTTTCTACAGAGCCATTAAAATTAAATTTCCAAATTCTTTTCATGATTTTCACCTTTGGATGATAAGAAATTTTTCTGTGTACAATGTTGGTCTAATACCATGCAAGAAGATATATATGGGCTGCTTTTACACAATAGAGACAATACAAAGAGAAATGCCCAGTTTTCCTGGTTTCACCATCATAGTGAACCTCTTTTTTTTTTATCTTTTTTTTTTAATTTTTTTTTTTTTTTTTTTTTTTATCATTATGGGTTTTAGGTTAATTCAATAGTGAAAACCATATAAAGACAGAGTAAATTCTTGTTACTTACGTCCGTCAACTCATATGTCACGTGGTACGGATACAATGCATATTATATTACTCATACCATGTGACATATTATGAATAGAAAGGTAAATTAGAATCATAACAAATATTTTTAAATCATATATATATGGTGTGATCTGTGTGAAAGGTGCATTGTGCAATGGATGAAATACTAATTTAAGATTCTCTCCTCCCAAGAAAGTCTAACATAATTAATTTTTAGAATAACTATTAAAAGGTCTTGTAGTTATTGAAAAAAAGGATAGATCAATCTAATTAAATATACAAACAAATTAATAACTCTTTCTAATTAAGCAGAGATGGTTCTTTAATTATGTATTATAAAATCATCTTCTAGTATGGAAAACCTACCCATACTTGAATTTTGAAAGATATATGATATATAAGTTTGTATAAATTGCAAATTGGTGAGATCAACAAACTAGACATTATTGTTTTCAAGGATTTCATATAGGACTTTTACTGTTTTCAAAGGATCCCACGTAATAGTCAACTGTTTCTTATTATAAGTTATAATTAATGAACAATGCACAATCATAAACTTTATATTCTCTTTAATTCTGTTCTCTCAAAAACATCCAAACCCCACCAACAATATCAAACTTGTTGCCTTGGGATTCGACCTTGAACATCGTACGACATCATGGGGCCATTATAATTTTCTTCACTTCAAATCATTTTGATTTCAAGTCATCAACATATATATATATATTATACTCATGGTGCATGCCCAGTCATGATAAAAATAAATAAATTATTTGTTGACAGAAGCTGAGAAAAAAGCCTTCTAAAAGCTGTTGATAGCAGTAGATATTATATATCTTTAGTACTCGATCGCTTCTTCTTACTCCTCATAGATGGTTTGACACATAATAAAAAGCTAGCTCTCTCCTTTCAGCTTTTCTAAGAACAACACAATCTTGATTTTTCAGTGTACTCTATACTTCTTTCTCTCTATATTTAAATACATTTTTCAGTTTCAACATCATATCATATCTCATCTTTGATATTCATGATGAGTCTATTTTTAAAAGATTTTGTTAACATATATATACTCTTGAAATTACTCATGTATATTTCTTTGCACGAGATACAGATCAAATACTATATAAGTAATCGAAATATCTACTCTCATAATTGAATATAACTATCCAAATACTTCTACAACACCGAGGAGAAAACTCCTCACACTTGAAAAATGCTAGGTCAATTTAAATCATAATCACTAACGTGGTAGAGGAGTATACTACCTGTGCTGAGAGGAGACGTGCAAGCTGATAATCTGATTCTTTGTGTACACTACTTGGCACTTGAAAGGTTTGTATTGGTTTTTTATGGCATATCAATGATGAGGAAGAGATAACCATACAAGGAAAAAAACAGAATCATTGATGGTCATCAAAAGAGCTTAAAACAATGTTAGATTACTCATGATGTATATGTTTATAGAGATATAGCCCAACATTATCACTTGAGTACACAACTACACACATTAATTATTGGGGAAAAGATAAACTATGGGTTGAATTGACTAAAGCATCTGTGACTAATATCAAGTTATCAACACACAACATAATCAAAAAATTAAAATAAAATAAAAAAGATAATAAAAAAAAACATCAATTGCAGAAAGCAATTTCAGGTACAGTCTAATTAGGAAAAAAAAAAAAAAAGTACCCACATATGGTCATTCAGGAAGGTTAAAAAAAAGAGATCCAAATTACAGTGGGTAATTAAAGTAAATTAAAATCACAAAATAAGTCTAATTCAACATAATATCTTCTTGAATCCTACATAGCAACTGATACACAGCTGTGGCAATATCATCAACTGAAGTCAGATTACAGTCTTCTTCTACCTGCATTAAATTAAAAATACCAACAAACCCATATTAATTCTAAATACGTATACGGATTGCAGAATAAATACATACAATTACCGATGAGCTGAAAAGCTTAAGCTTACAAGTCTAAGGGTCTAAACGATGATATTAATTAAGCTAATTAAGTGTTTCGATAACTAATTACCTTGACACTGAGAGAATAGAGAACAGTTTCATCAACTGTTGTGACATTGAGATGCAAGATTGTCAAGCGAAGGTTATGCAACTCAGAAACCAGTTTGAGGAGCTGTTTCGACCGCCTTTTCGATCGTATTTTGAGGTTTGCGTGGCTCTCCACCATGGTAACTTCTATATCAGCTACGGCGGATTGAGTCTGCAGAAGAAGGCTCTGATGATGATGATCAGTAGCAGGACTACTACTCGTTGCAGCTGACTCAGTCATGGCTGCTGCAGCTGCTGCTGAGTTCCGATCACACCCGTTTGCTGATGACGACGACGAGGACGACGACGACGATGTTGCTGTTGATGATGATATAGAAGAAGTGGTTGAGTACTGTGGAAATGTGAAGAACTCATCAAACGGTGGTGATGATTCCAACCCATTTTCAAATTTTTCCTTTTTCCTCTTTATGAGCTCCAAGTAATTGCAGACGATGTTCAAGCTCTTTAACAAAGTTAATTGCTCCTCCAATTATTGATGCTTGATCACCCTAACAAAAAAAAAAATCAACTTTAATTATCTCTAATTAACTCCTCTAATAACAATCAAAAAATCTTATCAGCTAAACTAGTTAGTATTCAATTTTGCGAAAAACTAGTATCATAAAATGAAAATGAAAATTCAAAGTACATACCCTTTGAACATAAGATTCAGGCATTAGAGATCGAAGAACAGCGAGATAATCATTCATCTGTTTTCTTCGATTTCGCTCGACAGCAATGTGAGTCATCCTCTGGTTCTCAATTTCTTCTTTGTTCTTCCTGCTCTTGGAACGACGTCGTTTTGGACGAGAAACAGTAGTAGCAGTAGCAGTAGTAGTTGGAAGATCAGAGTAGTTGTTGAAATGTGTAGCATCTGGAGGAACCACCATTGAATTAGGTACTTGTGATGAAGAGAGGTGGTCATGATGATGACCTGTACTCCAGTACTGGTGATCATCTGAATCTCCATTATGATGAAGAAGATGATGATGATGATGACCATCTTGGTCTGTTTGGTTCTCGAGAAAATGATGATCTTCTTCTTCTACTTTCTCTAACCCAAATTGATTATCGAAACCCCAGTTGCCTCCTAACAAGTTGTAGAGCTCTTTGCCATTGTAGTTCAAGAAATCTTGCTGGTAAACCACTGCTTCTAGTGCCATTCTCTCTCTCTCTCTCTCTCTCTCTCTCCTCTCTCTCTCTCTCTCTCACTCACTTTCTCTGTGTTTCTAACTTTAACTTGAAGAAGACACCCAGTATGTCTTGTAGTGTTTTCTTTTCTAATTGGGTTTGATTGGTTTGGATGGAGAAATCAGCTTTTTAAAGGCTCTTCTTTCTCCATTAAACCAAATTATATAATAATATTAATAATAATAACAATAATAATAATAATAAATTTAATTAATTATCTACAGCTTAAAATTGCACGTGAAATACTATGGAATTTATTGAAAGATAGAATCACGCTGTCCACACATAATAATAATAATTTTTATTATTTTTTTAAAGCTGCCACAGTGCCACACATAGTTATTAGAATAATTCGATTTCCATTTTTTCTTTAATTTTATTTATTTTATGAAATATGTTTATATATAGTAATATAGTATTATAGTAAGAAGAGTCCTATTGCGGAGGTATTTTTGTAGTATTATGGGTTTAAAGAAGAGGAACACGACTTGTACCCATAATCTCATAGTCTAGGTGTAAGGGGTTTACTACTAAGATATATTAAAAATGGAAAATATATATATATATATAGTGCGCACTAATATAACTTCATACGGATATTGAATGTGAACCACTTATTATGGAGAAGTTTTGATAAGTGCATACATAGTTGAATCAAAGCTATGTAAAACTAGTGGTCCGCATTCAATATCCTCATGAAGTTATATCAGTACGCACTGATTTGAAAATTTCTGAATATATATATATATATATATATATATATATATATATAATAAAAACAAAATTTCCATAGCCCTGAATTTGATGTAGGCTAGCATGTCATTTGTAAAGACGCTAATATATAGAATGAAATTTATACCAATACAAATTACTAAAATAAATAATTAAACGGAAACGTATTTTTCTCTTTTTTTTTCTTTTTCTTTTTTGAGGAGAAAGACTCGAACCCATAACCTTATAGTGCATGTGTGATGTAGGACAGTTGGCTTTAGAGTTTGAAGAAGAGATGGACAGAAATTGTCCAAAAGAGGTGCTCCAAAGAAACGGGCGTAACTTTTGACTCGGTTGTCAGATTTCCTATTATAATATGTTTTCGGAAAGGGTTTTCAGAGATCTAGAGCGTGGCAACCCGGGTTCCCCCGGTTGACGTCATTTGCGTCCTCATCGGAGCAGTTTAAGTTAGGCTGTCGGGCAACCGAAGATTTTTGTGTTTTTTTTTCTTATTTTCCGTTTTTAGTTGTTTTATTTAGTTGGAGGATATTTTAGTCTTTTGCTTATTTAGGGTTTCGAGAGGCTATTTAAGGCCCTTTGTTATCAGTTTCAGAATTCATTCAATAAAATTATCAATTTTCAGTTACATACATTCGTTCTTTGCTGGTGGATTCCAGTTTTGTTACTTTGGGGATTACGCTGGTAAACCCTAGAACTTCCGTTCTGCGTCAAGTGGTATCAGAGCATAAGGACTTGCCTTATACGATGGTCAACAATGAAGCCGGAAGAGCTAACCCTAGCGACGCTGGTCATAGGGATGGCGATGTGTGGCGGCGATTGATGAGCAGCGACAGTCGATGGAGAGGTTGGAGGCTATGGTTCGGCAACTGATGGAGCGGCTGCCTACTCCCAACACCCCTATGGACCAGGCTCCTGCTCCTGTTCCTGCCCCTGCCAACAGAGTTAGAGTCGAGGGATTGGCCCTAGACCGCCCTGAAGGTAGACGTCTGCCTAGAGCCGCGAGACATGTGCAGCATCAAGATTTCAGTGATGAGGATTCTGAAGAGGATTTCGTGGGTTACCAAGGAGATCGTCAACTGAACCGAAATCAACCTGATTATCGGATTCGCGCAGACATACCATTGTTCCATGGAAAACTACAGATTGAAGAGTTTCTGGACTGGATTTCAGAGGTTGAGAGATTCTTTGAGTTTACTGAGGTCGCGAAGATCGTCAAGTCAAATTGGTAGCGTATAAGTTGAGAAGCGGGGCTGCTGTTTGGTGGGAGAAATTGCAGATGGATAGACGGCGACAAGGCAAGGTTCCTATACGATCCTGGAGGCGAATGAAACAACTTATGATGAGCAGGTTTTTACCTCCTGATTATGAACAATTTATTTTTCAGAGTTATCAGAATTGTGTGCAGGGTAACAAAACCGTTGCGGATTATACTGAGGAGTGGTCCAGGCTGTCAGTTCGTAACAACCTCAACGAGACTGAGGGACAGCAGGTTTCTAGATATTTGGGGGGATTGAAGTCAACCATTCGAGACAAAATTGGACTGCAAGTTGTGTGGACAGTAGATGAGGCGCAAAACATGGCCTTAAAGGCGGAGTTAATGGAGAAATCATCCAATCGTTTTTCTCACTACAAGAAAGACATGGGTGAGTCGTCCAATGCAACTGCGAATAGAGTAGATTTTCACCAAGTGATGGACAGGGTCAGGCTAAAACTACTGCAGACCAGGTTCAAAGGGGTTCGGGTCCAAGTAATAATTTTGGTGGGTCACGTCCGACGGCAGCAGCAGCAGTTACGAAGGAGACCCCACGAGTGGCGTCAAACCCGTACAGTAGACCAGGCGGTATGAAGTGTTATAGGTGCGGCCAACCAGGCCACCGTTCGAATGAATGCCCAGCTCGAAAACCGGTGAACTTCGTGGATGCTGAAGAAGAAGAGGATCAGAATTTTGAAGAAGAGGAAAACATGGACGAATTCTTAGAGGGCAGAAATTGCGGAGGAACAAGGAGCACGTAAATTGTGTGATTCAGAGAGTCATGTGTTCAACGAAACTGGAGGACTCTACTCAGAGAAATAATATTTTCAAGACTTGCTGCAGTATCCAAGGAAAGGTTTGTGATTTAATAGTTGACAGTGGGAGTTGTGAGAATTTTGTGTCCAGGAAACTGGTGGAGCATCTGAAGCTGCGGGCAGAAAAACATCCCAAGCCTTATGCAATTGGGTGGATTCAGAAAGGACCTAAGGCGAACGTGACAGAAGTATGTAAGGTTCCTGTTTCGATCGGGCAGTACTACCGGATGAGGTGACATGTGATGTAGTCGAGATGGATGCTGGACACGTGTTATTGGGTCGCCCATGGCAGTTTGATGTAGATATCACCTACAGAGGACGCGACAATGTTTGTGTTTTCAATGGAATGGCAGAAAGATTGCAATGGTTCCAAAACGGTGTTCAAACGGTAGCTCAACCAAGAACACAGTAAAAGAGCAATCCTTAGTCTCCCTAGTCACGTCAATAACTGATTTAGAAGCTGAAATTAAGGAGGCACAGGAGGTACATGTTGTAGTTGTGCGAGCTTTGGTGATAGAAGACAAGGAGGAGCAGAAAATTATGGTGTCCGAAAAGGTGCAGCCCCTGCTAGCCGAATTCAGTGAATTGGTGTCAGAAGACTTACCAGATGCCCTTCCACCAATGAGAGAGATTCAGCACCATATTGACTTAGTTCCAGGAGCAAGCTTACCAAATTTGCCTCACTACCGGATGAGTCCCAAGGAGAATCAGATTTTACAAGAAAAGGTGGAGGAATTAATGAAAAAGGGGTTTATTCGAGAGAGCATGAGTCCGTGCGCAGTACCCACATTATTGGTCCCAAAGAAAGATGGCAGTTGGAGGATGTGCGTCGATAGTCGGGCGATTAACAGGATAACTGTTAGGTATAGCTTTCCGATTCCGAGGCTAGATGACATGCTAGATATGCTGGAGGGTTCGAAATTGTTCTCTAAGATCGATCTGCGAAGTGGGTACCATCAGATTCGTGTTAAGCCTGGTGACGAATGGAAGACGGCTTTTAAGACAAAGGATGGGCTTTACGAGTGGTTGGTTATGCCTTTTGGGTTATCCAACGCTCCTAGTACTTTTATGCGACTCATGAACCAGGTATTGCGTCCCTTCATTGGAAAATATGTGGTTGTCTATTTTGACGACATTTTGATTTATAGGAATGAGGAAGACCATATGGAGCATCTTAGGGCTGTGCTAGAGGTGTTGAATGAAAACAAATTGTTTATTAACCTGAAGAAGTGCAGCTGGCTGACAGAGAGATTATTATTCCTGGGATATGTGGTCAGTTCAGAGGGAATTTTAGTGGATGAAGAAAAGGTTCGAGCCATTCGTGATTGGCCTAAACCGAAGACGGTAGGAGAGGTAAGGAGTTTCCATGGGTTGGCGACATTTTATCGTCGATTTGTGAGGGATTTCAGCAGTGTTGTGGCTCCCATTACTGAGTGCTTGAAGAAAGGAAAGTTTCAATGGGGTGAGGCAGCCGACACAGCCTTTGCAGTCATTAAAGAGAAATTGTGCACCACGCCTGTTCTTGCTTTACCCAGTTTTGAGAAGTTATTCGAGGTGGAATGTGATGCTAGTGGCATCGGTATTGGAGCAGTGTTGTCACAAGAGAAGAAACCAGTGGCGTTTTTTAGTGAAAAGCTAAGTGATGCACGTCGAAAGTGGAGCACCTATGACCAAGAATTCTACGCAATTGTTCGTGCACTAAAGAACTGGGAGCATTATCTGATTCAGCGGGAATTTATCCTTTACACTGATCATCAAGCGCTGAAGTACCTGAACAGCCAGAGGAGCTTAAGTAATATGCATGCACGGTGGGCAACCTATTTGCAGAAGTTTCCTTTCGTTCTGAAACACAAGTCTGGTGTCCTAAATAAAGTGGCAGATGCGTTGAGTAGACGCGCAAATCTACTGGTTACTATGCAGCAAGAGATTGTTGGGTTCGAGTTCCTGAAGGAATTGTATCCAGAAGATGAGGATTTAGGAGAGGTATGGAAAAAGTGCGTTCTGAAACAGTCCGCAGGGGAATTTCATATAAGTGAAGGATACCTTTTCTTTGGCAATCAGTTATGTATTCCACGAAGCTCGTTGAGAGAGAAACTGATTCGAGAGTTGCATGGTGGAAGTTTAAGTGGACACCTAGGGCGTGACAAGACTATCAGTGGGGTAGCCGAGCGGTATTATTGGCCTCAGCTGAAACGTGACGTGGGTAATTTTGTGCGTAAGTGCTATGTTTGTCAGACTTCCAAAGGGCAGGCTCAAAATACGGGACTTTACATGCCTCTACCTGTACCGAATGCAATATGGGAGTTTGTCGATGGACTTTGTTTTGGGACTTCCACGAACTCAACGTGGGGTCGATTCTGTGTTTGTTGTGATTGACAGGTTTTCCAAGATGGGACATTTCATTCCTTGTCGGAAGACATCTGATGCATCACATGTGGCTCAGCTGTTCTTTCGGGAGGTGGTTCGTTTACATGGTGTACCCCAGTCTATCACATCTGATAGGGATTCGAAGTTTCTTAGCCATTTCTGGGTTACCTTGTGGCGGCGGATGGATACTACTCTGAAGTTTAGTAGCACTGCACACCCACAGACTGACGGACAGACGGAGAACCTAAATCGAACACTAGGGAATTTAATTCGGAGCATCTGTGAGACAAGCCAAAACAGTGGGACGTGGCTCTGGCACAAGCTGAATTTGCGTATAACAATGCTGTTCATACTGCTACAGGTAAGTCTCCTTTCGCTTTAGTGTATCGGCAACCTCCTAAGCATGCGTTGGATCTGGCAAGGCTTCCCAAGGTCACTGGTATGAGTGTTGCTGAGACCATGGCTGAGCAGGTTCGTGATGTTCAAGCTGAGGTGAAGGCGCGGTTAGAGGAGAAGAATGCGAAATATAAGGCTGCAGCAGATGTTAAAAGGCGTGAGAAATTGTTTGCTGAGGGTGACCAGGTTATGGTGTTTCTGCGTAAGGAGAGTTCCCAGTAGGTTCCTACAACAAGTTGAAGCCAAGGAAGTATGGTCCGTACAAGGTGATTAAGAAGATTAACAACAATGCCTATGTGATCGACTTGCCTGCTGATATGAACATATCTCGTACTTTCAATGTGGCTGACCTTTATGAGTTTTGTGATGATGTTCCACTTTATCCTGATTATAACTCGAGGTCGAGTTCTTCACAGGTGGGAGAGACTGATGTAGGACAGTTGGCTTTAGAGTTTGAAGAAGAGATGGACAGGAAATTGTCCAAAAGAGGTGCTCCAAAGAAACGGGCGTAACTTTTGACTCGGTTGTCAGATTTCCTATTATAATATGTTTTCGGAAAGGGTTTTCAGAGATCTAGAGCGTGGCAACCGGGTTCCCCCGGTTGACGTCATTTGCGTCCTCATCGGAGCAGTTTAAGTTAGGCTGTCGGGCAACCGAAGATTTTTGTGTTTTTTTCTTATTTTCCGTTTTTAGTTGTTTTTATTTAGTTGGAGGATATTTTAGTCTTTTGCTTTTTTAGGGTTTCGAGAGGCTATTTAAGGCCCTTTGTTATCAGTTTCAGAATTCATTCAATAAAATTATCAATTTTCAGTTACATACATTCGTTCTTTGCTGGTGGATTCCAGTTTTGTTACTTTGGGGATTACGCTGGTAAACCCTAGAACTTCCGTTCTGCGTCAATGTTGAGAGATTTACCACCGGACCAACCTCATCTCATTCTCTTTTAACTATTTAAACCAATACGTATATATCTTGTTATACAAAAACGCACATACATTAGTGTAAATCAAAGTATATATATATATATATATATATATATCAGTATTATATCTTGTTATACAAAAACGTGTACGTCATTGAAAATCAAAGTATATATTTATTGGTACGTATATATATATATTTATACAGCCAAGTCAAAGTATTTAAATCCAGTGACCCACATGCAAAGAACTGATATAACTTTTGTCAGTTCGAACTGATAATAGAATTTATATATAATATATATATATATATATCTTGTTATATAAAAACGTATATGTTAGTGTAAATCAAAGTATATATATATAGTCCGATCTGATCAGTGCATCCTAATATAACTTTATCAGGATATTGAATGTAAGTCACTAGTTTTGATAAGTGCATATACACTTAAGTTAAAGTATATAAAATGAATGACACACATTCAATATCCTTACGAAATTATATCAGGATGTATTGACTTGAAAATTTTATATAATTTATATATATATATATTGTTAGTGTGAGTTACACACATCGATGATTGATGGGAGGAGGGAGTGGTCGTGATTTTGTAATAATATGGTCGGTGGTACGATGGAGCCAACACACAGTGAAAAAAAGCTGAGAAAGCACAGATTCTTACAATACAAAGTTAAATGGCTTTGCAAAACAATTTTGGTTGTCAGGAAACTGTACAGAGGGAATCCATGTGATTATACAAACCGCCAAACAACCCCCAACTTCAACCCTTTTGTTTACCACGCATGATATCAGTAAATCACCATCTCCCTTACTCTTTTTTTTTTTTCATTTATATGTGTAAGTCTGATCTGGTCATTCTGGTGCAGGATTACGCACATTTTTTTTTTCTTCTATTTACCACACATGATATCACTATCTCCCTTACTCTCTTTTTTTTCGTCTGATCTGATCATTCTGGTACAGGATTACGTACATTTTCTTTTTCTTTTCGTTTTGAATCTCGCGCTAAAAAAATTGCATAAAAAAATTAGAGATGTAAATTAGGCTGAACCACCTCAATCCGGCCTGAAAATTTTCTGCTTGTTTATTGTTCAAATCAGCAGAATTATGGTTCGATCACTTTTGGGCCAGATAAAACAATAAACATAGATAAAAAAAATCCAATTACGGTCATTGATCAGATTACGCTTTGACCGAAGAGGTCTCAGATTGGATCGAACTTTGACCAAAACTTCACTTCTTCATTTTTACCAACACCAAAATTAGATTAAAAGTCTGTCTAAACACGTTGAGATCAAGCATTATATTAGAGTGTAAAAAGAATCAAAGCTTGGTTCATAAACCGTACTAATTAAACATTATAACTTCTTAACTCTAACAAATGGGATGATAATAATCATACACTCCTATTTTTTGCTTAAACATTTTGTTTTAAAGAAATAATGTAAAGTTAACTTTTTGTCATTGTTGTTGATGTGTTAACTATGAAATCTATATATATTGAAAATAGCTAATTAATTATATAGAATCTATAATATCTATTCAAGATATATATAGATTTTAATTAATTAATTTTAAGACAATTGTTGAATTAAATATAACCTACAGTGATGTAAAAAATCTTTATGAAAAAAAATATATCCTTATAATCTTTGTTTATATAAATTTTTTGTTTCATCCGAAACATGTCAGACGTAATATACCAATCCATGATTGCCAACTCAACTCAGCTCTACTCTTCTAGCTGGATCATAATGAACCAATCTAACCTATAATTTGCAAATTAATTAATTAGTTGAAAAAAGTTGATGTTACTCTAAATAATCCTATAAAATCTTAGGTATACTTTCTTTTCCTTCCCTCAAAAATATTTTTCACCAACTGATCTAAAACCCATTAAACAAACCATTAGACTTAACTGGCTCTACTTTGAATGTATCAACAAAATTGTTGTTTATGAGATACAATCCATGACAATTACATGTTGAAGTCAATTTGGATCAACCCCACTTGTTTTTTTTAAATTTATTTCTCAAATTTGTTTTAAAAACTTATAATAATCTTGTCACCGATTATATTAATCAATAAATTAATCACTGATCAACGATATGTATATATAAACTAAACGTGTTTTACATTCAGAGGGGAAGCCAAAGGGAAAGGGGGATGACTTTCTTTTCCTTTCCTCAAACTATTTTTCACCAACTGATCTAAAACCCATTAAACAAACCATTAGACTTAACTGGCTCTACTTTGAATGGATCAACAAAATTGTTGTTTATGAGATACAATCCATGACAATTACATGTTGAAGTCAATTTGGATCAACCCCACCCTTTTTTTTTTTTTTTTTAAATTTGTTTCTCCAGATTTGTTTGAAAAACTTTTAATAATCTTGTGGCCAATTATATTAATCAATTAATTAATCATTGATCAACGATATATCTATATATATAGCTGTTTTTAGAAACTAAACGTGTATTATATTCAGAGGCGAAGGCAAAGGGGATGGCAGGGGCCATGCCCCTAAACAAATAAAAAAGTTTTTTTAAAAAATATATATTATTAAAAATAAAAAACAATTATTAATTTTTTTTTTTAAATTGTATATTAATATTAAATTTTGTACACTTAAATATTGTATTTTACTAATGTGCATGGTCTCTTCAAACAAAATTTTATAGTACTACCCCTGCGTATATTAATTGGCTGTTTCTATACCCGAAAAAAAAAAAAAAAAAAAAAAAAAAAAAGACCATCTAACATTATAATTTTAAATTTAATTTTTAATGCAGACTAAGTTCGAATAAAACTACAAGTTGTTTATTTATAAAAAATAAATAAATAAAACCTACAAGTTTTTCAGTTAAAATAACAAAAACTTCAAGTTGTTTTATTATTTTAGAAATTGATAAAAATTTTTAAAGGTGGAACTTATTATAATAAGATATATGTAATATAATGTAATATTTTAGTATATGATAGCATATAGGTCATGTTAAAAACTTCTATTATTACATGAATATATATACATGAATATATATACTGTGGAAATGGTGGAAAATGTCACCTTTTTGAACTGATTTGGTGACAAAGTCACTGCTTTAATAAGTTAAATTTAAAAGGCACCTATTATGGTAAACTACCAAAATTACCCTTACTTTACACATTCTCTTTCTTACTACTTGAAGTTTTCTGATATTTTATTCTTTCACCTTCCTTTATAACAGACCTCTAATGGAAGTTGAACACCATAACATTATCAATGCAACTTCATTAGATAATTAGTTTTGGGGCGCTACGTAGACGCATTCGGGGGAAGCAGGTTGTGTGAATTTTGAATCTAATTGAAAAGGCTGGACCAGTGAATGAAAAGTCACGGAAAGTGTATTAAAAGTCACGGGAACAGTAGCAAAAGTCACGAGAACAGTATTAAAAGTCACAGGAAGTGTATTAAAAGTCATGGGAAGTGTATAAAAAGTCACGGGAACAGTAGTAAAAGTCACGGGAACAGTATTAAAAGTCATAGAAAGTGTATTAAAAGTCACGGGAACAGTAGTAATAGTCACGGGAACAATAGTAATAGTCACGGGAAGTGTGTTAAAAGTCACGGGAAGTGTGTTAAAAGTCACGGGAACAGTAGTAAAAGTCACGGGAAGTGTATCAAAAGTCACGGGAAAAGTTCAAAAACTCACGGAAACCCAAAACTTCATCATCTTCAAAACAACTTTTTTCAGAAACTAAAACCCTAACCTAACCTCATCATACAAACATAATCAACCACAAATCAAATCGACTTTAGGATTGTAGCGCCACCGCCGGTGAGTTCGCCGTGAGATTTACAGTCGGATTTCTTGCAACGATGCTTTCTCTCTCCATTGTTCTCCTCTCTCTCAACTTTTTTCTCTCCACGTTTGAAAAGACACAAACAGACAAAATGAGGGTATTTTTGTCTGATCACCTAAATAGGTGCATTTTAAACTTAAATTAGTAAACCAGTGATATTCTTACAAAAACATACTGAAATAGTGACAAAAAAATTTTGAACCCTATATATACTAGAGACAAGAAGAGATTGACTCAGTGGTTTGCCCTTCACACCTATACTATGAGGTTGTGAGTTCGAGTTTGCCCTACTCTACCAAATATACGATAATAATAAAGTAAGAAATTACAAAAATCTAATTAATTTATAGTGACTATATCAAAATCATCCGTGTTATTTGAAAAATTATCAATTTAATTCAAGGGTTAACAGAATTAGACAAAATGGTCCTTATTATTATTTTTATTTTTTTGAAACGGCACGTTTTATTAAAAGGAAGCCAAAAGAGGCGAAGAACAAAAACCAAAAACACCAATGCAAACTGTCAAAATGGTCCTTATTGTTTCATTTAATATCAAAATAGTACCTCTTGTTTCAATTTGAATCAAACTAGTCTCACTAACCGAGTAACCATTACTATTAGGAATTTTGTTGAAAAATACCATTATACCCGGCCTTATGTATGATATTTAGAAACTTAATTGATCATACATATTATCCATTAAAAATTATATTTAAAAAAAAAAAAAAAAAACTTTGAAATATTACAAAAAAGTGTCTATACAATTATAAAAACTTCTTAAAATTATAAAAATGCTCCAATCAAATTAATAAAAAAAATCTCCCTAAAATTATTTGAATTTAAAAATATATAAAAAAAAAAAAAAAATACCCTTATTCATGACTAACACAAAACTTGACGGAAATTTTTTTAGAGGGATTATTTTGATCAAATCCGAAATAATAAGAACTCTTTTGGTAGTCGAATAGAACAATAAGGACCCTTTTTATGCTGATAAAATAAGGACTAAATTGATGATTATTTAAATAATAGGGATGATGATGAAATTATTCCTAATATGTATAACAATTTATTTTTTAAAAGTATGACAATAAATTCTGACATCGAAGATCGGATCTGTTGATACTTGTTATAGGTAAAAATTAGTGGTGAAGGACACGTCATCAGCACGAAAGGCCAGGAAAGCAAGAGTCAAGATAAGTCAACTTATGGAGCAGAAACCCCCCACGATAACCTACTCGGAAAAAAGAGTAAGTAGTCCAACCACAAACGAAGATGATCAGTTCGGGCAGCAAATCTCACTCGGGCACACTCGGGCATACATACTCGGGCATACTCGGGAATCAATGAGACAGTCACCAACATTCATATGCCAATCATAATCAGCGACCAGCACGTCCACGATAAGCAACGATGTGGACCATTAGAGTTCAACAAGGAAACAAGCAGTTCTCCCGCGAATAAAGGAGAAAGAATCTCGTCTAGAACTGGACTCAGCCAAAAGAGGAAACATAATCTAATTAGGACTAGGAAACCGCTTGAGACTTGGGCACCACAACACTAAACCCTAGCGGCCACCTTAAAACCCTAAAAACAACATGTATAAATACCCCCTCTATGCACAAACAGGGGGTACGTGAAAAACAGTGAGAGAGAGAGAGATTAAAGTGTAATATTCTTGTAACCATTCTTGATAGTTGTTGACGGTGAAATTTGGATTGCCACGCACTCAACAATTATATCACTTTAATATAAAACAAGAAAATTAAGAACACATGCAAAAGACAAGTTTTACGTGGAAAACCCTTGAATGGGAAAAAAACCACGGCGCCCCTGAGGGCAGAAGAATAATACTAGGTTTTCGTTGCTTTGTTACACGCTCAGATCTCTCACAACTGCTCTCTTTTCTCTCTCTAGATTTCTGAACCCCCTCCTCATGGGATAGGTGGTTCTATTTATACATGTTTACTTAGGGTTTCCCCTTGTTTTCAGCCGTGTGGGTGAAAGGTTTCCCTCTTTGATTCGTACTAGGATCCTGACTTGTCACGGATCAGGTCTACTTTCCTTTTTATGATTCCTTGTTGTTCTGGGTCTTCTAAAAGTTTGGGGTTTATTTCTGTGTTTCTGCCGAGTCGGTTCATGTCCAGTGTGCTGGTCCAGCGAGTACCTTTATTTTCTGGGTATTGCATATTTGGCGAGTACACTTCTATATTCGGCGAGTAGGTTTGTAGCTCCGGCGACCATATCTTTGACTTCCTTCTGGTTTAAGCTATTCTATCATTCTGACTTGTCAAACTTCCTCCTTTAACCCGGTCAATGAGTGACGTGGCAGTCTTTCGTTAGCTCTTTTGATGACGTGTCAGTTTGGCGAATTTATACATACAACAATAGTGAATTTGGCTTCGTTGCTAAAGTAACAATCCGTGGATGTTTCTCCAACCATTGGAGTTTTACCACGTAATTGCTTGTTATTTCTTCTTAACATCGAAGATCGGATCTATTGATGCTTGTACAGTTATATAGGAGAAAAACTATTTACATATGTTTATAAAATGTGTATAGTATGACTCAAACCCTCCACCTAATGTAGGAGGTTGAATGGACGATGGTAAATACATATAACAGATTTTAATTACACAATTTATTAAGAGCCGTTCAAAAAAAAAATATTAAGCATCCGAGACAATGTTAATTATAGTGAATGCGTTATATGCATATGAGAGGATGATGTAATTACATCATGTGGATGATATAATATTACAAGAATATATCACAGATTAATTAATGTGAGAATCATATTAAAATGAAAATGAAAAAGCTAATTTAGTAGAATTTAGATCCTCCTTTCAGCTGATCTTTGTCATGACCTATATAAATATGCTGACATGTGTAATTAATGGTTGTAATTTATTTCTTTTATTTATTTCACTTTCATTATTTTTAAATACAAAGTCTTATTCTCAAGTGCTTTATATTAAGAAAAAGATCAACGCAGTGGTGCTATTGGTACACTCCTACTGATCTATTTATGCCCTACTTTTTTAATTATTTAGTATTTTTTTTCCTTTATCAAAATTACCAAAAGAGACATACAATTTAAGAAAAAAATATTCTATAAAGTAAATCTAATAAAACCCCATATCCCTTTTCAGGAAAAAAAAAAAAAAAAAAAAAAAACCAACGTTCTTTTATTCCTTTTCTTGAAATATTTTTTTTTCATAACTCTTAAACCCTAAAAATACTTATACTAGATCTTATTTAAACAATAAACCAAACACTTGGGGTGCATTAGACAGATGAGATATTGATTATTATTTAATCTCATTACTTTTTTAGAATCTGAAAGTGAAATGATGATAACCAAAACAAATACTTGCTCTTTACTTCTTGTTTCATTTTGTTTGTGGGCTGTTTCGTTTTTTTTTTTTTTTTCTCTGTGTATTTTGTCTTAGGTTGCTCCGTTCTTTACTATTTCTTGGGGTTATTTGCTTGTTCTTTATCTTATGACTTCCTGGCTTTTCTTAGAAAACTTGATGTTAAAAAAAAATATACTAAAAAGAAGAAATAAGAAGAACAAAAAAATTCTTACATGAGAGGTGAGAGAAAGACGAGACCAGTGATAAAGAGATCTGAGATAGATAGAGATATTATAGATGAATTTATTAAATTTGAAAAATAAGTAAAATGATGGTTTTAGAATAAATAAAATAAATTATTAAAAATATTTAACTTTATTTAATTAAATCAAAATTTAAATAAATAGGATATAAATAAATCAAGCAAGGGATTTGTCAATAGCACCGCTCTTTATTTAATTATAAAGCAGCCGATGTGAATACAAGAATACAAGTTTTGAAAGAAAAAAAAAAAATCCTATACTATAAGAAAGGGACATTACTGGCCTCCCTACATCCTCTCAATCACATCGCTATATTTGCAAAGACCAACCAATAATTGATTAATTATATTAATTATTCTTTTTTTTCTTTTTTTTGTTTATTGTATACTTTTTTCTGTACGAGATCACCTCTCTGTATATCTAACGGCCAATATAATAAAAATATTAAAAGCATTTCCATCATATGAAGAATAGATTGAACTACTCCAATAATTTGTAACTAAGTACTTAATTATAACTAACCCTCACAGTAATTGTCTCCTATTCTTGTGTAAGACATTTCGTGTTGGATATGGCAATGTATGTGGTGGACAAAGATGTCGATGGCTGACGTACTCCCTAGAAATCTTAACATGAGGAGTTACACCACAATTTCAGCAGGTAATTTCGACATGTGCCGATGAAAGTGTTCCTAAGTGGTTATACCTCGTGGTGGGTATGTTGATTCTCAGTTTGAGAGTCGTAGCTGAGGCCGGAGTTTTGGGAATTCTCTCTATAAGAGAGGATTGTTGGATATGGCTCGAATTCTCTCTATAACCAATGCGGAAACTTCCTGGAGACGTGGAAAACGTTTGGAAGTATGAGATTGTGTTTAAGGGAGGTGTGAAGACCTTGAAGAACTAAAACGGCTGAAGGGTGCACGCTGTCCCTACTGCTGTGCATCAGAAAATAGTCTAGGGAGTGATGTGCCTTAGAGACAGCGTTGTGCCTTGCGTTGTACAATGCATAGCGGCAAGGACAACGGTCCTCTTCCAGGGATTTACGATGTGCCTTGCGTTGTGCAATTGCACAGCGGCACGGACAACGGTTCAACATCAGAGATTGTCGTTATGGATAGCGCTATGGGTTTGATAGCGGCAGTGACAACGGTTTTGCGTGATGCAGCGCATGGATCACAGTTTTTTGAGTGATGTAATTTCAAGTGACTTCAACACGATTTAGGAAGCGGGTGGCCAACCGCGACTCGAATCATAGTCAATCACAAACATGCGTTGAATCAGGAAATATTAGCGGAAAAGGAAGTATGTTGTTTCTAGAAGTTTTATGCTTGAAGAAAAATGATTTCTCTTTACAAGAAAACTTGTCATAAAATGAATAGTATTTATGTGGAACAAGTAAGTCTTGTACGTATAGGATATAGATTTTCTTGTAGGTTTAAACTCTCTATAACTCATATAAATAGACCATATATAAGTGGAAATGGTGGAAAATGTCACCTTTTTGAACTGATTTGGTGACAAAGTCACTGCTTTAATAAGTTAAGTTTAAAAGGCACCTATTATGGTGAACTACCAAAATTGCCCTTACTTTACACATTCTCTTTCTTACTTTAAAGTTTTCTGATATTTTATTCTTTCACATTCCTTTATAACAGACCTCCAATGGAAATTGAACACCATAACATTATTAATATAACTTCATTGGATAATTAGTTTAGTGATGCTACGCAGACGCATTCGGGGGTCGAGCTCCCCGCTGAGCTCAAGGTGGTCGAGCTGCCCGATCAGCTTGCAGGAGTGCAGGGGGCAACGCCCCCAGAGCTTTTTTTTCAGTTTAAAACCTTAAGCTGGGTTCCTTTTCATTTGTTCTTAGAGTCTTTCATAAACCTTAAGCTGGTTGTGTAAATTTTGAATCTAATTGAAAAGGCTCGGAGAAAAGGCTTGAACAAAAAGGTTGGACCAGTGAATGAAAAGTCATAGGAGGTGTATGAAAAGTCATGGGAGGTGTATGAAAAGTCACAGGAGGTGTATAAAAAGTCACGGGAACAGTAGTAAAAGTCACGAGAAGGGTAGTAAAAATCACGGGAACAGTAGTAAAAGTCACGGGAAGTGTATTAAAAGTCACGGAAACAGTAGTAAAAGTCACGGGAAGTGTATTAAAAGTCACGGGAAGTGTAGTAAAAGTCACGGGAAGAGTTTCAAAAGTCACGGGAACGGTAGTAAAAGTCACGGGAAGTGTATTAAAAGTCACGGGAACAGTAGTAAAAGTCACGGGAAGGGTTTCAAAAGTCACGGGAAGGTTTTCAAAAGTCACGGGAACGGTAGTAAAAGTCACGGGAAGGGTTTCAAAAGTCACGGGAACAGTGGTAAAACTCACGGGAAGTGTATTAAAAGTCACGGGAACAATAATAAAAGTCACGGGAAAAGTTTAAAAACTCACGAAAATCCAGAACTTCATCGTCTTCAAAACAATTTTTTTCAGAAAATAAAACCCTAACCTAACCTCATCATACAAACATAATCAACCACAAATCAAATCAAACCTAAGCTCAAAAAACATTTCAAAAGACTCGAAAACCCAGATCTTCTTGCAACGATGAGTTCGCCGTGAGATTTACAGTTGGATTTCTTGCAACGATGCTTTCTCTCTCCACTGTTCTCTCTCTCTCTCAACTTTTTTCTCTCTACGTTTGAAAAGACACAAACAGACAAAATGAGGGTATTTTTGTCTGATCACCTAAATAGGTGTCTTTTAAACTTAAATTAGTAAACTAGTGATATTCTTACAAAAACAGGTTGAAATAGTGACAAAAATTTTTGAACCCCCATATATAATAACTAGGTTATTATGTGTGGAGCAAAATAGCAAATACTAAAATGATTTCAAAGTGGTCATTGGGTGTAATCGGGTTTGGGGTATTTTAGAGAGAGAATCCTGAGTGTGTGGTTGTAAAAATTTACTACATAGTAGAATTTTCTTTAGTCGTCCTGACGGTCATGGTTTTTTTCCTTCTTGGGTTTCCACGTAAAATCCTTGTATTGTGATTGGATTGATTGTTTTATTTCTTCCATCTTATTTTTTCTTTGCTATTATTTGTTTGTGGTTATCCGGCATTGCTTCCGCATAGCGATTATTGCTAACAATTCGTGTTCAAATTCTTGCACATTTGAAGAGTCTTAATTTACATTTAATTGCTGTTATTAAATAATAATAATAATAATAATAATAAAAAGTCTAGATCCTAAGAGATTTAAACAAAATATTGTAGAAATATTATTACACGTATGCTCACGTATACGTGAGATCAATATTAAGACGTGTCCGATATGAAGATTCTACATATCGATTAGGTGATTCATAATCATATTATTAAAGTGGTGTAATTAGCCAATTAGGGTTATATAGTGAATATAAATTAGGTAATTAGGCCGGTGATCAGTGGCCTCTAATCAAATGTGTATGACTTTAAATTAGAAACCAACTCACCAACCTTAGTTAACTATGATAGTACAAAATGGTCTTAATTAATTTATAAATACGATGTGGTAGTTTATAAGTCAAAATTAAAATAACATTGACTCTTATGTAGTAGTTTTCTTGGATTCATTTAGCTTTGAAACACGTTGCATTTTTTCTAGTTCTACTCTAGAAACCAATCAATAAAAATTAAACGCGTCATTACTTGAACAATTTCAACGACTAGGTATATTCTAAACACATCTCAACTGTAATATTCTAAATACATCTTAATCGCGGTGTTAATTTGTATAAACAGATTAAGAACATTTTAAACACGTCACGACTTAAATGATAATTATTTTTTCGGTTGAGATAATCTGTATAAAATTAATGGTATTATATATGTTCAAGTCGCGGGAGTTGGACAAGATTTTTTGTGTGGTGTATCATCAATGGTGGCCCGCATGCTCACATGGACAACTCTTCGGATACGTCATCCTACGAGCAATGCCGGTTATATGACAAAACAAACAAAGCATATGCTTAGAGCCTTAAAAAATGACAATAACATAGAGGACCTCATTTATTTATAAACTTTAAAGAAATTATTATAAAAAAAAAAAAAGTATTGTCTTAATGATAAAAATATACACAAGAGTTTTTTTTGTTACTTAATTATAGGGTCTCATACCTAGAAAATAAGATTATATTAATAATATTAAATAATTATTGAGTATATACTCTTCGGTTTAAAAAAAAAATATCCACTTTGTAAGAATCATTATCATTTAAAAAACTCTTAAACTTCTACTTCTATTTTACAGTTTAAAAATTATCTATATAACAATTTATTTATTTTTATCTACAACAATACAAGTCTATAACTCTCTTTTGTTATAATTTTTGTTCTTACAACTTACAAGTTACATCTCCGCAGTTTGTAAATTCTTTAAATTTATTATTTATATTATCCTTGAGATTGAGGTATGTAAATTCAAATTTAAGAATTTTTTTTTTTTTTTTTCCTTTCTAATTGTTTGATGAATCAAGTGGTTAATTTTGATATGGTTACTACTTACTAATTGTTATTGTTTGATTGGTTCTATTCACGGTAGGTTTGAGCAATTTCAACAATTTAGAGAGATTTTTGGTTTTTTTATTTGATATTAAAAATTACAATGATTTGATAATGATAATTTTAAAAGTATTTGTCTTAATCTTGAATTTGTTGTTAGGGCCGATTGGCCTAATTAGTTTTCTTCTATAAATTTTCCCTTATAAAAAAAAAAATTAAAAAAAATCTTGAATTTGTTTTAAAACATGATAGTTGTTTTGATATAGATAGTATTGATTTATTTTTGAATTAATAATCTTAAAAGAAATTAAATACAAACTGTAGTTGAAACATTATTTTCTTAAAAAAAAAAAAAAAAAAATGATTCTTTTCCAAATAAATGTATAGCTTATAGAATCTTATTAAAAATACATGTAATAGTTGCTTCAATCGAAAGAAGTTTTTCAAAATTAAAATTAATAAAAACTTATTTAAGATCATAAATGGATTAGCTCTTTTATTAATTGAAAAAAAGTTTTTAATTTGAAAATAAAAGTTTAATTAAAAATTTTACATCTCAAAAAACATGAAAAATTAATTATTTTTTAAAATTATTTTTATTTTTTAATATATATATATATATAGGGTCTCTTGTTTTTTTCTCCATTAGGACCTCAAAAATATGTTGAGCCACCTCTACCTACGTGACAACAATTGCTTTTTCAGTTGTCACACTCTCCATACCAATTTCATTTTCACGTCGGTTTTTATTATTTGTTGAAAACATTAAATCTTTGGTTTTGAAAATGATATATAGCAAATTAGCAATAAATCAATAAATATGTGGTTTTGAAAATGATATATAGTAATAAATCAATTATATTGTTGGGAATCAAGTAGGCCTTTAAATTCTTTGTCACTGAAGATGTCTTCTCACGCATCAAAAATCAATTGAATTTTAGTGTTTTGGTAGGTCTTCGATGAGCTCAAATGCATGCATATGTATGTGTGTACGTACAAATGCCGCGATTGACAGGGAGTCGGCTACATAATTAATTACAAAAGCTGTGCTTTCTCTATATAGGGTTTGAAGAAATGATAGGATTTGGTTAATTAGATGAAGAATCTAAACCAGAAAAATTTGTCAGTATCATGAATGAAAACAAATTAAACAGATTTCAAAAGGATTTTAAGATTTTGTTGTTGCCGACGATGGTGGAAACATTTATCACTACTTGTTCACTGTCTGGTCTTGTCCATTGTTTGTAGGCTTCATTTGTCCCTTCTTGGATCATCAAAAATCAAACCTTATTTACTTTCACAGCTGATGAGGGCCCTTTTTTATTAATTATATAATGTATCACAGCTCACCACTCTCTAATTACAATTACTACACGAAGAACGACTGTATAGTTGTAGGGAGAGTCGTCTGTCTACAACAGGAAATTAATTATGTCATAAAATTAAGATAAATGGATTATATTGAAAGCCAAACTCGAGTAAGTAAGGGAAAACACTTCCCTAATATACCTAATCAATGCATATCCCATCTTAGCATATATATATATATATATATATATATATATATATATATATATACATTTTTCTATTATCAGCTCGAACTGACAAAAGATATATTAGTTCGGGTCATTGGATTTAAATACTTTGACTTGGCTGCATGCACTTGTCAAAACATCTTTTAAATCCAATGTCCCACATACAAGGAACTAATATATTTTATATCAGTTCGAACTGATAATAGAAAGACTGCATATATATATATATATATATATATATATATATATGTGGTGTGCACCTCTATTTTCACATTGATGGTGAAGGGTTTGAGTTCCACCATACGAAATTTAAAATCATGTGTAAAGAATTCTTCCCGATGTTGTGGGAGTAGTATCTCTTGATTATGCGAGTAGATATCTGAGCCACGCATGTAGTAGCTTACATGCATGTCCGGTGTCATATTTAATTTCAATATATATACCTAATAAACTACTATATTGTATAATTAACTTAATTATATAAGTGAAGTCTATATAATATAGTAGTGTCTAAAAGGCTACATACATATTTTGAAGAACACCAAATTAGTCTAGCAAAGCAGATAATTTCTTCCAAATTTGTAGGATTATATATTGTAGAGTGATAGCTGGATATTTGAATCAAAACAGATTTATTAGCTGTCTCTGATGACTCGATTGAGTTTTCTTTTAAAAATTAATATACATATGTAGATACATGCACGTATATATATAAAAAAATTATTATTATTTATCTACTCTAACCTTAATCTCTCTATAATCAGGGCGCTTTTAAAAGAAATAATAATAATAATAATAAGACCCTTTTCAATATATAATAATATAAAATAACTTTTTACATCTCTTTCGATTTTATAAATATTTTTTTTTATATGAAATTTGAATTTATAACGTTATAAAGTTACAACAGATTCAAACGAGTATCACACCTAATATCTTTCCTTTTTCTTTAATAAATATTGGGATGGAGTTGATTCCGATCCCCAACAACCTTATATAAATATATATATATATCCAGAACTTAATTAGCCAGAATCTGAACTAATACTATATTATGAAAATGAAGCCTAGTCCCATCTTAATTAAAATCATCTTCACTTTGAGTGTTTGATCTTGACTGTTGAATAAATACTAATTAAGATCATACTTTCGGTAAAAAAAAATATTTTTTATTTTACCATACAATGCATGTTTCTGCCTCAAGCATATATGGAGCATTCATGTATATCCACTTATAGTCAAAATGCCAGCTGCAAATTACCCACAAGTGAACTTCATCATCAAAACATTAATTTAAAAAAAAAAAAAAAAAAAAATTATCCATAGAAAAACTTTTATTGCTTTCACTGAAATCATTATTAATGGTGACCTTTTACATCAACTACTTTTTAATCAAAGTTAGATTTTAAAAAAAATAATAATAAATAAATAAATAAAATCTAACTCTGAATGGATCAGGAATCTGTTAGGAATCGTTGAAATCAAACACTTCATACGCAACTTTAATGATATTTACTCTCACAATACTAAAGAGACACATATTTATAAAAAGTGTATTGTAGTACTAAGAACAATTCAGTGAGATGTGTACCATCTAAACTAAAAGGGGATATCAACTACTTTGTAACTCTTTTTTTTATTTTTTTATTTTTTAATTTTAAAAACATGAAATTTCCATCACTCCTCCCTTCCTCTCAACCATTTTTCCACAGCTGCGGACAACCAGGAGGCTGCTGCCTCATCTCTCTCTCAACATATTACAATTGGAAACAGATCTCTATAACACAAAATTCTCAAACAATGATTACCATTTCAACCATGCAAATTAATACATATGCCCTAGCTGTCTTTGGGGAGATTGCTTTATCCTTACTTATATATTCATGTGAAAAAACAAACAAACAAAAGGATTTCGAAGATGCATGGACAATGATAGAGACTCATTCATTGCCTTTCTTTTTAATTCTTTTCATCATGTGAAAGACATTGCTCTCTCAATTGTGGGGTCTCAAAATCTCTCTAATATATTCTCTCAATCTCTCTCTCTCTATCTCTTTCAACTTATTAAAAGAGAAAAGTGAGTATTTTGAGTAGTAGTAGCTTGTTTTGGACCAGGAAAGCTGAAAAGCAATCAAAAACAACATTAATATATCAAGAAACTGTTTTCAAAGAAAACTTGTATATTTGTGTTGTGTTGTTGCATTGAACCGGACCTTGAAACGTCTCTATATTTTGTACATAATTATAAGAAGAAGCCAATTCAACAATAGTGGTGGTGATGAATAGAAAAAGCCAAACACTTTTTCAACATTTATCCTAACAAACGGGCAAAATCATTGTCCTCTAAAGCTTATAGTCTATATAATAATATTTAAATATCTTGAGTCGTTTTCAAATGTGAACGTTCTTGTTACGTTCTTATCTTTTTACCGATATTAAATCTTAACAGTTAGAAAGCATCTAACGGTTATTGGTGACATCCGTTATTATTTTATATGTTAATCACGAATTTTTATCTTAAAAATTAACTCTATGTCAAAATTTTAAGACTAACTAAAAGATTTTTTCAGGTGAACTGGTGAAGAATCAACTCTACAGTATTATAAAGTTGATCTTGTTCAAAAAAAAAAAAAAAAAACACTTAGCGGGAATCCGGCACTTAAAACCCTCACAGTAAATATATTGTGTACTGTTTATATGCATGACCATAATACATTCCCACCTACCAACCCCACAAAAAAAATATACCTTTGATTATCTTGCATTATAATTATGAATTTGAACAACAGCAAAAGGTTTAATCACTTCCAATCAAATTCTTCTCAAGGCTTTTATGGTATCTAATCATCATCAAGTGGAGAGAAAGCACTTTTCTTAGGCATAATTATTGTCCGTGGATGGTCAATATGTCTTTGGCTGCTATAGTCCTTGTTTTAATATTACACGGTTGAGAAACATAAGATGTTCACCAAAACATAAAAGTAAAAAAAAGTTGGTTGGTACACATGACTTTAAGTATCCTACCTAATATACTCTAAACTTCATCAAGCTTTTTTACCAAAACTTGAACATAAATTTTGAACCATTCATTAATTTTAATCCAAAGGTTCAAAAATTGTTTTTGAATTGATATTATATAGTATCTTTCTCCGAATCAAACTAAATCAATCCCTCTTCATAATTGATGTTGAGATTCCAAATCATTATAAGATGCGAGATTGAATCTACAACGTTATAATGTAAACTCTCTAAAATTACATAGTCGATTATGATCACTTGAAATCTATCATTGATTCTTGAGTTCAATTTGAGAAAAACATTTTCTAACACAACACTTCGATAAATATTGATAAATAGTTATATGTAAATACTTTTTTAAGGGTATCCTGTGAAAATTTGGAGTGAGTCCAAATGAACAAATTCCATAGATGTAATGACATGATGTTGTAGCAACATGTCAAGTACTCTAGCTAGTAATTTTATTTTATTTTGGTTAACTTATTGTTTGTGTGATCCTCAATTTCTTTCTCTCATCTCAAGAACCTATAAGATTTTGCATGCAAATATGTATAGAGACTGTTGCTGTGGAGCACAAAAAACATACAAATCTTTGCCTGAATTTTGTTTAGTAGGCTCTCTATTTGATTTGACATAAAGAATTTTGTCATTATGCATTTGGAAGAGCACCTAAACTAGCCCATTCACAGCCGTACACGTTGCATGCAGCTCATCATGATGGCACTCTTCAGTTCCATCCATGCATGATCCCTGGCTTGTAACCCACTTCTTCTCCGCCTTTAATTATATCTAATTAAACTTAGAAACTATAAATGAAAAGTACTATTGTTTTAAAAAAAAACAAGTAATATTAAAAAGGGCAAAAAGGGACAATAACCAAATAGGTCCTCAACCTTTTTTTAATTCTAAATTGTTTGTGACCTTTATAAAAGTGACTAAATTGGTCCCTGACTTTTAATAATTGAAACATTTTTATCCTCCAACCAAATTTCAGTTAGTCAACTCAAACAGCCAAAGTTTATTTAGTTGGAAAGTACAAAAATACCATTTAAAGTTAAATAATAACTTAAATAAATAAATAATAACTAAATAAAAATAAAAAGGCAATATCTGTTGTAATTAAAAAAAAAAAAAACAATTGAAATAAATATTGGTTTTTTTAAAAGAAATAATTATTAATGAAAAACATTAAATTAAAATAAATAGGAAAATGAATATTAATTAGTAAAATAAAAAAATATATATAATTAGGTTGGTCGCCTCCACATTCATAATGTGGAGGAGGCTACCTATTGCACATTCAATCGCGGAGGAGGTGGCCTCCTCCACGACCCATTGTGGAGATAGCCTTTTCCATGAATCTGGATCAGTTTCGTGGAGAAGGCTTCCATGATCTGGGAATTTCTAGATCGTGGAGGCAACCTCCGCGAATTGTTCATAGGAGGTTGCCTCCCTCCACGATTTGGTACAGTTTGGACTAGGATCGTGGAGGAGGTTGTCTCTGCAATTTGGATATTTTCTAGATCATGGAGGAGATCGGATTCGGGGAGGATGATGAGGCCTCCTCCGCAATCCAAATCGTGGTGGAGGCTCCTTCACAATCGGTTGTAGAGGAGGCTAAGAGGAGGTTCTGGCCTCCTCCACTGGAGGCCACCATTAATAGTCGTCTCCTATTACCGTTTTTTTTTTTTTAGATAAAAAAAGTCTAGTTTTTTTTTTTTCATTTTTAAATTAATTTTTATATAATTAATGGTTTTTAAAATATATATATATATTTAATGCACATGTGTAAAATAAAAAAATTATGGGACATGTGTCAATTCTTTATAGGTACATATGTCTAAAAATTAAATTTTGATGTTAAAACTACAATTTTACCCTTAAATCTTTTAACTTTGATTAATGTCCATCAATCAAAAAGGGACTAGTTTGGTACTTCTGAAAAATATAGGAATTAGATTGGCCACTTTTGTAAAAGTCATAAAATTACTTGGAATTAAGAAAAACAATCCAGGACTAATTTGGTAATCGTTTGGTTATGTTCATTAAAAGTAGTTTTCAAAAATTGTTAATGTGTGGTATATATATATATATTTTTTAATGAGTGAAATAGTGTTTAGAGTGAAAATTTGGTTTACTTTGAAATTGTTAATTTTTTTCATACTTTAGATTTTTATAATGTGTTTATGAGAAGTGGTAGAAATATTGATGGATAGCATTACAATTCAATTTTTGATTCATCACATCTTCTTGAGCTTCATATGTGGGTTCTCAAATATAATCTGTTTGAAAACGGTGTAAAACAATATTTTTCTGTTTTCAATTTTTTAATTATAATTTTCTTTGATATATATAGCCAAACAACTTAAAATCTGTTTTTTTTTTTTTTTTTTTTTTTTTTTTTTTTTTTTTGAAAACACAAATTGTTTTCAAATCACATTCAAATGCTGCCAAAATTTTAATTATTTTACGCATTTTAAGAAAGAAATTATAAGAAGTGCATTTTATTAATTCTTGATTTTTTTTAAAAAAAAATTATATATAATATCATGTGTTTTCATATATTTTTTTAATGGAAATTTGAAAGTTGTAGGAGAGAGCTGTAATTCAATCCGACAATCTTATTGAGGTGAGTGTGAAAAAATTAACCTGTAGATCCAATAAAACTTTGTCCATTCTCTTATCTATTTTTATTTGTTAAATTGGAAATGCATGCATGCATCTTTAAGAATATGGATAATTTTGAATTACCCATTTTAGATAATCCAAAAAATTAGTCCAAAAACAAACTGTAAATGATATGGTAAGTGATTTTTTCTTACCATATCATTCCACCACATCACCTCATGATTTGTGTGGTGATGACAAATCATTTCCCAAATTATTTAGGTTGAATTTTAGGTTAATTTTTTGGGTTGTATAGTAATATAGTATTACTCAAAATACAAACAGACTTTAGTGATTTATCTTTTTTAGTAAATCATCTATTATTATTATTCTTTTAAATGTCTAAACAAATTCTATGACATTTCAAACGCGAGCTTTGATGAATTTTCGTATAATTGAAATGTGGCATATTCCAATAAAATTCACACTAAACTACTCACATACTTATTGTTCAATCGCATAAATACAATGTTAATTGGTAACTGTACATTTTTATGTTCATAAATTCGGATCTCCACACCGTGAATGGTATATATATATATATATATATATACATTTTTTTTATGTACAACTCAAATTTAAAGATTCACAAATATTACTTTAAACTACACATTCCTTATATACATACCAAAACTCTATCTGATTTCCTTCAATACTATACCCTTAGAAATTTCACATGTAAAGTTAAAGAAAATGAATATGGAAATATATATATATATATACTAATAGATAGATGTTACAACTCAATAGACTAATTATTTAGTCGGTTGTAATAAGGTTATCCATCAATATATTAAAAACTTCTCATAAACATATAAAATTTATTAAATACGTCCGAACCACTACTATCACTTCAAGATATGAGTAGATATTCATATTACGTAACGAGACGTAAGTAGTTAATACACGTCAAAGTATGGAGAGAGATTTTAATATAATAAAGGAGGATGGTCTCCCATTCTCGAGCGTGTGGTTATTGTGAGTGAAACCCTCCCATTAATCTCAACAGACAACTATCCTGTAGATTGCATGGGAAGGAAGTAATGGAAATTAGGAAACAACGGCGGAAGTGGAAAACCACTTTCCAAAAACACAGCGGTTTCAATTGTTCAAAAAAACACATGCACTTCTTTGGCTTCTTTTGTTGTGTCGAAGTTGATGGATCGATGTTGACATCTATTATATCCTCCGAACATGAATTCATCGACCCACACCCTACAATACAATACAATAAAAAGATTTTCATAGACCTTAATTTTGACCTATGATATAGTATATACAACGGATCTGGATTCTCTCTTCACATTGTCGTTATCTTTATAAACGATCTATTGACATGTGTCTACTATAGTAAATTTATATACAACTGGGTCAGATATACTCAGATATGTACCATTATTGATTGTTAATTGCCTTGATGGATTATAAACGAATGGTACTCGAAGATTGAGACCAACCCTACCTTTCTCTTGCCCATATCAATTGGGACCCATCTTGCTGATGTGGTAAATCGTTATTAAAAAAAAAAAAAAACGAAATTGCATGTGTCATTTAAAATACCTTCATTCAAAATGTGTATCAAAAATTTTAAATGACAATGTTTTTATTTTATTTTTTTGATTTCTAATTCTGCAATATATAGAGATCAAATAATAATGTGCAATCCAGATATCTATTCTTATACTATCAAGGATAAAACTTTACATACATATTTATAAAATGTGTATGATGAAATTTGAACCCCATCACTAATATAGAAGTGGATGTAATAATAGATATGCTAAAAGGTCATTTCCTTCTCCGGATTAATATTAATTTGAAAATTGTGATTCTGTGCATGAAAAGTGAAGATAAAGCTATCATGTTATATAGAGACAAATTCTATGAGAGTAGTACTGATTTGGAATAATTTGGATTTGGATTTGTTTTGAATTGAATTGCCAGCTTGTGTTTACATACATGTAAGAATCGAACTAGTTTCGACTTTCGAGTGGCAAAATGGGATTAGGACTCTACAATTAGCCTTATCATATGGGATGGGGTTAATTCCAATCCCCAATAACCTTAATAAAAAAAAAAATGGGATACATTATTAATTAATTAACTTGATAATGTCATAAAAATAACATGAAATTAATTTTGATTATCATATATATATATATATATATATATATAATAAATTTAATTAAAAATTAGCAACAATTGAAAAAAATATATATATACAATAAGTTGAGATAATTTTTTTTTTTTTTTTTTTTTTTTTTGGGTAAAGAAATTTCGTGAAAACATTCTGATTTTCTCATTCTTATTGTTTTTAGGTTGTAGAAGAAAATATAGACCCAACTCACAAATTGTTAAAGGAAGAAAAACATTACTGTAATTTTTATTTTTAGCTAAAAACCACTAATTTTTATGATCATTTTGAGGATTCAAATAAGTAACCCATTTTGTCTTCATATATTTTATAAACAACTATATAGGATTGAATTTTTCAAATCTTCTTGACCTTTTTCCAACAAGTTTGGTAATTATCAACGATATATATAAATATTATTTTCTTTCGAAAAGACTAACATGACCAAATCAACTTATATTTCAGGTAAGAAGTAAGAACCCTACCTATTCAGCTAAGAAGTAAGAACCTCCTACCTATTCAGGTAAGAAGTAAGAACCTCCTACCTATTTCAGCTAAGAAGTAAGAACCTCCTACCTATTTCAGCTAAGAACCTCCTACCCAGTAATATCCTCATCATATGCTCTCATAACCCATGCAATACTTAAAACATCAAGCAATCTAGTTGAATCCAACAATTGCTAAAAAAATAAAAAATAAATAAATAATAATAATAATAATAATAATAATAATAAATAATGAGAAGACTAATATTACTGGATAAAAATATAGCATCTCCAAAATTTTGTATTATTTACATAAAAATAAATAAAAATCATGCAATATGGGTTTTGGGTCAATTTTTTCTTTTTTCTTTTTAGTGGATTAATTCTTCTTCGGAAAAAAAAAAAAAAAAAAAAAAGGTGAAACTAGGGAGAGAGAGGTGTGGGATGAAAAAGTTTCATTAAATTGAAATAATTAATTATGATTACGATTGTAATAATGGTGGCTTTGAACCTAAACAAAATTCCAAAAAACATAAATATAATAGACCTAGAGAGAGAGTGACCTAGAGAGAGCTACATCATCTGCTTCTTCTTCACATTCACATTCCAGCCTGTTGATTTCATTATATATGGGCCACAACTCTGAAGTTGACATTCCAAATAAAATGATTCCTATTTTTATATTTTTTTTCAAGTAATGATTTCATATAAAGTAACTCAAAGCAAATTATTATTATTATTATTATTATTATTATTATTATTTATGAGTGTGGACTGTGGAATGACCTTTATCATCATTTGTTTTAGCATATCAACCCCTTATTTGTGTACACACATGTTGCTAGTCAGAACTTTCATTAATGAATTTGGATAAAGAATCAAAGTCCTTTGGCTTCAATTAGAAAGGCATGCAATTTTATTTATTTAATAATAATAATAATAATAATAATAAAGAAATAGAAAATGATAGGTCATCTGCCCATGGTGGGGTGGTGATTCAATTAGATATATCTAAAATAGAAGGGGTTTCTCCTTCAAAAAAAAAAAAAAAAAAAAAAAAAAAAAAAGTGTTTTTTTAAAAAGAAAAATATTCAAATCATCACTTAACATGGTTTGATGGTGAAAGACATTTATTGAGATATATATATATATATATATATATATATATATATATACAGAAATTCTATTATCAGTTCGAACTGATAAAAGTTATATCAGTTCCTTGCATGTGGGCCACAAGATTTAATTACTTTGACTTGGTTGTATGCACTTGTCAGTCAAAGTATTTAAATCCAGTGGCCCACATACAAAGAACTGATATAACTTTTGTCAGTTCGAACTGATAATAGAAGGACTGTATATATATATATATATATATATATATCTTTTATATAAAACATTTTAGTAGTTACTTTTTATTTGTAAAAGAAATATTTTTTAACAATTTGACCCATACAAAATAAACTAAAGCCCGTGCGGGCAAGCCCATTCTGGACAAAGTCAAGCCTCGAAAAAAATAATAAGGTTTGGGTTGTACTTGGCCCTCAATTTCGATTAGACCTTAAAATTTGGGCTCAACCCAACCTAACCAATTTGACACCCTACACGTCCAGGACCATTTTGAACTCATTAGCTTCTAATTAGAGGTGGCCACGGTTTCGGTTAAACCGTCGGTTTCGTCCGCGGTTTAACCGAAACCGTGACCAAAATCAGCAGTTTGAAAACTGGTTGGGAACCGGTTTCCTACGGTTCAGTTACGGTTTGGAGTACTAAAAAACCACCTAAAACCGGCGGTTTTATAAAAAAAAAAAAATACAAAAAAAAAAAAAAAAAATTGGATGAATCAGAAGATGCCACGTGGTAGACAATTTTAACAAAAAAAAAAAAATGGCCATTGGGCAGATGACATCTTCTGCCTAATAGCCATTTTTTTGGGCAACGGCTACCTTTTTTTTCCCCCCTTAATTTTCCTAATTGCAAAGTTGCCCCTCTCCACTATAATCCTATATATAAACCAACCCCCCACTCCCCCCCCCCCCCCCCCCCCCCCCCCCCCCCCCCCCCCCACACTTCCCTAACAATTCCCGAGTTCGACGGACTCGACCCCAATCCCAATACCCCTAATACTAATGAAAATCTATCTAACCCCCCACCCATTCAGATGATTTTTTTGCAGGTGAAGGTGAAGAAGAAAAGCCGATGAAGTCCGAACTCTTTAAAGTGCATATGAAGAAAACTAAGTTAGATGATATATTTTTTAAAATCCAGTGCAATTACTACCTCAAATCATATAAGACTGCCAAATCCTTCGGATATGGCACGTATTGGACCCATATAAAAAAAAAAAAAAATCACCCGTTCGAATACGAGAAGGCTAGTAACCAAGCCCAAATCTCCAAGTACGAAACCCCGTCTAATCAATTATTTCATTATACGTCTAAAAAAAAATAGGGAAGAATTAACATTAATGGTTGCAGTTGAACACTTACCTTTTGGTTTTTGTGAGAAAGTATGTTTTGTTAATTATTGTCAAAATGTATTAAATCCTACAATGCAACATGTTCCTAGATCCACCCTCACACATACACTAAATACCATTTACAAAAGAGAAAAAAAACAAATTGAAATCATTTTTTTATCAATTTCAAGGTCGTGTGTCTGTATGTGCCGACATATGGCCGACGATTTTGGTAGTCATTCATACATGAGTGTGACATGTTTATATGGATAATGACTGGGACATGCAAAAAAGAATTATTGCATTTCGTGTTTTCGATGACTCACATTTAGCTCAAAATATTTTTCAACTCCTTAAAATAATTTTTCAAGAGTATTATATCCAAAACAAATTTTTTGCTATTGGTTTTAATAATGCTGCAAGCAATACCGCATATATTCCTATGTTACAGGATTTGTGCAATCCCTATTTTTGGGGTAAATTATTTCATCAAAGATGTACATACCATGTTTTAAATTTGTGTGTTCAAGCTAGATTAACAATTCTTTCTGCTTATATTAGACCAATTATCGTATTAACTATATCTGGAGGCATAACAAAACCCAGAAACAACGGTTAAATATTGCTCTCAAAATAATATGTGTCCCATTAAATTTTCTCAAGATATTACCACTCGTTGGAATTCTACTTATAAGTTGCTTAGTGAAAGTGTTGAATATAAGGAATTATTAGTTTCTTTTATTACTTATAACGTTCCTTCAATTTATCTTCAATTGAACCATTGGGATGCATGTATAAAAATTCTTGAATTGTTACTTGTTTTTAATGATGCTACCAATGCTTTATCTGGTGTTTACTATCCCACTACTCATTTATTTCTTATTCAAAGTGATAATATTGCTGGTGCATTTAGTGAGTGTGAATTCGATGTTCAATTGAGTGAGTGTGTTGCTGCCATGAAAATAAAATGGTTACAGTGTTATAGGGAGATTCCAAATATTTACTTGCTTGCATCGTGTTTTGATTTACGCTTTAAATTAAAATGTTTACAGGTTTATTTAACTCATTATTACGAAAGTTTAGGATTAGAAGTTGATGTTCTTAGTTATTGTAATTCCGTTAAGACTTTGTTTTATGAATTATATGATGAATATCTTAGAATGTATGGTTCGTAGGGGCGAAGCTATATGTATTGTAACCTGGGCTTAGCCCAGGTTGCTTTTTTGAAAAAATGTTTAAAGTTTTTACTTTTTACAAAATCCGTCCTTATTATTATTATTATTTTTATAAAAAAAAAAAAACCCTATTTTATAATTTTGTTTACAAATTATTATAAAAAAAACAAAATGGTTCAAATACAAAACAAAACACATAGGACAAAAAAAATAGAAATTTTAAGGTTGAAACATGACTTCCAATCTTTGAAGCACAATTTAACCGATCATGTTTAATTATAATTATATATTTATAAATATATATTTATATTAAAGTATTTAATTTATATTACTGATTGCTAACAAACAATGTAATAAATAGTATATAATTATAAATAATCTTAACTGACTTGCTGATAATTTTGCTTTATTGAATCTTAATAGAAGTTTGGTTGAATTTTAGTAGTAGTAAGTTGACATGCGTGTAAATTTGTATTTATATTTGTATTTGTATGTATATATATATATATATATATATTTTTTTTACGTTAATCCACTTACTATTGTAGGTTGCAATGTTAAACAATTATATGCCCAAACCAAAATAAAAAATAAAAAATAAAAAATTTCCTCTAATAGTTATTAAGGTTGGTTTAGACATTTTTTTGTTTTTAGCCCACCCTACTATTATATTCTGGCTACGCCCCTGATGGTCCATCTTTCAACATGCTGGTTTCACAACCCCAACCCACATCTGGTGGTACTGCTACTTCCTCAAAATTTCAATTAAAAGGTTTAGGGGATCGATTGTTTTCCAAAAGAACCAAAAAATTACGAACATCTTCTTCATCCTCATCTGACTCTGAGCTTGACCGATATTTAGAAGCCACTCATGAATTTTTAGAAGAAAATTTTAGTATCCATGTTTGGTGGAAGAGTCATGAACAAGATTATCCAATATTAGCTATTATTGTCAAACAAATTCTTGGAACGTCGGTTTCTACCGTTGCTGTGGAACAAGAATTTAATGCAGGTGGAAATATTTTAGAACCAAGACGGTCGGTTATGTGTCCACAATCACATGATTTAATGCAGGCGTGTGTTGATGATTGGACAAAGGCAATATACAGACAACAAGAACTCCAGCCGGAGTTAGTGAACGACTTCTTCGAAGATGACCAAACCATGGGAACGGAAGGCAGAGAATAGATTTCGTTCCAATTTCCAACCTCCAACACCGAGTATCTAATTAGAGGTAAAAGAACTACGTGGCCTTTGATTCCTTAACATTGGTTGTCCTGGTGGAGGATACGTAGGCAACTTAATTGTGGTAAAAATTAAGTGCAAGGCCGGTTTTTTTTTTTTTTTTTTTTTTTTACATTGTAATATTGTATATTTGAATTCAAGCCTTCAAAGCCAATTTCTAATTATTTTTTAAATTTTTTGTGCAATTGTAAAGTTGTATTTATAAATAAATGTCAATTTCTTTTCTTTTAATCATTGTTAAATACTTCAATGAAAATGTTTTTAATTATTTTTTTTATTTTAAACTTTGTTTGATTGTAATTATTATTAGGTAAGAATTTATATTTATTTTTTCTTCATACAATCTTTACCTCACTCTCACTTGTTATTAAAAAAAAAAAAAAAAAAAAAAGAAAAAAAAAAGAAGAAGCTAGAAACCGAAACCGAAGCAGCCCAAAACCGATATTGAAACCAAACCGAACCGTGGCCACCTTTACTTCTAATAGATAAGATGAGGATGACTCATCACACCTACACCATGAGGTTGTGGATTTGAGTTCGTCCCCCACCCCACATCCTGAATTGTTGTAATATTTAAAATAAGAAAAAAAAAAAAAATTAAGTTTTATTATTATTATTATTATTTTTACAACAATGAGCTCAAAGCTATTGGGACTCAATTGACTCAAAGAACCATATATTTACTAGATCTAAAGTAACCTGAACCATTGACAAACCACACCACAGTCATCAATAAGCCCATTTATAATGCTTAGTGTGCTCTTTCAAATATTAGGCTTTCAGGCCCACTTGAGTTGAAGCAATATATGGTTGTTGGCAGGGCGGAGGTATATGCAATCTAGCCTAGCTTTAGATATATATACAATCTTTCTATTATCAGTTCGAACTGATATAAAATATATCAGTTTCTTGCATATAGACCATTAGATTTAAAAGATGGTTTGACAAGTGCATACAATCAAGTCAAAGTATTTAAATCTAATAGCCCATATACAAGGAACTGATATATCTTTTGTCAGTTCGAACTGACAATAGAAAAATTGTATATATATATGATTTTAGGGTTTTTTTTTTTTTTTTTTTTTTTTTAAATAATAGATAAAAATACAAATGGAAGACAATTACAATATTAACATTGCTTGATAATCCATAGAAGAGTAATGTTATATAACTCAAATAACTAATTCAAATTTCAACCCAAATGATGTGGCAAGTGAGTTGTCATCACTAATGTGGTTAATGAAAAAACCGCTTGCCACATCATTCGGGTTAAAATTTAGACTAAAGTTTTGGGTTGTCTAGTATTAGTGTTCATAGAAATAGTCTAGTTCATAATTTAATTTAATTGAGATAATCTCAATAGATTCTTTAGAGTGATATACTCAATATTTTATTGACACTCAAACACATTAAAGTTTCCTTTTCCTTTTCCTCTCCAATCTCTTTCCTTCCATAGATAAATGAAACAAATTTTGCAATTCCTTACTTCGTTTGTTTGTTCGAACAAGTATTTAAGTTTATTTTTCTTGCTGTTTTTTTTCCCTTTAGGTTTGCATTAAAAAACTTTGTACTACAGACCAATATGGCTTGAGTATAAAATTACCTTAATTTAGCATGATAATGTCTTAGATTTGGGTTGTTGCACCACAGGCGTTATACAAAAAAATATATATAGTTAATTTAGCCCACCTGAACGATAAGTCCTGGCTTTGCCCCTAGTTGTTGGTTCTAGGCCCATTGGGCTTAGATGCTTTATTATTATTATTTTCCAACAATTATAGATAATTCGAGGCTTGAGAGAGGGAGACACACCTCATCAGACTCGAACCCAAAACTTTAATGATGTAGCCCCTATATGTGTGAAGGATATACCATTGAACCAACCTCATCTCAATACATTTTTTTCTTCCTTTTCATATTTTCTTATGACTAATAATTTGGAATTATTTCAACATCCATAAACTGTTGTTTCTTCTTTTGTATTATTCATTAAAAAAATAATAATAATAAATAAAAGATGGAGAGAGGAAGAAAAACATAATTTTTATTATAAAAATAAAATAAAATTAGAATTAAAACACTCCCTTGAATTCTAACAAAATTCGAAAAACAGTTCTATGATTTCAGAATTATGCAAAAACTCCACAAATATTAAGAGGTTAAGGTTTATGCTCTTCTTAAAATAATATTTATAATTACGGGTATAAATTTATGCATAAATAACGAGGATTATTCAAGAATTATCTGATTATAAATTATGAGTCTCCAAAAGTCTACACCTACTGATTTTGGAAACAAAGAAAATGCAAATTAAAATTCAAATAAACCAGCTTGAGTCGTCCATTTTGATTTTGTTGGGTAGCTGACAAATGATAATGGAAATTATTCTAATTTGCTAGATTCAAATGTCTGTGTAAAACAAAAAACCAAAATAAATAGTCAAAAAAAAATTGGATTATTATTATAAAAGTCAACTTCTAGATAAGTCAACATATATAAAACCATGAAAAGTGGAATTATCAAGCTAAGAAGGAACACTTGAATACTTGAATTGAATTTTGATCTACATTCTCTAGAATGCACATTACGTACGTACGTGTACTTTTATATATTTCTACAAACTGTACTTTTATTTCTATAATTAAATGTTAAAAAAATTAATAATGATACTAGGAACAAGGTTGGAAACTTCAAAGAAGCTCCTCTACCGTGGTCAATGGTTCCAGTTGTGTGTCTATGTATATAAAATCTCATATTTACTTATTAAATCGTAAAGTATAAGGAGACCCCTTTACCCTATTATAGGTATTGCATTTTGGACCTCTATTGTAGATGTTGATTTTGTTAGATACCGATACACTCATTCTTTACGTAACCACTCTTACTAAAGTGTTGAGCACTTCCTCTTCAGACCCTTTATCGGATTTGTGTCATATTTAAGAGAAAAAAAAAAAAAAAAAAAAAAACTAATAGTTAGTTAATAGTTAATTCTTTAAAAATATATATATACAAACTAGAAGATCGATATATATATATATATATATATATATATATCAGTTTTTCTCTTCTTAGGACTGAGCTGAACTTTTAAGATGAGAACAAGACTTGTAAGTTATTGATTGATCAAGTTTAATAAGACTTTGACTAAGCTGAAGTATGTGAATTCAATGGCCGGTAATTGTGGAACTGATATAAATAAAATCAGTTCATTCTGAGGAGAGAAAAATAATCAAGCCTATTTGAGATTCCCAACTTGGATAGTGGCATGGTAACCAATATAATATAAAAGTACAATAAAATTTGAATAACCAATAGCCGATTTGGGAATCCTAAGCTAAAAAGTTGTGAAATTCCATTTGATTTTATTTATTTATATTCAAAAAAAAAAAAATTGGTGATCACTAAGTAAAGAAAACGTTTGTTAGTGGTGAATCTTTGTATTGTTTGAATTTTCTTTAAAATAGAATTGTTGATATCATTCTTTGAGTATGCTTCAAGAAATGAATTATAAAGAAATTATAACCAAGTTCATTCAACAAAATTCAAGTGATTTGGTCCACACTTTATGGTAGATCCCTTCTTATCTTTAATTTTTTTTTCATTTCACACCCTTTTATTCCAAATTAATTAAATATATACTTAGCTTGTAACATAATATAATACTCAGCTTGTACGTATAAACTTTAAATATTGTTGTTCTGATTGCAAAGTTTAATAAGACTTCTCTTTTGTGCTGAAATTAAAGAGTTTTTATTGTATTTGAGAATTTTGTGTTAGGACTTGACTCTTGACAAACCCTAATTTATTCAGAATTTTGAATTGTCAAATTTATTCATTGACTGGAAATGTAAAGTTTATATTTTGTAAAACATGGACGTTAATGATCGAAACATTTTCTATTTCTTTTTCAAAGTGAAGTCTCTCAATCACATAATTATTGAGGAAATTGTCAAAAGACAGCACTAGCTAATACTATAAAGAGCCAGCTGCTGGAATCAAAGTACTTTTGTTTTAATTTTAAGTAGTGCTCTTTCCTTTGGTAGTGACAGAAAATTATACTGTTAGAAGTGCTTTTGTCACAAGCCAAAAGCACTTTTCAGAAAAGCATTGATAAGTATTCTTGCAGAAAGTAATCAAAAAAACCACTCTTAAACCTACATTAATAACCTTCATTATTAAGTATATTAATTACGTATGTTAATTACGTATGTTCTACAGGTTCGAGTCATGCCTTTGCTGTGTAGTGAGGGTTATATTCCGTCATTCTAATTTCATTAGATCACTTATGAAAAAACATAATTACGAACTTGATTCCATTTTAAAAATCATAAATAAAGCAGAATCTACTTTAAAATGTGACGAAAAAAATGTTGAGAATCAGAAACATATTTAAAGTGATGTTTTTTGAAAAATGGAGAAAGCAATTTCAACAACTTGGTTGTGGTTTTTCAATTCCGTATCATACTTGTCTATCCACCTAATCAATTAATCAACTAATTTGGTTCAACAATTGCACATTATTTTCTCTTCATATGCGTTTATTATGGATATATTCTTCATTTCATTTCATCATAATATGATTAGTAGTTTACCTAACAAAGTAACAATAAACAATTTTTCTTTGGGCTAGTAGTTACACTAATTAATCACTGTAGTTCAATAATTTGAATTTTAACACATTATCCATATTTCATCATAATTAATAACTTGTTTTGGGTACTAATCACTTTAATCAAGGTTGCTAGGAGTCTGCCTGAGCTACAAAGATTGAACATTATAAGCACCACCGTAAGAAAAAAACTAAAATTAAATTAAAAATTTTAATGAAAAAAAAAAAAAAAAAAAAAAAAAAAAAAGAAAGAAAGAAAGAGAAATGTTATTTTTACCATTCTACTACAACTTCATATCTAATACATTTTACGTACTCTTTATATATAAACTATTGATATTATGTTTATTTTAATTGAATCTATGTTTTGTATACTATTGAGAATTTTTTTTTTAAAATAATATTTTATTAAAAAATAAAAAATAAAAAAATAATCTTCTATCTTATAAAAAAGTAGGACTTGTTTTTACCATTTTGCATCTATTGGAAAAGGATAATTAACGACAGCAATTGTCACCGTCGAAAATAGTTGGTCAGTAATAGACATTTTTTTTTATAGTGATACTACTTGTACAACTAAACATGTAGTTATTAAATCGTTATAGTTGGTCTCTCAAGGTATACTTTGGCGGGAAAGAATAACGCCATAAATTATTTTTGTTTTGTCAACTAAAAATAATAGTCACAAAAAGAATTATCACTCGACTAAAATTATAGTTACTAAAAATAAATACTAGTCTTGAAAAATATGCATTTGGAGAGAAATGTAGACGCCAAAAAATTAATCACAAATTCGTAACTAAATTGGACATAGTCACCAAACACTAATTTCCTTGATTATTTCTTTAGTCACTAATCACAAAAAAAAAAAAAAAAAAAAAAAAAGAAAAAAAAAAAAAAAAGAAAAGTAGTGAAATGAATACGGATCTATGATTTATCTTTGTTGTTACTACCATGCTACAATAATAGCAGAAAATAACATTCTGCAACCATTTATAATATAGTCATTGGTAGTCAGTTACTGAAAATATATATTTTTGTGGCTAAATTAGACATAGTCGATAAATGAGTTATTTAGTGACTAAATCCTAAAAATATGGTAGCCGAACAAATTGAATCTATGATATGCATGTTTACAACTAACATCTTATTATGGTTGCTAAAAGTGATATTCAGTGACCATTTATTATATTGTCATAAAAAGTTAGTTATCGAATATCAAGAACTCGAATCAAACGATCATTTGTGTAGTTTGTTAAGATGTCATATATATCACAAAAATCAAGCATAAAAAATTTTTGGAATTGAATTTCACTTCAATCAAACAAGGTTTTGAAAGTATGGTTTACAAGAGATGAATGTCACATTTGAGAAAATGTTGTTTTTCTCTTCTCTATTTTGAAAGCTGGCACCAATTGAGTGATGGTTCTATCAAAACTGAAGCACTACATGCTCAGTCCACATATTTACCGGTAAATGAAAGGTAAGTAAGATTCAAAATTAAATTAAAGGGATGAGCTTTACATGCAAAGCTGCCCTAAATAGACTATTTTGGATGCACCAATTAATGTGAAAGTGACAATACACTCTACGCATGGTTCATCGATGGTAGGTAATCTAGGAAACTAGTGGTCCTCCCATGGCTGCATCTATATATTCATTTCAAACCTCCTTTGAAACACACCGGTGCCTAAACTACAAATAAATAATTAAAAATTCTAATTTAATTTTTAGTTGTGGACGGACATGGATTGATTAGAATCTCATTCTCTAGAATATAGTCTCCTGTTTCTCACCTGCCACCATCTCCCCTTTGCAATCTACATCATCACCGTCCAAAATTATAGTAGGAGCTAGATTGAATATTCATATATATATATATATATATATAAGTGTGTGTTTATATTTGAGTGTGATTAGACGTTTTTTATTTTTTTATTTGTAAATTTGAGAATTGAGAAGGGGATACGAATTGTGTGCACCTCCTTATTGGTTTTTTTTAAAGGAGGGGGATGAAGGGTTCATTCGAATCAGCATTTTCGTGGTGTAGATATGAGGGGTTTACTATCGAACAAACCTCATCTAATCTATGAAATGACGTGTTAGATGATATATTAATTACGATTCACTTGCTACATCCAAGTATTAATCTTTACTGAATCTCATATAAGTTAGTGATTTTGTTTTCCAAAAAGGGAAAAATAGTACTATAAATAAATATTTTGTAAATAACAAATTATGTCAGACAATCTTTCAAAAAATAATGCAATCAAAGTGAAATACCTGGAAGCCTGGAAGGCGCGGCTGCCACTGACAGAGCGCAGTGCAGCGTACTGCGTACCTTCGTTAGAAGCTGTGCAGCAATGATTTGCAAATTTATTCCAAACACCTCGGAAACTTCCACCAAGTACGATTCACTCCTCTGCGTGCTCTATATACATATTGCAAGATATGATTGATTTTCACCACCATTTTATCAAACGCTAATCACATACTTTAAAACGGTCAAGAAAAAAATCGGATCAATAGATGATTCAAATCTATGAGGGGCATACCACTGGACCAACTTCATTGTTAATATGTAATTATGATAGGAAATTATTTTCTTAGATGTTTTAATTTATCTTTTCTATGTTTCAATTTTTAATTATTTAAATTTGTGAATAATGAAATAAGAATTCAATGACTAATTTTTAGTCCTCTAACTACACCATAATTTCCACTAAACCACATGTCATAATACGAATTTAATTCAAAATGACTTCATATTATATATATATTAATGCATTATTATAAGGTAATAACTAGTCATTAGGCTGTATAGTAGCTAATCTATATCTAATGTAATTAACTGTTTTTATTTTTATTTTTTAATATTACATTTACAATTATTACAATAAGGCTGCCGGGATCTTGACAATACATGTGCGATTTGGATAACTACTCGAATCTCTATGACCACTAGATGTGGAAGGGAGATATACTACCATCTCTATTAAGATTGTGATGTGCAATATGATTAACTATTTTTACAATAGGTTTGGCTAAGCTGCTAAGTTGTTGCTAACATCATTTTTTATTTATTTTTATCTATCTACATATTAAGATCAAGTATTTTTTTTTCCATTAATAGAATTCGAACCGCTGATTTGTGAGTCATTTTTCTAAACCCGAAACTTGTCCATCTACGAGCAGAGTTACACCCTTGACCTGCTAACAGCAATGTTACTGGGTCAATTTCCGATCATTATACAATACATTTTGATACGAACGCAAAGACGTTGTGATGCATCGGATACACTGAAAACTTTCTTCTTTGAACAGACCAAGAAGCTGCTTCTTCATTAGGCCCCACCAAAAAGTCCATTATTACTGCTCAATCTCCTCCCTCTCTCATTTATATTTCTTTCCCTCTTCTCTCTTCACACAATCACACCCATCTCATTTCCTCTCTAATCCCACCACCATGTCCTGAAACCAAAAAAAATAAATAAAAAAAATCACATTATTCTTCTTCTTCTTCTTCTTCTTCACTTCTCTACAGCAAAAACGAAAAAAATGAACTTCAGTTCCAAACATGGAACCCTCCTCCTTCTACTTCTCCTTCCTTTTTCGTCCGCACAGTCACAGCCCAGTCCGGTCCAATACAACCCCTACGCCAACGCAACGTTCAGTCCTTCCATGGCGATAATCATCGTCATCCTCATCGCTGCTCTCTTTTTCATGGGCTTTTTCTCAATCTACATCCGACACTGGAACAACGACCCCACCGGCGCCGCCGTCAGGCCAGTCAACGGCTCCTTGCGTTCCAGACGCGCCGCACGCGGCCTTGACCCCACCGTCATCGAGAAGTTCCCGACGTTGGTCTACTCCGAAGTCAAGGTTTTGAAGATCGGCAAAGGCGCGTTAGAGTGCGCCGTTTGCTTGTGTGAGTTTGAAGACGACGAAACGCTGCGTTTAATCCCTAAATGCGACCACGTGTTCCATCCAGAGTGTATCGACGCTTGGCTCTCTTCTCACACAACGTGTCCGGTTTGTCGCGCCAATTTGAGTCCACAACCCGGCGAGTCCGATCCTCAACTCGGTGTTGAGTCTGACTCGCCGCTTCACGAGTTGGACATCGAGGCTCAAAACGACGCCGTAGAGTCGGAACATTTACATCAAGTTGATGATGTGGACGGAGGGACAGATGCGCAGCCATCGGAAGCTGAAGTCATTGATATGATGAACCGGACACTGAACAGAAACCGTACACGTGGCTCTAGTACACGTGGCTCCAGATCTAACCGGCCACGAAAGTTCCTGCGGTCTCACTCGACCGGGCATTCGTTGATTCAACCGGGAGAAAATACCGAGCGGTTCACTTTGAGACTACCGGTTGATGTGAGGAAGCAAGTAATGAACCGGGAGCTGAACCGGGCTAATAGCTTGGTTGTGTTGCCTAGGGAAGGTAGTTCGAGAAGGGGTTATCGGAACGGAGGTGAAGGCAGCAGTAGAGGGAAGAGTAGCCGGTGGCTCGAGCGGATGGACCGCTCGTTTAAGTCCGACCGGTGGGTGTTTAGTAAAGCACCGCCGTTTTTCTCCAGAACATCTTCATTACGGTCACCAAAAGTGGCGGCTAATAATGTCAACGAGCCTTCAGTTCATGCATCTAGACCGGAGGGTTCGTTGGGTGAACCAGGTCGCCCACCGGTCTAGAACTCTAGATTTGATAAACTATTTTCAAATAATTTTTTTTTTTTTTTTTCTCTTTTTGGTTACAAAATTGGTTCATTTCTAAAATTTCTCTCCATTATTTTTGTAGTTACACGACTTTCTCTAAATTTGTGAAATGTCTATAATTTTTTTAATATGTAACTTGACTTCAAAGACGAGTGTATGTAAAGTGAAAGTTTCATTCGTGAAACGTACTTCAATTTAAGAATTTTTAATTTTGCTCTAAAGAAATCATGAATTTATAAAAAATATTAACTGCCCAATGTAACTCGGTTGTAAATGGTATTATTCATTCTGACAATTTCCTAAACTCTAAACTCAGTAGAAGAATTTATATTTATCATAAGTTTTTGAGAGTTGTTCTTGCTGATTTTAACCATTTAACTATGTTATGGACAGGGACATTATAGTATGTCGGGACCTGTCTAAATCAATCGGTATATGTACGATCCAAATATTTACTTCCATAGTATGAGATAACTACTCCCACAACACTAATAAAGAACTTCTCATACATGTTTGTAATAATATATATGATGATACTCGAACTACCATTGTAGAAGGGGATATGCACTACCACTTGAGAGCATGATTTTTGTTTGAGTGAGGGTTTTGTAATTAAATTTAATCAGAAATGTTGAAGTAAGTGTGCACTGATATAATTTCATTATTGCGTTAGATGTGGACCATTAGATTTACATACTTTAACTCAAAGTGTATGCACTTGTTAAAACTTCTCCATGATTAGTGGTCCACATGCATTGGTATTGATGTAGTTACATCAGTGCGCATTTACCAGAATGAGACTGTAAGTTTAATAGTGTAAAGAAAATACTAGGCCATATATCCTTTGAAGTTTTTTACATAAAATGTCATAGGATGGGTGCATTTAATTGAAATTTTAAATTTATAATTTGAATATTGGCATTGGCATTTAAGAACAAGGAAACAAAATGTGTTAGGATTCTCGTTTATCTACTAGCTGAGTTAGGCATATGAAAATAGTTGTTGAAACTTGAAAGTAGCTATAAAAAGAGACAAAATGTGTTTTTGTATTTTCATTTTTGTTTGGTATGTGAATGTGCCGCATGTTACCCATGTTTGAATACAATAAATATGTAGTGCACAGTGTCCGATTTTGACCGTTTCAACTTTCAACGTGGACATTCAAATGAAATCAATTTTTTTTTTTTTTTTTGTTGTTGTTGTTGTTGTTGTTGAAGAAACATTCAAATGAAATCATTATTCGACAATTAATGGAAACACCACCGCATTAGAATATCAGATCAACTAGGGCCATTGTTTATTTCTAAATTTACTCTCTTTTGTTCTTTCATTGTAAATTTCGTAAATGTATTTTGTAATTGACGAAGAGAAAGCATAAAATAGCCGAATTCACCGTAAGAATTTGTTCCAAATGAACAATTTTATTCGATAACAATAATAAGTCTTCCAATCCTTGTTTACAAAAGGCAAACAAAACTGATTCCACTTAGGACTCAACTCTAAATCTCGAATTTTAATTACTAAAAAAGAAGAAAATAGAAAATTTGAGTTATTGTCAAATCCTATGATTACATTACTTACTAAAAAGACAAAAAAAAACATCCATTCGAAAAGTGGTTTTGCACTTCCTCTATACTTATGTGATAGAAGTTCGGGTTTCACTTTCATCCATTAAATCAGAGTGTGAGGATAATTTTCCCAATAGAGGGATTTCTAACTTTCTAAGTCATGCTTAAAGCGGTTAAACCCACTTGTAGGAGTTACATTCCAGTGTAGCGATGAGAGTTACATTTCAAACTATTTTGATATGTGCACATATGCACATACAATGCAACCCACGTTTGTTTGCTGTTGTTATTAGGCACCACATTTATTAGTGGTTAATAGGAACTGATATGGTTCCAGTAAGTTAGGAAGTAGTGGGGCAATTGTGACTCCACTCAATAAGTTAGTGGTATCATGTTTTAGTGGTTTCCTGGATAATTGCTTTGTGGGTTAGTTAATTGCTTTTGTTTATGTTAATTAAATTGTCTTGTTTCTAACTGGCCTATAAATAGCCAGAGGCAAAATGAATAAAGCATTGAATTATTAAGCAAAACTATCTTCCTCTGTTCTTTTCTCTCATTCTACTTCTTTTCTAAAATTACTCATATCAAATTGGTATCAGAGCCTTTTGTTTCCATGGAAACTCGGAGCAAAAGTAATACTGAATTCTGCAACGAAGTCACGGAAGTCTTGGCTCAACATGAGTCTCAATTCGACCTTCTCAAGGCTCAACATGAGTCTCGATTCGACACCTTTAACAACAATATGAATCAAGTCACAACCACCCTCCAAACCGTCATTAGTGAATTACATGCATTGTCATTACGAACCAATTCCTGTCAGCCCTCGATCAACCAAGATGTCAATCTGTTTACAGCTGGAGAAACCTTCCAAAATAGTCGTCCACCACACTCTGCTTATTCTATTGCCAGTGTCGACCCTGACTGGAATCACCATCAACTCAAACTTTCATTTCCAAAATTCGACGGGGAGGATCCGATAGGATGAATCTATAAGGCGGAGCAATACTTTGAGTTTAAGAACATCGTGAGTGATCAACAAGTGCAACTCGCTTCATTCCACCTCGAAGGAATTACGTTGTAGTGGCACCGTTGGCTGACCAAGTTCAAAGGACCGCTCACCTGGGTCAACCTCACAGCAGCAATCCTATAGCGTTTTGGGCCGACTGATTACGACGATCCCTCCGAAGCGCTGACTTGTTTAAAATAGGTCACAACCGTCGAAGCCTATCAAGAAGCCTTCGAGAAGTTGTCACACAGTGTTGACGGATTACCACATAATTTTTTAGTAGGTTGTTTTATCGCATGTCTCAAAGATGAAGTATGCCCGATGTCAAAATCAAGCAACCACGGACATTGGCAAATGCAATTGGTGTTGCACACTCGGTAGAGGAACAAAACCTCTTGCAAAGAAAAGGTGGAAGTTTCAATCGGGCTTCATCATTCACCACTGCCCATCGATTCACGCCTAACAGTTTAAGTGACATGTTAGGAGTTGCTCCAGCTACCAAACCTAACCATAATTCAGTTAATTCCACAGTCACATTCAAACGCATTACAAACCAAGAAGCTCGCGAGCGACACGAGAAAGGACTTTGCTACTACTATGATGAAAAGTTTTTGCTCGGTCATTGCTGTCAAAGGCCGCAATTGTTCATGATTGAAGACTCCTTACCAATCGATCAGTCAGACACTCAAGAGCCTGAGATCGAACTGAAAATCATTGAGTCCTTACCAAAAATTTCATTCCATGTTATTGTCGAAACCCGGCATCCGCAAACCATTCGGGTATTAGCAAAATTAAAAAACAAGGACGTCACTGTGTTAATAGATGGCGGAAGGACTCACAATTTCATCAACCAGTCCATTGTCTCTCAGTTGGATTACAGGAGGTCCGAGATAGAAAGTTTCAAGTTATGGTGGCGAACCGCAAGAAGATTGAATGTGGAGGGTGTTGACTGGCTCAGATTATACTCATACAAGGTCACACGATTACTGCTGATTTTTATATTCTTCCAGTTGCAGCTTGTCAAGTGGTCTTGAGTGTCTAATGGTTAGCAACCTTAGGGCCTATTAAGACTGATTACCAAAACCTAACAAATGACCTTCAATGTGGGAGGGGTTAAGCGCATGTTCCAAGGGTTGGGACGATTAGAATTTGAAGTCCTATTAGACAAAGATCTCGCACATTTACAGAGTACGGGATTGTTGTTGCAAATTGCCCTCATTGATCAACCAAGGGCCATCAATGATTATCCCTCGGACTTATTAGGTGTCCTCACCAAATTCAAAAAAAAATATTTGATCCACTAATAGAATTGCCACCGCAACATGCACACGACCACCAAATTCCCTTATAGCCAAACAACGGACCCATTAGTGTCAGACCATACATGTACCAATACTATTAGAAGACAGAAATTAAGAAAATGATAAGAGAACTTTTGATTTCAGGGTTGATTCGTCCCAGTAACATCCATTTTCCTTGAAAAGGGCAGATGGAACATGAAGATTTTGTGTGGATTACAGGGCTTTAAACAAGATAACGGTAAAGGATAATTATACCATTCATGTTATCGACGAATTACTAGACGAACTTCATGGTGCCAAATATTTCTCCAAACTTGATTTACGGTCTGGCTATCATCAAATTCGTGTGAACAACTTGGACATACAAAAGACAACATTCTGCACTCATGAGGGACACTATGAGTTTGTTGTCATGCCTTTTGGGCTCACGAACCCACTGGCCACTTTCCAAAGTCTTATGAATGATTTGTTTCATCCCTACCTTTGCAAGTTTATTTTGGCTTTTTTTGACGACATTCTAGTTTATTCTAAAAATTGGGAAGATCACCTCTTACATCTACATACTATTTTAATGATTTTAGAAGCTAATTGTCTATTTACCAAGGAGTCAAAATATAGATTCGGAGTATTGCAGGTAGATTATTTGGGACATATTATTTCCAAAGATGGAGTGGCTGTTGACCTAACGAAAATTCAAGCAGTCATTAACTGGCCTGAACCAACAATCGCAAGGGGAGTACGCGGCTTCTTGGGATTGACGGGTTACTACTGGAAATTCATCAGTGATTTTGGTAGTATCGCAGCTCCGCTGACTCACCTCCTAGGCAAGGATGGGTTTCTATGGAGTCCTAAGGCATCTTAAGCATTCACTAAGCTGAAACAAGCTCTTACCTCACCTCACCTCCTGTATTGTGTCTACCTGATTTCTCATAACAATTTATTGTCGAATGTGATGCAAGCGGAACCGGAATTGGCGCAATACTCATTCAGCAAGGACGACCAATAGCCTTCTTCAGCTAAACACTGAAAGGCTTCAGCCAAACACTGAAAGGCTCGTCATTAGCACTTTCCACTTATGAAAAAGAGATGCTCGCCATCGTCAAGGCCATTCAGAAATGGCACCTATACCTTCTCGGCAGACCGTTTATTGTACGAACAGACCAACATAGTCTCAAGTACCTACTTGAACAACGTATCACCACTCCAGGTTAAACTTGCTGGCTTCCCAAGCTTCTTGGATATGATTATGTGATTGAATATAAAAAGGAGCCTGAGAATCAAGACGCAGATGCATTATCACGAAAGTCTGAATTTAAATTTTTGGCGATCTCTCTACCACATACGGATTGGTGGCAACTTCTTCAACAAGAGGTTAAGCAGGATTTTTTTTATAATCACTTGTCTGAAACTAATTCTATATGCAGGAGATACTAGTACATTCAGAGAGATGGAGTCTGGTTTAAAGACAATAAGGTGTTTGAGTCCTACCTCATATCTTCTTCCAGTGGTATTATCAGAAAGTCATTCATCCTCTGTTGGCGGCCACTTCAGGTATCATAAAACCTTGGCCCGTATAAGTCCAATTTCACTTGGCAGAAAATGCGCTGTGACGTGAAGGAATACTTGCGAAATTGTGATTCCTGTCAACGCAATAAATTAGATTGTATGAGTCATACTGGTCTTCTTTAGCCTTTGGTCATTCCAGGTAGAATATGGGCAGATGTGTCCATGGATTTTATGGAGGGACTACCTCCCTCACTGGGTCACACCGTAATGATGGTGGTTGTAGACTGGTTGAACAAGTATGCACACTTCGTGCCCCTGAAACATCCATACACGGCTCTAACGGTGGCTCAAGCCTTCATCTCAAACATTGTGAAGCTCTATGGAATCCCTGCCTCAATTATCAATGACCGTGATAATGTATTCATCAGCTCCTTTTGGCAGACACTGTTTTGATTGTAGGGGACCAAACTCAACATGAGTTCCAATTATCACCCTCAGACCGACAGTCAAACCTAGGTAGTCAATAGAACATTGGAACAATACCTTCACTGTTTTGCAGGGGATCAACCAAGAAAGTGGATTGAATAGATACTGTGGGCTGAGTTTAGTTACAACACTTCTGTTCACTCATCTACCAAAATTTCGCCTTTCAAAGCTGTGTACAGTATACCTCCTCCAAGCCAACTTCCATATGTACCTGGTACTACACGTGTGCAGGCAGTTGACGATTTTCTTCGTGACCGTGACTCCATTCTATGTGACTTGCGCCATCAATTGCTGCTCGCTCGGGATTGTATGAAGGTTCATGCGAATCATCACCGTCATGAGGTTCATTTTAATGTTGGTGATTTCGTTTATCTCAAATTACAGCCTTATAGGCAGACCTTAGTGGCCTTTCGCAGCTCAATGAAGTTGTCACCTCGTTTTTTTGGTCCCTATGAAATTCTTGCCAAGGTGGGCTCGTTGGCTTATTGACTTGCCTTACCACTAGGTTCACTCATTCATAATGTCTTCCATGTGAGTCTTCTCCGGAAACATTTAGGTACAGTGGTTCCACCTTCTCCAACTCTTCCGCCAATTTCAAAAACTTCGATGATCCTTACTCAGCCTAAGGCCGTGTTGGACCGCCGCATTATCCGCAAGGGGAATTATCGTCTGAAGACAAAAGTGTTAATTAAATGGAAAGACGCTCCTGCTGAAGATGCTACTTGGGAAAATCAGTGGCGGTTTTCCAAGTCCTATCCTGATTTCATCCTCGCGGACAAGGATACTTTGAGGGTAGGGGAATGATATGTGCACATATGCACATACAATGCAACCCACGTTTGTTTGTTGTTGTTTTGTTGGCTGTTGTTATTAGGCACCACATTTGTTAGTGGTTAATAGGAACTGATATGGTTCCAGTAAGTTAGGAAGTAGTCGGGCAATTGTGACTCCACTCAATAAGTTAGTGGTATCATGTTTTAGTGGTTTCCTGGATAATTGCTTTGTGGGTTAGTTAATTGCTTTTGTTTCTGTTAATTAAATTGTCTTGTTTGTAACTGGCCTATAAATAGCCAGAGGTAAAATGAATAAAGCATTGAATTATTAAGCAAAACTATCTTCCTCTATTCTTTTCTCTCGTTAAGCTTCTTTTCTAAAATTACTCATATCATATTCTTGTAACAATGAGAGCTACATTTCGAATTATGCTTATATCGGTTAATCTCAGTAGTGCGAGTTTTATTCCATACATGTAGCGGTTAATCTCGCCTTATATGACTCAATTGTTGTAAGAATTAAAAATAATAATAATAACAATAATAATAAACACAAAGGACATGTCGTTTCAATGTCTATATCTCCAAAATTGTTTCTTCTTTGTTAATTCAGCAAAATCAACCGCATGAGTGCATAACCATAAAAACTAGAAGCGAAATTGAATGGAGAAGGAAGACCAACCCACAAAACCAGCAGCGACCCAGAACAAGAAGAAGACAACCATCACAATCCCATCATACCAAGAAGTGATCGAAAGCTCAGAAATAAAATCAACACCGACCCAGAATCTCTTCGCGCCATCACAGTCCTTCTCTCAAGCCTTCTCTTTTATCAAATCATCTGAATTTTACGAGCCTCCTGCTAAATCCACCACTACCCAGAACCCCACTTCCAGGTTTTTCTTTTTTCACTCTTACTTGTGAATTTCTCTTGTGGGTTGTAATCAAAATTGTTCTTTTACATGTTTTTTTGTTTTTTTTTTTTGTTGGGTTGTTGTAGTCAGAGTGGTGCATCGAATGTGGTGGTTGCTTCAACTTCGTCACAGTCTCAGTATAATCAGAGTCGTAATGCCATTCTTGTTAGTCACAGACAGGTAAGTGTGTTTATTTGTCCCAACTCCCAAGTTTGTAGCATAAAAATGTGTTTTTTATATACAAAAAAGATATGATTTTGTTGTTGTTTCTTGTGTTTCTAGTGCATTTTAAGAAAAAATTCAAGCTACAAAAGCAAATGCGAGTACTAATTTGGCATACTGATTATGGGTTCAGTCAAATTTTATAGACAATGCGGTAGTCTTATAATGAAGTTTAATTTCATTTATCATTTTAGTTTTACTTGTTTTGTTTGTGGTATTTTTCAATAAGCTTTTCAAGTGTTGTGTTTGTTTCAGTGAACTTTCTTTATTAGTAGTGACATTGATTTTTTTGTATCTTAGTTCTGTAAGTTGGATTGAACATGAAAAATTCGTTACTCATTATGCAGAAGGGAAATCCTTTACTCAAACATATCAGAAATGTAAGATGGGCCTTCGCGGATGTTGTTTGTGACTACATGCTAGGGCAGAACTCTTGTGCTCTTTATCTAAGGTTTGAATATCAGCACCTTCCATTGAGTGTGAACTTTTTGGATGCTATGTAGTTCATGTTGAGAAATAAAAGGTCTTATATAGTTATCTGCTTGGACTAGTGTTATGAAATTGTGAAAAATAACTGGCTTTATAGTCATCTGAATGGATGACTCAGTGATGACGTGACTTGAAGAATTGTGTGATTTACGTTTCAGTGCTCCATTAGACACAGAATTAGTTTATTTTGCAGCTTAGTTTACAAAAAAATTGGATCTTGTATATATATACACTATATATATTGCACTCCATTGCCAAATAACATGTCTAAGGAATAAATTTGATACATGTCATTTCTATTTCACTTTTTTTTTTCTTCAGATTTTTTAATATAATCTAAATATAAAGAAGGATATACATTTGTTGGACATGACAAGAGTAGTAGTTTCAAAGGCGACGCTTTTATATCATTTCGGTGGCTTTAGTTTGTCTGCTTTTTGAAACAGCTGTGAACTATTCTAACACATGCTTTTGTTGAATAACTTATCAATCTCGGTTTCAGAGGATCCTTGAAATGGCTCTTATGCATGAAACTTCATTGTGTTGATTGTTTGATGCAGTCTTCGGTATCATCTGCTACATCCAGATTATCTTTATTACCGTATAAGGGAATTGCAAAAAAACTTCAAGCTTCGCGTTGTTCTGTGCCATATTGATGTGGTAAAGCCTCTCATTATTTCAATATAATCTTTTTCATCCTTTGTAAGCATTAGATTTGATTTAAGATTGTAAATGATATTTGGGTCCAGTGAGCAGTCCAATGTGGATTTTATTTTTCTTTTCAATTGTGAAATAAAGGATGTAATGTTTCATTTTTCTTATTGATTTCAGGATGATGTGGTTAAGCCTTTACTTGAAGTTACAAAAACAGCCATGCTTCATGATTGTACATTGTTATGTGCTTGGAGGTAGATTGATTTGTTCGTATATTTTTAAGAAAATGTATATTCAGTTACGAGTTTGAGTCTTCCCTTGTTTGTTAGTGCCTGTAAAATTTTATATATACCTTTGTAATCTTCTGTTCAAAAATTTGCTGCTTATCGGTGTTGAATAGCCCTCAATATGATTTCTTTGACAAATGTTTTCGATATTACTTGTTTGAAGCTTGGAGGAATGTGGTCGCTACTTGGAGACGATTAAGGTCTATGAAAACAAACCAGCAGACCTTATTCAAGGCCAAATGGATTCAGACTATTTATCAAGGGTACCTGCTTTTCTGTGGTCTCTACTCAATTGATAAATTTATGTTTGTAACACAGTGACTAATTTGGGTTTTCAAGTATAATCAACTATGATTTGTCATTAAGTTCTCAGCCTCTTGAAGTGATTATTTATCTGAGACGATGCTTCGTTTGATGTAGCTAACCCATTCCCTCACAACTGTTCGGAGTGTTAACAAGACAGATGTGGTTACCCTTGGCTCTACATTTGGGGTATGGTTTCCTTCTTTATTTACCTAGCTATGCGTGTTAGGTGGATTTATCTATCAGTAAATGCTCCACTGTAACTGATTGGCACGGTTTTACAGTCTCTTTCTCATATCATGGATGCATCTATGGAAGATCTAGCTCGTTGCCCTGGCATAGGAGAGCGCAAGGTATTCTTTTTGTATACATGATGGAGTTTAGCTGACTGCATATAAAAATAAGGGGATTTTCTGGTTTCTTTATTTAAGGGTTGTAAAGCTCTTGCACGTTATTAACCTAATTGTTTGTTTATTTGATGTAACAGGTTAAACGCTTGCATGACACTTTTCATGAACCATTCAAGCGCGTCGTTACTAGTCACCCTCCTGTTCCAGAAACTCCTGTGCAGAAAGATGCTGAACCTTGCTTAGAGACTGAAGAAGCGACAGGAGTGGAGAAAGACACGGAGGACACAAGCAAAAAAAGAAGAAAGAAAGAATCTGAATTGACCGTTAAATCAGCTCTGTCTGCCGCATTTGCCAAGTATGCTGATAAAATTGGTAAAAAGAGCAACAACTCACCCGGAAAGAAAAGAGGGGAAACAAGTGCAACAAAATCTGGAGATGAAGATGGTAGCATTGGTGAAGAGGCAACAGGTTGATGCAATGGAAATGGTTCAGAGTGCATTGTGCATCCTCGTCAAGAAAAAAAAGTCTAGGGAGCATTCGATTCCATGCACCGTACATATTCCATTCAATTTCACGTGTATTGGATAGCTTACCACATCTACACTCATGCCGCATTGTGTGATTTGAATGGAAGATGCATGGGGAAGTTCTCCTAGAAGATATGACACATTGACACATCTGGCTCAAGTCGAAGAACTGGTAATAGGTTCTCTCATTTGTTCAGGATATTTGTAACGTACATTACAGCTAAAAATTATATCAGAGGACAAACTTCAAGAATTCATTGTTCAGCAAAATTGGTCTGCGCTCTAAAGATTTTCCATGTATTGAAATTTGAGGCAACAACATGATTATAATCCTTGACATATGATATGATATGACCATGATATCCAAACACTGAAAACCCTTGCATTAATTTGAAGATAAAATACTTCCACAAAAATGAATTGTAAAAATTACAGTACACAACATTACTAGATTATATAAATCATCCCACCAGCTTGAATCTTGACACAAAACTGCCCAATCAATGGAGCGAAGAAGACGTGCATTTTGACATAATCATCAAAATTCCTTCCAAAAATTCACCTCTTTATCGCTTCCGTTCTGCCCGCCACTTGTATACCGGTTTTGAGGTTGGGCAGACGATCTCGTCTTCCCGGAGTTTGCGCTTCCGGCCCTTCTTCTATTCATTGAAAAAACGAAAACTTAGTTTCATAATTGTCAATGCTCAATCAACAGCCAATTACAAAAGATTGTTTCTTACCTGTAATTCCTTCTGCATAGCCATGTCCATGTATAATTTTTCCAATTCTTGAACTCTACTCTTCCTGGCTTCTACTTCTCTGTAGGAAGCAGCAGTTTTCCTGTACATGGAAGATAAAAGCAGCTAAACCTAGAATACAGGTAAATTAAGAAAACATGGAGTAAAATGGTCCCACTATTACAATGAGGATATTCATACATCCAGGATCAAGAAAGAGAAAATTTTAAAATTCTAATTAGTTGAATTTCCAAAATGACTTGCCCTTCAATACCAGCATAGTTGATCCAACATGGCAATGATAACATGTTATAAAAAACTAGAAAGTAAATAAAACAACAAATGAAGAAAGCAATTTCGGATGATTTCTTTTGTAAAGACCACATACGAATTATAATAAACGAATATGTATTATGCACTAAATCAATTTCAGGCATAGTTACTAAATCAACATGGGACCAGGAACAGAATCAAGCAGTGTAATAAATTAGTGCTTGCAGAACAAATCAAGTGTTCAACATTTACCTTTTAATGTGATCAGGAATGTCCTCAGAAGCACGCACTGCAACCTTTCTTGCAGATTGAGACTGGATACTTTTGGCCTCTTCCCTGCAAGAAATACAAAGGATATAAAGCGAATCAAACAATTTGTTGCAGCTTCAATTATATATGTAAGGCTTCATAATTAACAATTGCATTATTAACACTAGTACACATCACAACATAGACAATTGAGGAACACCATTTCATCAAACGATTGAAAGTAAACATCATCGATGCATTCCAAGTTTGATCATGGAGATACAAACGTCTAGATATGACATAAATAGAAAACCAAACATTAGAAAACACAGACCTGTCTTCAGCATAGTATATATGTCTGTTTGATGGATGATTATCAAGAGAGTGCAACGTTGTAGTCAACTTTTCGATTTTCTGCAATCAAAAAAGTGGAATTTTAATAATCATGATGAAAAAGAATCAACAATCATCAATGTACATGATAAGAAAGTGATCATTTACATTTTTTTCACTTTGCAGTTTCTGAAGAATGTATCCTATATCTTGGGTCTTCATTAGCATGAGTTCATCATGAGTGTACTTGTTTGCCTCACTCCTAAACACACAATAAGACAAGTCGATCAATTAGATTTGTTGATGAAAAGAAAAATCATTAAGAAGCAAAGTTGTGGAGAGAATGTGTTACTCAAGTCTATGCACTCCACCAACAGTGCTTGTTTTGATCATCTTGAAGTAGAACTCATCCGGGTTCCTAAATGCTGCTTTCTCTTTGAGTTTCTGTAAATCGAAAAACAAATAAACAAAACATTGCCATGTCTGAGCACACAAAATCTTCTAGTGAAGAATGATGATACTGCCAAAGTTTACAATAGTATCACCTGTAAAGCCTCTTCTTTTTGGTGAAATGCTTTTGCACGAACAACATAGTCCTTATGTTTTTCAAGATGCCCGAATTTCTTCCTCGATTGCCTAACACAAAACAAAAAATATGTCATCTAAAAGAACTGATTCCAGAAACTTTCAATACGAAAAATAATTGCAAGGGGAAATAAGGTAACTCACGGCTGAGATCGTTCCTTATGAGCCTTTCTAGGAATTGCATTCCTCAGAGACGACATTTTTAAAAGATCAAGGAAAGCAAGCAACCGGTAGCGAATCCCACCGTCGAAGTGACAAACTTTTTTCAGTTCCTTAACTTCTGTCAAATAACAGCAAACAGAAGAAAATAATATATTGAGTGCTAATATTGTAAGAACATAATAAACATAGAAGCAAATTGTATTGTCAAAAGAAAATCACAATCTTGTATGTAAATCAGAAATTTTTTGAGATAATCATGCCAATAATATAATTTATTTATTTTTGTAGCGAAGAGTACCTGATTTTGTGGCGAGCTGCAGCGGCGGGACTAGTGCAGCGACGACGGGACTAGTGTAGCGGCGGGACTAGTACAGCGATGCCGAGACGGCACGAAAACAGCCGAAAACAGTCTGGTGAACTGGTGACCGGTGAGGGAGTTAGGGTTTTTGTTTTTTTATTTAGCTTTTATATTAAAATTTATATATATCACGGGTCAAACGGGGCGGGTCGGAGCAAAAGGACTGCCTCATACCCGACCCAGTAACCGAAAACGACACCGTTTTCAGCTCTAAAGCTTCTTCTTCTTCTACATTGCAGTTGCAGGCACTCTTTCAAGAATTGAACTGAAACTCCGACCTCAAACCACACCATAAGTTTCTTAGCAGGTCAAGAATGAGAGAAATTGTGACTGTCCACTCGGAGGTTTCTCAAACTTCATTGGTTCTCACTTCTGGAACTTCCAGGTTCAATTTCTATGGTGTTTTATCAAAATGAAGAAAAAAAAAAAAAAGGGTTTGTGTTCGAATTCTATTGCTTATTATTAGTTAACTTGAAATTTTGTTAATTTATATGTTTAATGTTGAAGGATGAGTTACTTGGTTTGGCTTCCGACCCCGAAAGTGATCCGGTCTTCAAGAATCCGTATCTAAATATGGACATTCTCTACCGCACTGGTGAAACACAACAGGTACAGCTTTTCCGCTTTCAACTACTACTGCAATTTAACTAATTCTTTCCATGATTGTTGTTACTTTAGAAATTCAACCATTTTTGGAAGTTGTAGTATATATGAATGTACTTGAGATCATGTCATAGACAGTTTGCAGAAATTTCGATTGCTTGGTTGTTCCTTCACAGCATGTATGATTTGAAAAAGATGATTTTTTTTTTGTCACATTATTGTAGCTTAAAATGTGAAGGGCATACTTACATATACCCTCCTGCCTAGTTTCAATCGACTTTCAAGGTACTTGAGGCATATGCAATATCGATTAATACTTTATTTAGCGTGTTTTGCTCTACATAATGGAGATAGTTTCTTAGTATCATCATAGTAATGGAGCTTGGAATTAATTACAATGTTGCTTGTTCTTTATTGTTGCTGTGTACTGGCAGCGTCTGTGTCAACGAAAGCTTAAGAGTCATGTCAGCTAAAACCGTATCATTAATCTTGTTTGTTTTCATCTTTCATGAAGTCTTTCTTCAAAGAGGTAGCTCTTGAATCAGAGTTTTTCTATTGTGGATTTTAATGTTATGCTTTTTTTTTTCATATTTCAGGGTCCCTTGGATCTATGAGTTCACGTGGTACATTGTATAGTGGGGGTTCCTCTGCACCATCGGATGTTGTCACGTGGTGAGAATTTTGATTTTTTTTACATTTTACATTCTTACATCAACAATCCAATATGCAGATTTTACAAGTCCTGCTGATTTGTAAACAAAAAGGGCAAGAGAAAAGAAAGTTTTGAATTGATTTTTAAATGTAAAATGTTGATTAGATCTCTTGTAGTAGTGCAAGAGATCCAGGGATTATATCCCGGGATTCACTTTAACAGTGAATGAATTTAACCGAATTAACATTATTTATCTGGCCTTATTTCCTGGTCCCTTCAATTTTTTATTTGCTCGAGTATATCTCATCTATGAACTGTCTTCTTTTGCATCTTAATATGTTTGTTTTTACTGTTGTCTCACATATATGATGATTTTCTTAAAATTTGTTAGCAATAAAATAAAGTTCTACATTGTTGCTTCGATTTCAATATAAGTTTCAACTCCTAGATCCTCAAAATCAGTAGGCTATATATATGCTTTCTCTTTCGCTAATTTTTGGTGTGTTAAATTTGTCTGTACAATTAGTAATGCATTGCAATTTATGTTCACCTATTAGTTGCATGTGACATACAAATGAATTGATTGTATGTGGACCACTGTGAAGGACAGGTGATGTTTCCACTCATGCATCTGAACCTCAAAAGAAGAATTTATTTTTGCAAAGTTTGTATGAGGAAGAGAAAGAGAATGGTACCAACAGTGGGAAGAATGATTCTCGAAGAGAAATCCAGGATAAGGATATAGTCGAGTATTTAGATAATGATGTCCAGTTTTGGACTGACTTCTCAAAAGTCCACTATCATCCACAGAGTTTATATGAATTAAGTGGATTATGGATGGATGCTCAGGAGTTCAATAATTATGGAATTGGAAAGGATGCGTTCGGAGAGGGCTTCCGTGCTGAAGAAATATGTGAGAGGCTTCGTTTTTTCGTTGAAGAGTGTGATCATATTCAGGTATATTTTACTTGAAAAACATTTTACCTTCTACTGATTTTATCCTGGGAACTTGTAACAGATTTAATCTCCTCATCTTTTATATATATTTATATAAACGTAACTAGGAAAAATATTTTCTGTATTTTTAATCAATGGAGAAGGGTACATATATATAGATTACAACAGGGAAAAATAAACTCCTAAAATCAAGGGCTATTTACACCATAAAATCTGACCTTTAAAGGAAGATTCTAACAGCTAATAATGTAATAAAGACTGAATTAATTACAGTTGACTAAATCAGATTTGATTTCGTCCACACTCCCCCTCAAGCTTGGCTGTAGATGTTGATGAGACCAAGCTTGCTCACAAGGAACTCAAAAGTTTGTTCTGTGAGTCCTTTTGTGAGAATATCAGCTAGTTGTTGAGAAGTAGACACATATTCAATGTTGATCATGCCATCATCAAGCTTTTCCTTGATAAAATGTCGATCTACTTCCACATGTTTAGTCCTGTCGTGATGGACAGGATTGTGAGCTATACTAATGGTTGACTTGTTATCGCAGTAGACATGTATAGGTTCTTCATATTTGATCTTCAATTCTTCCATTACTCTCCTTATCCAAATAACCTCACAAACTCCATGAGCCAAGGCTCTATATTCAGCTTCCGCACTGCTTCTTGCAACAACAGTTTGTTTTTTACTACGCCATGTCACCAGATTTCCCCATAATAAGGTACAGTACCCAGATGTTGACTTCCTATCATTGATAGAACCAGCCCAATCTGCATCAGTAAAAGCTCTAACTTTTCGATCATCAGTTTTAGCAAAAAACAGTCCCTTTCCAGGTGTTTGCTTCAAATACCTCAAGATTCTATATACAGCATCAAGATGGCCTTGACCCGGTGCATGCATATACTGGCTTACTAAACTCACAGCAAAAGCTATGTCAGGTCTTGTATGCGAGAGATAAATAAGCTTTCCGACAAGGCGTTGGTAACTTCCTTTGTCGACAGGATCTCCTTCAAACATTTTTTCCTTATTACCAAGTTCAATTGGAGTTTTACTTGGTTTACATCCCAACATGCCAGTTTCTTCTAAGAGATCTAAAGTGTATTTCCTTTGAGAAACAGAAATACCTTTCTTACTCCTTGCGAACTCCATTCCCAGAAAGTATTTCAAAGCCCCAAGGTCTTTGACTTCGAATTCCTTCGCCATCATCTGTTTAATTCTCTCTATCTCCTCAATATTATTCCCTGTAACAATAATATCATCAACATACACAATCAGAATAGTTATCTTCCCTCCTTCAGAGTGTTTGACAAACATTGTATGATCAGTTTGTCCTTGAATATACCCAAGCTTCTTGATTACTTTTGAAAAACGGTCAAACCAAGCACGTGGGGATTGTTTTAAACCGTAGAGAGACTTGTTGAGCTTACAAACAGTTTTACTTCCCAATTTTTCTTCAAAACCTGGTGGTTGACTCATATAAACCTCCTCCTCAAGTTCACCATTAAGAAACGCATTCTTTACATCAAGTTGATGCAGTGGCCAATCAGAATTTGCTGCCAGTGAAAGTAGAATTCGGATGGTATTGAGTTTGGCAACAGGTGCGAAAGTTTCGGTGTAGTCAATGCCATAGGTTTGTGTAAAACCTTTTGCCACCAATCTTGCCTTGTACCTTTCAACAGAACCATCAACCTTATACTTTACTGTGAACACCCACTTGCATCCAACAGTACTTTTTTCTTGTGGCAATTCCACTAAGCTCCAGGTATTGTTTTGTTTAAGAGCACGCATTTCTTCGAATACAGCAGCTCTCCATTCAGGAACTGTTAATGCCTCTTCAATAGACCTGGGAATCACAACACTAGAAAGATTTGAAGTAAAAGCACGAAATGGAGATGATAGATTGGAATAGGAGATGAACTTGGAAATCGGATGTTGAGTACAAGATCTAACACCCTTTCTAATTGCTATAGGAGCATCTAAATCAAGATTAGGATTTTGATTACCTGACTCAATTGGCAATTGAGGTCCTACCATCGGCTCAGCTTCTTGACTGTGAGTAGGATTCATGATTTCTTTGTTTTCTTGGGAGACCTTTCTTCTAGAGTAAACACGTAACTCTTGCTGATTAGGTATAGTCGATTCACCCCCTGTTTCTAACACTGGTATATTGTCAGATGGTAGACTTGACTCTGAGATGGGAATTGTTTCTGAAATAGTTGTTGGATCATATAACACAGGAGCTGGACTCGAAATATTAGGCACACTAGAAGTGGTAGGTAGAGGAGGTAGAGTTTGTATGGTGTTTTCTACTCCAAGTAATGGCAAGTCAAGAGTATCCCATGAACAACAAGCTTCTTGATCCTGATTCTCCCCCTGAAGCGAAGTTGTAGAGAAATAAGGAGTATCCTCAAAGAATGTGACATCACAAGAGACATAGGTTTTTTTTGTTTGAGGACAATAACATCGATAACCTTTTTTGGTGGGAGAGTAGCCAATGAAGATAGTTTTGAGGGCACGGGGGTCAAGTTTATTTCTATGATGGGCATGAATGTGAACGAAGGCTGTGCATCCAAAGGTTCTTAATGGAAGAGCATTGGAGGTGGAAATATGTGGATAGTGTTTGGTGAGAACAGAGAGAGGAGTTTCAAAGTTGATGGTGCGACTTGGTAGGCGATTGATGAGATATGTGGCTGTTAGGACAGCATCTCCCCATAAGTATTTTGGGACTCCCATTGTAAACATGAGGGCTCGGGCTACCTCCAACAAATGACGGTTTTTTCTTTCAGACACTCCATTTTGTTGTGGAGTGTCAACACACGAGCTTTGATGGAGAATACCATTTTTCAACAGATATTCACCAAGGATAGAATTAACATATTCTTTGCCATTGTCTGTTCGAATAATTCGGATATGAGCTTGGAATTGATTTTGAATCATTTTGTGAAAATTTTGGAAGACTTGACAAGCCTCAGATTTTTCTCGAAGTAGATAAACCCATGTAGTGCGTGTGTGATCATCAATGAATGTGATAAACCATTTTTTGCCATGGGAAGTGGTGATTTTAGAAGGTCCCCATATATCACTATGAATTAAAGAGAATGGAGTGGATGGTGTATAGGGTTTGATAGGGAAGGAAGTGCGAGTGTGTTTGGCAAGTTGACATATTTCACATTGAAAAGAAACAGAATTTTTATTATCAAATAAAGATGGGAACAGACGCTTCAAATAAGAGAAACTAGGATGGCCAAGTCTATAGTGCCATATCATTATTTCTCTAGTACTGGAAACAGACACAGACTCAACACCAGACACAAAAGCTTGTCTACACTTCGGAAGATCATCTTCCAAGTAATAAAGACCATCATGAATCTTAGCACTGCCAATCGTCTTCCCCGATGATAGGTCCTGAAATTGACATGACAAAGGTAAGAATTTAGCAACACAGTGATTATCATGAGTAAGTTTGCTAATAGAGATCAAATTGCATTTTAAGGCAGGAACATGAAGGACAGACTTAAGGATAAGATTTGGAGAAAGTCTAATGATGCCAATTCCAGCAACAGAAGTTAAAGATCCATCAGCAATCTTAACAGTGGTATGATTAGAACAAGGAACATACGAGTAAAAACAATTAGATCTACCTGTCATATGATCAGAGGCACCTGAATCAATGATCCAAGGGTCCTTAGAGGAAATGAAAGAATGTAAGGCTGAATGAAAGTTACCAGATTGAGCCACGGAGCATGAACCGATAGTGGAACCTGATGAGGAATTAACATTGAAGGATGGCTGATTTAGAAGACGACAGAGATGCTCAACTTGCTCTTTGCTGAACTGAATAGGAGTGCTAGTTTGTCCAGCCATGTTGTGGTCAGAATGAGCCTGATAGGCACGCCCTTCAGCCTGCTTTCTGGGTTGCCAATTGGCTGGTTTCCCGTGAAGTTGCCAGCACTTCTCTCGAGTATGACCAGGACGACTACAGTGATTACACCATGGTCGTTCTCCTCGCTTGTTCATGCGAGGGTCATGATTAGGCTGCCCATACGAAGAGGAATTTTTGGACACCAAGGCAGATCCTTCTGGTGCAGAGGAAGAAATTGGTTGATCATCAGTTAACATCACTTTGCGACGACCCTCTTCTCGGCGAACCTCAGCAAAAGCTTCCTCTGTAGAAGGAAACGGGTATCGTGCCACCACTCGGCCGCGTACCTCATCCAGATTCCGATTAAGACCGGCAAGGAAATCATAGACGCGTTCATTTTCAAGCTTGCGCTGCTGCTTGATACTACACTTATCGCAGGAGGAATCTTCTTCAAAGAAAAGATCAAGTTCTTGCCAAAGATCTTGAAGATCAGAGAAATACTGGGTCACAGAATTAGAGCCTTGTTTCATCTCCTTTAATTTTGAACGAAGTTCAAAAATTTGGGAAGCATTTCCAAGATCTGAGTACATCCGGCGAGCAGCATCCCAAACCTCTTTTGCAGTTTTAAAATAGAGATAACGGCGGCTGATTTTAGGCTCCATGGAATTGATAAGCCAGGCAAGAACAATAGAGTTCTCGGCCAACCATGTCTTGTATGTAGGATCGGTCAGAGGAGGAGCAGGAAGTTCACCCGTGATGTAGCCGAGTTTGCCTCGACCACAAATGACAATCTTGACAGATTGAGCCCACTGTAGGTAATTTTTTCCATCTAATTTGTGGGCTGTAATGTGAACAGACGAGATATCACTACTGGAAAAGGCAGTGATAGAAGCAGGGGTTGGACGCTTGGCCTCGAACTGGCCGGAAGTTGCAGATCTGGTATTGTCACCAGAAATAGCTGTCTCGTTATCAGCCATAGATTATTGGGAAAGAAGGAAAGAAAAAAAATCCCAAAAAAAAGTCAACCTTGCTCTGATACCATATAAACGTAACTAGGAAAAATATTTTCTGTATTTTTAATCAATGGAGAAGGGTACATATATATAGATTACAACAGGGAAAAATAAACTCCTAAAATCAAGGGCTATTTACACCATAAAATCTGACCTTTAAAGGAAGATTCTAACAGCTAATAATGTAATAAAGACTGAATTAATTACAGTTGACTAAATCAGATTTGATTTCGTCCACAATTTACCCCATTTTTTTGAAGCAATTAGCAACATTCATCTTTGTAAATTGCATTGAGGTCAATATTGATAACTTCTTGTTAAATTCCCTTTAGTCTAAGACTCTAAAGTGTCTGTAGATTCGTTGCTCATCTTGTATATAGGGATGCACCTCTTTGGATTATAAAAAACAATATACAACATAATTATCAGAGCTAGTCATTGTTTAATTTAACGATAAAAAGTTTTGGTTTCCTTCTTCCTAAGAGTTGTATCAGCACAAAAAATTAATATATTCAGATCTTCCTGAGCCTGTATTGTTTATTAGATCATCTAATAGCATGTAGATAGCATGTAGATAGCATCAGTTGTTCTAAACAACGTGGAGAGATTTAACTATTAAATTAGATTGTGTGTTATGTTGATATGAATATATGATAAACCCATTGAAAACACTTCATATGTCAATCACATGGTCAATATCTGAATCATATGAATATGATCATTGCAAGGGTGATGTTTAGGCTGTAGAAACTGTTTGAGTATGCCCTTTGAACAACAGATGCTATCTGGAGCCTGTTTTAATTACGTCCTTGATGTTGGGATTATCAATATAAATTTTGATTCTTTATATATGCTTCTTTTTTGTTTTGAATATTTGGTGATTTTGACGGGGTTTTCAATTTATTGTTGACGACTCAGTAGGTTTCTCTGCTGTAGCTGCTGAATTTTTGGAGAATATAGCTGATGAATACACAAACACTCCAGTGTTGCTCTATGCTGTCTGTGGTCCTGGTTCTTATATGAGCTTGAGAAGCCGGAAGCAAACAGTCTTCAAGGAATTCCATGATGCAGTTTCATTTTCAAGATTAGCGCCCTTTTCTAAATTGATTGTACCTGTTGGTTTACCCTTCTTGAGTACAAGTAAGCTTACTTTGTCAAATACAAGAATTTACTATGTTTTCTAGCTTTCCACTGTTTGTAATGCACTGTATCCTTCTCTTTGCTGTTACCTCCCACCTGGTGTTCAAAACATTTTCTAAAATTCTGATTTCCCTTCAAAGAGATTATGGTAATTGGGTTTCTCTGATCATTATGAAATAGATGCACTTTAGCAAGGTGTGTATTCGTGTGCATGTGCGCCTTTTTTGTGTGTATTATGATTTTCTGTTAATCATCTTTATACTTAATAATGATTAGCTAGTGCTATAAATTGAGTTGAGCTAATGGTCACACCTCAATTCCTTGATTTCTAGTGAATCTCTCCACATTGTTTGTCCTCATTCCATCCCATAATTTTTCGAATTTATGTGGACTAATCTTTCTGTACATAATTTTAAAGGTAAAGCTTCAGCATTCCTGCGTATCAAAGATGAGAAGCCTTACTATTGCAGTGCAGTTTATGCTGCTGCCCTTCACTCTACCAGTATTCCCTTTCAGATGGAGCCAGTTGGGCCCTCTGCGGATTCAGGTGATGTATCCGGTGCTATGAATGTTAACGGTCTCATACAAATGTTAGCTGGGCAAGCTACACAGAATATGGTGGCTATTCTGGATGTTTCAATGCCAGCACCTGCTTTGACTGGTATTATCCCAGTGGCTTTACACTTCGCACACTTACATAAAACTATACAAGCAGCGGGTTTGATTAACCATTCAGGATTGTGAAATCCAGGGCAATAGGGTGAGCAGTCTTTAATTGGGAATTTGCAGCCTTTGACACCAGATGTAGAACAGGATATGGAGGACTTGCAGACGGTGGAATCTATGACTGTTCATGGAGCACTTGGATCAGGTATTTTTGGTTAAACACTCATTGTATCAGTCTCCTGGACTATGTATAATACACTATAATTACTTTTTCCAATCCTTATGTGTAGAGCTAGAGCAGAACCTTGAACACTCTAAACCTTTGTATGTTATGGCAGTGAATTACGATTCTCAAGTAACGTGTCACGTTTGGAAAAATTTAAGTAATTTCAGAGGGCTTAAGTCAAGGATTTTAGAAATTATTTCTGAAGGAGGATAAAAGGAATAAACAAGTTGGACCAATTGAGAAATTAGTCAAGCCCAGTGAAGTTAGGAGGATAAAAGGAATAGAAAAAGGAACTAAAAATTTTCATGATTTATACAAAGAATAATTTCTATGGTAGTGAAAATCTGAAAACGTAAGTATCAGAAATGAGGGGGAAAGAGTGTATTGAGGAATAATTAGGCATAGATGCTAGCAGATTATTTTGTGTGAATGGCGCTGTCCCCCGGTAGCTTATTGGCATCTTTAAGGATTAAGCTGAATCTTGTTTTCTACAAATTAAGTTTGTACAGGAGGTCATTATGCTTCGGTTCCTGAAGTGAAGGATGCAGTTCATGCTATGTATGAACAAGCAATAACAAGGCCGATGTTTTGCCATCTATCAGTTCCTCGTTCTCCTCTTCCTACACCCTTGCCGTTTCCTTCAATTTTCGGAAACCTTGTTGGACAACGTGGTGAGTTATTAGGCAGCCCAGTTTCAGGTTCCTCGTCAAGGGGATCACTCGATGTCCATTCTGTACCAATGGCAGTTAGACTGCATTCAAGCAGCGCTGTGTTGCCATATATAGAGAATAGATTGGGGAACCTTCGTATATTTGGAATAGAGCGAGGAGCACCAGGAGCTGAGCTACTAAGAAGCTGGGGATTTGGAAAGGATGATTTAGATGACATGGAGGAGACACTATCAAAAATGGTTATGGCATTGGCTCCTCATTCCCAATTGTCCTCCGACTCAGATTAAGATTCAAACGGAAGTTAAGCCGGTGCTCTGGATAACCAAGTCGAAATTCCCAAAACCTGATTTGAGTAAATCGAAATGTGATGTTGATGAAGTTTCGAGTTTTGACAAAAGAAGAGTCACCACCTGGGACCGGGTTAGTTCTGACTGTACAAGGACTTGAAAGGCAAGAAACTGGGATTGTGAAATTATCTTTATGGTTTCCAATGCTAGGTGCCTTTGTACCAATTGGTGAATAGACAAGAAATTGCTTGTTTGCTGTAACAAATGGTTGTAATTCTGAAAATCATTTTCGGTTTTCATTTTGGTTTTTCTGGGCAATCAACATGCACATGTAATTAAAGAACTTTGTACTTTGAAATTTAATGTAATATTTTGTTGCCAACAATTGGCCCTACTTGAATTCAATTCAGTGCCCATCTCAAAGTTTTTTTTGTTCTCATATTATACTCAGAAGATTCCATCTATCGAAGTTCGAGCCAAGAAGATGATTAGACTTGATCCTGAAATGTGGGACCATTTCCAGAATGTCAGAGTTTTTCTTGTTCTTGTTTTATTTTTGGGTTATTAGCATTAGTCCTCTTGAACTTTACGTAAATTTGCACCCACAGAACTTTTTTTAAGGCGTTAAACCCCCTAAACTTTCATTTATTGGTAAAACCTGACTGTAGATATCTCCTTAAACAGGCGTTTAGGGTTCTATATAGTTAATCCCGGTTCCCTTTACAAACCGAAGTAACCAATTCAACCAAAGTAACTGATGTCCCACTTGACTAGGATCACTATTTTTTTTTTCCCTTTCAATAAAATTCTCTCGTACCATCAAAAAAATTTTACATTTTTTTTTTCACAGAGGGAGTTTCTTTAGTTTGAATATTCTTTCATATTTTAGAGATGTTTCTTCCATTTTTCTAGCATTTTCGACTGTAGATATTGCATTGGGAAAGGAGTTGAAACTCCTAACCATATCACACAGCAAAGAAACTTTTACAAGAAGTAGTTTCTCTAACATATGACAAAATTATATTCTGATTTCAAAAATATTCCATTTTTTGAAGTTCGAGCCACAAAGATGATTGTAATTTTAGACATCTGATATGATATGTTGATGGCTTGATCATGAAATTTGGGTCCCAGGTAGAGCCTGGTGGGGGAGGGGACCCTGGACTAGAATTACCATGATCCAACCATATGCAGAATGTCAGAATTGTTATTGTTCTTTTGTTTTTTTTCTGAAAACCAACTAAACTTGTATGATAAGTTATTCATTTACAGTTGTATGATCATTTTCTGAATCCAGTAAACATAACTTCCAAGATTGACAAAAAGAGAAAGAAATAACACTTCTTATTTATTGATCTACAAGAAATTGAATTGTCCAAGCTAACAATCAGAGAGTGTATGCACCAGAACAGATTCTGATTGAATACATAAAGAGTAGTAACTAATGGACGATGGCTCGACTTATTTTTCCGAATACGTTTTTATTGTTCACTGTGACAATGCAGGATGCTTTCCTCTGTGTCATACGACTTTGTGCAATTCCAAAGAGGTCTCTCATACCTTGGACTAGGTGTTTGATGCTGAAATCTGGTGGAACCTGAAGAAATTGATGAGCAAGTGTTGCTGTTCTTGACTAGAGGGATCAGTGACTGCACGACGTCTGTCATTAGAGGCCGATAGTCCGCTTCAGGTTGCACACACATGGCTGCAATGGCAGCTACCTATATATATAATACACAATCATCAAAATAAAGAAGAAGTTAGTTTTGAGATCCTTATAGAGAATTTTTTTTTTTTTTTTTTAGCTGACCTGAATCAGATCCTTCTTTGAATATTGGCCTTGAATACATGGATCAACCATTTCAACTACTTTTTGTCTGCTAGTTAATCTTGGAAGAGCCTGCAAAATTTTCTTACTTAGATATAAAAAAATACTTCATCACAGTTAAAAAAATTGTAAGGTATTTTTTGAATACCAACCCACGACACAAGAACATGTTCACCAGAGGGCCGATTGGAATCTATTGGTACACGGCCTGTTAAGAGCTCTAAAAGAACCACACCGTAACTGTAAACGTCTGATTTCGTAGTGAGCTTTCCTGTCGAAGCATACCTACAGTATTACCAGTAAAAATACATGAAAATTTTATTGGAGTGTTTATGATAAACTAGATGATGAAGCATTACTCACTCTGGAGCTAGATATCCGGTGGTCCCCAGGACACGGGTTGAAATCTGACCGTTGATCTTGTCAGAGACCGTCTTGGCCAATCCGAAACCAGTCACCTTGGCACGGAAGTTATGGTCTAGCAGAACATTGCTGCACTTAAAGTCACGGTGAATAACGGAGGGCACTGCGTGCTCGTGGAGGAACTCTAGTGCCCTGGCACAATCGAGGGCTATCACCAATCGTGTCCCCCAATCTAATGGCTGATATCGGTTGCTGCTGCTGTCGGAGAGGTGGAGGTGGAGGTGGAGGTGGTGGTTTAGCGTACCATTAGGCATGTATTCATATACCAAAAGTCTATGATTTTGGTCAGCACAGTAACCTAGTAGCTCCACCAAGTATGGAGAATGCAAGTGACTTAGCAAATCAACCTACATTATAAAAAAAAAAAAACAAAAAAAACATGAAATTGTCACACACCCATGTGCATGTTTGAATCAAAAAACTCAAATAGTTTCCCACAAGTCAACTCAATTGTTTAATCTTTCATCAAAATTCAGATCATGTGAGATTCAAAAAAGATAGAGAGATAGGGTTCATATGAGACAAAAGACAATAAATGAAGTCACACACACACACCTCCATCCTAAAAGCTCGCTCTCCTTGTTTTCTATCTCTATGAATCTTTTTAATGGCTGCCAGAGTCCCATCACTGCTCAAAACTCCTCTGTAAACCACACCAAACCCTCCTCCAATTCCTCCAATATTGCTCATCACATTGGCCTCACTGAATTTATCTGTGGCCAATTCTAGCTCCTTGTATGTGAAAACTTGACCCCCTTTATTGTTGTTGCTTCTTGAATGGCTTCCATACAAGCACCCACCACCCTTCACATCTGTCCACGCAAAAATTTGAACATACCCAGATAAAAAAAAATTGATTTTTACATTTCAAAACATAAGAATCAGTGAAAATACATCAAAATTAGCTGAAAAGTTCACATCTTTGAAGAACTTTAGATATATATATATAAATAAAAAAAATGAAATTTTACCTGGACTAGAAGTGAAGTTTATGGTGGTGTGAGCAATGAATCTGCTGCTTCCAATTTGGATGTCTTTGCAACTGGTTTTATTAGCTTTTGAAGATTTGAGACGACGAAGCAAGGCTATAATGAGAAATATAGCCAACAACACAATAATTGTGATGATTGAGACAATGATTATGACAATGGAATTGAATGAAAGAATTCCATCGTGATGATGATCAGGTTGCATATTCTGAGAACTTGAGTGATGAAAATGGTGTTTGTGAATATGGTTTTCTTCAGAGCCACTACTAGTCTCCATGGAGAGCTTCAAAGAGCAACAATCAACATGGAAGAAATAGAGAGAGAGAGAGAGAGAGAGAGAGAGAGAGAGATGGGGTTGGTTTGTTTTTAAAGAGTGAAAATAAATAAGTAAATATTGCTGAGTAGAGAAGAGAAGTTTCCCTCCAGAAGAGGTCACATTGGCTCTATGGTCACAAATGTTTTTCAAGTTTTTTCTTCTTCTTCTTCTTCTTCTCTCTCTCCGTTTGTCTCTCTCGTGATTAATAAAGTGTTTTTTGTACTTGGTTTCGTCCATTCTTTTGTATTTTCTAAGGGAATAGTCTCTGTCTCTGAAACACAGAAGATTGGAAGCTTTTGCACCACATCACTGAAGTGTGTGTGTGTTTTGGATATCAAAATATCAAGAGCCAATGCAATTTGTTATCAACTTCGTTGGATTTCGTCTCCAATCTCTCTGGCTTCTCAATAATTGAATGAATCCTTTTTTTTTAGATTTGTTTTTTTCTTTCTTCCTCTTTGGTTATAGGTATGGTACTTGTGACACAGTTTGACAATCAGAAACTAATCTTTGGCTCTTTTGGGGTGCCCCCACTTGAGCCATGTTCACTTCATCTCTACCTCATAATCAGATTTTTAGGTGTGTATGTGTGTGTGGATTGTGGAAGTGCTTTTGTAGAAAGTAATTTTGAGTAAAAGTGATTTCTATAAAGCATTTCAAACATATAATAAATGCTTCCGAGTTCCGACAATTAGTTAGTTTTGTAGTGTTTAAATAAGTTGTCTATAAAGTTTCAAGATTTCCATAAGAATTTAATATTGAACAACATCATCTTTAAAATCAGAACCCTTTATGACAAGGTAGACTATTGTGCAAATTTATGGCGCATTAGCATATTATATGCATTGATGGGTAAAAATAGAGTGTTTGAAAATCATAAGTCTTTATTCAAAAAAAGAAAAAAAAAAAAGAAAATCATAAGTCAATGTATATCTTTTTTCTTTTTTTGAAATATGACACTGAACAAGTCCGTGGTTTGTCGAGAGATTAAACACTACATATGTGGCCTACATATCTACTTCACATAACACCGGAGTGAAAACTTTCAGTTTTTATCTGGCAGACATATAACTGTGAGCATACTTATAGAGTTATAGCATACTTATCCACCTCATCACTTTTAGCCATATAAGTATTATTTGACCCAATTGCATTCTTTTTTCTAGCAAAAAGTGATGAGGTGGATAAGTATCCTATAAGTATGCTCACAGTTATATGCCTATCAGAGAAAACTCGTGAAAACTTTTCACATATGCTTGTAAAATTGCGTATAGTGGGACTTGAACCCCAGACACTACCCCTATATCAAGATATGATTATTCTATTAATTTGTCTTACTCTTAATTAACTACGAAAGATTAAGATCTGCATGGAATTAAGGAAGACAAGAAATCTCATTTTTCAGCTTTTGGGTAGTACTAACAAAGGATTGACATAAGAGATTGCTAATAATTGTAAGGTTCAACTTCACAAGAGCTGCCAAGTCCCCACCAATTCTAAACCCATTTTGTCTAAATTGTACATGTTACCAGGCACCAGCTCATCTACCATATTTCACCCTTAGCTACTGATGTTGACTCTCTCTCTCTCTCTCTCTCTCTCTCCCTCTTACACAATAGAATTTGGACTACTTTACAATTTTGGGATTCGAATCCTCTACAGATCTTGTACGCACAGCGTTTGAAAAGAATTTTACAATATCAATCTTAATCGTTCCCATTTTCCAATTAGCTAGAAGGCGAAGAACTTGCAAATTGGACTGCCTAAATTAATGAATGATCATAGTCATATTCTAACCATCCTTTAGGATGAGAGTGACACTGCATAGAGAGCCTAACCACGCATCCCCCACCCCCTCACCCTCATTACCTTTGTGGTTGTAACCTGTGTCTACTTTTCACCTAAGCTATTCTGTGTAGATTTGTAATGAAATTGTGCAGATGCTTAACTGGCAGTCACAAGAGTCATGTCATTTTGCAGGAACAAAAAAAACTTTGAGATGGGCACTAAATTGAATTCAAGTAGGGCCAAGTCCAAATTGATAGCAACAAAATATTACAGCATGTTAAAACCCCTCTTTCATATAAGCATGTCACCCAGATCTGAATTGATACCATGTGATTATGTGAAGTTCTACATTGATCTGTCAATATCAATCCTGAAATCAATTACTAGCAGACCTAAAACTTGTACATGTATTTATGATGCAATTCTGCTATATAATTGAAGATTCATTTGAAAATTCGTATTGCAAGACATCAAAATGCCGCAAGCAACTTAATTGTATACACGAAAAATATCACATGTGTGTAGTTGGTTGTTTTAATCAACACCATAGAAAGTGTATATCTAATTAATCATCTGGGAAACCCAGAAAGTGGTTGATAAGCTTTGCAACGGGTGTAGCATCACCTGGATGGTATGGCAGGAGAGATTCCACATCCAGACCAGCTATAATCTGAGGAAGTGTTTGAGGATGGGCACAATATAAATGCTTCCTCTCTGCTAGTTCTTCTGCTAGCTCACTTTGATGATTGTCCATTAAATCTTCATTCACCACCACAATTAAAGGTTTAGCAAGCCGCAAGGTCTCAAATATGCTTCCTGACCCTGCACCACAGTGAGAACCAGTAAACATTGTTATTTATTCCTTGGTGTGTATCCTTTACATACATCAATAGCTTGAAATTAAAATGAAGCAATTACAGTATCTAATGACACCGTGCCTAAAAAAAGAATAAGCCTCACAAGGGTATACAATGGGCTCAGAACCCATTAGCTCTCTTCCCTCCTCTCGACATGTAAGAAGAGAGAGGGGATGAGCTGGAATGAAGGAACTAGCCTATACTCTAGTATGCTGCTCTAACTGTAGCAACTTCGAATTGCTTAATTATGCACGTCAGTTCCTGGTCTACAAATATGGGGCTTGTTGCTGTTTAGTACAATCTGCCTCCAGCTAGACATGAAATTTGTTATAAGAAGTTTTAAGTCGTATTGTTGTCATGGTAGAACAGTAAAAACACCATGAGATGGAAGGACAATGTTTTCGGTTCTTACCATCGGAAGAATTTAAAGATAACACAATTAAGATCACATAGCATACATATATCTGAAAAAGGGAGAGGTTAAAGGAATTTTGTTACGGAGTTTTCATCATGGAAGCATGACAAGGTTCAATGTCTTTCACCAAGTGCCTCCATTCATTTACAAACTCAAACTCAATGTGTGGAAGGATATTATACCGACTATAAGTCAGCCTGCCATGCCTACGTCCTAGCAAAGTCATCCATCCACACATTAAAATTTTCCTTCTAAGAAAATTCTAGCCAACATGTGTATCTATCAACATGCTTTAAGGATTTAAGATAATGGCACAGACATCATCGATCCTGGTTTATTATATTATCATAAATAATAACATGATTGAAGAGTCTAGCTCATAACAATATTAATATAGATCGTTTGAAAAAAACCAAACAAAATGATAAAACTATTGGAAAATTATCATGTGCTTTCAAGTTTCATCCCAACAAAGACCAAGTAAATTGATTACAATCAACAGTAACGCACGAAAAAGAAATATATCATCAAGTGCTTACCAGCATGACTGATTACAAGAGATGCTGCCCTCAAATGGTCTGCTATGCTTGAAGAAAAATGGAAGTACTCTACAGCTACAGAACCATCTTCTCCAGGAGACTGCTTCAAGAATTGACTCATAAGTAATTTAATAAATACATGGGTACGGGAACCATAAATTAGAGGAAAATAGTATTAGCAGAAAATCTCCATCACATTTGAACTTCAGCCTCAAAAAATTCACCACTAAACCACATAACCACTTCATTGAACAGACAATCAGCTTATCTGCTACGATCGAAAAACTAGACAAATCACCTTAATATAAGTCTCTATTTCACTCTCACAAATTGCTAATTCTTTCATTTGATATGAAAAAACAAGAGCAAGAAATTACAATGCCGAAAACGAAGAAACGAAAAGTCATTCAACTAAAGTAAGGTATACCGTGGTGGGTATGTAGGTTCCTCGGCCCATTTGAATGAGAAGGTGGGTATACCCTCGTCTTGATAACTCTCGTTTAACTTCCAAAGTATCCACTGCTTTGACTAAAGCATCAAAACATGTTGTTCCCACCGTCACGAAAACTGTCCTCTTCGAGCTTAAACCATCCACAGTATCTCCCATTTACAACCCTCTGTGTTTTGATCAAAACGCATACCACCCAAGTCTTACGGTCTTCAAAAGCAACAATGATGCACTCTAAGTAACAAAAACCATCATTCCATTTGTAACGCAATAAAATTACACAGATAAAGCAAACAAAGTCACAAGCTTTACATCATTTGTACAAAGAACTCCCGAATTACAAAAAAAAAAAAAAAAAAATCCCAAGTAAAATCAGATGAGATTATCACAACCAACATCCCATTTATCAAGTCACTATTCTTTCAGACATATTATCAAACATCTCAAGTGCAGAGAACTGAAATTCAATAAAAATCTAATCTTTTCTATGTAAATCGAAAATTTACAGCAATCCAACATCAAAATTATAAATTTCCAAGTTAATCCGATTCCAGTTAGAAAACTTACCCAGAAAAAGTTGGAGATTGTGCCTTCAAAAACAACACTTTTTTGGCGCGTCCTCAATCCAATTTGTCAAATTAACACATCCGAAAAGGATTACTTTTCAACTTTGTGTAAAAGCTGAAACTAGGCAGATTCATTAGACACCAGCAAACAAAACCAGAATAACAATTGTCAATTTAATTTAATTTTAATTTTAATAAAAAAAAATATTGATTGGGCTCGGGCTTGGTCGTTTAAATAAAAGCCCAATTTAAAGTGACAACAATACGACTCCGTCCACGTAAAAGACGACGTCGCATTGGTCATCATCAATTCACGATCTCTTATTCGTTTTCTCGCAAATGGCGGCACCGGCGCTGTGAATAGCTTCTCCGAATTTGATCCTCATGTGAACCAAAAACCATAAACATGGAATCCCATTTCCCCAAATTCTCTCCACGTAAGTTCTTCTCTCTTTCGTGTCTCGCTTAGAATTCAGCTTCAGCTTCAGCTTCTCTGTTTGGTTGGTGAGAAAATGATGCAGTGCATTTTAAGACAAAAATAAAAAATAAAAATAAAAAATCAAGCTACAAGATCAAATATGAGTACTAATTTGACATACTAATAATGGGTTCAATCAATTTTTTTAATTTTCTAGACAATTTGGTATATATATATATATGAAGTTTAGTTTCATTTATCATTTCAATTTTAGGCTTGTTTTGTTTGTGGTATTTTTCAAACCATAAGCTCTTCAACTCTTCAAGTGTTGTGTTAGTTTCAGTGAGCTTTCATGTGTATATATATATATATATATATATATATATATATATGAAGTTTAGTTTCATTTATCATTTCAATTTTAGGCTTGTTTTGTTTGTGGTATTTTTCAAACCATACGCTCTTCAACTCTTCAAGTGTTGTGTTTGTTTCAGTGAACTTTCATGTCAGTAGTGACATTGATTTTTTATACCCTAGTTCTATAAGTTGGCCTGAATATGAAATTTCATTACTTGTTATGCAGAAGGGAAATCCTTTACTCAAACATATCAGAAATGTAAGATGGGCTTTCGCGGATGTTGTTTGCAACTACATGCTAGGGCAGAACTCTTGTGCTCTTTATCTAAGGTTTGAACTTAAGTACTTTCTGTCATGTTTGTTATTATGTGTCCATTGAGTTTGAGTGTGAACTTTTTGGATGCTATGTAGTTCATGATTTCATGTTGAGAAATTAAAGGTCTTTTATAGTTGTATGTTTGCACAAGTGTTATGAAATTGTGAGATACCGGTTTTATAGTTGTCTAAGTAATTTTCCGGTCCATATGAACGGATGACTTAGTGATGACGTGACCTGAAGATTTGTGTGATTTATGTTTCAGTGTAGAATTTAGTTTATTTTGCAGCTTAGTTTACAAAAAAAAAAGTGGATCTTTGTATATATATTGCACTGCATTGCCAAATAACATGACTGAGGAATAAATTTCTAAATGTCTAAAATAAACCAAATTTGATCCCTTAATATTCGGTTTGATAGCCTGCTACTAATTCTTCTTCCGCTTCTAGTAAATCATAAGGTAATCTTTCGCATTTTGCTAAGGAATAAATTAGAAAAATGATAAACCCTATAGGTTGACGTCACAAATTCCACCTCCAAAAACCATATTTGATTGTGCCCCAACTATATCAACTGTACTTGAACTATTAGATAATCATAGTCGGTGATAACATTACAGTTCCCATCGCTATTACAAAACCGTACATAAGATTTTCACCTCATACGACTCCTCAGGGCCACAAATAAATGTAAGGACTGGGTTAGTATTCGTTATCTTGATATGGTTATAGCCGATTGGATAGATAGACTCGTGGAAGGTCCCCAATTATACCAATGGAATTCTGTTTCCATTCCACTCAATTTTAATATCCCAAGTGATCTCAATTCTTAAGGGAGTAATTAACTTGTACAAGTGACAGAATCATGTTGCTTTGTCAATTTGTTGCTCATGATGAAAACTCCTCCTTTCAAACAACTTAATTCCCTTATAGAATCAAATTTTGACAGTTTGTGATCCCAAAAGTTAATTTGTTTTCTCCTTTCCCTCCAAAAAGAGCGGTCTTTTGGCCTGCCTTCTCTGTTTATCGAAGAAGAATCGGAAACTAGAATCCCTTCATCGCAGACTTTTGAATTCGCCACCTTATTTTCTCTATAAACTCCTGTCAATATAGAATTAGTCCATCTGAAGCATTACAAGTTCACTGTGATGATGCTTCATATATATATATATATATATATTTTTTCATATAACCGTGGCAGTGGTTGCCATTTATCAATTTAAATGTTTACACAGTTATATTGCAAGTCATTGCTAGAAGAAAAAGGCATTATAAAGAATGAATAAATAGTTTAAATTATAGAAATTGAAATGGTTTACATAATAGACAGACATGTCTATTTCTAACTCAAATGGAACTTCTAGAAATCCAATAAAAAAATAAATAAATGTACGAAGCCTAATCCTAATTTGTCTTTTTTTGTTTTTCTTTCTGATCTTTATGGTTTTTGTTAGTTTACAGTAGTAGCTTTGTAGTACGTTGGCATGCTTGTAGGTAAAAACATTTCTCTTATTCCTTCAGCCTTTATGATGGGGAAAATTATGCCCGATGCACCCTGAAAAATGTACACGAGTGACAGACACCAAGAAAAAGAAAAATCAGTTTCATAATTGAATTATAAGCAAAGTGAGCAACTATATACTGAGATTACTTGAATTGGTGAACTGTATATGAAATAAAGATACAAGAAGTAGAGATACGCACTGAAATCAGTCTAGCTCCAATTAACATTCTTTTGGGTGAAGGAAATGGAAGTAATAAACGTCCAACCCCATAGATTGCAACGGCAAAGAAATGGGTTACCAGGCTCAGTGGACGAGGGTTTAAACCAGAGAGTAGAGCTATCGGTCCATTCGTGAAATCACCTCCCAGGCTCAAATAGTCGAAACAGGCTTGGCGCATCTCCTTCCTTGATGGATCAGGTGATGCACAGAAAACCTTGTAGAGGGCGCCAGCCAATGTATTTATTGTAGATGCCACAGGCTGGAAACAAAGAATGATGTGCCTTGCCTTAGAAATCATTCTCAATTACTTAAGGATTAACTATATTAGATATGCAATTTACGAAAGTTGCTTACCTTACGAAGTGTGTAGAAGGATTCAAGATACTTGCAAAGGGCAGGTGCATTGTTTAGATCACGAAGAGGTCTAAGAAGATCTCTTAGTACAACAATGTCAGATAAAGCCACAGTCATTCCTCCTCCTGTTAAAGGATGCCTCATATTGAATGCATCCCCTAATAAGAGAGCGCCCGGAGTTGGTTGGGGAGTAGCAGGCATGCTTCTATTAGTCATTGTTCTTATATTTCCTTTCTCGATTGCAGCCATGAACGCAGAAAGGAGTTCAGGCGGAATCTGGAAAGATGCAATACCAGCATAAGACTAAAGAAGTAGAAACTAAAGCAAACAAGATATATAGAGATTGCATTGAACCAAATTTTACATACTTGGGGAGCAATCACAGTTTTCAAATAATTGTTCATTTCACCATTGGAAATGGATGGTACTCTTTGGCCAGGTACATCCACCAAACAGCGAATCTCAGTGCTGCTGATAGGATAGAACAAGATTGGTGAAGGGTCTGCCAATATAACATGTCCATGATTTTTATATGGAAGCTCACACTTCTCAAGGATCAAACCAACGAAACAAGAGGGTATCTCAACCTGCACCAGTAAGTAATGGAAACGCTAATTTATAACACAATACATAGCTGCTGATCTTTGCAAAAGACTAACAGAAGGTCGATCTTAATAACCTTAGGTTTGCAGAGAGAGCGCCGCAAGTTTGAAAAACAGCCATCGCATACAATGGTGAGCGGAGCATATGCTGTTAGCAGTTGACCAGTTGTGTTCTTGTATTGCACCCCTTTAATATTCCCCTTCTCTTCAACTAGACAAGTTACTGTTCCTTGTTCCAATTTTACACTGAATAATGTCAAGAAAAAGATTGTAAATAGAATGTTTGTAAATGAAACTGAATTCATAAATGTTGAAGGGGAAGAATATTACTTGGACAAGGATGCAGCTTTTTCCCTCATCCTTTGAATGAAACGACCGTTGTGAAAACTTCTTCCGGCAACCTCTGATTTGAAGCCTTCCAAGGGATAAGACAACTTGGTACTCTTGCCGTCTTTGTAAAGAGCGTATCCATACACTTGCTGAGCATCAATCTGACTTACACAATCTGTAAAGACAAATTTGCATACTTGGTGTCACTGTAAAGACTACTAGACTCACCAAATATATTCACTTGTACAAATTTGCATATCATATTTTGATTACCTTCAAGACCTAACTCCATCAATTTCAAGTATCCCCCGGGTTGTAGGAGTTCACCAACAATCCTATCAGGCTCTGTTAAGTCTCTTTCGATCACATGTACTCGCCGTCCATCCTAGAAAAAAATTAAAAAGGTTTGAGGTCATAGTAAAAAAAAGAAAAAACCATAGAATTTGATAAAGTGTAAAGAGTACTAGTTTTTCAGTTGGAAGAGACTAGTACCTTGCCAAGGGTGTAAGCCAGAGCTGCACCGGCAACTCCAGCACCGACAATGACGATATCAGTATCTGTGCTTCCATTTCCTGATCTCTCCATCACACTCTCAGTACTTTGAGCCTCCATTGTTGAAGCTCCACTCTTCTTCTTTCCCATTGAAATTTTCAAGAAAAGCAACCCCAAGAGAGAAGCTACAACTGCCCCCAACATGTAATAAACCATCTTAAGTGATCAATGAGTTGATACTGCAATCTCTCTTCTATTGCAATTTTACTTGTATCTCTGCAGGCTTGTTTGTGTTTGTAAGTTGTAATGTTGTATATGTTGCAGTCAACCTTGAGTCTTTTTATAGACTTGGGTATGGAGGAACCTAACAATTTTCCTTTCAATTTAACAGGCTCAACCAGTGTGTTCAAAATACCAACAAAAGAAAGAAAGAAAGAAAGAAAATTATTTGAACTAAAAGGTTGTGAATTGATAGTGTAGTCAAAGAGAGTTTATCAAAAGGCCGTATAAGGTTACAAACATTTTCAATGCAATTCATGAGACCACGAGAGACAAAGATTAGTAGATCCAAGGGAAAAAATAAAAAGTTGGCCAATCCTCACTCGTAGACAAATTGTGTACGTCTACATTTTTGTTTTTTTTTTTTTTTTTTGTTTACTAAGTAGTAAAACCTGGGGCGGCTCAGCATTCATGACTCATGAGTAGTATTTAAATGTTTATTAAAATACTAATCATTTTATATTTTATCTTTGGAAAATTAGTTTTTATTTTCGGCCATTAAGCGTTTTCGATAATGCTTGTTTTGTAGCTTGGAGGAACGTGTTCTTCGCTAATTGGAGATGATTAAGGTTTATGAAAGCAAACCAGCAGACCTTATTCAAGGCCAAATGGATACTTTTCATGAACCGTTCAAGCGTACTGTTTCTAGTCACCCTCCTATTCCAGAGACTGAAGTGACAGGAGTGGAGAAAGACACACAGGATACGAGCAAAATAACAAGAAAGAAAGAATCTGAATTGACCGTTAAATCAGCTCTGTCTGCCCCATTCGCCGAGTATGCTGATAAATTTGGTAAAAAGAGCCACAACTCATGAGACCTGGAAAGAAGGGAGGGGAAACAAGTGCAACAAAATCTTGGAGCATGTTTGTCATCTGTGGATATAATTTCGTGTATGAAGGAAACGATTCACAGATATTTCATTTCGTATATAATTTCGTGTATGAAGGAAACGCTTCACAGAGATTACATTTCGTATATAAAAAATCCAAATGTTCTGCAAACTATGAAAGGTTTGGTATAACCGTATAACAACAAGTTATCAAATACATTGAAACATCCTTCTAATCTAACAATGACAAGGTTGAATCCAAATTTTCCTCAAATTGTCTTTAATCCAATCATAAGTCTGTGGCTCCTCCTCTTCTGCTGGAGGTGGAAGTAACATGGAGGTGACACCGAGGAACAACATTCTATTATCCAAGTCTCCAACTTCAAACCATTTATTCTCCGACTGATCATACCTGAAAATACGCGATAATTCGTTATTGTATGTCATTAATAGGTTTCCGTCATCACGAGACTCTATCAAGCAACGATGATTTGTTGCATCAGTTGTTGTTGTCGTCGTCTTCGGATGTATTATTTTCCACTCTTCTTGTTCAACTTTAAATGAACCCATCACCCCATCAGTGAAAAGGCAATAAAAGACTCCACATACAAATGCCAGACTCTCAATCTCTCCATAATCACCATCAAACGAAAAATTGCTCCATGTTCTTTCTCCAGGTCTACTTGTGCTCAAGTAGAGCTTGTGATGATCAGAATGTACCGTTGATACGACGAACACCACACAATCTGGGGAGGTTGGAGTTGCAGAGAATGTGGCCGCATTATTACTACAAAGATATTCATGATTCTCAGGTAAGTGTATAATCTTGTGAGCGAAAGGAGTGTAGAAGAACAAGTGCTTTTTCTTCGAGAAAAGCAACCAGCCATGTTTGCAGGCATGGACCTTAGCACCAACCACAACTTCATTTTCAAGAGTGTATTTTCGTTTTTGAGAAGGATCGTATAGATAGAACAAGCTTCTACTGTGAAAAGGGTGCAGGAACCAACCATTGTAATTCTCCTCCGTTTCTTCTCCTCTGTAGGACATCACCCATGGCGACTTGTCTGCTAAGTGTTTGACGGGGTTGACATTTGATCGCCAACTCTTGCATACATACCGGAGTTTAATTTGCTCAACGTAAGGAAGGCGTTCGGCAATCCTGTTTAAAACATCAGCCGGAAGATCACACCACCATGGTGACCATGAGTAGTCAGTAACATCAGTCATAGTTTAGTGAATTGTATGAATGGTCAGCCACACCCTGCGAAGAAACAAAGAGAAAACAGAGGGCATTCAATTGTAGAACTATCTATTTATATTAGAGTCAGAAATTTAGAATAGAGACCAAAAGGAATCCTAATACTAAAAGAAACCATATACAATTAGGATAAAAATAATAATTTGAATAAAGGGTAAAATTCAAATAAAACAATATTGTTCAGACTCTTGAGTCTATTCTTTCTACAAAAAACTCGATTTTCGGCAGAAGGAATTAATCCGATGCCATAAGTTAAAACAATACTTAAATATAAAACAGTAAAGTATGAGGAATACTAGCTTGAATCGCAATTGGATGATGTGACAAATTTCGGTCAAGAAACCCCCGGAAATATCATGTTTTGTAACTCTATAATTGGTGTTGAATGTGAGTTCGTATCCATAGATGTCTATAGTATGGCGACGTGTTACTACTAATTCAAAGATTACATTTGTCTAAAAAGGTAGACCAATAATATATGGCGTGTAGACGTGTTACTCCAATCAAAAGATGATATTTGTCTAAAAAGGTATAGATCAATATAATATAGTGTGGAGAGGTGTTCACACCAACACAAAGATAACATTTGCCGAAAAAGATGGACCAATAATATATAGTATGTAGACGTGTTACCCCAATCCAAAGATGACATATGACTAAAAAGGTAGACCGATAATATATCGTATGAAGACATGTTAATACCAATACAAAGATGACACATGTCAAAAAGATAGACCAATAATATATAATATGTAGATGAGGTACCAACAATCCAAAGACGACATTAGTCGAAAAAGTTATACCAATAATATATAGTATAGAGACGTGTTACCACCTATCCATGGACGACGGCCGTCGAAATTTGATGAGAAAAACTTGTATAAATGCAGTCATGCAACAAACCCTATTGAAAACATATCTGATATCTCAAATGAATATACCCTACTATATTGCAAATGCAACTGTCTCAACTCATCTTGATTTTGAAGTGTTCCCTTTCTTCTAAGAAATTTTACTAATCTAGCTATTGAAAGAAACAATATCGGATCAACAATTTACAGCACAAGAGTTCTGCCCTAGCATATTGTAGTCGCAAAAAACAACCGATATACCAAGTAAAATCAGATAAGATTATCACAAACCAGCATCCCATTTATCAAATCACTGTTCTTTCAGACAAATTATCGAACATCTCAAGTGCAGAGAACTGAAATTCAATAAAAATCTAATCTTTTCTATGTAAATCGACAATTTACCGCAATCTAACATAAAAATTATAAATTTCCAAGTTAACCCAATTCCAGTTAGAAAACTTACCAAGAAAAAGTTGGAGATTGTGCCTGAAACTGCGTAGATTCGCAGAGCAAGCAAAACCAGAATAATAAATTAATTTAATTTTTATATGATTACATTATTTTTATATTTTAATTTGAGAATTTTTTTTTTTTTTTTTTGCTTTTATTAAAAGCCCAATTTAAAGTATTAAAAATACGACGCCGTCCCCGCATTGTTGAAATACGACGTCGTATTAGTCAGTCAGCCCCGTAAGTAATTAACGATCCCAATCACTGAAAGGCACGTCAGCTAAGATTGCTGACGTGTAAAAAAATAGAAAAAAGAATTCAGCTAGCTTAAACTTGTCTGTTTGGTTGGTGAGAAAATGTATGTAGACTGTAGTGAATAGTTGAACCTTCAGAATTTACTGTTGTTGCCAGCAATTGTAAATTGTATTACATTTAATAAATTTTCGTCCAAAACTATAATTCCAAAGATAACATATTATTGCTCTACTTTATTAAACAAATGTCATCTTTAGACTGAAGTGTCACGTCTACATACTATATATTATTGGTATATCTATTTCAACAAATGTCATTTTCGGATTGGGGCTACACATCAACATACTCTACATTATATATCGTTTGACATTTTTCAATGAATGTCGTCTTTGGATTGATAGTAACATGTCTCCATACTATATATTATTGATCTACCTTCATTGACAAATGTTATTTTCAGATTGGGTTTACACGTCTACATACTACATATTATTGGTCTACTTTGTTGACAAATGTCATCTATGGATTTGTGGTAACACGTCAACAAAGGTAGACCAATAACATATAGTATGTAGACCTGTAACCCTAATCCGAAAATGACATTTGTCAAAAAAGGTATATCAATACTATATTGTATAGAGACGTGTTACCACCAATCCAAAGACGACATTTGTTGAAAAAGGTGGACCGATATATAATATATATTATGTAGATGTGTAACTCCAATCCGAAAATGACATTTATTGAAAAAGGTAGACCAATAAAATATAGTATATAGACATGTAACCCCAATCTGAAAATGATATTTACTGAAAAAGGTAGACCAATAATATATAGTATGTAGACGTGTTACCTCAGTCCAAAGATGATTTGTTGAAATCGGTAGACCGATATATATATATATATAGTATGTAGGCATGTTAGTCTAATCCAAAGATGACATTAGTGAAAAAGGTAGACCAATAATATTTAGTATGGAGACGTGTTACCACCAATCCAAAGGCGACAATTGTCGAATAATTAGGTGAGAGAAACTTGTATAAATGCAGTCATGCAACAAACCCCATTGAAAACATATCTCAAATGGATATATCTACTACTATATTGCAAATGCCACTATCTCAACTCATCTTGATTTTGAAGTGTTCCCTTTCTTCTAAGAAATTTTACAAATCCAGCTATTGAAAGAAACAATATCGAATCAGCAATTTACCATAAGTGAATCGCCACCAGCCGGAAACCCACCTTTTTCAAAACCCTACCTCTCCACAAATCATATCGCTAACCCCCACCACCCAGCAAAGGCCGAGAATCAATTCTGATGTGAGAGAATAACCTGGATTTATTGCAAGATATCCAGCAACAGCTCCCTTGGTGTGTCTTTCTGTTTTCAACGCCAGCATTGACTTCTTGAGTCTTGAGTACTTGGGACCTCAAAGAAGCAGTGGAAGATCCGTCAATGGGGACTTGAGGTCTCAAAGAAGCGGTGGAAGATCGATCCGTCAATGGTGACTGGGAGTCATGGGCCTATTTTCACTAAACAGTTAGCCCATTTGTTTTTGTAATCAACAAATGATTTACCTATATGCAACATTCGACTTCTTCTTCCATTCTCTTTTGTTTTTCGATCCTCGATCCATCTGATTTTCATCATTGGCAAACCTTGATGTTTTGTACCTCGACATCTTCCGACTTGTGCCTTCTCTAGCTCTTCTAGCTATCTCGATTCCTTGTACTCCTATCTCCACCCCATCTGTGAATAGGGCTCAAAATTTATTTGTTACTATTTGGACCGGGTTTTGTAAGAAAGTCACCACATTACTAATTCAAGTTTAAAAGGCACCAATTTAGGTGACCAGACAAAAATACTCCTATAGTACTTCTACGACAGCTTTCTTTCATTCAGTTTACAATGACAGAGTTGTGAAGTAGAGAGAGAAAGTCACGTTGAAAACCAGACGATCACTCGAATGGCGACGGAATGGCGCTACGCTGATGCACACTGTCCGAGCCTTTGTGAAGTTGTGTAAAAGGTTTGGGTAGTTCATTAAAAGTCTCGGAGATACAAAATTAACAAAATAAAAAATTGATTATTAAAAAAGGCTCGGACAGTGTTTCAAAAGGCTCGGACACAGTGTTAAAAGGCTCGTAGATTCAAATTTGACAAACCTATTAATATTCCTACAAAAGGCTCGGGCAATTCATGAAAAAGCTCAGGAACTGATTAAAAAGGCTCTGAAACTATTTACAAAGGCCTAGAGTTTCGTTGATGGCCTAGAGTTTCGTTGGTTTCCTATCTTTGTTTCCATTTTGCCTTTCATTGTATGAATTTTGATATTTATAACCTAATAAGATGAGTGATCTTATGTAACTATATGAATGTCGAACTCGTTGGAGAAGAAAATGAACTTTTGGATTTTAGTTTACAGAGCTTTCCACTTTAAGATAGTTAGAGAGAGAAGTAGATCTCAGACAACTTCAAAGTATCTTCCAAAGGTTAAAGTAAAATAAATAATTAAAAAATGTGTACAGTAAGGACATTTTTGGAAGTCGCTTATTTTGGTGCATTTTAAACTTTATTAAAGTGGTGATAGTTTTAAAACACCAACTCAAAAAAGTGACAATACCCACCATTTCCGGTCTTCGAACATCCACATTTTCGCCTCATTATAACTAGGCCATTTGTTTTTGTAATCAAACAATTGTTATCAAACTAAAATACACGTAAAAACATGAAAGAAGCATCTACCCATATTATCATATATTGTACTATAAAAGAATATCTTCCATATAACCGGTAAATAAAGTGGACTTTTCATATATATATATAGCTTGAAAAAGGTCAAGCAACCATTCAAAATATGTATCCAATAAGATTTGGGTTCGAGTCATATGTAATTATTCAAATAATAATAATAATATATTGTATAGAGACACGTTACCACCAATCCAAAACACGATATTTGTTGAAAGAGATAGACCAATATATAATATAAACTTATAAAGCATGTAAACGTATAACCCCAATCCGAAAGAGTCTAATTCCCCCCAACCCCCCCAACAACAAAAAAGGAAAAAAAAAAAAAAAAAAAAAAAAGAGGACATGTGTCCATAAAGAGGTAAAATTGTCTAAAAAGATGATATGGTTTGGACAAATTTACCCCTCTATGGACACATGTCGGAAAAAAAAAAAAAAAAAAAGGACATGTGTCCATAAAGAGGTAAAATTGTCTAAAAAGATGATATGGTTTGGACAAATTTACCCCTCTATGGACACATGTCATATTTTTTAGTGGGGGAGGGGGGGGGGGGGGGGGGGGGGGGGGGGGGGGGGGTGGTGGTAATGGTTGTGGGGAATAGATTCTTTCGGATTGAGAGAGAGAGGGGTGAGCAAAAGTGAACTCAATCCGAAAATGACATTTGTCGAAAAGGTAGACCAATAATCTGAAAGTTGGCCGAAAAATTAAAGGAAGACCAATCCGATTGAGAGAGAGAGGGGTGGGTAATGGTTGTGGGGAATAGATTCTTTGGGGGGGGGTGGGGGGGGGGGGGGGGGGGGGGGGTGGGGGGGTAATGGTTGTGGGGAATAGATTCTTTCGGATTGAGAGAGAGAGGGGTGAGCGAAAGTGAACTCAATCCGAAAATGACATTTGTCGAAAAGGTAGACCAATAATCTGAAAGTTGGCCGAAAAATTAAAGGAAGACCAATAGAATGTGATTTCATCAAAGCCCTTACCGAAATTAAAGTAAGGTATACCTCACTAGATAATTACTATATATATATACAGTTTTTCTTTTGTCAGTTCGTTATGATATAAAATATATCAGGACGAAGAATATGAACTTACATACTTTGACTCAAAGTGTATACACTTGGCAAAATTTTTTCATAATCTATGGTTCACATTCTTTGTCCTGATATATTTTATATCAGGACGAACTGACAGTAGAAAGACTATATATATACATATATGGAACTTTTCTTATCAGCACCCCTTATTTTGATACAATGAGCACCTTTGATAAAATTGCATGCAATTGAATGTTTTTCGATAAGATTTTTTGTATTCATCCTAATAAAATTAAAATACACATTTGGTAAAAATTTGGAAAACTTTTGGATTTGAGAACTATTTTTTCTTATATTTCCCTATTTTCAAATGTTTTATCTTCAAAAAAGTCATAAAAATTAGTTTGTGTACCCGAAAAATTTTCAAATTTTTCCATAAATGTATTTCAATGTTTTTATCATCCATAAAAAAATAACATCAAGATTTAATATATTCCACTAAATTTCATCAAAAGTGTTTAAAGTATATATTGTAAAAAGTCCTCATTGGAAATATATATATATATATATATATAATTATCTAGTGAGGTATACCTTACCTTAATGTCGGTAAGGACTTTGATGAAATCACATATATTTTTATGAATTTTGATCTGAATTTTTTTTGTGAATGACAAGTTTAATAAAATCTACCAATAAATCAAAATTGAGAATTTTTCAAGCACCGAAACTATTTATCCTGATTTTTTTAAATATAAGGGAATCGGAAAACTAAGATAAATATAGGAAAATTCAAAAAAAATAGTTCTAGTACTTGAAAATTTTTCAAATTTTATTCATACGTAGATTTCAATAAATTTATCTTCCACACAAAAATGCAAATCAAAATTCATAAAAATAGATGTGATTTCATCAAGGTCCTTACCGAAATTAAAGTAAGGTATACCTCACTAGATAATTACTCTTATAGAGTAATTATCTAGTGAGGTATACCTTACTTTAATTTCGGTAAGGACCTTGATGAAATCACATCAATTTTTATGAATTTTGATTTGAATTTTTTTTATGAATGATAAATTTAATAAAATCTACCTATGAATCAAAATTGAGAATTTTTCAAGTGCTGAAACTATTTATCCCCATTTTTTTAAATATAAAGGCATCGGAAAACTGAGATAAATATAGGAAAATTCAAACAATAGTTCTAGTACTTGAAAAAATTTCAAATTTTATTCATAGTTAGATTTCAATAAATTTATCTTCCATACAAAAATTCAGATCAAAATTCATAAAAATAGATGTGATTTCATCAAGGTCTTTACAAAAATTAAAATTAGGTTTACCTCACTTGATAATTATATATATATATATACACAAAATATTCAAGTCAGTGCGTACTAATATAACTTCGTCAGTGCGCACTAATATAACTTCATCAGTTCGTTGAATGTGGACCATTAAATTTACATACTTTAACTCAAAGTGTATGCACTTGTCAAAGCTTTTCCATAATCAATGGTCTACATTCATGGGTACTGATGTACTTACATCAGTGCCCACTAATGTGAACGGAATCGTATATATATATATATATATAGTATGTAAACGTGTTACCTGACCCATGTCATTTGTAATTAATATATAGTATATAGACTTGTAATTACCCCCAGGGGCGTTGCCAAGGGTAGGTTACCCCTGGTTGTAGCCCGGTCTAAAACTAGGGAAAAAAAAAAAAATTAGTTAGATAAATTATTTATGAGTTAATTATGAGATTATTTAATATAATCAAGCTAAATTCTTTAAAATCGGTACAAACATTTTAGAGTACATTCTATACTGTAAAACCCACTAGATTATCTAATAAAATAATTTTATAATTCAAATTCAACTGTTTTCAATATTGATTGTTAAATATTTGATCTCTTGTTTTATTAGCACGAGTGCACAACTCTCTTACTCTCTCATAGTCCTCACATAAGTAATCTTAAAATATTAATTTAATCATCAATATATATATATATATATATATATATATCCCGATTCTGGTCAGTGCGCACTGATATAATTTACAACAGTGCGTTGCATGTGGGCCACTGATTATGGAGAAACATTGACAAGTGCATAAACACTGAGTCAAAGCATGTAAATCTAATGATCCACATGCAACTCACTGATGTAAGTTATATCAGTATACACTGACTTGAATATATATATATATATATATATATATATATATTACAAAAAAAAAAGTAGGAAACTCTAATTTTTTTTCCTTTATTGTCATTTATTTTTATTTTATAATTTTCTACAAAATACAAAATAAATTAGACTTCTAACATTTCTTATTTCTTTTAACTAGGTGTATATGTTGTTATACTATTAAAGCTTTTATATTTTATTAAGTTTCATTTATCGAAATGTTAAATATGCTTAGCCCACCCATAGAAAAAATCATGGCTACGCCACTGCTTACCCCAATCCAAAGACGACATTTGAATTGTCGAAAAATATAGATAAATAATATATAGTATGTAGAAGTTTTACCGCGAATCCAAAGACGACATTTGTCGAAAAAGGTAGAATAATAACATATAGTACGTGACGTGTTACCACCAATTCAAATATGACATTTGTCAAAAAAGGTTGGCCTATAATTAGAATGTAGACGTGTAAGTCATCGATGACATTTGTCTAAAAAAGTAAACCTATAAAATATAGTGTGAAGACGGGTTAACACCAATACAAATATGACATTTGTCGAAAAAGATAGACCAATAATGTATAGTATATAGATGTGTTACTCCAATCAAAAGATGACGTTTGTCTAAAAAGGTAGGACCAATAAAATATAGTGTGTAGCGTGTTCACACCAATATGAAGATGACATTTGTCAAAAAGATAGACCAATAATATATAGTCTGTAGACGTGTTACCCAAATCTAAAGATGACATTTGTCTAAAATGGTAGACTAATAATATATTGTATGTAGAAGTTTTACCGCCAATCCAAAGACGACATTTGTCGAAAAAGGTAGACTAATAACATATAGTATGTGAAGTGTTACCACCAATTCAAAGATAACATTTGTCAAAAAAGGTAGACCTATAATATATAGTATGTAGACGTATTAACACCAATCCAAATTAAGACGTCGTACATTTGTCAAAAAAAAAAAGACCATAATATATAATATGTAGACATGTTACCACCAATCAGAAAATAACATTTGTCGAAAATGGTAGACCAATAATATATAGTCTGGAGACGTGTTAACAGCAATCCAAAGACGATATTTGTCAAAAAAGTTATAAATAATATATAGTATGCTAACGTGTTAACACCAATCCAAAGACAACATTTGTTGGTGAGAAAAACTTGTATAAATATAGTCATCCAACCACACTATTGAAAAAAATATATCAAATAGATACACCTATTCCTAGATTGCAAATTTCATTGTCCAACGCATCTTTATTTTTTTCCTTTTTCACTCAAAACCTTAAATTATTTTCTCCTTTTCAGTCGTTTCTCCCTCTCTAATAGCCATTGTTCAAACTCCAAGCCATTTTCTCAAAAACCCTAACCGTTGGCATCTAGACCCACCATTCGTTACCATTTTCCCATTGTCTTCCTTCTCTTCCATTTCATTTGGCTCTTCCTCCCTATCTTTATCTCCTGCTTGCATTATTGATTTGCCACTGTGATCTCTTTGGCCACTACATCCGCCTCTGATTTGCTTCAATACAACATTGGTGTAATATGATATTTTTGACAAAGATCATGGTTAAAGTCGCTGAAGGAGAAAAACAAGGTAGAGTAAATGGTAGAGTGGATTGGAAGGAAGAAAATCAAAAGAAGAAGATGGCGATCATGGAGACAATTTGATCTATCGAATCAATAACTTACCAGAAATTACAGAAAGAGGAGTATGCCGCCAGAGATCATATTGGGAAGCTGGATTATTGTGTGCATGAGTATCATGCCACCTGCATTGCGGAATAATTCATGCCCCAGATGCAAAGTTGTTGCCTTGGCTGATGCTAAGATGCATGTATCACAATCCTAACCCATTATGCAGATCTTTAAGGATCAACTATTTGCGACGGTGACCGCGAGGGAGTGGCAACAAATGTTGATAAGGAATTTTAAGCAACACAGTAGCATCAACAGATGAGCAGTAATGGCATGTCTTTGGGTAACCTTCATCAAGCACAGCAATAACTGTAGTAGCATACTCAAATTCAGAACTATTCACGTTCTGTTGAAGATCAGCTTTTGCTTTACTCAATTCAGACCCCACTACAACAGCAGTAAACAGCACCTCCAGATTTTGCGTGCGTGAGAGCAAACAAGATAAAAAAATAATAATAATTAAATACATTGCTTTGTGGTCTATAGAGTCTAAACTAATGGCGCCTAAGAAAAGAAATGTTGAAGGAGGAGAAGCAGAGGCTATGGCAGCCAAGACTAATACAATGTGGTCCATAAGAGTCAACAGAAGTGCGTCTCGACGAGCTGGCGGGTTGAATTTGATCTCTGAGTTCAGAACGGCCCAGTCTCCTATTAAGAAGGCCAAATCGATGAAGAAGGGAGACTGGTGCTGACATCGAGAAGACGACGAAGGAGAAACCTCCGGTGAAGGAGGAATCTCTAGTGGAGGAGACTGATAGCTATAAGAGGAGAAATGCTGGCCTGTCTTCTTGAAGTTTGCAGCTGAATCAAAATTTTCATTCTGTTCAAGCAAATACTCACATTTTCGGAGAAACGTCAGCATTGTTTTTTGGGTTTGCAGAAGACTTTCATTTATGGCGAGATACAAATTTTAGAGGAGAAAAAAAAAAATTATTGCATCAACAATTTACCAGAATCAAATGGGCAAGCATTAGTGGCATGGAGATTAAGCCCATCCAAGCCGGTTAGATCTCCTGTTCAGGGTGACTCTTGTCGTATATATCTACCAGGAAAGAGGCTACTTTAATATAAGGAATTAGAAACATCCGTCAATTATCCTAAAGTTTCATTATAGATTTTCATTGTACCAACCGTTTTCCTTTCTAGATATCTAATTGTTTTAAGAGTAATACTAGAGATTCCACCTACAATCAAACCTTTTCCATCCCACTCATGTGACAGCTGAGATGTCACTTGGTAAGTTGATATGCATTAAATTTTGTAAGGCATGAATTAAATATTATGTAAATTTAATTAAATAAAAATATAAATATAAATATAATATTATTCTAATAGTATAAATCTAAAAATTATATAAGTTAAATAAAATATTAAAATATCTATCAAATATTATTAATATTTGTTAAATGAATGATAATTTATGTAATAAAAATATTATTCATATATCAATTATTATTTTTGTAAATATAATATAAATATATGTTTTATAATATGTTTTTTATTCTAAAAATATATCAATTTTATTATTTAATAAAATAGTGACGAATAAAAATCACATCAAAGCATTGTATAACTTAATACAGTCTAACATGAAATATCACCAAACACATAATTGTATAAAAATAATACAGTCTAATGCAATACAATATAATCCAATGCAATCCATTACAATACAATACAAGTGTGCTAAACAATTTATTGAAGCTTTGTTGAATTTAAGAATTAGATTGTGAAATTACTTGTTGTCGTGTAAACATCTTTGATTGTGAAATTACATTTGCCTTTTTGTGAAATCACGACCTCTTATTAGCCTTTAATAAAGTATTTGTTAATTTGGTTGCCTCCTCTACCACCGAAAGTAAAGTGGAGGTGACGCCTAGGAACAACATAAAAATAAATAAATAAATAAAAATAAAATAAAATAAAAACTTAAATAATAAAATTTAAAAAGTAATGTAGAAGGAGTATTAAGTTGAATCTCAATATTATGATGTGACAAATTTCGTTCAACAAATCCCTGTGAATATCTTTTTTTTTAAAGGTAAAACTTTATTGAGAAGGTAAAAACTAGTTAGGTCAACGGAACAACCAACACAAACAAAAGAAAAGGAACCAAACAGCCTAAACAAACACAGCCCAAACAAGCAAAAAGCAACAAAAAGCAGAACACTGCACAGCCGGACAAAAACCCAACAAAGAGCTATAAATCACTCCACAATAGCATATTACGACCATACCTCGACCCCTTTTTCGTCAGCTAATTAGCCAAGGAGTTTGAGTCCCTTGGACAAAAAACAACTGAAACCTAACTTCCATCTCCCACAAAACTGCGAATATCATAAATTGATTGAGCATGTTCAACATAAACCCCTAGGAATAGCAACTCTATAATTGGTATTTAATGTGAGTTCCTATCCATAAACGTTTATATATAGTATGGCAACATGTTACCATCAATTCAAAGAGATGACATTTGTTAAAAAAGGTAGATCTATAATATATATATATATATATATATATTATGTAGACGTGTTAACCCAATCCAAATATGACATTTATCTAAAATGGTAAACCAATAAAATATAGTGTGAAGAAAAAGCTCACAAAAAGTGAGTGTAATTTGTATGTTGTGTCAGAAGTTGGTTGACTAAAAAGAAAGCTTGAAGCTTGAAACGTACTGGAAAAAAAAAAAGTACAAGTAATAAACCACCGTAACCTCTATTAATCCAAATGTTCTTCTTAATTAAATTGCTGCTTAATTAATAAATGGTAAAAAAAGAAGCTCACAATTAAAAAGCTGAAATTGGAGCTAATCTAATACTTCAATCGGGAAACAAATAAAACGACCCATATTTATATAATCATTCTAATCATCTCCATAACCATCAAAAAATATTAATCGGGAAATTAAAAAAAAAATTTAAAAAAAAAACTACCTTAAAAACCCTCCACTATAGGGGTGTAAAGATGAAGAAATGTTTGGCAAGCATACTTTTACAAGGGATAGAAAAGTCACAAAATTTTATTAAAGTTTACATAAGTCATAATCATAGGTCTCATTTGGTTAAAACGGAAAAAAAAAAAATCTATGAAATGTGTAGGTCCATTATTTACTCAAGATTAAGATCAACTAATTAATTTATTAAAGATTACATAAACTATGATCAAGTGACATTATTATAATATAGCATAACTCATATAAGTCATATTCAATGTATATTTAATATACACCTAACCTTCTCTACTTAGAAATAGGAAATTTAAGCTATTTCATAAACAAATGCTTATAAAATGTGGTCAAGATTCTTTCAAATTAAGTAGCAGTTGAAAAGAAGATTAATTTACACTATTTCAAATTAAGTAGAGACATGTACTACATTGAGAAAATCTTATGTGAGACAGTTCCACACATCACTAGTGAGACCACCCAATAATACGACCATATTTTCGTTAAAATCAAAACCTAATGATAGTGTGCACATTTATGATGTGACAAATTTCATTCAACAAACCCCTGTGAATATCATGTTTTGTAACTCTATAATTGGTGATTAATGTGAGTTTGTATCCATAGACATTTATATATAGCATGTTACCACCAATTCAAATACGACATTTGTTAAAAAAGGTAGATCTATAATATATAGATTATGTAGACGTATTATCCCAATCCAAAGATGATATTTGTCTAAAATAGTAGACCAATAAAATATAGTGTGATTGTGTGAAGACGTGTTAACACCAATACAAAGACGACATTTGTCGAAAAAGGTAGACCAATAATATATAGTGTGTATACGTGTTGTCCCAATCAAAATATGACATTTGTCTAAAATGGTAGACCAATAAAACATAATGTGGAGACGTGTTCACACGAATACAAAGATGAAATTTATCGAAAAGATAGACTGATAATATATAGTATGCAGACATGTTACCCCAATCAAAAGATGACATTTGTCTAAAAAGGCATACCAATAATATATCGTATGGAGATGTGTTGACACCAATTCAAAGATGAAATTTGTCATAAAAAAATAGTTTGATAATATATAGTATGTAGACATGTTATCACCAATCTAAATATGACATTTGTTGAAAAAGGTAGACCAATAGTATATAGTATATATGGAGACATGTTAACATCAATCAAAAGACAATATTTGTCGAAAAAGTTATACCAGTATTATATAGTATGCAGACGTGTTACATTAATCCAAAGATGGCATTTGTTGAAAAAGGTAGACCGATAATATATAGTATGTAGACGTGTTACCCTAATCCAAAATAAAAATTTTCGAAAAAGGTAGACTAATAATATATAGTATGGAGACGTTTTACCTCAATCCAAAGATAACATTTGTCTAAAAAGGTAAACCAATAAAATATAGTGTAGATACATGTTAACACCAATAAAAAGATGACATTTGTCATATATGAAAACATTTGTCAAAAAGATAGACGAAGAATGTATAATATGTAGACATGTTAACCCAATCCAATGATGATATTTGTCTAAAAAGGTAGACCAAAAATATATAGTGTAGAGACATGTTCACACAAATACAAAGTCAAGATTTATCAAAAAAGATAGACCAATAATATATAGTATGTAGACGTGTTACTCCAATCCAAAACTGACATTTTTCTAAAAAGGTAGACCAATATTATATCGTAGGGAGACTCGTGTGTTAACAATAATCCAAAGACGGAATTTGTCGAAAAAATTATACCAATAATATATATAGTATGTAGACGTGTTATATCAATCCAAATATGACATTTTTCGAAAAAGGTAGACCAATAATATATAGTATGGAGACGTGTTAACGCCAATCCAATGACGACATTTGTTAAAATATTTAAGTGAGAAAAACTCGTATAAATATAGTTATCCAACCACCCTATTGAAAAAACATATCCCAAATGGATACACCTACTTTTAGATTGCAAATTTCATTGTCTCAACTCATGATTTTGAAGTGTTCCCTTTCTTCCAATTTTTTTTACAAATCTCGCAATTGAAAGAAATAACATTGAATCAGCAATTTACCAAAAGTGAAGAGACTTTCAACAGTCTCATGGTAAGACTTGCACCAATAATATTATAGGTTAATTGTTTGTTTAAATTATCTGTTTTCATAATTGCATATTATAATAATAAAACAAATTAATTATTGCTTCTTTTCTTCATCAGGATCAGGCACGGGTTTTGGAGAGATATCCATTTTTCCACTCTTCTCGAAGACCTTGAAGATAAATCTTCAAATCTCTTTCTCTTAGTTCCTCCTTTCGTATAGTAAGAGGAAAAAGAAACAACAAATTAACATAGATTGATCTGTAATTTGGGAAAAAATATTATTTGGTGGTAAATATGAAGTTACCATTGACATGATTATTAATCATAATGTTCTCTTATTCCAATTTCAGTCATTAATTGTACCAATCATTTCCCTTTCTAAATAGCTAATTGTTTAAATGTTTAAGGTGTACAAAATGTTTCGAGAGTTTAATTTTTTGTTATGGACACTGCAACATAATGTAGAATATGTGGATTGGTCTTTTCTTTACAATTTGGGGGAAATTTGTTCTTATTTTTTGATGCCTTAAATCAATCAAGCGGGTTAATATACATTCCTATAAGAACGGTGCATAATTAACGTCACGCTTATGCAAGAACAAGACAAGCTATTCACGTGGGTGCACTGGACATGCTTGAATTGGAGATATATACCGGTATGCTTGTGTTCGCATAGAGTTTTCTTGATTGTACTGTCGTTTTTATTGTCGATACGAATATCAGACAATCTAGAGAGGTTGGTGCCGTAGAGAATGTTGCCTTGCTTAGATCATTCTTCAGGTTCAATTCCTATAGTTGTATATAATTTATGTGGCAAGCAAAGACTTAGGGTTCATGGAGTGAAGGGATCGTCGCAAAGGGCATTAGTGGACAGTTTCGGGTATCGGATTTCAGCAAATTTTGACCCAATTTTGTGTGTAAATGGGCCAGAAAAACATAGTCACATGCAAAGACATGAGGTCGTTGGATTTTAGACGAATTCCATCGTATATTTTTTTAGGCTTTTCGGTTTTCCTAGTGTTTTTAGGGTTTTCTTTTTTAGTTTTTCCTATTTAAAGGCTATGTACCCTAGCAGGGATTTTCAGTAGTTGAATGAATAAAAATTAGAGAGTTTTCTCTTTTATTTTCCATTTTCAGTACCCTGCTTGGGTCAATGAATTTAAAGCCTATTATCCTAGTATCTATATGTGGAATGGATCAACAGCATAATAGTAGATTGCTTTTTGAATTGTTCGTGTGAGTTTTTCTCATCGAAGCTTCCACTACATCAATAATCTTATTAGTGAAAGGAGTGTAGAAGAAGAAGGTAGTGGCCAAACTTGCATGCTTTTTCTTGGAGACAAGCAACCGACCATGTTTTGAGGCATGGACCTTTGCACCAACCAAGATCTCATTTTGAAGGGTGTATTTTGTTGTGTACTGGAGCCATGCAAGCATTGCGAGGTGGTGGAGACCTGGTCAGAATAAGTTAGGTTTGAATTAATTATGGCTTAGTGGCCCTTTGTTCTTATTGCACGATAGGTGGTGGATTGCATCTGTTAGCACCATTTACATTATTTGCTTTATTTTCTGCTTTGTGCCTATTTTGTTTGCATCAGTAACCGTATGACTTGTTGTGTATGGCTTATAAATAGCCAGTTAACTAATGGAATGGATATGAAGTTATACAATTATCAATCTTCCTCTGTTACTTCTCATTCTCACTCTTCTAATCTCTCAAGTAGAAAATACATAACATATTTTCATTTCTGAGAAGGGTCGTACAGAAAGAATGAGCCTCCATTGAACCAACCAGCGCCATAATTATCCGTGAAGGACATCACCCATGGCAATTTGTCTGCTACATGCTTGACAGGGTTGGTATTTGATCGCCAGTTCTTGCATACCGACCGGAATTGAATTTGCTCCACGTAAAGAAAGCATTTTGCGATTTCGTTTAAGATATCTGTAGGAAGATCACACCATGAGTCTCCGTCCATAACACCAGTCATATTGACGTACTGAATTGTATAAATTGTCACCAACGTCCAAAGTGAAAATAAGGGATGGAGGTACAGTTTTTCATTTGTCGAATTATCTTATCTATATATATATATATATATATATATATATATATATATATATTGATAAGGTTGTTGGGGACCAGCCCAACATTTTATTAAATAAAAAAGAAAGAGAACAAAAGAGAACGGAAAACAAAAAAAAAGAAAACAGATTAACAAAACCTAAAAGAAGGTCTGCAACAAAAATCATTGAAAATAAAAGGACTGCAAAAACTCGGAGCGGTCCACCACCATGTAGGAGAGACGATACTGGGGCTCCTGGAAGCTAAACTATCTGCAACTTGGTTACCTTCCCGATAAATATGAGTGACAGCAAAGTCCATTTGAGAGATTAAGCTCAAACACCTATCCCAAGCGAGGCGCCAACGCCAAGGAACCTTACGAGACCTAGAATGAAGGATATTCACTACAAAAGTCGAATCGCTCTCCAACCATAACCGACTCCAGCCAAAAGTCCAAGCATAATCAATAGCGTGAACGGCAGCGGCCAATTCAGCTTCAAAAGCAAAGCAGACACCAAGAAGAATAGCAAAACAACCTTTAACGAAACCCCTGCATGTGCAGAAAACCCCTGCACAACCAGCAAGACCAGGACTACCAAAAGCAGTCCCGTCCGTGTTAACCTTAAGACAACCCGACGGGGGAGGACGCCAATTAACCTCTAAAATGCGAGGAGCCTTGGGAGGACGACCAGAAACATGAAGCCGATGAAGAGTCTGAAGCTCATCCACTGAATTCTTCATAGTACCAGACTGAAGGGAGTTTACCTCGTGAACGGAACGCCAAATCAAGGAAAGAGCATCGGTAAAAACAGGCTTGCCACCCTCAAAAGTAGCTTGATTCCGGAGGAACCACACCACCCAGAAAACCGTGATGATAGAAACCCGCCAGAGAGCTTTCATTTAAGTGCTAAAGACAACCCTCATAGCCTCTTGCCAAAGGTCTAAACAAGTACCATCCAACTTAAGCTTATGGCCAAAAGTAGAGGAAACAGCTTCCCACAACCCACGAACAAAAGGACAATCAAGAAACAGATGCCTTAAGTCTTCCTCTGCAGCACAGCAAAACCGACAATGAGAAGGAGAAATAAAGCCTCTGGCATGCAACGCAATGTCCGTGGGAATCTTACCATGAAATAATCGCCAAATGAAGACAGAGCGAGAAGGAGGAATAAAAGACGCCCAAATTTGCTTACCCCAAAAAACAGGACTCCTAACCTCAGAAAGATAATCATAAGCAGATTTACAAGCAAAATTGTATAAATTGTCACCAACGTCAAGCAAAATTTTGCGGTAGTATGCTAACTCGGCAAACAATGATATATTCATAGCTTTAGTTTTTCGTTCACTTTTTGTTACAATTCGTCGTTCGACTTGGAGTTGTAGAGTGCACCCAAAACTTTGGCCTGACTTGGAGCAAGCAATGTAGCACGACGGAGAGAGTTCAACAATCGACATGTAGCTCGACGAAGGAAGTTCGACAGTCGACATGTAGCTCAACAGAGAGCAATATTATAATGGATTTCGGCTCGACTTGGAGCACGAAATGTATCTCGACAGAGAGCAATATTTGTATGAATTTCGGCTCGACTTGGAGCACTAAATGTAGCTCGACGGAGAGCAATATTATAATGGATTTCGGCTAGACTTAGAGCACGAAATGTTGCTCGATAATGGATTTCGGCTCGACTTGGAGCACGAAATGTAGCTCGACGGAGAGCAATATTTGTATGAATTTCGGCTCGACTTAGAGCACTAAATGTAGCTCGACGGAGAGCAATATTTGTATGAATTTTGGCTCGACTTGGAGCACGAAATGTAGCTCGACGGAGAGCGATATTTGTAGAACACTCGATGTAGAGTGATTTTTTGTAGAACGCTCGATGTAGAGCGAATTTTTGTAGAAAGCTTGATGTAGAGCTTCTTCTTCTTTTTTTTTCCTTTTTTTTTTTTTTTGCTCCATAGAGCACTTTTTTTAGGCTCCCTAGAGCGTTTTTTTTTTTTTTTTTTTTTTTTTTTATGGCTCGTCGTAGAGCGAAGTTTGTAGGACACTCGATGTAGAGCGAAATTGGTAGAACACTCAATGTAGAGCGAAATTTATAGATCGCTCGTTGTAGGTCGACATTTGTAGAACTTTTTTGTAGGTCGACATTTGTAGAATGCTCGATGTAGAGAGATTTTTTTTTTTTTTTTTTAGAGGCTCCGTAGAGCGCTTGTGTAGCTCGTTGTAGAGCGTTTTTTCTTAAGGCTCCGTAGAGCGTTTTTGTGGCTCTCAGTCGAGCGCCTCTTTTTTTTTAAATGGGCAAAGATGAAGACAATATATGGAGTGCGGTAAAACTTTTTAACACAATAGCAAGAATCGACAATTATTTATAGCATAAGGTATTCGACATTATAAGTATAAATTGCCAAACTCAAAAGACCAATTAAAATTTTCAATTAACATGGCAACATAAGAAATAGCTGAGAAATAAAATATTCGACATTGTAAGTATAAATTGCCAAACTTGAAGACCAATTAAAATTTTCAATTAACATGACAACATAAGAAATAGCTGAGAAATAAAATATTCGACATTGTAAGTATAAATTGCCAAACTCAAAGACCAATTAAAATTTTCAATTAACATGGCAACATAAGAACAATATTTCAAAATAGATATTCTAACCTTTTATGATTCATTTTACTTGTACTTGCAGAATCGTGAAACACTTTTTTTTTTGGTTGATCGGATGCCATAATTCGTTCGTCAAGGGGATGCTCGTGCCATTTCGTTTGGTATCAGTACGTTAGTTTTTTGCCACGTAATTGTCAGGGCCCCACGGTGGGCGCCAAACTGAAGAGCCTGAAAATCTCTAGTTGAATTTTTCGTAAGTCGGTGAGCACTGACAATGGTAGAGCGAAAAATAGTAGGTCGTGCTCTACGAGATCCGTAAATAAAATTGGCCGAGTCTTGGGTGGTGTCATTCATATAGCCTTAGATTCGTTTGAGCTGAGCGTATAGTTGGGACGTAAAGCCCTCAATTTGAACGTTGCCATCAGACTTGTAAAATATGGGTGGTGGTCGAATGAGCTCTCGTCGTGCTAGGCTGAGACATTTATTGAACGTTGCCATCAGACTTGTAAAATATGGGTGGTGGTCGAATGAGCTCTCGTCGTGCTAGGCTGAGACATTTATTGAAGTGGAGCAGAGAATAAATAGTTTGTTGGTTAAAGTCTACTGGAGTCGACACATGTCGAGCAACAAATGTAGTGGCAAAGGTTGGTAGGTGGATGATTTGTAGATGTGAATAATGGTCTACGTGAAATGTAGAGCAACCCATTGATCTTTGCATGAGTTGGGAACAGAGAATTGTGAGTGGGTTCAATTGGTCCCACCATTTCTTATTTTTGTCATTTTGTGTGAGTTGGTGGAGAGAAAAATAACACGTCTCCTTCAATAGAGGAGAGAGCCTCCTATTTATAGCTGATGAGTGAAGACTCAGATCACGTAATCCCATCGATCTCGGTTTGAGATCATGGACCGAGATACTTGATTTGTTGAGATTTGAATTTGAACTATTCAGTTGAATGACTATCTTGACTTGGTTTTTGCTGACTTGGTCATGAGCTGTAAATATTTGGATTTACGTTGGGCCTGTCTTCCATTGGGCCTCAATATTTGGGTTGTGCTATTTTTGGCTACCACAAATATAAAAAAGGTAATGTAACAAATTTCGTTCAACTGACACGTGGAAATACCATGTTTTGTAACTTTATAATTGGTGTTGAATGGTAAGTCATTGAGCTCGCCATATCAAGTCAGGCCCAATACTGCTTAGAAAGAAATGAATTTCGAGGCCCATTGAAAACTAAACAGGCCCATAAAGTCCACAATCAGCGACTCAGTTTTAAAAGGCCCAAAAAGCCTTCATGACTCAAGGATCGAGCCAACCTTGAACTGATAGGACTTCTTATGTACACCATGGATGGAACACTGGTTGAAGACAACGTAAGAGGCATGTCTTCAACTTAAACGGTTCAACCTCCTCTCTATCTCTCTCCGACCTCCTCTCTACCTAACAAAGTTGGGTTCAGTTCCAAACTGATTTAACCGAAACCAGAGGCCGGTGAAATCTGTTAGAAACATTAATCCATAAATTTTGCATTGTGTACATACAAGGTGATTATCCACAAGGTATTGTCCGCTTTGGCACATTGGATCTCATAGTTTTATCTTGAAATGGCTTACGTTGGTTAAGGCTACTAAGAAACTATCCTAACAACATTATTTGTCATCTCATCCAAATGTCTCACTATAATTTAATTTTTTTTTCTAATCCCCAAGAATTCCCCCTTGTAAAAGGCCCAAAAAGCCTTCTTGACTCGATGATTGAGTCAACCTTGAACCGATAGGATTTCTTTTGTACACCATGGACGGATCACTGCTTGAAGACAACATAAGAGGCATGTCATCAACTTCAACCTCTTCTCTACCCGACAAAGTTGGGTTCGGTTCCAAACCGTTTTAACTGAAACCATGGGCCAGTGAAATCGGTTAGAAACGTTGACCAAGAAATTTTGCATTGTGCACGCACGAGATAGTCATTCACGAGGTATTGTACGTTTTAGCCCATTGAACCTCACGGTTTTATCTTGAAAGGACTCTCGTCTCATCCGAATACTCACTATAATTTACTTTTCTAATCCCCAAATAATTTCTCCTTTCTCAGTCTCTCTTCAATGTCTTTTCGGTACATCAAGGTAACAAGTTGTTGTTCTTGAGAAGCTGTTTTGCTAGCTGAAGTGATTTGTAATTCTATATTACTATTGTATGCTTCCGATTTCATTAATCAATGCTATAGAGTTATAGCATTATAGATCTTCTTAATTCTTTTTTTATTATTAAAGATACAGTCAAAAATATACTGAAGCTTGACCCACAATTGCAAATCAATCAATCAAGCTTCCAATTAAAATGGATTACTTTTGTAGTTTTGTGTATAAATATTGAACTTTGACAGGCATTAATGGAATTCATTGAAATGTCACTCAGATCATAAGAGTTAAATCTTGATTTCAAGTCTGTCAAGCTTGGAGAAAAAGAGAAGAAGAGAGAATATTTGCTGGACAAGTTAGCAACAAAAGTGATGAAAAGAAAAAAAGCAGCTTGAAGACTGTTTTGAATTAAGAGAGAGATAGGGGACAAGACAAAAAGTGAGTGATCTCCAGTTATGAACAGTGTCTGAAAATGAAAAAAAGAATCTACGAACACTCTCTTCTTATATTGTTTCAGGATTGTGAATCTTGTTCCTCTTTTTTTTGTTTTTTTTTTTTGGTTGAGGGAGTCTCTCAATTCTGTTCTTTTTTTAATTACAGGTCAAAGTTTTCATGTCATCATCAGCTGCTGCTGCTGCTTTGCTTCAAATTGAAAAACAACCTCGGGATTCTCTTTTCTCTTTTTCTGTCCTAATAATAATATTCTATCAATTTGTCACTGATATGGTTCAGTGACTGGTGAGTCCCCCATGCTCAATATATTTCACAGGCTCATCAGTTTTCATGTTGCTTTCTGGCTTCTGAATTCTGATAATAAAAGCAGATTTGTTTAGACTTTTTTAGGAACACGATGTGTGTTTAATATTTTATTAAATTGGATTATTGGTGGGGATTGGATTTGGGATCATATAATTATAATATCTATTATCTTAGGCTCATATCACATGCTTAAAATAATCATATATGATGAACTTACAAATTACAATGAAGGGGAAAAATAATGATTCTTTGAGGTGTATCATATTGGTCCATAACTCTCTAAGACCCCGTTTGTTTCGTCGCATTGTATTGTATTAGGTAATTAAAATGTACTAAAATAATACAATACAGTGTTTGGTGTAAACACTGTATTATATTATTTTAGTACATTTTAATTGCTTAATATAGCAAACACCGTATTAACTAATACATTATATTTTGTGGTATTATGTTGTATTATATTAGAAAAAACACTTTTTTTTTTCTTTTTTTTTTCAACAAATATGGACTATTGTTGAAACATATGTTATGTTGTTAATATTTTTTTATAATTTCAAAATTATATAGGGACATATTTATTTTTTATATAAAAAATATTATTTATTAAAAAAAATTCAATTAAACTAAATATTTATTGATTTTTATATAAAAATATTTATCGATTTATTTATGGTAAGGATATTTAAAATTAATTATTAACTATTTTCTTAAAAAAAATATTGTATTTTTTAATATAATTTTTTTTTTAATAAAGTCATAGGAATAACTTAATACGATATAATGCAGTGCATCACCAGTCACAGGTTTATATTAATGATAATACAGTGCAGTGCAGTGCAGTACAGTACAATACAATACAATACAATTCAATACAGTGTGTCAAACGAGCTCTAAATTCAAATACATAGTGCAAAATAAATAAACGAACATAAACATGTAAACTATAGACTATAGAGGGACTTGAACCCAAGATTTTTGGTCAAACCAAGCTCCGGCAAACCCATCCCTCATTTTATTAAAAAAAATTTGTGGGTTACAGTGGGTTTTAATAAAAGATAAATCCAAAATCAACTCATTAATAGTCCGACTCAATAGACATAGACCCATCAACCATTTTTTACGATTGGGTTTATGTCGAATTAATGAGTTTGGTTTAATTCTGACAGATCTATCGGTAACCAAAAGTTTACAAGTTTAAGATGTTGAGTAAAGGTTCTAACATTGATATAAAGCTCTCTAGCTAACTTATATTGCATATAAACATTTTTTAACACATTGTTAGAATTATTAGATACCGGTGATAGTGTTGGATATTTTCCTAATTGTTTAAACTTTTTGGTTACTAACTATATCTACGAAACTCTAACTAATTAATGAGACCATGTAATCTTAATAGAAGCTTGGAAGTGGATAGATTGGTGAACCTGTTTTCAGGAGGTTAGGTAGATCCTATCTCAATTTCTCCAACAAACCCACTTCCAATTTGGCTGGTTGCATACAAAGGTCATGGCATGGACATGAAGAGCCTCCTTATCAGGTCAGTAAATTATTAGCTTTGATGATGAATTTCAATCACAATACAAAGCCAGCCAACCACCCACCATCTTATCTCTGAATCCTGAAGTAAAGGATTGAATTCTGAGGTATACATTGTCCTACAAGTATGAGGTAACTGCCTTTGCCTCTGCCTCTGTTTCATATAATGGGCACCGGAGGGACCACCGGTTCACACCACAGTCCATGAAGACTGAAATTATTGTCTCTCAACTGAAATTTATTATTTGTCCTCTCTATTAATATAGGTCACCTTCCTCCATCAAAATATATATCCCTCTAGAAACCTTATCACAATCTCTAAGATCACTACCAACAGGGTTTCCTACAATTTCTGGAGAAAACCTTAGTTACATCAGATACACTACTGAGTGGTGCATCCGGCCACTGAAGATTGAACATGAGGCGTAAAAATCTGATATAGCGGTCATATATCTAATCTTTAGTGGTCGGGTTATATAGAATATATGAAATTAATTCAAACGTAAACGTTATTCCGTGTAATTAACATAGATCGTGTAGTTTAAACCGAATCCAGATTCTCTTCGGCTATGTTCCATTATTGGGTAATCTCTTTCACAATAAAGAAGAATTTGACTGTCAATGAAGAGTAGGCAGGGCAGGGCTGCATAATCTATGGTGTAAGTGGTGGAAATGGTGGAATCTGTCACTATTTTAAACTGATTTGGTGAGAATGTCAGTGGTTTAATAAGTTAAGTTTAAAAGGCACCTATTATGGTGAACTACCAAAATTGCCCTTAGTTAATGATTTATGTTATTCTGTTTGGTCTTGTCTCTGTCCACACTTGCAAGAAAAACGTCAGTAAGATTTAACTCAGTTCAACTCTCGTCTCTCTACAAATAAAAGTTCAAGGTGTTGCCCCGACTTTCTTCTTCAGTAAAATAAGGTAATATTTCTTGATCCTGCTTGTTTGAATATTTCGAGCATTTTAGTATTTTGTTAAACTGAAGCCATTGTTATAATGTAAGAACTTTTCATTTTATTTTCGTGCCTTTCTGAAAAAAAATCGTGCCTTTTGGCTAAGGAATCGTGCCTTTTGGCTCATGAATCGTGCCTTTTTGGTCATGAATCGTGCCTTTTTGAAAAACCTGGGGTGCCTTTCTGAAAAAAAATCGTGCCTTTTGGATAAGGAATCGTGCCTTTTGGGTAAGGAATCGTGCCTTTTGGCTCATGAATCGTGCCTTTTTGGTCATGAATCGTGCCTTTTTGCTAAGAAATCGTGCCTTTTTGGTCATGGATCGTGCCTTTTTGCTAACAAATCGTGCCTTTTTGGTCATGAATCGTGCCTTTTTGCTAACAAATCGTGCCTTTTGGAAAAACCTTTCGTGCCTTTTTGCTCATGAATCGTGCCTTTTTGCTAAGAAATCGTGCCTTTTTGGTCATGAATCGTGCCTTTTTGCTAACAAATCGTGCCTTTTTGAAAAATCTTTCGTGCCTTTTTCAAACAAAATCGTGCCTTTTTGAAAGAAAATCGTGCCTTTTTGGTCATGAATCGTGCCTTTTTGAAAGAAAATCGAGCCTTTTTGAAAAAAATCGTGCCTTTTTGAAAGAAAATCGTGCCTTTTTGAACTGAAATCGTGTCATTTTTAATGGTTTGTGATTATTAATTTGACAGCCTCATGAATCGGGTTAGAATAGTAATATCTTACAACGGTCGATGGGAGCAGTTACTCGACGGAAGTCAGAGGTTCGTTGGATCTGATAACCGAGGAATGTATGTGTCAAAGAATTTGACTTACGATGAATTGGTGTCGATCGTGCATACTATTGTGAACTATGATGTAAGCAAATACAACGTTGATTTGTCATCAATATCAATGGTTCCTGGCAGTACGTGTCGCACATTTATAAGCAATGACGACGATGTCCAGTTTATGCTAGGGGAAGATCGAGTGATCCCTCAAGTATGTGTCAGTCTTATTGAGCGGACAGCTGGAGATGTGTTAGGGAATGATATTCCTCCTCCTGAAAATACCCTACAATTTGGATCCTTTAGTGGTAGCAACCAAGCGTTCACCCAAAGGAGTGGCAACGAAGGTGGGACAAACATGTTTGGTGTACCACAAGTTGTGGTCGACCATGCAGATGCGACTGAGACTCAATTTGGTGATGTGTTTGGTTGTCGAATTGAGCAGTATGATGCGCAGTACAATGAGCAGAACAATGACAATTACCCGAACCATGAGGTGGATAATGACGCAAATAATGAACATGTTGATGATTTGCAAAATGCGGATGAAGAGCATGCACATATGCAAACACATGGTAGACGTGTAGAAGGAATTAGTGGCACTGCACCAGCAGATATGCCTGGGACTTCCGAGGTCCGTTATAATGTGACAACATCTGATTCTGTTAATGCGACAACTTGGGTTATTCCGGGAGCAAATTCATACTCGTTTGGTACTGGTAGAAGCAGCACCTTGGAAGCTCAAGAACCGAGAACAATGATATATAAGGGTCAATTTTTCCCGAGTAAAAAGGATTTGAAGAGGCTAGTTGGCGATTTTGCGATGCGTAAGAACTTCGAATGGAAGGTGAAAAGGTCCAATAAGACAACTTTACATCTGGTTTGCATCATTGACGACTGTACGTGGAAATTAAGAGCGGTGAGGAGAGAAGAAGGGACTTACTTTCAAGTCAGAAGTTTTGTCAACGAACACACCTGTCCCTTGGAGGAGATTCACCGTCGCCATCGACAAGCTAGTGCAGTCACAATCGCAGAAGTTGTTGCACCTAGACTTCAACAAGCCGATGGTCGTCTGATGCGTCCGAAGGACATAATCGCCGATATGAAAACAATGTATGGCATCCAAATCATGTACAGTAAGGCACATGATGCCCTGCAATATGCATTGTCATTGACCTATGGAACGCATGAAGAAAGTTTCCAACTGCTGCCATCTTTTGCATACGTTCTGGAACAACAAAATCCAGGCACAATCACAGACTTACAGTGCGCAGATGATGGTAAATTCCTTTACTTTTTTATGTCGTTAGGGTCCTCAATTAGAGGTTTTCGGAGGTGTATGCGTCCTGTGATTGCAGTTGATGGTACCCATTTGAAGGGAAGATTCGGGGGTACAATGTTTGTGGCAACTGCACAAGATGGAAACGAACAGGTGTATCCAATTGCTTTTGGGTACGGTGACTCAGAAAACAACCTTTCATGGGAGTGGTTTTTGGAGTGCTTGAGAGGTGCCCTTGGTCATATAGATGATCTGGTTTTCATTTCCGATCGTCATGCAAGCATTGAAGCAGGGATTTCTAAAGTGTTCCCTTATGCAACCCATACCATATGTTGCTGGCATTTTGGTGAAAATATGAAGAAGCGATTCCACAGAAAAGATGTTGCCGACATAATGGATAACGCTGCTAGGTCGTACTGTGAAATCCAATACGATCGCCACATGGAGGAGTTACGTAGGTTGCACAAAGGTGCATACGATTATGCCATTGATGCCGGTCCACACAAGTGGTCCCGTGTTCATTGCCCCCAAAGAAGGTACAGGTTGATGACCACAAATGTTGCAGAGTGCATAAACTCATGCCTAAAATTTGCACGGCAACTGCCGTTGATGACACTGGCAGAGTTCATTCGGAATATGCTACAAAAGTGGTTCCACGATCGTCATACAAATGCACGATCAATGCGTCATCGATTGACCGACGCAGCACATCTTGTGATCCTTAAACGTGTCGAGAAATGCGGTTATATGACCGTAAATGCAGTTGACTGGAACATATTTTCCGTCAGACACAAGGGAAAACAGTGGACGGTTGACTTAGCCCGGAAGACATGCACATGCAACAAATTCCAAATGGACTTTTTACCATGTTCACATGCACTCGCAGCGGCAAGGTACATGACTCCGTCCATTTATTGCTTTATAGTACCCAAACGTGAATCTAACTGTGTTCATTGTTGTAGGGAGCGGAACGTGGATTTCACATCTCTATGTGCGGACTACTACAAAAGGGAGACACTAATTGATGCATACTCGGTTCCTATCATGCCTGTTGGTCATCCTTCTTCATGGGTAGTGCCATCCGACATCACATCACGGGTGGTTTTAAATCCAAGGGCGAAGAGACAATCCAGTCGCCCGATGGAGGGTCGACATGTCTCGTCTTCGGAGAGGATAACCACACAGTCGTGTAGAAGATGTGGACAACCAGGACATAACAGCAGGAAGTGTTCCAACCCGCCTATGGTTAATGAAGGTCCCAGTACTATTGTACCCGAACAATACCGTCGCAAGTGTAGCATCTGTCATTCAACTGGACACAACAAACAAACGTGCCCTCTGAAGGACTCTATCGTGGAATGAATGGAGTCTTATAAGAGGAGACTTGACCCCACGTCATAAATGCTGTCATGGAAGCGATTGAAGGGATGAGAGTTGCATTGGGTGCTGCTGTTGTGCTAAACTAGCTGTCTGTAGTGGCTTTTCCATCCTGGTCCCTATATATTGGCGCTCAAGATGCTGTTGTGACTGCTTATCCAACACTAGACGACAAGCATAATAACATATACAGTAGGCCAGAGTTAGTGATGTTTATTTGAGTGCAACGAGTTTCAGCTAGAGAGGACAAAAAGACGAACGATGCAATCATGTTAGGGCTTATGTTTTAGACATGTGTTTTAGATTTTAGCTGCTGTATTTTGTTTATTTCCTCAAGTCACCATACCAGTTGATATACTCATATATGGTATTTTTTAACTTTGTGTATGCTTTGATATATGTTCATATTTTAGAAATATTTTATGTTCGCAATTTTTTGTTAATTTAGTTGAACTTTGAACTGCAAACAACTTGAAATAAAAAAATAATAATTTCATTAACAACAGCTCTGTTTTGTACAACAACTACAATATCCTGGAGTTACAATAAACCTCGATGGCCATCTTTTGCCGGATGATGGGCATATCGGCTTCCGTCCAATCGAACGTATCCCTGTTCGCCGTCAGGTACTCAATCATTCTCAACGTATGGGCACCACAGTTTCCCCTGCAATTAACCACATGAACAACCATTAGCATTGATACAGTTCAAAACGGATTGGGATAGAATAACAACTTGAAATAGTCATACCCCAATTCCTGTTGGGGCACCCGGTCGGCTGACACGAATAACATCCGGAACGGCCCATCCTTCTTTCTGTAACTCTTGTCACCCGGTTGTCTGTTCCTGTGAAAGTGCACCGTATAGAGCTGCGAGGGTAGCAAATAGCGCAGACATGCAAACTGGGCATTCCTGTGCCTAAATGGGACCTCTCGTCTGAACGAGTCAAACACAAGAATGTGACCCCACTGCAGATCGATGCTGGCCATGACCCAATGCATACCTCCAACGTTGCAAGGAATCAGAACCTGCAGGTGTTTCTCCAAGGTGTTATTAAAACTCGAATAAACATGGATGCAAAACTCGAATAAACACTCACAAGGTCAACATCGTGCCAAGGCCGTATCCCTAACGGGAGCTCCCCACGGACCACCGCAAGCTCATCATGGGACCATGTCTGCCCAAACACGGACCAACCTGCTGGGGGTTTCCTCTCCGGACCAGTGCCGATTCTGTCCCATTGGTGATCTAACAATGTCTGAAACAAAATTAACCGAAACGTTAGGCAGAAGATGTATGAACACATCAATGTTGAAGCGAAAACCGTATAATATAACCACTTACAAAGAATTGGGAATCCAGTATGTTGATCCTCGAACCGTATACAGTGGGGTGCAATCGCTGACGCCTCCGGATAATCTTCAAGTATGCGTCAATGTGCTGAAAATTTGAACTTGTATTGTTAGGATTCAACCATTAACAACTGAGTTTTATAAAGACAGTTCAAGGAAGGAACATACCGTATCCTCCAACTCCATTAAGTTGGTTTGCAACCGGTGGAACCAAGTGATAGGAACACCAACTGGGTCGTGCAGATCCACATCACGTCTGCATAAGTAGGGAAAAAGTTACATAATACTGACTTACATATTTGTCGAAAAAAACTATAAACAGAATGTAATACTTACAATTCCCCCGACGTGCTCCTCTTGTAGTCTTCGTACGCCGCAAGCTGTTCAGGATGTACCAGTCCATGTGGATTCCATACATGTACCGGCGGCGGCATCACCCGTGCCCTCTTTGGTTGACAGGGGTCTGTGTATGGGCTCCGTTCCATCCAACCTCGACGTCGAATTCGGTCTCCACGCCTTAGGGGTGGGGGAGTCTGTTCCGGAACATGGGGATCGGTGCGGGCTGAGGAGGAACTCGGTCCCCGTTCATCGACCTGTGACCGTGGAATCCGGTCTCCATGCCTTAGGGGTGGGGGCGTCTGTTCCGGAACATGGTGATCGGTACGGGCTGAGGAGGAACTCGGTCCCCGTTCATCGACCTGTGACCGTGGAATCCGAATAATGAAATCTCTCCTCGACGAACGCCCAGAGGGGTCGACTGTGCTCTGGTCTATCGGAGGTCGCCGCTCGCTGGGATTGACTGGATGGGTACGCTGCGACGTGCGGTCAATGGATAGCTCCTGGATATCGACAGGATCATGCAGCAGCTGTGATGAGCGGTCTGGGGTGACTGCCTGCGACGGCCTATGCTCCAATAATGCTGTCTCTGTATCGCCGGGGACCGCCGGTTGTCCAAGTGCATCTGGAGCATCTGGAGCCTGCTGCTCAGGTACCGTGTCTGTAGTATGGGCCTCCCTATGTCTGGTCCCTGACCCTGTCTCATCATGATCAGTACCTGTCCTGCCTGTACTGAATGCTCCATCATAGTCATGAGGTGGTAGGTCATCGAACGGTGGATCCTCCTCCACACGCCCCTGCGACGGGGGACCCTGCGATGACGGGCCATGCGACGTCGGACCCTGCGACGACGGACCCTGAGAAGTCGGACCCTGTAGCGTCCGAATCATAGCCACCAACTCCTCATGCTGTGAATTTCTTTTCTCTTCATTCTTCTGGATAGCATCCATGACATCCGTCCGTAATGTTCGGACAGCATCCATCACTTCTGCTAATTTCTGCTCCCAGCCCTGAAAGGATTGCAGACTCTGTCAGTACTAAAACTATTAAGTCAATGGAAAGTAAATCAAAAGGTTAAAAAAACGGCTTATGTACCTGTGGATGCTCTTCAACGCCTTCAGGCTGCTGACCTTCAGGTGCAGGCCGTCTGGGCAATGTGAATCGTACCCGCCTACGCCTCACGGGAATAGGACTGCGAGCCTCCGGGTCTGAATCACTAGGTCTAGGTCGTGGTTGTCTCAGTTGACTGAAAGGTATCCGCCTAGACCTCGTGGGACTCTCACTACCTCTGTCAACCTCCGGGTCTGAGCCCTCCAGATCAGAAGGTCCAGAATACTGAGGATCCATATCACTAGGTCCGTAATATGAATCCTCTGTATCACTGGGTCCGGCAGTCCTATGTCGATCGGGAACCGGGCGGTCACGAGGTAAATCTGCGGCATCGTCATCATATAGACTGCCTCCCAGGTCTATGCCTTCGTAGTACCGTTGACGCCTCTCAGCCTCCGTAGGCACCAATTCAGCCCGAGCAAACATCTGCAATCGGAGTTATATCATTGTAATTGCAAACATACTGAAAATAATAAACATTAACAACATCAATACTTACCCTTTCAGTGAAAATCTTATCCAGCGTTTTCCCCCGCGGTCGCGCAGTCAACTCCCATTTCAGAATACGTGGAGGGGGTAGCTCGATTACCCTGCGTTCCCCACATTTGTGCTTATTGCTGCTAAGATCCGGGATAACCTCAAAAGCAAATATCTGCATAATAGATAACACATTAGTGAAATAAAATATTTTCTATTAAAGTACGGCTGCAAATTATAAATTCTCACCAATAATGCGTGCACTAGACCGTATATGTTATACGTCTCAGTGGTGTTATCCGTGGCCTGTTCTTGCTGTCGTTGTTCGGACCGCTGCCGTGGACCATCCAAAGCATGCTTCAAACAAGATATGGTCCGCCTATACACGTATGCGCCCCACGGGAACGCATCAAAAGCGTCCAAGTCCTCAACTAGCTGAAACTGCCATAATGGAATTTTATATCTCTCGTCCACCCCCATCAGTATCCAGTTCAGCAAAAACAATAATGACAGCTTCACCGCATCGTACTGCTGCTCAAAAACACCACTCCGCAGCACTGCTTTCAGGTCTTCATTCTCTACGACTCGACCCTGAAAATATCGGTCGTGTATGCCATTTTGTACCATCTCATAACTTGCTGGGTCGGGAATGATTCCGAACTTCAATCCGGTGATTACACAAAACTCAACCTTCGAGAACCGGACCGTATGCTTACCCAACAAAAATCTCATCTCATCTTCCGGGCCGTCGTGATTCAACTCGCGCAACAGCATCCGATGGACAATTCCAGCAGAAAAATTCATCTCCTGATGCATGTCAAGTAAATGACCGAAGCAAGACTCAGTAAACCGACGACGGTCTTCCATCCGAAGAAGTTCAGGTACACTTTCAAGTGCGTTGTGGACATCTTTAATGTCATTCACATGGTCATGCCGAGTAATTTTTCCCTGGAACCATTCTCCCACAGGGATTTTCAGGAAATCCTTCAGATTCACCCTCTGCATATTCACAAAAAAAAAAAAAAACATAAGTACAAAAAGGCACGATCATAGTTCAGAAAGGCTCGAATACAGTACAAAAAGGCACGATCACAGTACAAAAAGGCACGATCACTATACAAAAAGGCACGATCACACTATAAAAAGGCACGATCACTATACAAAAAGGCACGATCACACTATAAAAAGGCACGATCACTATACAAAAAGGCACGATCACAGTGCAAAAAGGCACGATCACAGTGCAAAAAGGCACGATCACACTACAAAAAGGCACGATCACACAACAAAAAGGCACGATCACTATACAAAAAGGCACGATCACAGTGCAAAAAGGCACGATCACAGTGCAAAAAGGCACGATCACAGTGCAAAGTTCAAAAAGGCTCGATTACAAAACAAAAAGGCACGATTACAATACAAAAAGGCACGATTACAATACAAAAAGGCACGATTACAAAACAAAAAGGCACGATCTCAATACACAAACGCTCGATTACAATACACAGTTTATAAAGGCACGATTACAACACAAAAAGGCTCGATTACTATACCAAAAGGCTCGATTACAAAACATACTTCAAAAAGGCACGATTACATCACAAAAAGGCTCGATTATATCACAAAAAGGCACGATTACATCACAAAAAGGCACGATTACAATACACAGTTCAAAAAGGCACGATTCAACTACAAAAAAGGCACGATTCAACTACAAAAAGTCACGATTCAACTACAAAAAGGCACGATTCAACTACAGAAAGGCTCGATTCAACTGCAAAAACCTACATCTTCATCGTTTTCAAACAAATTTTTTTCCAAAAATAAAACCCTAACCCTAACCTGATCTTATTCGAAAAAGAGAGAATGAATATGCTTACCTCACTCCTTCTGCTTCGCCGTTCAACCCTCGTCGACATCGCTACTGTTCCGGTGGTCACCGTCGGATTTTGGTTCTCGTGGCCGTCGGTTTCTCGGTCAAAGCTTTTTCTTTGAACGTTTGAAAAATCTCACAAAGCGACAAATGAAGGGTATTTTTGTCTGGTGACCGTAAATGGTGCCTTTTAAACTTAAGTTAATAAGTTGGTGACTTTTCCCCAAAAGGCACCCCATTAAGTGCTATTTAAATTTCGAGCCCTGGTGTAGTGTGTATTGTATGGGGTATATATATTAATATAATTACTTTTTTGTCATCCATCTTCACCACCCAAGTCTCCAATTTTTTTTATTTGAAGCTCACCTAATTTATTTTTTTATTTGATGCTCACCTAAATTTTTTTGAACACTAATTGAGATTAATTCAAAAGTATTGAAGATGGGTTTTGGTTCTTTAAAATTGAAGATCAAAAATTGGATCTTTATTTCACTATTTGATTAAAATATTATTTTCTCTTTCCATCTCCTTTTTCACTTTTTAAATTAAACTATCCACAAAGTACAAATGTTATAAAATAACATATAAAACTATATTTTTATGTTGTTTTGTATTAAAAAATTGATTTACCATTAATTAATACGAGATTATACCAAAACACACATGAACAATTTAGTTGTCCATGTGCCTCGACAAACATGGTCAATGATATGTGTTTTTTTTCTCTTTTTTTTTTTTTTCTTGGTATCAAGGATCTAGAGATACACGTTTGGGGAATGGGGATAGATATAGGTCCCCCCACCCCCATCTCCATCCCCACTTTCCATACCCTTCCCCCATCTCACCCCCCGTCTGGGTAGGATTCGAACCGTTGACGTTAGCCTCATATCTGTCCTTTTACTAACAGAACTCAACGCCTTGAGGGCTGGCCACATGGGAATTGCCAAGGGTAGAACCAAGGACTTGGGTTTCATCCCAAGCCTTGGACCACCAAGGTAACCCCCTTGTGGTTTGGTCAAAGATATGTTATTAACTTGTAAAAGTAAAATAAAATAAAATATAAATTCAGAATCTTTTTTAAATGAAAAAGATACTTGGAGATGAATATCAATTTGTATTAAGTCATTTATTTCTTCAAAATATTACACCCCACCCCCCCAAAAAAAAAAAAAAAAAAAAAAAAAAAAAAACAATTATTGTTAGATTATATCTGTTTTATTATTATTATTTTAGACAATCTGCAAAATACTTTATGAAAGATGGTTTTGAAAGACATGTGAAATTATTTTCTTATTTTTGATTTTATAAATCAATTTTTGTGAAACTTTATATACTCTTTTAGAGGTACATAAGATTATAAAGGTAAAATGTTGTCAATTTTTTTCTTTGTAAAATAAAATCGGTGGGTATATAATTTATTCAAACCAAAATCTTTCAACTTATGTGAGTTGCAAGATTTCAAAGAAATTATGACATATAAACTTGAGATCGGTTGTATTAGGGATTCTTTGTAACATGATAAGATCATATGCTACAGACACAATAAAAAAATAGGAACTTCTACGACAAACACAAACCTGAGTTTTACCATTAGTATGACCTGAATAACAACTCTTACAATACAACAGAAAAGTTGGGAGACTTAAACATTGATCAACAAATATGAAAGAAGAAGAAATGTATAATCATTCAACCAAGAGTAGATATACGATGAACATTTACAATTTAATTCATTTTTCTTTTCCTTTTTGTAAAAATTCAATTATAGATTTGATTGTACCTGTGTTCGTATAAAAATTCAAATCGATACGGATTCAAATTAACTTGGATTGATTGAGACTGGTGTGATGAAGCCATGTGTTGGGGTGAACCAGGCTGTCTCCATATGGCCCCTTACAAGACTGATCATCATCAAGCTCCACTCTCTCTCCACACTCATTGATTTTTTACTGCTGTTTAAGTCTTTTATATGAAATCTCTTTCAAGTCTTATGAAATCAAATTTAACAGTAATTGATCTGTCGAATGATGTTATTAATTATGATTAATATAATTATAATTACTAGCAAATCCCTTTTACCTCTGGTTAGTCTTAATTGCAAAATGCAAATAGACCCCCACCGGCCACCGTCCAGTTCAGAATATATAAGGAAATATCTTTTTTAATAATTAAAGTTTCTGTTAAAGGTTTTCACTTTCTTAAAAGAATTTGTACAATTTACAGAAGTTTAGAAATATATATATGATAAATTTCAATATTATTAAATATGTATAACTGTCTATATGTAAATTTTATCAATAAGGTTCAGAGATCTATCAGGACTTGCCGAGATCAAGTACTATATACACTGTATACATAATGAGATCGATTTGAACATTATATTAGAAACATGGAATAATAGATACACACCATTTGAACTAAATACGAGGAGTGAACAATTCTAAATTTCTTTTTTTCGATCAACAAGAAAGAATTCGTAAAATTTAAGTTAATATAATCAAAAACATTCAAAATCAAAAATTTTAACTTTAATTGAAAACAAAAGTTGATAAATTAGAGATCTAACTAGCACATGAAAAAACTAGTGTATATATATACTTGAACTCAACTTTAAAAGAATTGGAATTAAAATTTCCAATATTATTATTACATTTATAAGTCTCCTTCACAATGACATAGACACATAATCTTTATTTATTTTTTTACAATATCTATTAATCCGTGACTAGATTTTTTTTTTTGAAAGCTTTTACTATCGGTAGAATTCGAACCGCTGACATGTGAGTCATTTACCTAAACTCTAAGTTCGTCCATCTACTAGCTGAGCTACACCCTTGTTGACACATAAACACATAATCTTATAAGCTATGTAGTTAGCATTTGGAAAGCTAGGAAGCACTTTAATCTAAACTTCAGAAAGCAAATCCAAGTAGAGCACATCTTAGATCAAGCTCCCATGCAATTGCTGCGATAATATCTATCATTTATCTTCTTCTTCTTCTTGGTTTTTTTTTTACAGACAAAAAATATCTCAGTTTCATTTTTTTTATTATTGTAAATTACAGAGAAAAAAGATGTCTTGTTCCTTGTGTAAGTAAATTACCCAACTTCTCTCTCTCTCTCTCTCTCTCTCAGTGTACTTTGTTCATTTATCTTCTTCTTCTTCTTGGTTTTTTTTTTACAGACAAAAAATATCTCAGTTTCATTTTTTTTATTATTGTAAATTACAGAGAAAAAAGATGTCTTGTTCCTTGTGTAAGTAAATTACCCAACTTCTCTCTCTCTCTCTCTCTCTCTCTCAGAGTGTACTTTTGTTTTTCATTATAAAAATAAAAGTTCAAAACAGCTCACACTCACTCACAATACTTTGAGGAGTGAAGCCTCCTGAAACAGCAAGCAAAGCTACTCTCACTCTATCTCTCAACTGCCTGTCTACCACTTTAACTCTCCTTAAACATGCTTTAATGCAATGTCAAATATTGTACCAAATTTGAAATATACTACACTTTGTGTCAAAATATATCATATGTCAAATTTGGAACAGCAATAAATGCTGTTTTTTCAATTACAAAAATATTATTTTATAATTGTATTGAATGTATTAATTGTTGACTTTTATATTTTTAAATAATAAAATATATTATATAAATTAAATGCATTAATTATATTAGTTAACTTATATAATTTTAAATAATTAAAAAATAAAAATAGCATTTCAAATAAAATTATACATTAAAGTACAATATTAAAATGATGTGTCAAATATAACATTTTACTATTTTTTTTTTTTTTTAATTTAGCATTCACATTATCATATCGATCGAAGATGATCTTAGCATTTGGCTATATGCAAGAAACTATCATTCAACCATGTATCGAACATCCTTCCAAAAAAAAAAAAAAAAACCATGTATCGAACTTCACAATATTTGATTACGCAGTTCAAGAATAGAATTAAATTATATATAAATATATAAATATGGTCCCAACGTTATTAATTAACCTGACATTATAATAATATTGCATTGGTAAGGGAACCAACACCACTAATTAAAAGGACGTGTGAATTTGTCGGTTGGAAACAAGTCGAAAATGCAGAAGATGTCAAGTAGTTCAGCCAAAAACACACACATTCTGGTGATTCCATATCCAGCTTCTGGTCACATTCTTCCACACATAGACCTAATCCACCAACTAGTGATCCGAGGAGGACTAGACATCACAGTGTTGGTGACACCCAAGAATGTTCATTTCCTCAACTCACTTGTCTCTTTACACCCAACTATCGAAACCCTAGTCCTCCCTTTCCCTTCTCACCCCAACATCCCTGCTGGTGTAGAGAACATGCAAGATGTGACTATCGACTCTTTCGCTGATATATCCATTGCTTTTGGCCAACTCTGTGACCCTATTATCCACTGGTTTCGTTCTCACCCTTGTCCTCCTATTGCCATCTTCTGTGATACTCTCTTCAATCCTTGGACTCATCGTTTGGTGTCCACTCTTGGGATCAAAACTATTGGGTTCATGCCAACAAATGCACAATTTTTTTTTAATTGTTTCTCTCATCTTGATTCTACACCCTCTTTCGCTAACGAAATTACTCTTAAGACCAAGGACAACTGGGGACTGCTTATCAACTCATTCACAGAGTTGGAGGGAGATGAGAAATTTAAGAGTATCAAAGGGTTCATGAAGCATGATAGGGTTTGGGGTGTGGGGCCTTTGATACCGATCAAAGCTGGTGACAAAGAGAGAGGTGGGCCATCTTCAGTGCCAACAGATGAGCTGATGGCGTGGCTGGATTCGTGCCAGGTGGACAAATCAGTGGTGTACGTTGGGTTTGGAAGCCAGATCAGGTTGAATAGACAACAGATGGAAGCTTTGGGTAATGCATTGGAGAAGAGTGGAGTGAGGTTCATCTGGGCTGTGAAAAATGATCATGATCATGTGGTGGTTCCATTAATTCCAAGTGGGTTCGAAGATCGTGTGGCTGGGAGAGGTCTTGTGATCAGAGGGTGGGTCCCACAAGCTCTGATACTCAGTCACCGGGCAGTTGGGTCCTACTTGACTCACTTCGGTTGGGGCTCAGTGCTCGAAGGGCTCATCGGTGGGGTGCTATTGCTTGCATGGCCAATGCAAGTTGACCATTTTTCAAACGCAGCTATGCTTGTCGATCAAATGGGTGTAGCCATTCGAGTTTGTGAGGGTTTGACTTCAGTTCCTGACTCGGAAAATCTTATGAAAATCTTCACTGAGTCAATCAAAGAGGATCGGTCTGAAAGAATTGCATGGATGAAGCTACGTGAGAAAGCTTTAAATGCTATCAAAATAGGTGGGAGTTCTTACAAGGCTATGGATGACTTTGTCACACAACTTCAATCTAACTTGATGATCGATTAATCAATCTGTTTTACAGATTTCAGAAACCAGGTTCTGGATCACATGCATTGGAAATCAACTTCTTTTTTGCTTTGGAAATAAATTTTGGTTTTCAATAAATTGGACTTATGGTCTCGCTAGTTTGTTGCATGTTTAGATATCAGATATCTTGGACATGTGTTGCAAACAAAAATACACCCAAATTCGATTTTAGCAGAGAGATCAAATTAAAATAAGACTTGAATACAAAAAAAGTTATGGTGTAATGTAACAAATATCGTTCAACTAACACGTGGAAATACCATGTTTCGTAACTTTATAAGGTGCGTTTAGCACGGGCATGGGCAGGGCCGGCCCTGGGCCTGGTTTTCAGGGGCACCCGCCCAGGGCCCATCCTTTAAAAGGGCCTATATTTACTTGTAATGAGTTATTATTGAGTTTTATATATATGGGTTGAAATTTAAAATGGCCCAATAAATATATTTTGCTTCAGATAAAAGAAGGCCCAAGTATTTGTTTTAAACAAAATCCAACAATTACATAAACAAAAAACAAAATAAAAGGGCCCTCAAGTATTTCTCTAATGTCCATTTTTTTTTTTTTTTTTTTTAGACAATTAGACCAGCCATTGCATCTCTTTCTCTCTCACTTTTTACAGGGTTTCATCACTTATTCACGTTTTCCCCCTTTTTTTACTACTGATTCTTATCCCTTTTATATAATAAAAATGAACATCCCAAAATACATCATTAAAATTACAATCAAACCAAAAACTTGTGGATCCATGTCCCTTTTTTTTTTTTTTTTATTTATTTATTTATTTTTTTTACTATTGATCCATGTCCCTCTTATGTAATGAAAATAAACATCCCATCATTATCATATATTTAATACTTGTTGCGATATTGAGTAATGGTCAAGAGTATAAATCAAAGTCTGATTCAATTATAGGTTTTTGTCTTTTGATGAACAAATTACTCCTAATATTAAGAGTTGATTGAAAACAATAAATTTATAACTAAAAAAAAAAAAAAATCCAAACATTTGTATATATATATATTTATACAGTCTTTCTATTATCAGTTCGAACTGACAAAAGTTATATCAGTTCCTTGTATGTGGGCCACTGGATTTAAATACTTTGACTGACAAGTGCATACAGCCAAGTCAAAATATTTAAATCCAGTAGCCCATATGTAAGGAACTGATATAACTTTTGTCAGTTCGAACTGATAATAGAATTTCTGCATATTTATACATCCAAACATATACCCGTGATCAAATTGAGTGTACGTATTAAGAGTTCATTGAACTTAAAAAGGTCCAAACATTTGTAAAAAAAAAATTTTTAAAAAAAAAAAATCAAAACATATGTACGTAGTCAAATTCAGTTTTATAAAGCACTAATATGGAGATTCTTGAATCTAATTGAAGTTGTAAAGTGGACTTTAAGGAGGATGAATGCAATGAGAAAAAACAACGTCAACCATTTGGAATATACTGGTTTGATGAGTATTATGAATTATATATTTTTAGAATTTTTCACTATTACATAAATTGGGGTTTTTTTAGGGAGGGAGAAGACTCAAATCTACAACCTTGTGGTAGATGTGTGATGGGTTCTACCACCAAACTAACCTCATCTCATTATAAATTTTGTATTTTGATGGTATAAAACCCAATTTAAAACGGTTTAAGTATATTATCAAAGTAACAAAACATAAAACAATTTTCGATATTGGTACCGCATAAACTATATACTACGAAAAAACATGTTATATTTATTTGTACGGAATTGAACAAGGGGGCCCATTTTAAATTTTTCACCCTGGGCCTCCAAAAACTCAGGACCGGCCTTGGGCATGGGACATGATAAGTGGGACGGGACAGGACAAGTTGTTCTGTATTGTGTTTGAAAGGCTTGGGACAGAACTGTGGACTGTACTATTATACGTTTAGTATGGCTAGGACAAGACAGGACAAGAGGTTCAAATGACCAGAGAACATCTCTTATATAGATAACAACATATATTATAATATTATATATTAATATATAATTATATCAAATAATAAAATATATAATATATAATAATATATAACATATTATTATATATTATTATTATTTGACATATATTATATATATAATAATATGATATATTATATTATTACATATAATATAATATATATATATATATATATATATATAAAGATATATATATATATATATATAATATTAAATATCAGTACATATAGAATATAGAATATATATAATAATATAAATATTATATAATGTATATAATATATATGTTACAATATATATATATTAATAATATATATTATATTATATATATCCTATATAATAATAATAATAATAATAATAATAATAATAATAATAATAATAATAATAATAATAAATGATATGTTAAATATTATTATATATAATTGTATGGGTAATAATATTATTATATATGTAATATAATATATATATATATTATATTTTATATTTATATTACATATATATTTTATATAATATATACGTATTATTATAATATATATATCATATATATTATGTGTTAATATATATATATATATATATATACATATTATAATAATGTGTTTATATTATAATAATATATATATCTTATATATAATAATAATGTTTAATATATCATATATTATATATGTTACAATATATTAGATAGTATTAAATATAATAATCTATATAATAATATTCAATATATCATATATATATATATATATATATGATATATTGAATATTATTATATATAGGATATATATATATATATAACATATAATGTATTAGGTATGATTGTAATTGTTTGAAAATTTAAAGGGTGAATTGGTCTTTTTGACACTTGTCCCATGTCATAGGACAAGTTGTCCTAGGGTCTTGGGTGGGATAATTTTTTGTGATTTTTGTCCCACCTTGTCCCGTCATGTCCCATGCTAAGGACGCGTCAAACGTGGGATAAGAACAAATTGTCCCATGTTGTCCTATCCTGTCCCTGCGTACTAAACGCACCCTAATTGGTGTTGAATGGTAAGTCATTGGGCTCGCCATATCAATTTAGGTCCAATACTGCTTAGAAAGAAATGAATTTCGAGGCCCATAAAGCCCACAATCAGCGACTCAGTTTTAAAAGGCCCAAAAAGCCTTCATGATTCGACATCGAGTCAACCTTGAACTGATAGGACTTCTTTTGTACACCATGGATGGAACACTGCTTGAAGACAACATAAGAGGCATGTCATCAACTTCAACCTCCTCTCTATCTCTCTCCGACCTCCTCTCTACCTAACAAAGTTGGGGTTCAATTCCAAACTGATTTAACCGAAACCAGAGTCCGATGAAATTGGTTAGAAATGTTAATCCATAAATTTTGCATTATGTACATACGAGGTGGTTATCCACAAGGTATTATTTGCTTTGGTTCATTGGATCTCATAGTTTTATCTTGAAATGGCTCACGTGGGGTTAAGGCTACTAAGAAACTATCCTAACAACATTATTTGTCATCTCATCCAAATGTCTCACTGTAATTTAATTTTTTTTCTAATCCCCAAGAATTTCCCCTTTGAAAAGGCCCAAAAAGCCTTCTTGTTCATCGAGTCAACCTTGAACTGATATGATTTCTTTTGTACACCTTGGATGGTTCACTGCTTGAAGACAACATAAGAGGCATGTCATCAACTTCAACCTCTTCTCTACCTGACAAAGTTGGGTTCGGTTCTAAACCGATTTAATTGAAACCATGGGCTAGTGAAATCGGTTAGAAACGTTAACCCAGAAATTTTGCATTGGGCACGTACGAGATAGTCATTCACAAGGTATTGTACATTTTGACCCATTGAACCTCACGGTTTTATCTTGAAAGGACTCTCGTGGGGTTAAGGTTATTGAGAAAATATCCTAACAACATTATTTGTTGTCTCGTCTCATCCGAATGACTCACTATAATTTACCCTTTTTTCTAATACCCAAAGAATCTCTCATTTTCTCAGTCTCTCTTCAATGTCTTTTGGGGACATCAAAAATATAAACAGACCAATAACAAGGCAACAAGTTGTTGTTCTTGTAATTAAGGAGTAGCTGATTTGTAATTCTATATTACTCTTTTATGCTTCTGATTTCATTATAGATTTTCTTAATTCTTTTTTATCATTAAAGATACAGTCAAAAATATACTCAAGCTTGACCCACAATTGCAAATCAATCAATCAAGCTTAAATGGATTACTTTTGTAGTTTTGTGTATAAATATTGAACTTTGACAAGCATTAATGGAATTCATTGAAATGTCACTCATATCATAAGAGTTAAAACTTGATTTCAAGTCTGTCAAGCTTGGAGAAAAAGAGAAGAAGAGAGAATATTTGCTGAACAAGTTAGCAACAAAAGTGATTAAAAAAAAAAAGCAGCTTGAAGACTGTCTAAAGATTGTTTTGAATTAAGAGAGAGATAGGGGACAAGACAAAAAGTGATTCATCTCCAGTTATGAACAGTGTCTGAAAATGAAATAAAGAATCTACAAACACTCTCTCTTCTTATATTGTTTCAGGATGACAGGATTGTGAATCTTGTTCCTTTTTTTTTTTTTTTTTTTTTTTTTTTGGTTGAGGGAGTCTCTCAATTCTGTTCTTTTTTTAATTACAGGTCAAAGTTTTCATGTCATCATCAGCTGCAGCTGCTAGCTGCTGCTTTGCTTCACATTGAAAAACAACCTCGGGATTCTCTTTTCTCTTTTTCTGTCCAAATAATAATATTCTATCAATTTGTCACTGATGTGGTTCAGTGACTGGTGAGGAGTCTCCATGCTCAATATATTTTACAGGCTCATCAGTTTTCATGTTGCTTTCTGGCTTCTGAATTCTGCTACTAAAAGCAGATTTGTTCCGACTTTTTTAGGAACATGATGTGTGTTTAATATTTTATTAAATTGGATTATTGGTGGGGATTGAATTTGGGATCATATAATTATAATATCTATTATCTTAGGCTCATATCACATGTTTAAAATAAGAGTGACGATATTTGCACCCCTTTAAAATTATATGTACACCCAAAATTTATATATTTTTGAAATTTCAATATTATCCTTAAATGATGTGATTAATATTTTAATTAAAAAACATAATAATTTTATAACTATTTTACTGTTTTTAATTGTTAAGTAACTAAACAAAACCAAAAAAAAAAAAAAAAAAAAAAAAAAAAAAAAAAAAAAAAATCAATAAAGAAAAACAAAATCCAAATTAAAAAGTGCAGTCCAAACCTAAAAAAACAGCCTCCTCCATTAAAAAGTAAGGAGATCGAAGGCTAGTTCTTCCCAAAAACAAAGAAAAAAAAAATCTCATATCATTTTCTTTTAAATCTCATATCTAATAATAATTTTAACTTCCTTTCTTGTGCAATAATCGTGATATGTCTACCCTTTTATTGCTGTAAGTTTATTAGGTTTCTTAGTGCTATAATTTTAATTATATATAAATATGTATAATTTATTTATTTAAATAGTTCTTTTTTATAGTATTTAAATAGTTATTTTAAAATTAAAAGAAAGGGCATATTTGTAATTTGTGGGGTGTTCTTACAAAATTTCATTTTTAAATTTTTTTTAATGGGGTGTAAATACAAAAAAGAGTGTACAGACAGTTTTTAAGGGGTGCAAATATCGTAACTCTTAAAATAATCATACAATTAAGGGGAAAAATAATGATTCTTTGAGGTGTATCGTATTGGGCCATAACTTTATAAGCCCGTTTGTTTCGCCACATTGTATTGTATTAGACAATTAAAATGTATTAAAATAATACAATACAGTGTTTAGTGTAAACACTATATTGTATTATTTAAGTACATTTTAATTGTCTAATACAGTAAACACCGTATTAGCTAATACATTATATTTTGTGGTATTATGTTGTATTGTATTAGAAAAAACATTTTTTTTTTCTTTTCTTTTTTTTCAACAAATATGGAATATTGTTGAAATATATGTTATGTTATTAATATTTTTTTTATATATAAAAATATGATTTATTAAAAAAATTCAATTAAACTAAATATTTATTGATTTTTATGTAAAAATATTTATTGATTTATTCATGGTAAAGATATTTAAAATTAATTATTAACTATTTTTAAAAAAAATATATTATATTTTTTAATATAAAATTTTTTCAATAAAGTCATATGAATAGCTTAGTACGATATAATATAGTGCATCACTAAACACAAGTTTGTATTAATGATAATACAGTGCAATACAATTCAATACAGTCCAACAAGGTGTGCCAAACGAGCCCATACACAATGCAAAATAAATAAACGAATATAAGCATGTAAACTATAGACTATAGAGGGACTTGAACCTAAGATTTTTGGTCAAACCAGGCTCCGGTAAACTCATCCCTCATTTTATTAAAAATAATCCATAGTGGGTTTTAATAAAAGATAAACCCAGAATCAACTCATTAATAGTTTGACTCAATAGAGATAGACCCATCAACCATTTTTTACGAATGGGTTTATGTCGAATTAATTAGTTTGGTTTAATTCTGACTGGTCTATCGGTAACCAAAAGTTTAAAAGTTTAAGATGTCGAGTAAAGTTTCGAACATTGATATAAAGCTCTCTAGCTACATATAAACATTTTTTTAACACTTGTTAGAATGATTAGATACCAGTCCTAATTGTTTAAACTCTTCGGTTACTAACTATATCTACAAACCTCTTAACTAATTAATGAGACCATATAATCTTAATAAAAGCTTGGAAGTGGATAGATTGGTGAACTGTTTTCAGAAGGTTAGGTAGATCCTATCTCAATTTCTCCAACAAACCCACTTCCAATTTGGCTGGTTGCATACAAAGGTCATGGCATGGACATGAAGAGCCACCTTATCAGGTCAGTAAATTATTAGCTTTGATGATGAATTTCAATCACAATACAAAGCCAGCCAACCACCCACCATCTTATCTCTGAATCCTGAAGTAAAGGATTGAATTCTGAGGTATACATTGTCCTACAAGTGTGAGGTAACTGCCTTTGCCTCTGCCTCTGTTTCATATAATGGGCACCGGAGGGACCACCAGTTCACACCACAGTCCATGAAGACTGAAATTATTGTCTCTCAACTGAAATTTATTATTTGTCGTCTCTATTAATATAGGTCACCTTCCTCCATCAAAATATATATCCCTCTAGAAACCTTATCACAATCTCTAAGATCACTACCAACAGGGTTTCCTACAATTTCTGGAGAAAACCTTAGTTGCACCGGATACACTACTGAGTGGTGCATCCGGCCACTGAAGATTGAACATGAGGCATAAAAATCTGATGTAGCGGTCATATGTCTAATCTTTAGTGGTCGGGTTATATAAAATCTATGAAATTAATTCAAACGTAAACGTTATTCTGTTTAATTAACATAGATCGTGTAATTTAAAATCGAATCCAGATTCACTTTGGCTATGTTTCATTATTGGGTGAAGAGTAGGCAGGGCAGGGCTGCATAATCTATGGTGTAGTGTGTATTGTATGGGGTATATATATTAATATTATTAATTTTTTGTCCACCATCTTCACCACTCAAGTCTCCAATTTTTTATATTTGAAGCTCACCTAATTTATTTTTTTATTTGATGCTCACCTAAATTTTTTTGAACACTAATTGAGATTAATTCAAAAGTATTGATTTATTGAGGATTTTAGTTATATATGATACCAAAACCAAATTGACAAGAAATTAATTGGTCAAAATTCTAAACACAAAAAAAAAAAAAAAAAAAAAAAAAAAAGCACGGTTTGTGATCGAAAAAGCAAATTTGAAGGAGGAGATTTTTGTGGGTTTGTGTCCTATAATGAGGGGGTCCTTTTTGTCACTATTCAAACATCTTTTAAAAGTTGTAAGGAAAACATATAAAGAAGCATTTTTATTTTTTTCTAAATGGGTTAGGCTTTTGAGGAAGAGAATCAATGATTTGGTTTCTAAAGAAGGGCCCAACTCAAGATAATTTAATTGCTTAAAATCAGCTTTTAATTTTTTTTTTTTCATTTTTAAGAAGTGTTTTTTTTTTTTTTTTTTTTTTACTTGTCTCCATGACTCCATCATTTGCAGTGAGCAATTTTGAGTTGTTTAGTGATGCTTTTAGCTTTTTCTTTTTCTTCGATTTTATTATTATTATTATTATTTTTAACAATATCTATTGATGGGAGAACATATATTTTTTTTTGAAAGCTTTCATAATTGGTAGAATTCGAGCCACTGACTTGGGAGTCATTTACCTAAACCTCAAACCCGTCCATCTACCAGCTGAGCTACGACCTTGTTGGTTTTTCTTCGATCTATATTACTATTTCTTCATGGGTCCATCAATTAAGAGAAAATTAATGTCATTGATTTCCTCTTGTTTTTAGTTAAATATAGATAAATCTAAATTAAAAATTCATGAAATTTTTCCTAAAAACGAGGTTATAGACATAATTTATGGTTAAAAGTTAAAACACAATTGTAGAATATATATATATATATATAAAGATTTGAAGCAGAGTATGCAGTGATTCTTATTTCTCAAGATTTGAGCCTTGACTTAACGAGACAATTTGTCCAGTTTAATTAATTTTAAAATTAAAACAAAACTAGGATTCCAAATTCCAATAATAAACCTATCCACAAAGTACAAATGTTATATAATAATATATAAAACTACAGTCGTTCTATTATCAGTTCGAACTGACAAAGTTATATCAATTTCTTGTATGTGGGTCACTAGATTTAAATACTTTGACTGACAAGTGCATGCACCCAAGTCAAAGTATTTAAATCCAGTGGCCCACATGCAAGGAACTGATATAACTTTTGTCAGTTCGAACTGATAATAGAATTTCTGTATAAAACTATATATATTTTTTTAGGATAACACTTGGGTGCTGACCGATACTGACCAACCCAATGGTTGATTGGCACGTAACTCAAAACAAGAAGAAAAATGTAAAAAGTGAAAGAGTTTTGGCCATGTGGCAACACCCCATTGGGTGGTTAGTATACTTGAGTACTGACCGGTCAATAACCAAACATTTTCCTTTTTTTATGTTGTTTTGTATTAAAAAATTGATTTACCATTAATTAACATGAGATTATTCCAAAACACACATGAACAATTTAGTTGTCCATGTGCCTCGACAAACATGGTCAATTATATGTTATTAACTTGTAAAAATAATAACATATTTTATTTTATTTTATTTTTACAAGTTTTTTTTTAATTCAAAAAAAAAAAAAAAACTTGCAAAAATAAAATAAAATAAAATATAATATAAATTTAGATTTTTTTTAAATGAAAAAAATACTTGGAGATGAATATCTATTAGTATTAACTATTAACTCATTTATTTCTTCAAAATATTACAAAAAAATAAAATAAAAAAAACAATTATTGTTAGATTAAATCTGTTTTATTATTATTATTTTAAGACAATTTGCAAAATACTTTATGAAACATGGTTTTGAAAGACATATGAATTTATTTTCTTATTTTTGTTTTTATAAATCAATTTTTGTGAAACTTTATATACTCTTTTAGAGGTACATAAGATTATAAAGGTAAAATGTTGTCAATTTTTTTCTTTGTAAAAAAAAAATCGGTGGGTATATAATTTTTTCGAACAAAAATCTTTCAACTTATGTGAGTCGCAAGATTTCAAAGAAATTATGACATATAAACTTGAGATCAGTTGCATTAATTCTTCGTAACATGACAAGATCATCTGCTATAAACACAATAAAAAATTACAAACCCGAGTTTTACCATTAGTATGACCCGAATAACAACTCTTACGATACAAGAGAAAAGTTGGGATACTTTTTTTTACTTAAACATTGATCACAAATACGAAAGAAGAAGAAAAGTATAGTCATTCAATCAAGAGTAGATATACGATGAACATTTACAATTTACTTCATTTTTCTTTTCCTTTTCGTAAAAAATCAATTATAGATTTCATCGAACACACGATTTACTTCATTTTTCTTTTCCTTTTTGTAAAAAATCAATTATAGATTTCATCGTACGTGTGTTCATATAAAAATTCAAATCATGAAGCCATGTGTTGGGGTGAACCAGGCTGTCTCCATATGGCCCCTTACAGGACTGATCATCATCAAGCTCCACTCTCCATACTCATTGATGTTTTTTTTCTGCTGTTTAAGTCTTTTATATGAAATCTAGCTCTTTCAAGTCTTATGAAATCAAATTTAACGGCAATTGATCTGTCGAATGATGTTATTAATTATGATTAATATAATTATAATTACTAGTAAATCCCTTTTACCTCTTGTTAGTCTTAATTGCAAAATGCAAATAGACCCCCACCGGCCACCGTCCAGTTCAGAATATATAAGGAAATCTCTTCTTTAATAATTAAAGTTTCTGTTAAAGGTTTTCACTTTCTTAAAAGAATTTGTACAATTTACAGAAATTTAGAAATATATATGATAAAATTCAATATTATTAAATCTGTATAACTATCTATATGTAAATTTTATCGATAAGGGTCAGAGGTCTATCAAGACTTGTCGAGATCAAGTACTATATACACTGCATGTATAATGAGATTTGAACATTATACTAGAAACATGGAATGATAGATACACACCAATTGAACTAAATACGAGGAGTGAATGATTCTAAATTTCTTTTTTTTCGATCAACAGGAAAGAATTCGTAAAATTTAAGTTAATATAATCAAAAACATTAAAAACCAAATTTTTTTTACTTTAATTGAAAACAAAAGTTGATAAGTTAGAGATCTAACTAGCACATGAAAAAACTAGTGTATATATATATATATGTACACTTGAACTCAACTTTAAAAGAATTGGAATTAAAATTTCCAATATTATTATTACAATTATAAGTCTCCTTCACAATAGACACATAATCTTTGTTTGTTTGTTTTTAAATTTTTTTTTTTTTTAACAATATCTGTTAATCCGTGACTAGGTATTTTTTAAAAAACTTTTGTCATTGATAGGATTCGAACCGCTGACATGTTAGCCATTTAACCCTAAATTTATCAATTTACTAGTTAAGCTATACCTCTGTTGACACACCGACACGTAATCTTATAAGCTATGTATTTAGTATTTGGAAAGCTAGAAAGCACTTTAATCTAAGCTTGAAAAAGCAAATCCAAGTAGAGTACAGCTTAGATCAACAAGCTCCCATGCAAATGCTGCAATAATATCTATCATTTATCTTCTTCTTCTTGTCTTCTTTTAATTTTTACAGACAAAAAATATCTCAGTTTCATTTTTTTTATTATTGTAAATTACAGAGAGAAAAAAGATGCTTTGTTTGTTCCTTGTGTAAGTAAATTACCCAACAGGCCAACATCTATTTTTCTCTCTCTCTCTCAGTGTACTTTTTTTTTTTTTTTTCATTATAAAAATAAAAGTTCAAAACAGCTCACACTCACTCACAATACTTTGAAGAGTGAAGACTACTGAAACAGCAAGCAAAGCTACATTCACTCTCTCTCTCACCTATCAGTCTACAACTTTAACTCTCTTGTCTCTCTCTCTTTTCAACTTTGCAACAAGCAAAATACCAGTTTCTTCCTCTTCTCTCTCTCTCTCTTTCTCACATTCTCTAACAGATCTTCTATAGCTCCTGTTCTTGTATGTTAATGAATTAATGAATAAACAACAACAGTTCATGAAGTCACAGGTACTTGCTTCTTCATGTTCATTATCAATTTTTAAAATTTTTTTTTTTTTTTTTTTAGCATTCTGATGTCTTGAAATCATGTTAATTTTGGAGACCCTTTTGTGATTTGTCACTTAATTCTTCTTTCTTCAATGGTGTTTGATTTCTGTTTTAACAATGTTTGTTTTTTCTTGTATGTGTTTGCTTTTCATAGCAGTCCTGTGTTCTCAGAGTGAACATACACTGTGATGGCTGCAAATCCAAAGTCAAGAAAGTGTTGCAGAAAATTGAAGGTATGTTAATGTTCACGAGCTTCTCTATTTCTTTTTTTTGTTGGTTTTTTTTCTCTTCATTTTATAGATTAAATTGTTGATTTTTTTTCCTTTGTTGTATAGGGGTTTACACAGCCTCCATAGATGCAGAGCAAGGGAAAGTGACAGTGATTGGAAATGTAGATCCAGCCATTCTCATCAGAAAGCTTGAAAAATCAGGAAAACATGCAGAGTTATGGGGCCCACAAAAGGGCTCAAACAACAACTATCAAAATCTTCTCAACAACCAGTTGAAGAACATGAGTTTGAACAAAGACAACAAATCACACAAGGGTGGTGGTGGTGGTGGTGGTGGAGGAGGAAACAACCAGCCAAAATCTGGACAGTTTCAACAACAACAACAACAACAAATGATGCACCAGCTGCAGCAACAGTTCAAAGGGTCTAACAACAAGGACATGATGATGAAAATGCCACAACACAAAGATCAGAAAACTGTCAAGTTCAGCTTGCCTGAAGATGAGTTTGATGATGATTTTGATGATGATGACGAGTTTGATGATGAATTTGATGACTATGATGATGAGTTTGATGATGAATTTGATGATGAGGATGATGAGGAGGAGTTTGGTCATGGACATGGACCTCATGGTGGTCATGGTCATGTTCAGGGACATCAATTCCCTAACAAGAATCATGGTCATGGGCCTCAGGGTATGATGATGATGAATGGGGCTGCCATGAATGGTAAAAAAGGCGGTGGCGGCGGCGGCGGTGGGGGTAATAAGAAAAGTGGTGGCGGTGGTGGTGGTGGTGCTTTTGATATTCCTATTATAATGATGGGGGAAAAAGAAAGCAAGAAAGAAAATGGAGGGAAAAAGGGGAATAAAGAAAATAGCAAGGGTGAAAAGAAAAATAAGCAAGGGGGCAAAGAGAAAAAAAGCGAGAAAAGCAGTGGGGGGTTTTTTGGATTTGGTAAAAAGAAAGGGGGTGAAAGTAAAAAAAGTGAGAAAAACAGTGGTGGTGGTGGTGGTGGTTTGCTAGGGTTTGGTAAGAAAGACAAACATGAAGAGGCTTGTGGTCACAAGAAGAATGACAAGACTTCTGGCAAGAATGGCAGCAACAACAGCAAGAGTGTGAAGAATGGTGGTGGTGGAGGAAACAACAATGGTAATGGGCCCAAAAAGGGTGGGCCCAAGGCCCATGAAATGGGTAAAATGAACAATGAGTTTGAAATTGATTTCAATAATCATGGCAAAGGTGGTAAGGGAAATAACAACGGCGGTGGAGGAGGAGGAGGAGGAGGTGGTGGAGGAGCCATTGGCGGTGGTGGTAAAAATATGGCCCCAATGGGGCGGATGGGTCCTGGTCCAATGGGTCAGATGGGCCAAATGGGGCAGATGGGGCAGATGGGACAAATGGGTTATATGGGCCAGATGGGTAACTATCCAATGGGTCAGATGGGCAACCACCCAGCAAGTCAGATGGGCGGTTTTCCGGCGGTGCAAGGACTACCAGCCGCAGCCACCATGAACGGCGGATATTATCAAGGGATGGGGCCAGGCCAGCCTTACAATCAACAACAATATATGGCAATGATGATGAATCAACAACGGATGATGAACGGTGGTGCTGCGAACGACATGTATCAGCCGATGATGTATGCACGGCCTCATCCAGCCGTTAATTATGGTCCACCACCAATGCATCCTGCAGCATCTGATAACTACACTCACTTCTTCAGTGATGAGAATACTAATAGTTGTAGTATCATGTAATAAGCTAAAGCTAAGCTTAAGATTAATTAGGTGTTAATCATGTTTTTTTTTTGGGTTGGTTTAATTTTCTTAATATTTTGTTGTTTAATTTTGTAGTATTGCTTACACAAGGCAAGGATATGCAAGAATTAAATTAGCAAGAATTAAATTATAGTAAATTGATTAGCCATGTTAAATTGGGTAATTTTTGTTCCATTTTCTTCCTCATTTTGATCTCTTCTTAAAACTATTCTACATTTATTTTTTTTAATTGAAATTTTGATCAAGTATTGTGTATCTTAAAGAACTTAAGGCTTGATAGTTTTTGTTGTATAAACTTGAAAAAATTGAAATAATTGTTAGATATATTCAATTATGTTTTCGAAAATCAAGATATGAGAACAAAAAAAATAAAGTGCACACACTAATTTGTTAATTTGGTATGCAATAATTGAGAACTTTTCATGAGAAGTATAAGGAATTAGAATGAAATCACATTTTTTTTTATCTGACACCAATCGGATCAGGGCTTCATAAAAACATGACGAAATTAATAATTATAAGCACGGTCCGGAATGTATTTCTCACTTTATTGACAAGTTTGATTCATAGGGAGAAAAAAAGGCAACAATTATAACAAAAATATCATTTGATTCGGCGATTTAAAAAAAAGAAATAAACAAAGTTTCATCTTTGAGTGAAAAATGGAAAGTTTCAATCCCCATCGTGTAATAGTGCATATACGCGTTTTCATCGACATTGTTTTTCGATCGAAAAACCGAGAGCTAACTATTGAGATTTTGTACTATCCAGACACAAACTTTGTGAAAACAAATATGCGATTCGAAACACTATAACATAAGTGAATGAAAAGTGCTAAACAACTTGCCATGAGTGTTTTGGTAAATGATGGTAATCACATTTGATTCATTATAGATTTGTGAAAATCATTGGCCATTTTAATCATTGTCTTATTTCTTTTTCTTTTTCTTTTTGAGTTAATAGTTTGTAAATCCATAAAATCATAATTGTACAAAACATAGGGCTTGTAGACAAGTAGCTTTTTTAAAAGAAGAGAGATGTGTCCAAAACACTTTAAATCATGTGTTGGGTTTCAAACATGTAAACATTTTGGCATCAATCCCCATTAAGTCCCTCCCAATAAAAGCTCTCTTTGGCTCCACCTTTTGACTTTGGTACTTCCTGTTCTTCAAATCTTCAATCATGCATTAAATTTTGAAAGGAGAGTTTCACCAAGAGGCTCCCTCACGGGCCACGGCGCATGCTTTTTGATATTTTAAAGTGATTGTTCACAAAACAACAATGAATATATTATAATATAATATAAGAAAACAAAAATTCGGTTGAGAGAGTTGAGACATGCGCATATGCAATATCACATCATATAAGCATATATTTTGAACATATCACGTCATGTGATATAACATCGATATATGTGATTTTAGTGGGCCAGCATGGTACTCAATTGGGCTTGGGTTGGGCTTTTTGAGATTTGAAGGTTATTGTTTCCATCTTTTACGTGGGTCGGACGGATTTGTTATGTCTGATTAGAGCACATCGTATCATATAAACGTCTATTTTGAGAGTATCACATCATATGATATGAGATTGATATATAATTTTGAATGACAATTGTTAGAGTGCGTTACGCGTGATTTGAGTGGGCCGGCAAGGTTTATTGGGCCTGGGCTTTGAAGGTTTTCTTATCCCTAATCCAATTTGAGTTCTAAGCCCATCTCAGCCCAAACTATAGCCTATTTATAGCATTAGATTTAAAATTATAATAAGAAAATCTAAACTAAAATCCACATCAGCATTTGGACCCCACACAATTGTAAGAAACCACGTATGTTGTCCAATGACAGAACAGCATTGACTCAACTTTAGTAACAGTCATCACTCTCATTCAAGAGAAAAACTTGAATAGATGTATCATCGTATTCTTCTGTAAATCCATCCAATCAAAGCCCGTCAAACTAGAAAAAAGTCAAATATTATCGAAATAGAAAATCGAACAAGTCGACAAGATAATGTTCCAGCGTTATACCATTTACACCTACACGAGGTTAAAACCCGTCAAACTATAAAAAAGTCAAATATAATCAAAATAGAATATCGAACAAGTCGACACGATAATGTTGATCCAGCGTTATACCATTTACACCTACATGAGGTTAAAACCCGTCAAACTATAAAAAAGTCAAATATAATCAAAATAGAATATTGAACATGTTGACATGATGATGTTGGTATATTAGTATACAGTATATCATTTACACCTATATAAAGTTATGGGTTCGAGTTATCACATCTAAAAAAAACTCAAATTCGTTTAATAAAAAAATTAATATCAAACGTGTTAGAAATCTGTCGGGATTAATTGCATTTAAACCCCTAAATAAAAACTTTTTTTTTTAATTAATTATTTATTTTTCTCGGACCAAAACGACCAACCAAAGAGAGCTGCGAGCAGCAACTAAAAAAGCACAGCAAAGAAGAGAATACAAAAAAAAAAAACAAAAAAAACAAAAATGCATTCTTTTGGATACAGAGCAAACGCTGTGTTAACGTTCGCCGTCACGATTCTGGCGTTAATGTGCGCCATCGCTTCTGTCTCCGACAACCTCAACAGTCCCTCACCGTCTTCTGAAATTCAGGTCAACATTTATTTTTTTTAATCTTTTCTTTTCTGTTTAGATCTGTGACACACTATCTTTTTGATTTGTTGTTAGAATTTTGAATACCCAGTTTCGTTTTTGTGCGTTTTAAGTGATTTTGTTTCTGGGTTTGTGTTTTTGATGATTGTAGATATTGAATATCAACTGGTTTCAGAAGCAACCACACGGGAATGATGAGGTAATTTTTATTTATTTTTTGATGTTATGTGATTGTCAGTGTTGATTTTGTATGTAATTGTTCTTGTTAATTGATTGTGGTATGAGAATTGTTTGAAATTTCTGTTCTTTTTGGGTTCGTGTTTTGGATTCAAAATTTAATATTTTGGTAAATCTCTGTCAATCAGTTTTATGTAAGCAATTGTTGTCAGCTTATCAGTGATAACAAAATTATTAATTTTGGTCTATGATGTGCCGGGTTGATATACATATGGACTTGGTTTCGCGTAAATAATCTAACATGACATCAAGTCTTGTAAACTTTTATGTTGTTTAAATTTGTAGGTGTTTGTAGCTTCTTGCCGGTCCTCATTTTCATTGTTGGATACTTGGGTCACTTAAATTCTATTTTATGGCTAAATTTAATTCTTAATTCTAGCGGTTTTTAGTGTTCTGTGTGTAGGCGTTGATTCGACTAGATTTAAGCTGATTAGTGTCTGTGCGATTTGTGTTAAATTGTAAAAATGCTTAACGGATATATGAAATGGATATATGTACTCATATAATACGATAAAAGGATGAGTAAATTGGTTATTTCATTGGTCTATTTGTAAAAATCTAAGTTCTGCTGTCGAACTATTGAGATGCCAAAGTAGGTGTTGAAACTTAAAGCATACACACTTGTATAATCTTCATACATCTGTTGAAACCTGAAACCTCTTTCACTATTTTTTTTTATTGTAGTATACGAGTCATTATGATGAAAGAGAATCATTCCTGAAGGATGTTGCCTTAATTCATTCGAAAGATATAATAATAAGCTCATCTCTTGAGTTTATTGGAGTTATAGAATTCTATGATGGTTAACCGTTCAAATAGGTCAAGATATCCGAATACTTTGTTGACTGTTATTGCCTGTGGGGATATATCAAATGACTTGCATCGCTCATGAGATAATTTCTCTAAAAATAGATTGATAATTTGCAAAGTCTGCCCACCCTCTCTTGTTGTGTTAGTCCAGTAACTTAAATCCCTATATCATATTGAAATGTAATAGTTATATAAAATTTGAAAAGACTTCTGTGCGAGTTTGAAACAGAGAGAGATTTGTCTACCTAATATGTAGGCTTGCTTTTATATCTTTGCAATTGAAAAGAATGTTGATTCTCTAATATGATAATGTACTTGGAATGACTTTTAGGCCTCTGGTAACCCAAAAGCAACGTTTAATTCACTGTTCTGCGTATAATCTTTAAATAATGAGTAATAATGTGGGTAATTAAGACTATTTGATAATTATCATTTTATTATTATTTCAGTGTTAATCTCTTTAACAATGCATGATTATTTATGAGTCCCATCGAATTTTTTACATTGCACTCTCTCCCTTAGGGCCAGTTTGGTATTGCTGTAGCTTTTATAATAATCACTGTTAGCTGTGCTGAATGAATAATCAGCTGTGAAGTTAATCAGTAGATGTTTGGTTAATTATACTTTTAAAACTACTGTATAGCTCAAAAGCAGTATACATATGTTTGGTAATTTTATTTCAAAAGTGCTGAAATTAGTTACAATAACTAAAATAGACATGATTTTAGAATATTATTTCATTTTTTTCATTAATTATATTATATTAAATCAATATTTAAGTAGAATATTTAAATTGGAAAAAAAATTCATAAGAACAATGAAAATATTTTAAAAAGATTTTATAAATCAAATCAATATTTAATTAGAATCTTTAATTTTTATATGAAATAAGGTATGTAAATGATTTTAATTTGATTTCATAAGGATAATAATGATATTTTAAAATATTCATTAAATGCTGAAATAGATTATTCTATAATCACTTTCAAAAAGTAACCCCCTACCTACTTCTCAAAATCACTGTCAAAACTTGTCAGATTATCAATTAATCACTTTTGGAAATTTTACCAAATATCAATTTATGTCAAAATTATAAAATAAGCTGATTTTAACTTCTTAAAAGCAATACCAAACTGGCCCTTAGTCTTTTTGTTTGCTTGCTTTTGGTTCCATTCTAACCAACTGCTTTTCATTGTATGCAGGTCAGCCTGACAATGAACATAACAGCCGACCTACAGTCACTTTTTACGTGGAACACAAAACAGGTTTACCATTATAGATGTCCTTATAATTTTTTACTTTTATGGAGATGTTTTTTTTACAATTATTTGCTGTAAAAAAATGTTTTTAAAAGGTGCTTTTAGTAGTATTTGGGTAAGTAAGATGTTTTTGGGGATAAACATTGAGGAAATTTCATTATGCTAATGGAGTTAAAACACATAAACTTTTACCCAAACGATGGGATCAAGTTATACTTTTCAATCTATTAAGATATTATTGTTAATCGACCTATTTCATTTTTATGTTTCAAATCCAATTTACTTGTTTAATTGTGATACCCAGATATGATGGCTTTTCTGAACTTTCTAGTTAGGTCTTGTGTAGTCCTTGTTCATAAGATTAAAGCTGTTTTTCTCATTTAATCATTTCCATACTACTTATTGCAGGTTTTCTTATTCGTTGCAGCTGAGTATGCAACCCCAAAGAATGCCTTAAACCAGGTAAGCTTCAAGGCGTCTGGGTGCATGCATTTTCTTAAACGTTTTGTAATCCGATCTAAGTTATGAATTCGTGAGGTAATTGGGCTAGAATGAGTTGACTTTGCATGTTTCCTGCTATACGAACTTCCACACTGTGACTTCATTATAAGGCATAAATGCCATTTTTATATGTATTTAGCGAATCTTAGTGTTGTCTGCTCAATACCATGATGTCTTGATTGATTTTGAATAATCGTTCCGCAGGTCTCACTTTGGGACGCTATTATACCTGCGAAAGAGTACGCTAAGTTTAACCTTCACACATCAAACAAGTATCGTTTCATTGACCAGGTATGCCATCCTAACGAGTAGCTTTATTAATCCAGTCCACCAACTTGCACATTTTCTTGTTTTTATCGAGAATTAATTTCAACTCTCCTCTCATTGATCCCATAAAAATTTCCCCTTCTTATGCAGGGCCACAATCTCCGAGGCAAAGAATTCAACTTGACATTGCACTGGCATGTCATGCCCAAGACTGGCAAGATGTTTGCCGACAAAATAGTCATGTCTGGATACCGGTTACCAGAGGAATACAGATGATTGAGTGTTTTCAATGTATGTTTTCGCTGTAACTTTAGCCTTTCTGTAAGGGGGATATTAAAGATCAGCTGAATTAGAACACTAGAAACAGAGAAATTTTTTAATGTTTCGACACAGTGAGAAAATGAATGTTGCTTGGAACTTTGAAAACTTAAACTGTTGTTGCAAAATCTCGTTTTTGTTTTTTTGGCATTTTGCCCCCATGTTTACCAGAGTTACCTGCAAGCCCCCGTCGAATATCCTGTTTCTGGAGGACATGTATGCATGTTACTTACTCTAGATCAAATCAATCCTCAAAATCCAGAAGAAAAAAATAAGAATGAGCTCATTTTTTTAAATATTCATTTGGTTAAAAAAAAGAAGAAGAAAGAAAAAAAAGTGGGCTTTTTACTGCCTTACTAAGTATCTCCTCTTCCATGCTAGTTGTGGGGTGTTGTGAGAGTAGATATCTCACGCTGTGGAAGAAATCTGGCCGTGCATGTATTGGAGTGTTATGGAAATAGATATCTCCCGTTGTGGAAGTAAATATTGTGAACGTGTATGTAGTGTTTAATTTCGGTAGTTGTGAAAGTAAATATTCTACCCATACGTGTAGTGTTTAATTTCAGTAGTTTCCGACGGTCCGTGAACTCATTTGGTAAAAGATTAACAAGAGGTATTTATTAAAAAAAAAATTGTTTGTCAACATTATTACTCATCAATTCAATCTTCCAAACAAGTAAAGTAAAAAGTCTATTAATTTATCTTCTTTATAATTATAATCTAGAAATAAATTTTTATTTTAAAACAAAAACCACAATAATAAGACACGGGTTGAGGACAATCCCATTATCAAACCAGAATATATTATACCTCGTAGCCAAACAAGCCCAGTTGAACACTATCTCTTTCAATATTCCATAGACCAAAACAAATACGACGACGTTTTACAATTTTTGTCTTTTCTCTTTCGTTCTTCTCCGACGAATCGAAGGTATGATATTTAAAATTTCCGTTTGTTTCCCGAGAAAATCTAGACATGAAAATGAAAATCGGACAATTTAATTGAACTGATTCTTTTACAACTGATTTTGCTGGAAATTTCATCTTTTTTTTTTTCTTTTTTTTTTCTCTTTTCGCGAACATTGTGTATAGATTTTGTGTTGTTATGCAATTATTAAAGGTAGACGATAGTCTCCATTGACATTTTATCTCTTATTGTGCAACTTTTTTGAATAATATATATGCATATTAAAATTGTATGCAATTAAGCACCGGAAATTCTCTAGCGGGATGGTCTGCAATTTTTTATTTAAAATTTTTTTTTTTTTGCGGACAAGTAGATTTGTAAATTATGCGAATTGCGTAGATACTAGCTCATAAGTGTATGTGTGTGTGTGTGTGTGAGTGTGAGTGTTTGTGCACACGGAGAGATGATGTTCAGTAAGTTGATTTTCTAGTAGTTTTTGAAAATTTAGGTTAATACATTTTTGCAATACATGGACTTAAGAGTTATGTTATGGATTATGTTGAAATTGATGATTACAATGATGTTCACAATTTTTGTAGGGGAAGAAAATGGGAAGTCAGAATCCCAAGAACAGTGATCGATCGAGGGTGAATTGGACGGCGGCAATGGAACGGTATTTTATTGATCTTATGTTAAATCAGATGCATATGGGGAACAGGATGGGGCATACATTTAACAAACAAGCTTGGACGGAGATGATGAATATGTTTAATGCAAAATTCAGGACTAAGTATGACAGGGATACTTTGAAAAGTCATTACTCAATTTTGTGGAAGCAACATAATGATATAAAGAATCTTCTCGAACAAAATGGGTTTGACTGGGATGATACCCATAAAATGGTTATGGCTGCTGAGCATTCTTGGGATGCTTATATCAAGGTTTGTTTATTGTCTATTCAGGGTTGTGTCTTTAATTATTTTCTTATTTTACTGTGAAAGTAATTCGACATGTTTATATGCAGGCTAATCCGGATGCAGAAGCCTATCGAAATAAAGCTTATATGCATTTCAATGATTTGTGCATAATATATGCTTATACACTAGCAGATGGAAGATACAGCCGGTCAAGTCATGATATAGACTTAGATGATGACGTTCAAGTAGTGACTACTGGTGGGTTTTTTTTTCATTATGGGGACCTAAAGTGAGGTTGCATATTTTTAATTGCCGTGGAATTTATCTAATTGGCTTTTTGGTTAATGAGCCAATTTAGGTGGTATTGTTTGTGCAAGAGAAAGTCAATAGCAAACTCACCATGTTTATGGTTTTTGAGTTGATTAAGAAACTGACAGAAATAAATCCTTGCTAGAATTCATAATTTCTGATGAGAATGTCTGTGTATTATCTCTACTACTGTAACGACCTTATCACTTTTATCCATCTATAGATGCTACAGTAATACACAGTGCCTCTAGAAGTGTGGCAACATTTTTCTTTCTTTCTTTCTTATTTTTTGTCATTTTGTCATTCTTAATTTTTAATTTTTAATTTTCTAGAAATAACAACATGAACTAGTTAGGAACTATGTCCTGTAAGAATGAGTTTGATTATGTTTACAGTTTACTCTATACTAGCTATTATTGTTTGTGTATTTCAACAGGCAGTATATGTTCACTAGGAATAAGTTACTACTCTTATCGATTACTTTCTCAATTATAGGTGTTGAAATAGATACCATTGCCCCGGCAAGTCGTGAGCCTACAAAAACAGATTGGACACCAGTGATGGACCAATATTTAATTGAGCTTATGTTGGATCAATTAAGAAAGGGTAACAAAAGTAGAAATACATTCAGCAAACAAGCATGGAAAGATATGCTCATGTTGTTCAATGCTAAATTTTGTTCACAATATCGTAAAAGTTATTTGAGACACCGATATAAGAAACTGTTAAAGTACTATGCTGATTTAAGGAGTCTACTTGAACAAAAAGGATTTTCATGGGATGAAAAACAACAAATGATATTCGCCAACGACAGTGTTTGGGATAAATATATCAAGGTATATTACTATTTCCATTTTATATGATATTTATATTTATTGTATGGTTTTACATACTGTTGTGGATGCAGGCAAATCCAAGTGCACGCTCATACAGAAAGAAGACATTGCTGAATTATCGAGATCTGGGCTTGATATTTTCTAATGCAAGCAACAATGGACCTTCAGTTCATATGCGTCATGATAGAAATTTCAAGGATAACAGTTTACAAGCCAAGACAGGTAGAATTTTATATCAGCAAGCTGGTAATTGAGGTTGTGAAACATGGAAATTAAATACATGGTGGCTTTCGTCATTTAACAAAGTTCACAAAATTTTCCTTTATCAATTACATAATTCAATGAGATAATTAGGCAACTTATGCACATCTTCATAGCTCTATGCTGTTTGAAATCTTTCCATGGCCTAAACGGCAAATGACTCCATGTGCTCCAGCTTTTTGACTGACATGGTTTTAGACCTGCACCAATTCATAAAATTGTCTATGCGTTTGTTATTATCTAGATAAAAGATATAGTTAGAATTTAATTCATGTTAAGCTCTGGATATATACCTGTACGTTTATTGAATAATATTATACAAAACCATTGTTCTTACATTCAGTTTTTCTTAGTCATAAATTTATTTATGTTATCATTAATATTTATAAATTTTGAAAAGTTTTGGGAAGGAAGAGGAGCGGGGGAGGGGAGGGGAGGTTTAAGTCATGAGACGTACTAGGGTTTGAAGATCAAGGTCTACTTGGAAGCATGCCTACATGTGCTACATTGACTTTGATAAACTAGTAGCTTCACTTATAATGGGTTTGCCGTGCATGTAGGTGAAGAAAAGGAAACTTATTCCTCTGCTGGAAGTGATAGTCTGAGAATGCATTGGACACCATCCATGGATTCTTATCTGATTGATTTGTTGCTAGACCAGATACTAAGAGGGAATAAAATTGGTCCTGCATTCATAACTGAGTCTTGGACTGAAATGGTTGCAATGTTTAATGCAAACTTTGGATCTCACTTTGACATAGAGGCTTTGAAGAATCGGTCTAAACATTTAAGAAGGCAGTATAATGACATAAAGATTCTTTTAGAGCACAGTGGATTTTTTTGGGATGATATCCGAGAAACAGTAGTCGCTGAAGATTATGTTTGGGATTCTTATATCAAGGTGAAATGCTGTAGACCTGTTTTGTTGTATATGAAAAATTTGTAATTCAGTCCGTGGCTCTCAATCTCTCATATATTTTGTGCAGGCATATCCTCATGCTCAATTATACAGAAACAAATCTGTGCTGAACTATCACAAGCTATGTGTTATATATGGTCAAGAAAGTTCTAATGGCAGATCCGGCCGTTTGGCTCGCTGTCTAGATCTAGGTAATGAAGTCCTAGAGTTGATGATTGGTATGTTTCTTGTTTCGGCCATGAAGATTAGGATAAGATATTAATGTGCTGGATTGTTCAAAGAGTATTATTTTAAGTCTTAACATGAGCAGGTAAAGACAAGTATAAGTGCCTCTTGGAACAAGCTTGAATAGAGGTGATGGTATTAGGTATATTCAACATTATGTACTGGTAGCTACTAGGGCTGGTGTAGTTGTCTTATACCTCATTAAGATCATTGACATCTTATTAAACACTAATTGTTTTAATTTGTTCAAGTATTTTGGAATCCTTAAATTTATATGTTTAATTCATTTGCATACGTGATCTTTTCTCTTTTGCCTTTTATTTAATTAACCAACTGTTCTTTAACATTTAGCATATAGCTATTAATTTCCTTTCTATTGTCCTGGACGTCTTCAATTCCAAGTTTTAGAGATAAAAATGCACTTTTAATCGAATACACATCATTACTATGATCCTTTTTGTGGAATATGTTTTCCTAGTTTAGATCTCCCAGAGGGCCATGCTATTTTCAACCTAAAGTTTGATGTTAAGTTGGACAAACAATGTTGATGTACTTACTGTTTCAATTTTTTGTTGTTGTTGTTGTTGTTGTAATTCGGAAAGCATCAGTTCTTTCTGACTTGAAAAGGAGGAAACACGTGTCATTTGCTGCATTGATGTATGTTTGGAGTCATCATCTTTCAAAAATTTAATGACTATTGTTTTATGATGCTCTATTATTCTTTATATTTGTAGGAGAAGAAATCCAATCCCATGCAAATAGAGATTGTTCAAGGATAGATTGGACGCCATTGATGGACCGTCATTTCATTGACCTTATGCTGGAGCATGTGTGTAAAGGGAATAGGATAGGTTACACTTTCAACAATGAAGCATGGATAGATATGGCAGTGTCATTTGTTGAAAGATTTGGATTACAGTATGACAAAGATCTATTGAGGATTCAGCATCAAAGTTTAGGGAAGCAATACAATGATATGAAAAACCTTCTTGAACACGGAGGATTTTTTTGGGATGAAAGACGACAGAGGGTCACAGCATATGGTGATGTCTGGGATGCTTATATCAAGGTGCACCGCTTACTTATTTGAGCCTTACATGTTTGTTCTCTTGCGAAGGACTAACACATGGTACATGTAGGAACACCCAGATGCTAAATCATATAGAACCAGAGCAACACCAAATTACAATGATTTGTGCTTGATATATGGAAATTCAACTTCTGATGGAAGGGGCAATCAATCACATCTTATCTGTAATGGTGATGGTAAGATTTTATCCTTTTGAGCTTATTTACACTTTGTGTTGATCTTTTGCCTACTACCCAATTTGACAATTTTGAATCTGGCTGTCAAAGTTTGAATATCTTGATGTTATCAGTTCTTGTCAGGCACGCACATTTGTTATGTGTTTTATCTATATTGCTCTTGACATGCATAAAACAATGATGTTTTTCTTCCCTAACGCATACTAAATTTCAAATTTGTTAAAAGGTGCAAAATCTGACAATGACTACTACTGGAGGACTGATTGGACACCACCAATGGACCGTTGTTTTATTGATCTAATGCTGGAGCAAGTTCGTCAAGGAAGTATGATTGACCGGAAATTCAGTAAGCAAGCATGGGCAATCATGGTTTCAAAGTTTAGAGAAGAATTTGGGTCTCAGCATAACAAAGATATTTTAAAAAGTCGTTTTGTGAACTTGAAGAAGCGATTTAATGACATGAGAAATTTAGTTGACAACAGTGGGTTTGCTTGGGATGAAATGCAACAGATGATAGTTGCTGCTCCTTGTCTCTGGGATGCTTACATCAAGGTGCCTTTCCTAAATTCTGTGGTGAATACATTATTTTAATTTCCAGGTACCTCACAAATGTATTTTGCAGGAGTACCCAGATGCACGGCCATACCACAATAGAACTCTGCCAAATTACAATGATTTGTTCTTGATCTATGGAAATGCAAATGCTGATGTAGAGCAAAACTGTTTTAGTCACTCTATGGACAGTGAGGACTTTTTACTGGAAGTAAATGATGGTATGTTTCTCTCTCACTCTCTGATAAGATTGTATTAAGACTCGCTGAAGATTTATTACTACGTAATACAGCCTTGAATGATTTCATTTTCCGTACATTCATTTGCATTCCAAGTAGATTTATTGATTTATATGTATTAAATTTGTAGATGAAGAGGATGATCGTTCATCTAATTGTAGCGATCCTTCAACGACATATTGGTCAAAACCAATGGAAAAGTATTTTATCAACCTTATGTTAGAGCAGGTGCATAGAGGGAATAAGGTTGGACACAGATTTAACGAGCATGCTTGGGCCTGGATGATCGCATCGATTAATGAAAAATTTGGGCTTTTGTGTGACAAAGAGGTATTAGAACAACAGTATTTTAGCTTGATGAACGAATATAACAACATCACAGACCTTCTCAGTCGGGATGGCTTTGCTTGGGATAACACTCAGCAAACAATTATCGCTGATGGCAATGTTTGGGAAGCTTGTGTCAAGGTGCATTTCTTTCTCAAACCATACTGTTTTGCATATAACGTAATCAAATTTCAAATACATTCCGAATAATTATTCACTTTTGATCCTGATTAGTATCCACTCGATGCTGTTCTGTAGGATTATCCCGATGCAATCTCATACAGAGGGAGAAACCTTGATATTTATCATGATTTGTGCGTGATTTACGGTGAGAGAAGTTCTGTTGAAAGCTCAAGCAGTGAGGATGTAAAAACTGAGAATGACAAGCATGTCTTCGACACTGGTGTTGATAACATATTTATAGATCTGCATACTCCGGCTGCAGAGTTTGATATATCAAATAAGAAGAAAAAGCGGAAATCTCCAACTTCATCAACATTGGCGCGTTCTAGAAAAGTTCAACGACCCATCAAGGAGGAGATGCAAGACGCCCTAGATGAGATAGCGGGTGTGATCAAGGCAACATGGGCAGGTTACGAAGGGGACGAGAAAGATTGCAGCTCAATTGAAAACATTGTCGATGCACTTCAAGCTATACCAGACATGAACGATGAGCTCTTCTTGGAAGCATGTCAACTTCTCGAAGATGAGAAGAAAGCCAAGATGTTCGTTGAAATGAACGTCTCTCGCCGGAGGAAGTGGTTGCTGAGAAAGCTCCACCGTTAGCATCCGATACTAGCTATTCAGAACTTCAGGTGTTTTGACAAATTTTGCACATTCTGGCCATGTAAATTTAGTTCCTTATGTAATGACTCTACTGTGAGATGCATACTCTTATAATCTCAATTAGCAAGCGAAATCATAGATTATTCAAATTAATAGATTAATCAGAATTACATTTATATAGAAAAAAAATTTGAATTTCTAATTTATGATCTAATATTTTATGTTTATTTAAACATATTTCAACACAAGGGTACCTCTATGACGAGTTTAGTTTAATGAAATTCCGAGTCTATTTTGTACCGGTGTAAATTGGGATCTTGATCAGCTCTCTCTATATGTTTCATAGAAATCAAATACACGTTTAACAGCATGTGTACTAACACTACGCGGTAGTAATGTTAAACAGATCGGATTTGGATAATCTGAATCGAATTTCCGGATTGCGATTGGATTCAGTACGCAAAGAAAAAACCGGGCAGATTCGGATCGAATTTGTTAAAAATAATTGCCTTCCAATCCAAAATTCGAACTGGAATACTGGATCGGATCGGATTCGTAATTGCGGATTAAAATTTCGGATTTTTATAAACTACTTTTAAATTGTTTTATTGTTTCCTCAAAGTTTCGGTTGGCAAACCGCGTTAAGAAGCAATGCAATAAGCCAATATTAATAATAATAATTAAGAAAAATAAAAATAAAAATTCTCACTTCACTCTCACAAGTCAGAAGTCAGAGTCATGTTTTTGTAAGATCTGAGAGGGCAATTTTTCATTTCATGGAAATTCCAAAACGAATCCAAAGATAGTATTATTTTTTTTTTTCCATGGCATGGCCTTCTCTTCCTTCCTCAAAACCTCTTCTCTCCTTCTAACCCTCCTCTTCTCTCTCCTCTTTTTCCTCTTCCTTCACCACCCACCACCACCCCACCACCGTAGATCCCTCCTCTCCTCCTCCAAAACCACCGCTTGCTCCTCCAATGAAAATGACGATGACCTCTCCATCTACCTCTCCTTCCACTACTGCCTCCTCAACCGCAACCCACTTCTCTCCATCTCCCTACTCTCCTTCCTCTCTCTCCTCTTCTTCTACCTCCTCATCAAAACCGCCAGTTCCCACTTCTCCATCGTTACCACCCAGCTGTCCTCCCTCCTCAACCTCTCTCCCAGCATGGCGGCGGTGACCCTTTTGGCTCTCGGTAACGGCTCACCCGATGTCTTCTCCTCCGCCGTCGCGCTTCGCTCTGGACACTACCGTACTGGGTTCGGCGCCATTCTATCCGCCGGCGCTTTCGTTTCGGCTTTCGTTGTTGGGTTCGTCGCGATTCACGCGGCGCCGTTTGGTGTCGACGCTGCTTGCTTTGTGAGGGATGTCGGGTTCTACTTAGTGTCTGCTCTGTTTTTGTTTTATGTGTACTTGAGTGGGGAGATTTTTCTGTGGCAGTCTCTTGGGTTTGTTGCGTTTTATGTGTTCTTTGTTGGGGTTGTGTTTTGGATGGACTTGGGGATGAGTAGAGGTGAGAAGAAGAGTGACATGGAAATGAAGCTTACGGAGACGGATTGTGAGGTTGGAGTTGTGAAGAGTTTGGAGGAGAGACAGAGGAATGAGGGTTTCGGATTCGGTCATGTTTATGGCAAGGTGTGTTTTTTTTCTTCTTTTTGTGACATTATGATGATGTTTTCAATCACAAATTTTACAGTTTTATTGTGTTTTGTTGAGTGTTGTAATGAATTCTGTGAAGGGTAAGCGGAATTTAGTTATATTTTGTCAATTGTGAAGTATAAATGTTTGTGTTTGCAGATCAAATTGTTGAAGTATAAATGTTAGTTTTTGGATCAGCTTTTCTATGTTTGCTTGGAAACTTAGTGAATTCTATTAAGGATAAGCTCAAATCAGTTTACTTTAGTGATTAAATTATTTTTCTAAGCTTGTCCATATGTTTTCTTGATTTTGTAGTCAATGCTAAGGATGGTAAACTACTAAATTAAAATTTGTGTGATTGTAAATTATTGGGGGATGAAATCTAGGTATAATATTGGTCTTGTTTGATAATTGTAACATCTATTACCTTTTTAGTGTTTTAAGAGAAGTAGATAACATATTTGGACAAAGTATGGAATATGTGGGCTGAAATCTAGTGGGGAAGGGATTTCAAACGATGTTATATTAGGTAACGAGCTTGTCATATAATGTAGATGTTGTCATGTTGAAATGCTTTAAGCCTTCAACTATGTTAGCTTAATGGCTGTGCTATTTGCTGACTTGCTGTAAGGAGTATTATTTTCCATGTTCTCTTGTATTCATCTGAAATAGTGTTTATGTTGAGCACTATGACTGGTATGCTGGATAAAAGTAAGTGGGATGACGTCTCCTTTTTGTAGCAAATAGTGATCAGGTTGAAAGCAAGTTGTAGGAAAGTGTAGATATACCACATGTTAGATCTTGGGATTAGCCTAATTGGTTTATAGCTCATCCACTTGTCGGTTGAAGGAAATTTGTTCAGCTTGTTGTTTGAACTATACCAAAAGTAATCTTTTTTCTACTGTCTTCACTATGTGATTTTAATTATCACATGTACGATCGTATGTCAATTTTTTACTGTTATGATGGGTTCCCAGTCCTTTGTGTGGACAATTTTTCTTTTTCAGAATTGCTGAAGTTTAAATTTGATTTGAAATTTGCTGCTTGTTCTTACACGACGTAATTTAGTAGGCTAATAAGGATTTTAAAAGGAGATCCAACTATGTGTGGAACTGTATGAACCTTGCCCAAGTAGCTGTCACATGTGGAAAGTACTTTTGCAACTATTCTGTCTTTGTTGTCATTTTCTTGCCATGTAGTTGCTATGACATTGGCTAATATAGTTTGGATAAATAAAGAAAATGCAACAGGTGAAATATTTTAAAGGAAAGGTGTGTTTTTTCTTCTTTTTGTGACATGATGGTGATGTTTTCAATCACAAATTTTACTGTTTTATTGTGTTCTCTTGAGTGTTGTAGTGAATGCTGTGAAGGGTAAGCTGAATTTAGTTATATTTTGTCAATTGTGTAGTATGGATGTTAGTGTTTGTAGATCAAATTGGTGAAGTAAAAATGTTAGTTTTTGGATTAGCTTCTCTATGTTTTGTTGAAAACTTAGTGAATTCTATGAAGGATAAGCTCAAATCAGTTTACTATAGTGATTAAAATTATTTTTTCTATACTTGTCTATATGTTTTCTTGATTGTGTAGTCAATGCTAAGAAGGGTAAACTACTAAATAAAAATTTGTGTGATTGTAAATTATCGGGGATGAAATCTATGCCTTAAGGAATATTATTTTCCATGTTCTCTTGTATTCATCCGAGATACCGAGATAGTGTTTATGTTGTGTTGTGCATTATGAGTGGTATATTGGATAAAAGTTAGTCGGAATTATGTCTTCTTTTTGTAGCAGATAGTGATTAGGAGGGTATAAGGTTGAAAGCAAGTTGTAGGCAAGTGTAGATATACCACATGTTAGATCTTGGGATTAGACTTATTGCCATATTGGTTTATAGCTGCTCTGCTTGTCAGTTGAAGTAAATCTGTTCAGCGTGTTTGAAGTATACCAAAAGTGGGTTTTTTTTTTTCTACTTGTCTTCACTATGTGATTTCAATCACCACCTGAATAATTGAATGCCAATTTTTTTTACTGTTATGATGGGTTTCCAGTCCTTCGTGTGGACAATTTTCTTTTTCTGGAATCCAGAATTGCTAAAGTTTAAGTAGAACTACTGGGTTTTAATTGAGCAAACTAGATGTGACATTCAAACACCGATAAGAGTATCACTGTATGGTTGTTGAAGGTTAAAGTAGAACTACTGGGTTTTACCCGATAACTATGTGGCAGATGTGTTGATGTATATATCTTGCAAATTTGCATTGTTTCTGCTCCTAGTTTCAGTGGTTCTGGACCTTCTGGTGATTATATCCCTCCATATGTCTGTGAGGATTCCATTCTACACGTATGTGCAGTAGAAGTTTGCAAGGAATACAAAAATGAATGTTGTTTGTCATTATAAGTTTGCAATAACAGCTCACTTAATGTAAATGGTGTTAGCTTTTCTATGAATTTCTTGAACTGCCTTTTGATGTTCAGCTCACTTCCTGTAAGAATAAAGTAACTTTTTATTTATTTATTTTTTTTTATGATGACAATTGCTTATTTTAGTTTTTGACATGCATGCAGATCTCAAAAGCCTGGGAGGTCCCAGTCACTGTTCTTCTGAAGCTCACAATTCCAGAAACTGCTCCTTCCGAATGGAACCGTTTATACTCATCTGCAAATATCGTTCTTTGCCCTTTATTACTTTTATATGCTTGCAACTCATTCATGCCATTAGACCATCCCGTGTCTTTTCTCCTTACGGGCACCCATTTCCCTCTCTGGTTCATAGTATTTTTGGCAAGCTCCTCGCTTGGGCTTCTTCACTTCATAGTGGAAAAAGAACCACCAAAGACCGAGCAAATGCCTGTAGTGGTCATTGCATTTGTAATGAGTGTATTTTGGATATCCACTATTGCTGGAGAGCTGCTGAATTGTTTGGCAGCAATTGGGGCAATTCTTGAATTGCCATCGGCCATCCTTGGGCTTACAGTTCTTGCATGGGGAAATTCCGTGGGAGATCTTGTTGCCGATGTTTCAGTTGCCAAAGCAGGTCATCCGGCAATGGCAATGGCTGGTTGCTTTGCCGGACCAATGTTTAACATGCTTGTTGGGCTCGGAAGCGCACTGGTTATACAGACAGCAAATATATATCCAAATGCTTATGAGTTACATTTCCACACTGGTATTATCATTGCTTTTGTTTTCTTGCTCTTGAGCTTGATGGGGTCTCTATTAGTCATTACTTGGTCTAGATTCCGGATTCCAAGGTTTTGGGGATTTTGCCTCGTCGGCCTTTATGTCGTTTTCACAGCAGTCAGCCTAGTCATCGCCATGTTCTCGGGGTGATCTATCCGATCCATCAACATGAAAGTATATTCCTTGATCTCTAATATTTACCTTGCCTCTCTGGCTCTCTACAGCAGAAATTTGCATTTCCTACGTGTTGACCATCTCAGCAAAACAAAGTGGAGCTAGCAGCAATGATATCTATGTTTTGTCCTCGGCGAGGAGGAAACCATGGCTGCAGAATTTTTAATCTGCAACATGATATATCAAGCTTGTGTCTTGTATAAATGATATATTCTTTTTCTCATTTTTTTTTTCCCCAATTTTTTTCTCCCTATCAAGATCAATACAGGTGAGAATAATCTAGGAAAAATGTCTCGTGTAACACTTGATTACATATATCTCCATATCAGCCACATTTTTCAGTTAATGTAGTGATTATATTCTTTAATATACTAACTACTTTGTAGATTCATGTTTATTTCCTTATCTTTGAACATAATTAGTACATCAACAATTGAATTGTTGCTTGATTTCAAAGAAATACATAACTTCTGGGGTATCCTGAAGGGATATAGAACAAATTGTCATGATCGTAATGGTCATGTAACAAACTATTATTGCGGTTGTAATAACCTAACTAGATATATGGGTGCACTAATCATTGAAAATATGACAGGTATCTTGAAGGGATATAAGAAAAAATTGTCATGATCGTAATGGTCGCATAACAAACAATTATCGTGGCTGTAATAACCTAACCAAATATATGGGTGCACTGTTGAATGGTGTACCAATCATTGAAGATGTGATATGTATCTTGAAGGGATATAAAACAAATTGTCATGATCGTAATGGTTGCATAACAAACTATTATTGCGGCTGTAATAACCTAACTAAATATATGGATGCGTTGTTGAATGGTGCACAAATCATTGAAGATGTGACAGGTATCCTGAAGGGATATAGAACAAATTGTTATGATCGTAATTGTCGCATAACAAATTATTATCACGGTTGTAATAACCTAATCAAATATATGGGTGCTCTGTTGAATGATGCACCAGTCATTGAAGATGTGATATGTGATTGACGTATATGTATTTTCTTTTGACACATGTATATTTCTCACTATATATAATATATCACATTTTTAGTGGCAAATGCATCACTCAACGTTGCACTGGATGTATCGAATATTTTCTTTACATTCCAATGTTTCGTAATTGTCGCATAACAAATTATTATCACGGTTGTAATAACTTAATCAAATATATGGGTGCTCTGTTGAATGGTGCACCAATCATTGAAGATGTGACATGTGATTGACGTATATGTATTTTCTTTTGACATATGTATATTTTTCACTATATATAATATATCACATTTTTAGTGGCAAATGCATCACTCAACGTTGCACCGGATGTATCGAATATTTTCTTTACATTCCGATGGTTTCCAGATAATCCCAACTGGGTACATGGACATCCTAATCTGGGGTTGAAAAATTATATATCCGAAACCAAACAGACTTCTAAACTGGGCAAGACAGTAAAGAGAGCAGCAACAGAAGGGCAAAATAGTCAACACAAATGGAAAAAAAACATAAAGCACTACAACGATAAAAAGGCAAAAGCTTCTGACATAACAAGTCAGAATCGAAGACACACACTCAGCTTTTGTTTTTTTCCATCTGCAAGCTCTAGGTTCGTTCGTTCGTTCTTCAAAAAGAAGAAGTAAAAAAAAAATCTTTTTAATCATTACCCAAAAAAAATATAAAATAAAATTCCTATGATTCTCTCAAATCCTTGAAAATAATATGTTATCCACTATCGGATCCTTCTATGTACGGAAAAATTACCCAGAAAATAAAAAAGGAAACTTGAATTCATGAATTGATCCTGTTAGATCTCCAAAAATAGTAAATGAAATATCTCTAAAAAGATCTTCTTTTGCTTTCTTTTTCAGGGTTGTCAATCTCTGCAACGAAAAACACAATCTGGGTTGAGAAAAAAAACAGGTTACCTGCTCACTCTCTCTCTCTCTCTCTCTCTCTCTCTGTGTATCTTTTGCTCTTTATGTTTGTAGATGTTTTATGTGTTTATATATCATGAGATGATTAAAGGGATTTTTGTTTTGTATTTTTATGATCTTTCTTTTTGTGTTTTCTGTGTTGATCATGTTGTTGTTGTTGTCACTTATCAGCTATGATCTTGATTTTGTTTTGATTGAATAAATTTAAGATTTTGATATGATCTTTACATATCATTTCTTCAATCTTTGCTGTGTTTCTTTGTGATCTATTCAGGTAATATAAATCCAGATATGAATTAAACATATTTTCTGTTGTGTTCAATTCATCAGATTTCATTAGTTTTTTTTTCCCATAATATAGATATAAAGCTATATTTTTTTTTCAAACTCTTGGTAACTTAAATTTTTTCTGCCTGTTGTTTAATTTAGAAAGGATAGTAGACATGGACATATATACATATATATATATATATACATATATACATACATACATATACATATATATATATATATATATATATATATATATATATATAAATATATATGGCATCCAATAGAGCTAATTTGTGTAGATTTAATCAACATATAGAGTTATTAAAGTTTTCATTACTTTTAATCATTATCCACGTTATAAAATTGGTTCTTGTGCATACTTACAAGTGTGTTGTAATACTTAGAGATCTATATTTAGTTTTTGTTTGATGGTAACATAAAGAGTTCTGTTCCATGACGGTATTGAGACAATTGGGATAGAGTTATTAAAGTTTCACATCACTTTTAATCATTGTCCACGTGTTAAAATCGGTTCTTGTGACAAGTGTGTTGCAATACTTAGAAATCTATGTTTAGTTTTTATTTGATGGTAACGGAAAGAGTTCTGTTCCATGACGGTATTGAGACAATTGGGATAGAGTCCTTAAAGTTTAACATCACAATCGTTCTACACGTGATAAAATTGGTTCTTTTGCATACCTACAAGCATGTTGCAATACTTAGATATCTATGTTTAGTGTTTAGTATTTCTTTGATGGTAACGGAAAAGGGTTCTGTTCATCTGTTCCTTTACGGCATTGAGACAATTGGGATAGAGTTATTAAAGTTTCATCACTTCTAACCATTGCCCATGTTGTTAAATTGTATTTTTTTTTTTTTTTTTTTTTTTGTGTACTTACAAGTGCATTGCAATACTTAGATCTATTTTTAGTGTTTCTTTAATGGTAATGGAATGAGTTGTTTTCGGTCACGTTGTAGGCTGACCTGTATAGGAGATACTGAGGGAAGGGTAGGCATTGAACAATATGCTACTGCTCCAAGAGATGATTCTCATCCAAAGCAAATGTAATGTGAGTGTCACAAAGAGAACAATACACTTCTGTGTTGTTTGACACTCACATTATGTTTGTTTGAAATGGGCATCCTCTCTTGGTGCAGTAACATATTGTTCAATGCCTGCCCTTCCCTTATCTCCTAGCACCGAACTTCCATCCTTGTGTTTTATCTTTTACGTATTCTACTATGAAAGATACTACCATGACTAGTACCTAAGTGCTAGGATATTAGTTCAGTTAAAGGCTGAAAAAGCAATAATTGGAAAACAAGTAGTTCCTTCAGCGTTGAAAGGGAAAAATGAAAATGAGCAACAGCTATTCGTTTGCATATAATTCCAAAGCTTGGAAATTGTTAATTATTACGATGAAGTCTTTATGACAATTGATTTTGGATATTTCTTTGTCTGTATTTTCACTAGTATTGTGATTAATTTTGCACTTGATAAGAGAATTTCTATTCGTGTACTTGTTTTGGAATGACATAGTACTGAATTTACTATATACTGCAATGTACCTTGTTCATTTTTTTTTTAATGTTTCTTGTGCTGTTCATATTTAAAACAGAAAAGCTTCTGTGTTGTTTGATTCAATTTGGATCGGAATGGATCGGCAAGGACATGGACAACCCACGTCTATGGGGTTGGTCGGTAGTGGAAGTCAAATGCCATATGGCGCAAACCCTTATCAGCCTAATCAAATGGCTGGGGCCCCAAATTCCGGAGTTGTCACATCAGTTGGTGGAATGCAATCTACTAGTCAGCCAACGGGTGCTCAGCTAGCACAACAGCAACTTGCTTATCAACAAATCCACCAGCAGCAGCAACAGCAACTGCAGCAACAACTCCAGTCTTTTTGGGCAAATCAGTATCAAGAAATTGAAAAAGTTAACGACTTCAAGAACCATAGCCTTCCCTTAGCAAGGATCAAGAAAATCATGAAGGCTGATGAGGATGTGAGGATGATATCAGCTGAGGCACCGGTCATATTTGCTAGGGCATGTGAAATGTTCATCTTGGAACTCACACTGCGGTCCTGGAATCACACAGAGGAGAACAAAAGGAGGACTCTTCAAAAGAATGACATCGCTGCAGCAATCACCAGGACTGATATATTTGATTTCTTAGTTGACATCGTGCCAAGGGAGGATCTGAAAGACGAAGTACTCGCTTCAATCCCGAGAGGGACGATGCCTGTTGGCGGGCCTGCTGATACACTACCATATTGCTATATGCCACCTCAGCATGCACCTCAGGTTGGAACTGCTGGAATGATCATGGGTAAGCCTGTGATGGACCCTGCTATGTACGGTCAACAATCTCACCCCTACATGGGTCAACAGATGTGGCCACAGGGACCAGAGCAACAACAGTCACCCTCAGATCATTAGTTTCCGTATAATGGAAGATGACAAATAGTGTAAGTTCTTATCTAGTTTGGTTCTTGCTGATTCTGGATTCAAAGTTCGTAAACTGCATTTTATTTTATTTTATAATGTAGTACCCTTTGCTTATAGACTCTTGTTTATGATATGATGATTGATGATAGCGATCGTGTAAGTAAAATATAGTGTTTTTTTTTTTTTCACATTCTCATCATTTCAGCAGCAATCTTCTATATAATCTTTGTGGCTTAAACTTTTTCTCCTGATACGTAAACCTTCAGGATATTTCTTATCATCCGTTGTATCTGTTTACCGATATTGAACTTTTTGGCTGTCCACCTGATTATTTTCAAACTGGTTCTTGTTGATCTGCGACACTAGAAAGTCATATATTCTCATAGTTTCACCCTGAAGTCCAGTGCGTAGCAACAATAAAATAACTTAATGCAGCAAAGCAAGCACTTAACATTGAACAATTTTCCCTGAAATAACTTCTAATTCTATGTTTAGGTGCAACTGACGTGCAGGTTACCTTCCTTCACCGTATTTTTTTTTTTCAATCTTATGACACCTATGCTGATATATTTGTAGTTTGGCCTTCGTTTTCTTTCTCCATTTTCTGTTCTCGTTCATATTTTCTGTTCTGTTTAGTTCGTTAGCATTATAGTTCCTAACCGAATAACATTGTGAATGTCAGCAGGAGAGCAACAGAGGCTCTTAGCAAGCTGCCGATGAGGTTCCCAGCCAAAAGACGAGCAGACTTTCTGTAAATAATATGTTTGAAAAAGAGTAGCTGATCTTGATCAAACCCTTTTCTCCCTTGATTGTTATATTTCTCATTTCTAGTTAGTAGTAATGGTTACTATCTAAAGATGTATAAGTAATAATAAATTTTATGTTTTATGTTTGTTACCGATGATTTCTAATAGTCGTGAAGATTGTCGGATTGTCAGATTGTGCCGACTGTCGTCATGCTATAGAAAAACAGTGATGATGAAATTTCTCAGTAGCTTATGATCGACTTCAGGTTCTTACAATTATTAATATGAAAAAACACATGTTTTTTGTTGAATGTATATCAGTATATATGTTCTGCAATCATTTATAGAAGTCAGCATTTATCGAAGAAGACAAATTTTTGTGTTGGACAGGTTTTTCGAAGAAGATAGATTTTTTTGTTGGACAGGTTTGTCTACTTTTGCTAGTGATTAGACAAGATGTTTTGTTTCTATTTGTTTAGTAAAAAGTTATTGATGATAAAAAAAAATAAAAATTATAAGTGGAAAAGAAATTATAGGCTTAGTCAATGATGTGATACATTTTGGAAGGCACTTTGAAATTATTTGATTATAGAAAAGAAAATTAAGAAAGAACAACCAAAAGTGGACCAAATTGTGGAATCAATCCTGTCAAACCTCGAAGGTTGAATTCACAGAGATGGAGATCAAGCATTCACTGAATAAAATCATGTATGGTTATAGTCTGTAGACAAGATTAAACTTGTCATTAATCATCATGTAAACATTTGTTGTCATTAACCCGAGTTCGAGCGTCGATCTCCTCCAACGTACGAGTCGATCTTCACGTTTGGTGACATCCATGCGTCCTCTACTCGGCCTCAGATGACCCATTGCTGCTGTGGTATTAGCTACTCCTGGTTAGTACGGCGAGATGGAAAAAAAATATCATGTTTGGATTAGTATCCATCTTCTTCTGGTAAATTGTTGATCCCATATCTGTTTCTTTCAGTAATGAGATTCGTAAAATTTCTTGGAAGAATGAAACGACTTCAAAATCAAAAAGATCGAGTTGAGACCATGACAATTGCAGTCTAGGAGTAGGTGTATTAATTTGGGATGTGTTTTCAACAGAGTGGATGTGTGACTGTATTTATACAACTTAAATTTTTCTCACATAATTTCGACAAATGTCTTCTTTGGATTGGTGGTAACACGTATCCATACTATATATTATTGGTACACATTTTTCGGCAAATGTCATCTTAGGATTTAAACTAACACGTCTCGATCTACATTTTGAAAACAATTACAAACATATCTAATCGTGCCGTGCATTTTCCGGCATGGTACTGTGGCATGCCGTACCAGGCACGGTACCGGCCGTGTGCCAAACGGGCCGGGCCCCTATGCCCGACCCTAATTTACACCTCTACCTTACTTATATTTCCATTTTTCTCTCGCCTATGTTCCTCACGCCCACGTTTTTCTCTTTCCTTCTTTTTCTATGCTATTTCTTTTTCATTTTTATTTTATTTTCTTTCATACTCTGTCGGTGGTTTCCCCATTTGCTTTCATAAATATTTATTTATTTATTTATTTTTCTTTACTTGTTTATTATGTTCTTATTTACTTGTTTATTTTTGTTGTTGTATTAAACTTTATTTATGATTAATTTGATTAAATTAAATTAATTTGTTTGTAGAATGATTTAGTTAAATTATTAATTTTCGTGGACATGTTAGATTTAGTTAAATTATTATTGTGAGAAATTGTTGATTAATTTTTTATTTTATTTTTTTGAACAAAATGAATAATTGTGATTTGCTCGTTAGGAATGATGAAATGAATAATGAATAAAGTAATTATATTTCATGTCTTAAAGTAATTATTTAATTAGATAATTTATCCTGAAATTATAAGTTAAGGACGTCCAAACACAACCACGCATTTATATTGGGTGTGGGTATTTGTTAATGCGGGGCTGTGAGCCCATTGTGAATGTGTGCCTATGATTAGACGTCCTGAAATTATAAAGTCCGGACAGCCCTGATTAAAGAAGTATTATATATATATAATTTTTTTATTATCAGTTCGAACTGACAAAAGATATATCAGTTTCTTGCATGTGGGTCATTTGATTTAAATACTTTGACTTGACTGTATACACTTGTCAAATCATCTTTTAAATCCAATGGTCCACATGCAAGGAACTTATATATTTTATATCAGTTCGAACTGATAATAGAAAGACTGTATACATATATATATATATATATATATCTATCCTTATAAATGGTTCTCTCATAATGATCTCTTATTTTAATATAGAGTAAGGACCTTCATAAAATTCATCGATTTGAATGAATTATGATCCGATTATTTTTATGGATGATAAGTTTAATAAAATTTATTGTGTAAACAAAATTTGAAAATTTTTCGAGCATTTACAACTATTTTGTTTTTTTATATTTTTATATAAAAAATAATTCTTGATATAATGGTGGGGACAAAGACAAATTATTTCAATGATGTGATATAACCAAAGGGTTTGGACACTGAAATTATTTCTTGATATAATGGTGGGGACAAAGACAAAAAAAAAAAAAAAAAAAAAAAAAAAAAAAAAAAAAAAAAAGAAGAGAAGAAGAAGCTAACCAGTGAATAAACTGAATAAATTAAACAAAGGGTTTGGACACTGAAATTGTATTTTGGCCTTCTGTTTTTCTTTTTCCATTTTGTGTTCATAATAATTTCTAACCGAAAAATATTGCGAATGTTAGCGGCAGTAAGAGAGGCCCTTAGAGCATCTCCAATGCTATTATGCATTTAGAGAAAATGGAGTGCCACATAGGATAAATATTAAAAAAGTTAGAAAAACTCTCTCCAATGCTATTATCTAAGTTGAATATGGAGATGATGTGGCAAAAAAAAAAAAAGTTAGAAAATATGGAGTTGGGTTTCTAATTCTAGAAACTCTCCTAGAAATACTGACTAGGATTTCTAACTCTTTCCACCAATAAGATTAAAGCTTTCAACTCTTTTTACCAATAAGATTAAACCTCATTTAATTGTAAAATAAAATATGGGAGATAGTGTAATAATTGTTTTATTATGATTGGACATAAAATTGATGTATATTTGAGTTTAGATAATTGCATTGGGGATGTAAATATACAATTCTCTAAAAAAAATTCAAAAGTGGGCCCATAATAAATAAAAATACTAAAAATATGGTACTATTTAGAAACTCAAAAATACATATTTGCATTGGAGATACCCTTATTGAACTGCCAATAAGCTTCTATCCAAAAATTTTCGAAAATCACAACTATTTTGTTTTGTCTAAAAAAAAATTCTTGATATAATGGTGGGGACAAAGACAAATTATGTCAATGATGTGATATATTTAGGAGTGCACTTTGAAATCATTTGATTATGGTAAAGCAAAAGTAAGTATCTTAATTCTATCAAAAATAAAAAAAGAAAAGTATCTTAAAAAATTAAGTGGACCAAATTGAGGAATCGATCCAACTAAATCTCAAAAGTTGAATGTACAGAGATAGAGACTAGAAACATCCATATATATATATAAGATGTATCTAGAAAAGGCTGAGTACTTTTTGGTAGATGTATCTAAAAACATCCATATTTGTAGGGTTAGTAACTAGTAAGTTTTTCTTTCTTCACCATTCCTTCCGGGAGTCAATTCTTTCCAAAATTACCCCAAATTTCTTCTGCAAAAATTCAACGAGGTAGCTGAGAGGTCATCGAGAAGGGTCCCGGTGGACCAAGGTTCTGAATTCTGAGTAATCATTTCGAAAACCAAGGAGAAGAGTGGGTTCAATTTGACAACTAAATTCACCTACAAAGTTACAACCAATTAAGGAAATTAATCAACTTCATCAATGACAATGAGAATCCCATGTACCGAAACAATTACGTTATCTGAATGTGAAGACTCGTACCTGTTTGATATTCGGACCGCACATGTATTATTTTATCTCGACAGATCTCGACAGTCCTATTATAATAGTTCTTGTAATATATTTCAAAAAAAAAAAAAAAAAAATGTAATATTAAGCTCAATTCAAATTTTAGCCCGAGCGCCCAATCAAGATAAATTTAAAAAAGAAATAAGAATTTATCCTCTTAATTTGCATGTTAAAAACCTAAAACACAATTACAATTGAAATAAAATAGACATACTTTTTACGATATATTTGACTGATTAATGATTTATCTATCAGATTCATTCATCCATCGATCCATTATGTAAATATGTAATAAACACATACAAGATTAATTGATTATAATAACCAAAATATAATAAAAATGAAGCCATCAATTGAAATCTTGAAAGACATGCAGTTCATACTAACCAAAAGCCAAGTAGTTTAATTAACCATTAAATAAAACTTTTAGATCATATAAAAAAACAGATGTTAACCGTAGAAATCAAAACTGAAACTTTGATCTCCGATTCTCTATATCAAAGATCACAACTTTTCCTTCAACAATATATCAAAATATATAACAAATATATCAACACAAACCCCAGATTCACCTTCAAAACAAATGTACCAGGTTTGATATTTCACTGGGGTTGTTTAACAATACAAGAAGGCAGGTTATGCCACCAAACAAAACCAGAAACTTTTAAGACCCTCGTTTGCTAGAATGCCTGCCACCATGTTTCCTTCTTAGAAGTTATGAGAGATCACAAAGTACATATGATTAATCAAGCTTTTAGAATGAAGCCAAAATTACAAAGTTGCCGTGGAGGAGAGTAACTGGGTTTGTGCTGGCAAAACGGGCCGGGCCCTGGTGGGTCACCAGGCCTGGCCCTGGCAGGCCGTCCGGCTTGGCCTGGCCTGTTTCGGTCGCATGCTCGGGCCGGCTCGGCACGCCAGCTTAACAGGCCGTGTCCAAGCCTATTAAGCCGGTGTGCCGTGCTGGGCCTAAATTTTTTTTTTAAAAAATGAATTCTGGCGGGTCCTAACAGGCCGGCCCGCATTCCAGCCTGTTAGGGTCCGCCATAATTCAAATTTTCAAAAATTTTTTTTTTTAAAGTTTTAAATTTAAAATTTGAATTGAGGGGTAACATTTGTAATTATCCAGGAGCATTATTGACCATTGGGGGGGTGAAAAAAATGTCCAAAACTTTTAAAAATTACATTTTTTTTTTTAAATCTTTTACAATTTTTTCCAATTATACCCTAACCTAACATTTTCCTATAAATACCCCCATCACCCTCACCTCATTCTCTACATTTTCTCTACTTCCCTACTCCCTTATTCTCTCTATTCTCTACAATCTCCAACATCTCTCACTCACTCTTTCAACTATTTTGTAATTTATTTTATTTATTAAATATATTATATACTATATACTATTATACTAATTAATATACTATACACTATACATTATATATTATATACTATATACTATTATATTATATACCTCCCACTCTCTAGTCTCTACATATTCTAAGACTCTTACTCTAAGGTATTGTCATGTTTTTTTTTTTTTTTTTTTAAATTATTTTATTATTTATTTATTTATTTATTTATAAATTTTTACTTTCATTTGTTATTTAATTATTAACTATTATTAATATGTTTATAACTAATGTTATTATTTGTTATGTTGTTAGGTATCCAATTGATTAATTAATTCAACACTCTCAACTCTCAAGCCTCCAATTTAAGGTTAGTATATCTACTTCTCTACTTTTGTTATTAATAATTTTTTATATAGTAATTATTATTATTTAGTATTTAGTGATTAGTATGTGTGTAGTTAATATTGTTGTTAGTAATATGTTAATTTTATGTTTTTTTTTTGTGAGTTTAACAACAAAATAATAATTAAAAAAAAATTAATTTCCAATTTTTTAATAATTTTCGAAATTATTATTATATTAGAAAGATTATGTTTTTTTTTTTTTTTTTTTTTTTTTTTTTTTTTTTTTTTTTGTAGAGTTTAAGAAGAAAATAATAATTTAGACGATTTTTTTTTTTTAATAATTTTTTTGGAATTAATAATATATTAGAATGATTATGTTTTTTTTTTTAAATTTTTAATTATTTTAAATTTTTATTTTTTTAGAGTTTAACAACAAAATAATAATTAAAAAAAAATAATTCCGAATTTTTTTTAAAATTTTGAAATTAATAAATTGTTTAAAAGAATGATTGTGTTTTTTTTAGAGTTTAACAACAAAATAATAATAATAATAAATTAATTCCGAATTTTTTTTAAAATTTTGAAATTAATAAATTGTTTAAATTAATTTTATTTTGTATGTTTATTATTAAAAAGTATATTTATAATTAATTGAGTATTTTTATGTTTAATTATTTTGTATGTTTATTATTAAAAAGTATATTTATAATTAAAAAGTATATTTATAATTAATAGTTTATTTGTATGCTTAATTATTTTTGTATGTTTATTATTAAAATTGTATGTTTAATATTTACTTTGTATGTTTATTATTAATTGTTATTTTTATGTGTAATTAATAATATTTAATAAATATATTTATAATTGTATGTGTTAATTGTATGTAAAAATGTATAATTGTATATTTGTATATTTAATTAATTAATTATATAAATGTATAATTGTATATATGACATTTATTTAATTATAATTAATGTATGTATTAATTGTATGTTTAAATGTATTATTGTATTTTACTATGTTTAATTGTGTAAATGTATAATTGTATATTTGTATGTTTAATTTGTTATTTGTATAAATGTATAATTGTATCTGTGACATTTAATCATTTATTCAATTATAATCTTAGGAAAATGAATCCTGAAGACTTGAACCTGAACCCCGGCGACTATTTACCGGATGAGGAGATCAATCGATTATACGGTGAGTTCCTGGATACCGATCCCGTTAGTACTACGGGTGTGGGACCTTCTTCCTCATCATTGAAATCAAGTAAGGGGAGGAAGAAGAAATTGATCGTGTGGGATTACTTTGACCTTGAAATGATAAAGATGCCAGATATATGGTTGTCAAGTTGAGCATGTCTGCTGTAAGTATTGTAAATCTATACTCAGCGGTTCAGGTAAGGGAACTGGTCATCTCATAAGACATAGAGACAATTTCTTGATTGGAGGTGAATACTGCCATGCATTTGTCACAACAACAACAACAACAAAAAGGTCAAATAATCCTCAACAACCCCATATAAAAAATGATCTCAAACTGAAAATAAAAAATCAAGCCAATAAAATTACAATTAAAATCAAGTGATAGATCAAAACTCTTTAAATCCAACATATTATTGTAATATATTTACACTGAAAAAAAAAAAAAAAATGAGGAAGAAGCTAACCAGTGAATAAACTGAAGAAAACAAAGGGTTTGGACACTGAAATTGTATTTTGGCCTTCTGTTTTTCTTTTTCCATCTTGAGTTCATAATAGTTCCTAACCGACTAGAAATTATACTAACAATGTGCTTTTTTTTTTTTTTTTTTTTTTTAAAAATTGGAAACAATGTGCTTGTTTTATGACTTCAATGAAGGTACATCATTATTATGTAGCGTTAGTGGGTCCAAAGTCGAAGAAATCGACTGAAGATGCATGAAGGAGATACTGGTATGCTTCAGTTTTTATGTGATTAATTATTGCCAAAGTAGTATATTTTTTTACTGTTAATTTACATTGATTGCATTGATTGATTATGTGATGATCAATATGAGAAATTTTAACATTAGACAGACTGTAAAAATCTTAGTTTCCATTTACGAGAATCCAATGTTACTGCTCATGATAATAATTTACATATGAAACTGTAAATAATACGTACTCTGAAGAGTATTAATTACAACATATATTAATAAAAAGAAGTCATCAAATAGCTAGCATTAACACATGGTTGGGTTTCAGCCTTCAGGTCTGTTTGTGGGGTTGATCGAATCCAAATGTTTGTCGATGGTTGGTTTTCATCGTCAATCCAATCATAAGTCTGCGGGCATAACGGCTGAGAAGAAGAGAAACTGATGCCGAAATAATGAATCCACCTATAACCAAGTGCATGTATAGTCTTTGCTAATGCAGTTTGTCTCCACTACTGCCGGAAGTAACGTGGAGGTGACGCCTAGGAACAACCTTCTATTACCTATGTTTTCAACTTCGAACCATTTCATCATCTCTGACTGGTGATCATACCTGAAAAGTCGTGGTGAATTATTATAGTAACTATGACAGATCACTAACAGATTTCCATCATGAGACTCAATCAAGCAATGGTTGGCGGCACGATGATATAATGGATTTGGATGTATTTTCCACTCTAGCTTGTCGTTCAACCTTAAATGAACCCATCACTCCATCAAAGAAAAAACAGTAAAAAAAACTCCCCCAACAAAGGCTAGACTGTCAACCTGTCCATATAACAACCAATATCAAACAAAAAACTGCTCCATGTTTGGTCATCTGATCCGGGTCTGCTTGTGTTCACATATATATAGAGTTTTCTGTAATGTACTGTCCATACGAATACCACCCAATTTGGGGAGGTTGGTGTCGTAAAGAATGTTGCCTTACTTATAATTGAACGGAGGATTTAGCTATTATACATGTTTTGTACAATTACAAGATCTTTATTATCAGGAAACCTTGCATTGATTTGTTTCTAAGTTTTTTTCAGTAGCCTATAGAAAGGGAATAAATAAATAAATTAATCAAACTCCGGGAGACTTACTGAAATGCTTTTTTAGAAGTCAAATTCCAGGATGCTACATGAAGCGTAAATAGATGGTCATAAAAAATGGTGTGTGAACAGAGGACTAGATCGAAATTGCAGGAATCAGGGTCGAAAATTGTAATGAGATTGCAGTTTCACATTCGAGTCATTCAACAAGTGTGCCCTTCACGTTCAAGCATTAGGGTCTTCTCATAAATTTCTTCTGTAGATCCTCATTAATCTTATTTCAAATAATGTCACCACAAGCTCGCTCTTTCCTTCAATCAAAGAATGCTTCCTTGAAGATGCTTGAAACTTGTCACCACAAGCATCTTCAAGTTTCTTTTGCTTTTTCCTTGGTTATTCCTACTTTTTCTAAAGTTTTGCTCGAGAAATCTTTGTCATGGTAGACTTTGAAATTCGTTAACCCCATAAAACGTTAGCTGGAAAACTTATTTTTAACTACAAACAAAATTTAGATTGTTAATAACCATTTAATTGCCCATATGGCCATATGACTATATGCCCCTCATTAAAATGATTTTCACGTTTCACATTTAGGTGCTCTGCTCTGCTCAAGCATTCCAGGGCCTTCCCAAAAATTTCTGTTGCTGTCTACTTCTACTCCAGTTTACATGGTGGGACAAAATGTGCAACACATAAGAGCTACTTTCAAGGAGTCATATTAATAATGTGCAACACATGAGAGCTACTTTCAAGGAGTCATATTAATAATGTGCAACACATGATTACTAGGTCCCAGTCGAATAGAATTCATGTTCTGTCACCCTTTTGCTACTCCTATACTCCTATATATATATAATAATATATAATAATGTCACCACAGGTTCTTTCATTCAATCAAGTTTCATCAGTCATTTTGGTGTTTTACCTACTATTTCTTCTGCAATGAGAGGTATTCTCCTATCATGGTTTTTCTTCATAACCTTTTCTACAAATTTCTTTGGCATCCCTATGATTCTGGTTTCTGGCCAATGTCAGAGTGACCAGCAATCCTTGTTACTTCAATTGAAAAACAGCCTCATCTTCAACTCTACTTTGTCTCTACGTCTGGTGCAATGGAATCAAAGCATGGATTGTTGTACATGGAGCGGTGTAGACTGCGACATGGCTGGTCATGTTATTGGTCTTGACTTAAGCGAGGAAGCAATCTATGGTGGAATCGATAATTCAACTGGTCTTTTCACGCTTCGGCATCTCCGGAGCCTAAATTTGGCTTTTAATTTGTTTGTCGGAGCTCAAAATATTCCATCCAGGTTGGCCAACCTCACCAATTTGACTTACCTTAATCTTTCTTATGCTTACTTTGTGGGGCAGATTCCCATTGAGAATCCAAGCATGACAAGGTTGGTTACTCTTGATCTGTCATGTTACCAGGATGCTGGTTTGCAACTTGAGAATCCAAACTTAAAAGTACTTGTTCAGAACTTCACTGAGCTCAGAAAACTATATCTTGATGGTGTTAATATATCATCCCACGAAAATGAATGGGGCCAAGCTTTATCATCTTCGCTGCCTAATCTGCAGGTTTTGAGCTTGTCAAATTGTTATCTTTCAGGCCCGATCCATTCTTCCCTTGCAGCCTTGCAGGCCTTCAATCACTCTCAGTCATTCGTTTGGATGGCAATGATTTGTCATCTCCAGTTCCAGAATTTTTTCCAGATTTTCCAGGTTTGACCATCTTGAGTCTGGCTGATTCTGGTTTGTATGGAAAACTTCCTGAAAACATATTCAAGGTATCAACACTCGAGACTCTTGATTTATTGTCTGATGATTTACTTCACGGTTCATTGCCAAATTTTCCCCAAAATAACTCTTTACGAACCTTGGTGCTCCGCAACACAAATTTGTCTGGGACGCTACCAGATTCTATTGGCAACCTTAAAAGCCTGTCAAAATTAGATCTTGTAGGTTGCAACTTCACTGGTCCAGTTCCCATTTCAATGGCTAACCTAACCCAATTACAATAGGTGGACCTGTCATCCAACAATTTCACTGGTCCACTTCCGACTTCAGTGGGTTATCTAACCCGATTATAATATGTGGACTTGTCATCAAACAACTTCAGTGGTCCACTTCCGACTTCAGTGGGTTATCTAACCCGATTACAACATACCCGATTACAACATGTGGACTTGTCATCAAACAACTTTAGTGGTCCACTTTCGACTTTAGTGGGTTATCTAACCTGATTAGAATATGTGAAATTGTCATCAAACAAATTCAGTGGTCCACTTCTGACTTCAGTGGGTCATCAAACAGGATTACAACATGTGGACTTGTCATCAAACAACTTCAGTGGTCCACTTTCGACTTTAGTGGGATACCTAACCCGATTAGAATATGTTAAATTGTCATCAAACAAATTCAGTGGATCAATCCCTTCTTTTCGTAAGTCCAAATCTCTCAACTATTTAGGCCTCTCTCAAAATGTTTCCTCCTCTGTACTTGAATTTCTTGATTTAAGTGGCAACATATTAGAAGGGCCTATTCCCATGTCAATCTTTGAACTCAAAAACCTCCAAATCCTGTATCTCTCTTCCAACAAGTTCAATGGCACTGTACAGTTGGATATGATTGGAAGGCTTGTCAATCTTACTCATTTTGACCTTTCATACAACAACTTGGCAGTCAATGTAAATACCAGCTTTTCTTCTTTCCCTCCCCATATCTCCACATTGAAGTTGGCTTCTTGCAAACTTGTCATGTTTCCTAATCTAAAGAAAATCTCGTCTATGGCCGTATTAGATCTTTCAGACAACCAAATTTCTGGAGAAATGCCGAACTGGATTTGGGAAGTTGTTGACTACAGTCTAAATCTCGCAAATAATAGCTTGGTGGGTTTTCAAGAACCTTATTCTATTTTGGATCTCAGGTTTCTTGACCGACACTCTAACCTGAAATTGAATTCAAACATTTCCCATCATAATTGATAATTTTGGCGCAAAATTGTAATGTCATAAGTTAATTACACCATTAAAAGGTCATATGTTACCTGAAATTTGGAGGATAAGAAACTAGAAAAGGGTGTAAACTGAACTTGCTCATTTATTTATTTGAAGAACTGGATTCAGACCTTACTTTAGAAATATATTTCTATAAATATAAGAAGTTAGAACTGGATTGGCATCTGGTAAGTGGAAAGTCTTCCTCTTACCTGATTTCTCCTGATATGAACATCAAACCAAACTTTCAATCTCGTGTTTCCAGTTGTACATCTGGCTACAATGTCGTGTGCCATCAGTCTTCTAATTCTAATATATTTAAGATTTATCAGGTGTAGATTATTTTATCAGGGTAAAGTCACATGAGATGGATCTAATGATTGAGATATAATTTCACAAAGAAATTTCAAGTTTTTGATTTTCCGGTTAAGAAAATAAGCACTAAATATAAAATAGGAAAGATTATTACAGTTTTTGGAAGCCTTGCAAAAAGAAGAGATCTTGATGGCTTGATCTCTTCGAGAGACAAAGAAGGAAATCAAATTGCAACTGAAAATGAAGGATAATATTTGCAGAGGTAGAGACATTTGCTGAGGTAGAGGTTAGAGGTTCGAGACGAAAGTAAAAGATATCTTAATTGTTAGAGAGGAGAGAAACTTTGGGCAGTGTGTTGATGACATGTGTAGTAATTTTTTATTTTTTAAAATTTAAATAAAACTTGATTGACTTTTTTTTTTTTTTTTTTTTTTTAGGTAAATGCTATCCTACATTTTCCATTTGCCTTTTCTATTTACCTTTCTTACTCGTCACTTGACAAGTATACACTCTTCATTTAATAAAAAACTCTCACTTTTTACTGCAAAACTTGTTCATGTCTTCACCTCTTATTAATGAAAAGATATAAGCAGCCATCAGGGGTAAAAACGTAAACAAGCTTTACAGCAAAAAGTGAGAGTTTTTTATTAAATGAAAAAGTGTATACATGTCAAGTAATAAATGAGAAATGTAAATGAGAAAGACAAATGGGAAAGGTAGATGACATTCCCTTTTTTTTTTTATTTTTTTATTGGAGCTTCTTCATTCTTCCATTCCCAGAAATACCCTCAAATTTTAGTATTATCAGAAAAAGTTTAGATTTACATGGATATGTATAATAATAATAATAATAATAATAAATTAGACATCGGTTTTGTAAAAGGTAAAAAAACGATTTTCTTATGGACTTTGAGATTATGTAATTGAAATGGAAATGTAAGTAAAAATTAGATAAATTTAATTATAAATGATTTTTAACATATAAAAGAGGGCCTTACATTTATCTTACGTAACCGACTTGAATATTAGTTTGAGTGGCGATAATGACACCCCTCAAAAACTGTATCTACACCCCTTTCGTAATTACACCCATCAAATTTTTTAAAAAAATCACTAATTTGTAAATAAACCCTACTTAATGTCAAAAATATCCTTTCTTTAATTGTACTTATTGTATTTTTGTAAGTACACACCACCTATGACTATTATTATTTTATTTAATCAACTTTATTATTATTTCAAAAAATTTTGTTACCTTTAATTCTCTTACTATTCTTTCTTTTCCCAACATTTTTTTTCTTCTTGGTTTTTTCAAAATCAAACTCCATTTTTCATTAAAAATCCATTTTAAGATTTTTTTTTAATTTTTTTAATTGGAGAGCCACTTTCTGGTTGAGAGAGTCGTAGGAATGCAAGATTTGTGTCATGTCTCAATTGATGTGGAAATAGATATGTGTTAAATGATATTAAAAAAAAAAAAATAGATGTTCGATTAAATTGAAGAACATCTAATTTATTTATTTTTAACAAGAAAGAACATATAATATTGATAAATAAATAAAAAGTCAAAAGTGTGTTTGAAATAAATAATAATAATAATAATAATATATATATATATATATATAGTTAATTTAAAAGTCTGTTTATATACATAATGATTTTGTTCTTCTAATAAAAATTAATTTAAAACTTTACTATTTCACACCAAATTTGTCTCATGATTTTGATTAATTTTCCATACTTAGCAATTAATTTGTATTTCCTTAAAAGAGATTGAAAATACATTTAAAAGAGAATCTAGGGTTTATTAAAATGGAAAGAGTTTTTATGATATATATTAATATCAAATCATTAATAGGAAAAAAAAAGTACTAAAGATTAAAATAGGAAACTAATTAATAATTATTGGTGGGTGTACTAACAAACAATTAGTCCTCAAGGGTATTATTGGATTTTTAAAAAACATACTAATTTGGGGTGTACATACAATTTTTAAGGGGTGCAAATATCGTCACTCTATTAGTTTTTATATTGGCCTCCCCCTAAACCAAAATTCTGGTTTTGCCCCGGATTTGTGGGCTGCTTGTTGGGCTCATCGGTTTGAAATTTAGCGGGCCGTATTAATGTGTTGTTTGGCAGGTGGGGCCTATCTGCCAAAAAAAGACCTGCGTGTACCTGATTTTCACCCACTAGATATATATTAATTTATGTAGTATATGGAAAGAAGTAAAAGCTTTTCACTTTCGTGGAGATACAAAAATCCAGTGACGGAAACTCGGCAACAGGCCCAACTCAGCTTCAACTCACTCACTCACTCACTCTTTGAACTCGTCAAAGATGGATTTTTCATTCAGGTGCAAAAAACTTAGCTGTCTATGTACTTATCAACTGTGTCTCTGTGTGTGGTGACAATCTGAGGTTAAACTTTTTTTTTTTTCTTCTGGGTTCATGTTAAACATTTCTCTGCAATCTGTGACTTTTATGTTGAACATTTCTCTGCAATTTGTGATTTTTTTTTGTGGGTTATGCTATATATTTATTTTAGTGATAAAATGTTGCTTGAAGAAATTTATCATAATCGTTTTTTGTTTTTTTTGTTTTTGTTTTTGTTTAATTCTTGCTGTAAAGAGAAACTTTACTTTCACAAAAACCATGTTCAGTATACATACTGTGGAATGTGGATTGTTGTTTAATGGAAGCACATGATTACGCTTTTGAAGAAAATTTCTATTTTTTGCATAGATTTTTTTGATGTTCTGTAATCAATATGACTTTTAAGTTTAAGGTTTGTGTATGGAAAAGTATTGATTTAAAAAATATGTGAGGGCCTTGTAGGTATTGATTTCCTGTAATGTCTTCTAGGATTATAGATTTATGATCTTTTGGTGGAAATTGATTGTTAGATTGTTTTTGGGTAGGGATTTTGATAGTGACGACAATTCATTAGCAGAGGGTTTCTGGGTTGAGTCTTTAAGGTCTTTCGATCGAATTATTTATGTAATTGGAGAATGAATTGCTAAAATTTTGACTAGAAAATGGTTTTAGAATTGCATTCTAAGTGTCATGGTGAAGTAGACTTGTAGACTCCACTTTACTTGTGGAAATCGCATCATCATTTATGCTTTTGAGAGAGTGAGAGTTTAGATGCACATTCACATAAATGTATGTTCAAGCCATGGGCATTAATGTGAGTCCACGCATCTCAGTTGTGTGTTTGATATTTTGATTTTGTCTAATACCTGTACACATGTGCATACGTGTGTGTGCGCTTTGACATTCATGCAAATGAATGTTCAAGCAATGGACGTTAAACTTATTGCAAGTGCATGCACACACACAAGTATGCACGTATAAGACAAAATCAAACACACACTAGACGCTTGGATACACATACACGGATAGATAAATCCACTTGGATTCGTATTACAAGCGTGTTCATTGAACGCGTTTTTAAACATCATCCTTAAACGGAAACCTATCCGGTACCATCAATTATAAAACCCTATATGATTTTTTTTTATGAAACGAAAATCCTTTAGGATTCTGTAATAAATGTTATGTTCTAAAATCCATTACAATTAAGTGCAATAAGTCACAATGGGAAAACAAATAAGAGATAAATGTGTTATTTTGAAAAGATGTATTAAATGAGTCAATTACAAAATTTTCTATCAATGACTTATTAAACAGTATATAAGTCAAGATGTTGATAATTGCTAAGATCTTGACATAGATCAAAGATTGGGCAGCAATTTTCCAGAGAAAACCAGAAACCTCAAATCTTCAAAGGTTTGATAGGCAACTGTTTTATTGAAATTATTGGAATTTTTGTTATCGAGTTTGAATTTTCATTTTCTTATATGATGCTTCTGAGTATGAAATTGAATCAGGTTCCATCACTTCTTAATCTATTCCTTTTTTACTTCTTTTTGTTATTTTATTATGTCTCTTTAATGGACTGTCCATTTGATGATGAAAATTGGAAATTCAACCCCCGTTTCTGCTAGCTCTTCATGTTTGTGAGAATTTTCCTTTCTTGACTGATGTTGACTTTGCAAGGAGTCGGGTAAACAGAGGATATGGAAAGGTTCAGAAGGCTCATTAGGCTAGATTCCACACTTTGTAGGTTGTGCAAAAGGCAGAATCTAGTGAGGTTGCCTTGCTAGGTTCATGCCTGTTGACCTGTCGAGAGTGTTGTTCTAACTATGCAGTGATGATAACTTTTTGTACTGTGTGATTGCTCATTATTTGATGTTTGTGTTGTGACAAGGTTTATTTGAGTATATGACATTGTATTGGGGAAAAATTAAGTTATAGATGATCAAGTTAGTAGCAGAATCTGCTTTAAAAAAAAAAAAAAAAAAAAGTTAGTAGCAGAATCTAAGATAAATAATTTTGTTTTTGTTTTTGTTTGTTCATTTTTTTGTCAATAATTTTTTTTTTTTTAAAGTTAGTAGCAGGGATCTAAGGTGGTTTGCAAAAAATATGACTCAACATTGTTGTTTAATATCATTGGGTTTTCAGTAGTTTACATCAACTGTTGGAATTTTAAATCGGGAAGTTGGTGACGAAAGAGGGGGAATCTGATGGTAAATGGCAGTTGTGTGATGTCCAGGGCTTGGGAGATTGCCCTGAAAGAACTTTTTTAACAAATCTAATTTTTTCTTGATCCTTTGTGTACTTGTTTCCTGTGTGAGACCGCTCAGTGATCAGAAGTAGATGGTGAAAAGCCCTCTGCTATTGTTTAGATACAATATTGAGAATGATTACTGATTCATGTAATTCTCAAATAATTTTATTTTATGTTTTTACTTTTGGGGTGATGTGCATTTGTGTGAGGAAGACATATATATGTTACTGAATTTTGGAACTATTTATACAAGCTCAGAAATCTGTTTTAGTGAATGTTACATTTTCATGTGGATTTGGATATGACCTTACATGCAAATTGTGATGAACTTAAGTTTTTCTGGCAGGTCTGAGAAAACAAGTGGAAATAATGAGCCAGAGCGTGTAAATCCCCAGCAACACGTCTTTGCTGTGACTCCTCTCAATTACGTACCATATGTTGGTCCACCAATGGAGCTAAATAATAATGCTCCAACACCGAATAAATGTGAGACTGAGGCTGCGGGAAACGTTGGTCCTGCAATTTTATTTCTGCCTCAACACTCAACTCAGGAGGAGTGGAAGAATATCTTAGCTACAACCAAAAGTGGAGTAGCATTAACTGGCAGCGCGGCAATGAGACAGGTGGGACCGATTGTAGGATTAGTTGACATTGGGGAGTATGAGGATTCCTACTTATTTCGGGTGTCCTTTCCAGGAGTAGCCAGGGAAGAAAGTAAGTTTTTACTGATTGTTGGCATTTGTTAGAATTTGTTAATTAATCTCATGATTTCTGTACTTGCTCTTTAAAATCTTATCAGGATAGAAAATGCTCATTTGTTTCTTGCATTGAAAGAATCTTACTCATCAATGATCGTTCTCGGCTTTTCTATGTAACATCTAAGGAAAAAAAAAAAATTATATAAGTGAAATCATGCATATACTTTCTGTTCATGGCATCTATTCATTCATTTGTTGCTACAAAATCTTCATTTTTATACCAATGTCTCTACTTTGTATATCAAAAGCCTGGATCTCCACATATATCAAAGCTCACAACTTTCCCTTCAACCCTCAAAATCTAAAACTAATATATCAATACAAACCCCCAAATTCACCTTCAAATCAAACTGTTCTAGGTCTACATCTAACTGTAAAACAAAAATCATGACAATAAAATTACAAATAACATCAAGTAAATTATCAAAACTTTTTACCTAAGAAGATGCTAACCAATGAAAAAACCGAAGAAAACATAGGTTTGGACAGTGAAATTGGGTTATTTCTGGGCCAAGTTGCTAAGTAAGCCTTCTCACTCACCCTCAAACACGCAATACATTGCTTTGAGAATTCTTGACTTGGATGCCTTACACAAATGAAAAACTAGCTATTTATAGAAAACCACCTTCTCAATGAACGGTCAATATCGACTTGATCTAACAGTGGAGGTTTTAGAAACTAGGCCTAGAAATTGGGCTAGGCCGTGAGTGTTTGGGTATAATTGTGGGCTTGTTGTTGGGCTCAATTTTGCGGACCGTATCAAAGTGTTGTTTGGCAGGTGGGGCCCATCTACCAAACAAAGAGAGCATACGCCGGACCTTCGTGTACCTGATTTTCACCCACTAGATATATATTAATTTATGTAGTAGTATATGGAAAGAAGTAAAAGCTTTTCACTTTCGTGGAGATACAAAAATCCAGTTACAGAAACTCGGCAACAAGCACAACTCAGCTTCAACTCACTCACTCATTCACTCTTTGAACTCGGCAAAGATGGATTTTTCATTCAGGTACAAAAAACTTAGCTGTCTATGTACTTATCAACTGTTTCTGTGTGTGTGGTGACAATCTGAGGTTAAACTTTTTTTTTTTCTTTTTCTTTTTCTTCTGGGTTCATGTTAAACATTTCTCTGCAATTTGTGACTTTTATGTTGAACATTTCTCTGCAATTTTTATTTTTATTTATTTATTTATTTATTTTTATTTATTTATTTATTTATTTATTTTGTGGGTTATGGTAAAAAAATAATCTGGAAATAAGTCTTGAGTAGGTCACCCGAGACTTATTTCTAGATACTCGAGACTTATTGCTACCCGAGACTTATTGCCAGCTACCCGAGACTTATTGCCGAGATTTATTTCTAGATTTTTTTTTAGGATGGATAGTTATGATGAGACTAATATATATGTGTATATATATATATATATATATATATATATCAATGGATAGTTATGATGAGAAGGGTGCCAAATTATATAGGTAACTAACCAAATGGTGACAATTTATCTTAAAACCAAAATAATCTGTTGTTCAATTGACATGGATAAGTTACACTAATATGCATAAGAAGAATATTTCGAATTATTTCTACTTAGTTGATGCATTTATAGTTTCATATATTCTTTCAATCTTGCAAAAGACTGTTACAATAGAGTTTTTATGCAAATAAAAAGGTTGTTAGGCCTGTCAAAGAAATCACAGGATAACGGGATGGACATGGGAATTACTTGCATGCAAAGTTTAATAGTTTATATCACCTAACTTCCCACCTTTTTTTGGTTCTTATAATCAGTTACTGAAAATGTGACTTTTTTTTTGGTGGGTAGGTGGAATCATATCTGCACATTATTGGAGAGCCAAGGCTTCCGTCTGTATTTCTTCAAGTATGTGCTGTCCTATATAGGTCATTTTTTCTTTGATTTGTATTCCTACATTTGTTTCGTACTGTAAAATGAAAACGGAAAGAAAACCAATCTTCTTCTTTACCATTAAATCTGTTGTTTTTGGTTACAGGTCATTTGTTGGGTCTTAGGGGAGTATGGCACTGCTGATAGAAAGTTTTCTGCTTCCTATATTACTGGAAAATTATGTGATGTGGCTGAGGTATATTCTAATGATGAAACTGTTAAGGTATCACTAATGTCTTAGAAAGTTTAGTCTGTAATATAAACATTATATTTGTGCTTGCTGGCCCATATTACTTCAATTGCTGTGCTTTATTTTTATGTTATATCCATGTATCAGCTTCTAAGCTTCATGTGATGGTAATAATAGTGTTCCTTTGAATTTTGGACTGGATCCCTTTCACTTTTGAAGTCGTTTTCTACTCAGACCGTATCTTAAAGCTGCATTCCATTACCATGTGAAATTTTAGAAAGTGGGCATGTTAGTTTGTACATACTTTTATATATAAATGCGTTACCATTGCACTGCATAGGTTTCAATGTCTTGCACATCAATGATTTGTCAGCTATGGTATTTTTCGTTGGCTTTGCTAATCACACAGAGACTCTTCTTATACGGTCTATGCTAATTTTGTCCAGACTAATAGTTTTCACAGTTGCATTTGATCGACTCTGAGTTCAAATTCTTTACATTATTTTATGTCAAAAAATAATGTCTTTATATTGTCTTGTAGATTGATAAGAACCTTTCATTTCCCAACAGTTATGTACAGCAGGCAATAGAGAAAGGGGCACAGCCGTATATTTCCAAGAATGAATGTTCTGGGATGTTAAATATAAGCAACTTTAGAAACCAAGACCAGCATGAAGCTTCATCAATGCACAGTCTTAGGATTGAGGCATATGAGCTTCCCAAACCTTTGATGCCATCAATGATTCCTCCGGTTTCCTTGTGTCGACTACTGAACTTGTTCCAGTACCTGAGCCATTGCCATCCTATCTTAGGGAGACCCAGAAGGTAGCATCATCACCATCTGTATCCAATGCAGATCCATCAGAACTAAGGCTATGTCTTGATGGGGTTCAGAAGAAGTGGGGTAGACCTACTTATTCGTTTTCTGAAACATCTACCTCAAGTCCCACTTCCCAAAAAACAGTGAATGGGGTATCAAAAGTAGATGCACCAGGCACAGTAAACTCTAAAGCTCATGACAACTCTTACAATTCAAGGAAACCACAAGTTGAAATTTCTCCAGAGAAGCAGAAGCTTGCTGCATCATTATTTGGGGGTTCATCGAAAACTAATATGAGGGGATCTACAGTTGGCCATAAAGCCGGAAAGGCAAGCAGCCATGCTGTGGAGAAGCCTCAAACAACAAAAGCAGCGGTGAAAAGTACTGCAGTGGAGAAGATAGTTCAACCACCTCCTGACTTGCTCGACTTGGGTGAACCAACTGTGGTTAGCAGCATTCCACCATCTGTGGATCCATTTAAGCAATTGGAAGGGCTTATTGAACCAACTCAAGTTACTTCAAGTGTGAATCATGGTGTGGTAGACTGGTAGGTGCTAATAAAACACCTGATCTCATGAGACTATATGTCTAGACAGCTGGGAGTGGGCCAAGTACAGATGATGCCAATCCTTTATCCAGCTGGTTGACAAATTCAGCTATCAAAAACGCTCATTAAACATTCTCTGGAAAAGGATGCACTGGTGAGGCTGATGGGAGTGACACCAACTAGTCATAATCCCAACTTATTCAAAGATTTGCTGGGCTGAAAGGTTATAATCTGTAATTTTCAAGGTTAATTGCTTTGTATTCCAGCTTTGGACTTGCAGAGTGATGCCTATCTTATAGGCAATGATTCAAATTACAACAAAATGGGTTACAAGGAGCCAAGAATGGAGAGATAACGACCTCCTGTAACATTGTTACAATCAGGTACAAGATTTTATTTGTGAGTGGAACGATAATATAAGTTTTTGTAGGAAATTAGGAACAATTAAGTTGATGTAAATGGGGGTGTTCCCTTGAGAAAATAAGTGCAAAGCTCTTTTACAGCTTTTCCGGCCATTTTGGTTTTTACAGCATCCAAAGAGCAAGGACTTAAAATTGGTTTGATTTTGCACTGGTTGATGTTGAGAATCATATTGTTATAATGGTGTATCATTGAGTTTCTTTATGGAATTTTTTTTTCTTTTTAATATCATTTTACTTTCAAACATGGATGTCATATTTATTTATTTACTAATTTGTATTTGAGATTCGACATCGATGTTCTAGGCTTCCTAAATCATATGTTTTTGTGAATGTCAAAGCGATGGTGTAGAAACAGGTAATGAGATAGAAGCTGTGATCACTGATCAAGGAAAATACAGCTCATTGAACTTGGATTTGAAATCATAATCATAATAGCTAAATTGAAAGAAAAGAGATGTATCAGCAATACTTCGTATGTACCAACTACTTTTTTGAAATGTTCTATTTTTGTTTTGATTTCTTTTCTTCAAAGAAATATATTCTAAATATATATATATATATATATGAATACCTACCTAATTACATATTAGAGGCTCAAAATAATTACCTACAGAAATAAATATACTTGGATTGTATTTCTTAAAAGTCCTCTGAATTATTATTTAAAATTTTGCTTTAGCAGTAGAATGTCCATCAAAATTTACTACTCTAATAAAATCTGGTTGTTTAGACACTGTTTCCGAAATTATTATGAAAAACCTACTTTCATATCATTCATCATTTTACTGGAGAGAAATTCGTTTATAATTGTAGCATGAACTTTTGAATTCAATATAAGGTGGTTTATTTTATTTCTTTTTGAGCAAACCTCGACGACATGAGGAAAATTTATTATTAAATAAATTTAAAAAAAAAAAAAAAACAGGTGCACCTAACAGAGGGGGACACAATGAACCTAATAGAGGGGCACATAATGAGCCTTGCTGCTTCTTACCCCTAAAAGAATTGCATGTAACTAAGACAAAATCTCAAAAGTTCAGTAAAATGCATGAAAAGTTGCAATAGAAGGCATTAGCATCATGACTAAGAAACCTGTCAAAATCTACCAGAAATTCAAAACTGAATAGTACAAATGATTAATCATACCGTTGGAAAACAAACAAGAAATTTGAAAATGGATAATACAAATGAAGCATAAATGGACAAGTTCACATACACCATTTTTCAACCACAAATGATGAAGAACACTAATGAAGTCACACAACTCCTTTTTATAGGTTGTTGGTGATCGGAATCTCAGTAGGTGCAACGGGACATCCCAGCTATGCTGGCACCTCCTTAGCACCCTCATCATCTATCCTATCCCAACATATTATTAAAATAAATAAAGAAGAGACAACACAATAGTTACAAGTCAAAGAACCTAAGAAAACATGCTACAAGTCTAGAGCTGTGGGAGTAATGACAACGAGGTTCTTGGATGATAAACAATCTGCAACCCGGTTATCCTCCCGGTAAATATGAGTGAAAACAAAGTCCATTTGAGAAAGCAAATCCGAACACCTGTCCCAAGTTGGGTGCAAACGCAAAGAAACCCTACGAGACTTAAAACGAAGGATGATAACCATCAAAAAAGCCAAATCACTTTTCAACCATAACTGACGCCAACCAAACGTCCAAGCATAATCAATTGCATGGATGATAACGGCCAACTCAACCTCAAATGCAAAGCAGACTCCAAGAGGAATACCAAAAATAGCCTCGTTTGTGTTTACCTTAAGACGACCGAAGTGACACAACTTTCTTTAAATGATGAAACAATACTGCCTTTCAAGGAAACAAAAGGCTCTCTTCAAATGGAGGAAAATGAGCTGCAATGTTCACAAACCATAAAAGATTTGCCTAATCCTAGTTTTTATCTAAAAGGAAGATCGATCTCAATTTTCTTTAGAGCTCTGGCAATTTTGTAATTATAAACAATTGTATTAGTAATATATTATTTGATATTCAACACCAAGAATTAATCATATAGATTAAAAATAGGTAAATAAAATAACCAAATCATGTTTTCTTTATAACTCTTGACATTTTATAATTATAAAACATAACATAACAAAGACAAAAGCGGGAGTTCTTGATTGGAGAAAATAAAACAAGACAGTATTCAGTCAATTAAGCAATTCAATATACTTCAATCACAAAATCCAGATTTTATCAAACTAATTATCAACTACCGCTAGTGTTCATTTGGAATTTTTATGAACAATTTTGCAACCACAGAAACACAAATCTAATTGTTCCACTTAGGAGTCTTGAATAATCAGATTCACTTTAGAAAACAGAAAAATGAAACAAACAATTCAATTATTTCATTTCAAGTAGCAAATAGATTTCACACCATGTACAGAAAATTATGAGAAATCAAAGAAATCAAAGAAATCAAAGTGTAAGGGAGATAAGAAAATATGGTAAATTTATGCTTACCTCTATGAATAGATGTTCTATTGTAGTATTAAGGTTCCCTTCCCAAAATCCTTCACCCTCTTCTTCTGTCGTTTGTAGTCTGTGCAGCCTTGGTGTTCTTAAGGCTCCTCGAGAAAAAATCTTCCTAATTGGGCCTCACTCACAGCTACTTGTTGCAAAGATGGAAATTCAGTAGGACAACTCCCGAGGTAGAAGCTTGTAAGGCTCGGTAAACACTTAAGCTCCAAATTCCTTAGTTTCTTGTAAGTTGCATCAGACTTTTAGCCGTTGGAATTGCCACTAAATCAAGCAATTCATTACACCCTAACACTTCTAGTGTCCTCAGACTTTGGAAAGATACAGAGGATGGCACTAAACTTTTTAAGTTGCTACAATCAACTACTTGCAGAACAGCCAGATTTTTAAAAACTTTACTAGATAAAGAATTTTCCTCCCAAAGATGCAACGAGTCAAACAAATCAACAAGCCTTAAGTGGCTTAATTTATAACTCGGTTCTTCAACATGTTCTTCCTCACAACCAAGTCCTTCACATGAGCATAATCCCTTGAAAAAGCCTCCAGAAACTTGAAGTTTCTCAAGATTGGGTAGTTTGTGAAGGAAACCGTATATACAAATATCAGCTTGCTTATGCAAGTCTCTGAATGTAAGAAACTTTAATTTGCATGAGTACTCTGGAAGTTTTTCATGCAAGGCTTCTTTCTCAAACCACTTTCAATCAAATCCCAAACTTTCCAGGTTGGAGAATGGAATCTGCAGAAAATGAACCAAACTATTAGTAGGTGTAGGCATTGAATGTGGAGTGACAAGGGTGGACCGGGAGTAGTTATAGCTAAAACGAAACATACAAGAATTAGCAGACTTAAATTAGCATAATTTGCGTGTAGTATTCTTGAATGCGTTTTTAAATGTAATAACGTAGAAACGTACTATCTCTTATATTTGTGAAGAAATTTAATTGAGTACTTGGGGGTCGTACCTTGTGAAGGGGTTGACTAACTGGCATCTCATGTTGGCTCTCCCCATCCGTTACTTGAAACCTCAAAAAATTTGATGTTGATATCTCTACTTTGTCACAATTCCAAACCTGCAACTTCGTTAACATTGGCCATTCTGAAATATGTACCCTTGGGTAGAAACTTCGAAGCTTTGGTAGCTCTGCTAGTCTCAGATTAAATAACTGAGGAAACCCAGGCACTGCATCATCAACTTCTTCTCCCTTGGCAAAAATTTCCTCCACCATGCAACACTTTTCTATCCAAAGTTGAAGAAGCTTTCTACTTACTGAGGCTGGAAATATGCTGTTCAGGCTGTCACAACCTATAACTTCGACTTCTATCGAGATTAGATTCTGACAGGTTAGAAGACCTTGTGAGTCCACATCCCATATAGCACCGATTTGCTCATTTGTGTGGCTGTTAGACCACTTGACCCCAACACCTCCATTCCAACCGAAATCTCACCCTTTTCCTTGTCGGTTGACCCACCACAAGGATCCTTGACAACTTTCTTGGCATTATCACCCCTCTCACACCTTCCAACTGAATTAACAACACCCCCAATATCTTTGCTTACATGTGGAGAGTTAGAGACAAATGTATGCACTTTGGTGCAATTCTCAAGCAACAATTGAGCCAAGGAGGGCAACTCAATTGAATTTTCGACGAAGTTGCAGAAGCTTGTGAGTTCTTGAAGGTGTTTGAGGTCCAGCTGGTACAATTTAGAGAACACAGTGTTGCTTATTTTTTCTCCTCCAAAGACTTTAAGTTGGATAAGACTTTCAACCATGGAAGATGAAAATACATACTTTAAATTGTCACACCATCCACGATAATTTCTGTTAAATTTTGAAAGCATGAAGACATTGTCTGAAGTTGGTTGTGCCATAGGGTTTGGATACGAATATTGGAGGACAGGTTCAAGGATGTCAAAGCGGGTAATACTACCTGGATGCAGAAAAACAAAAATCAATAAATTTAACTAAAAACAAAAGTACCAGAACAAATGATCTCCACCTCTTCATTTGTTTTTATATTTCTTTATTTTGTTTATTAAAATTTCTTTATCTTAGCTTCTTCTCTCTCTCTTTTTTTTTCACTTTATTAAGATACAATTTCTTGGTTTTCTAGCACACATATTGCCTTCAAATCGATTTTTAAATTTTTTTTTTTTTTTATAAATACTTTAATTCAACAAACGAAATGACCTAATTATTCTTCTGCGTTAGCACAATTCTATATTATGGATGAGATACCAAAAGAAGGAAATAAATGAGAATGAAGAATTTCAGGTGATGTTGCAGAAACGTGGAAAAAGAAAAAGAATACCTTTTCATCAAAGAGAGGTTGTATTTTGGTGTGGAGGTTGTCCTCGCTTGTTGACATGCCTGCCCCTGTAGAATTGGAGATAAATGTTTGCATGTTGGGGCAATTCTCAATCCACAATCTGGTCAAGGAAGGCAGCTCAATTATTGCATTTCCGACAAAGTTACAAAAACTTGTGAGTTCTTGAAGATTTATGAGCTCCAGTCTATTTAGATTGGGAAACAGAGCGTTGCTTATCGTTTCAATATCATTTTGGCAGTTTAAGTCCACAGAGGTAGAGGCAGAGAAGAATATCTTCAACCTTGGGCAATTCTCGACAGAGAGTTGAGTCAAGGAAGGGAATTCAACTGAATTTCCAAAGCCAAATTGTGTGAGATTCGGAAGACTTTCTAGCTGCAGGTTGATTAGTTTTGGGAAAACCATCTTAATCACTCTTCCCTCTCCTCTTAATTCTTCTATGTTGATTATCCCTTCAATAGACTCACAATTCTGTATCATAAGCTTTTCTAGTAGCACAAGACTTTTAACCACAGTATACGAAAAAATAAATTTCAGATTACCACTGCACTCTGCCAAAGTCAAGCTTGTTAAGGTTTGACAACAAGAATAAATTGCTGGAAGTTGATCAAGCCATGTGCATCCAATGTTAATTGAGTACAATTCCAGGTTCTTCAAGATGGGGAGCACAACCTGCAGACACAAATTTCAGTTTTGATTCGATGATTGAAAAGCAAGATCTACAAACCCATAACAATATGTTTATCATTTTACACTACCAATTCAAAACGAAAAAAAAGAAAAGAAAAGAAAAGAAGAAGAAACATACATTTTGACTGAATAGTGACGTTAAACTGCCAGCTACATCTTCAGCAACTATCTCTTGAGATCCAATATCAGGTGTGAACTCTTTAAAGCCAAAACTCGTGAGCCGTGGTAGGCATTGTAGTCTCAAGGTGCGAAGTTGAGTGAACTCGATCCTACTAACCATATTATGTTGTTGGAATTGTTCATGGCTTTCCTTAAAAACAATCTCCTCTAGCTTCTCACAATTCGTCACTACAATTTCTTGAAGCTTCAAAAGGTTTTTGGCCATGGAAAATGAGAAGAGATTCTTCAATCTATCACATCTTCCAACTTTCACGATTCTTAATTTCATGAAAGACTCTGTTGCAAGTTGGCCATGACATATCTTCTCCAAGTTAATCAAATTATAAAGAAACAATGACTCCAGCTTGGGAAAGAAAGTGGATGGACCAAATCCAACTGAGTTAATAATGAATTGAATCTCAGAACCCTTTAGCACATGTAGACGCTTCAATTGTGGAAAACCTTCCTCATCAAGTTCATAAAGAACATTCTTAACACCCTTCAATTCGTGTAAATAGAGATCTTCAGTTCTATTCAACAAAATTTTAACTCCATTGCCCAAATAAATTCTATTACCCCGTTTGAGTTTCAGCATCCTTGAGATTTCATGATTACCTTTCAAATCCCATGAAGTCGAAGTGAAAAGACCTGGTTCAGGAAGATCTTCGATAATAATCTTATATCTTTCCAACTTCCTGAGGAATAAGTCTTGTGGCATAATGTGGGCACCAAGAATATGTATTTCCAACGTTGTTAGGCGAGATAGTTGCTTCAACTCGGCAAGACTAGCATTATTTCCTCCTTCAACCTCCCATTGATCAAAACTATTACTCATTAACAGCTCTTCTAACTGTGTCAAGCTTGATATCACATTTGGTTTAATAACTTTGAGTTTTACACAATTCCTCAAATCTAACGATCTTAAACGAGTTAATAATTTAATTTCTTCAGGCAATTGTTCAATATGAGAATCCACCATACTAAGAATTTCTAGTTTCTTCAACTTTCCGATGATTGCTACGTCTCCTAACCGGGATCTATCTAAACTGAGCGAACGAAGGTTTGTTAGGCAGCAAAGGGATGAAGGCAGTGATAAAAATGAATTCCACTCATATCTAACACTTTGAGACCTTTCATCCCTTCAAAAAAAGCATCTGGAATTCGTAAAGAAGAATCTCTCAACAACAACAAGAATAGCTCAAGTTTTGGAAATTCCAACTTTTCAGGAATCTCATGAATATCTCTATGAGGCAGAGTAATAGCAACTGAATCTTTTGGCAGTTTCTCCTCTAGCAACTCTTTCAAGCCAGCGACATCTTGAATATTAAAGCTAAGCTTAGTGGTGGATGCTATTGAAATAGCAACAGCACGGATGATGTCGTGCATTCTGATGGAAGAGCTAGAACCATCCATCAAAAGACATGAAGTTTTGAGATAATCGATCAACATATGCAGCTTGTTCCTCCCTTCTTCTATTGTATAAACATCTTGAAACAAACCCAACCCCATACCATATTTCAACAAGAAATTGATGCTAAAACCGTGACCTGAATCACATAGACTGCAAAGTATAAACAGTGATTTTGCTTCCTCACTCTCCAAGAACTTGTAACTCAATTCTATGGTAGAGTAAACATCTGCATTCATTCCTTTGATGCTCTTCGGATTAGCCTTTTTTAGCTGATCCAAAGCATTCTTCCAAAAAGGAAGACTTTTATTTTTCAGTGCATTTGCAATTGTTTTAATTGCAACTGGCAAACCAGCACATTTTTTAACTATCTCATCTGGAATACGATTTAAATCAGATTTGTCTTCTGAATACCCCACCGTCTTCCAAAATAAGCTCTTCGCTTCTGCATCAGACAAAATTTCAACCTTGAAATTTTTCCGAATATCCATATCATCGCGTAATACATCTAGATTTCTAGACGTAAACAATATTTTGCATTGCCTTTTATTAGCATTTTCTCCTTCCTGATCTGCCTTTTGAGTGGTACTTCCTTTCTCATCACACACTAAAGGAATTCCAATTGACTTCAAATCAAGTTTTGCCCAAACATTATCTAATATTACAAGGACCCTATTTTCTTTCTTCATCCTCTCACGTAATCGAGCAGCTCTTCCGGGTAAACTCTCCTCCTGAAATTTCAGACCTAGTTCATCAGCAATTTGACCTTGAATGTTTCTGATGTCAGGTGTCTCGGTTACCTCAACCATAACCACAGCATCAAATAATTTGTCCTCTTCGACTTGCCAAGCAACTTTTTTGATTAATGTGGTTTTACCCACACCACCCATTCCGTATACTCCAATCAAGTTGACATCAGCATTCCTTAATGCCTCCATAAGATCATTGAAAATTAGCTTTCTTGAATTAAAGTCCTCATATCCTCCGATGAAGATGGAAGCTGTTTTTTGACGGGGTGGACGATATGAATATTTCTCAAACTTTCCTTCTCCCAAGAGGACGACCCCATCCTTTGTCATCCTCACAGCTTTCTTGCTGAGAGAGTAGCACGTCATCAGATTAGGACACAAGCCCATGAAACACCGCTTCTTTGCATTATCTTCATCATCGATGATGGTGTTTTCGACTCCTTGAGTGAAGTCATTAACTGTATTCAGCCATTTCTCAACAACCTTTTCGATCTCATCGCCTTGTTTCTTTGCCTCGTCAACAGAATGCTGCACCATTTCTCTTAGATCTTTCAGCTTCTCGACTTGTTTCCTCAGGCCCTCTATGTTGCTCTGGCACTTGAAGGGATAACATATGTGCTTTCCAATGGGAACAACCAACACCTCTGCAACTTTTGCTGCAATGGAAATAACTATCTCTGCCATGTTCTGTTTCTTATCACTCCTTGCTTTCTCTGTGTGTTTTTTTTTTTATTTTTTTTTTTGTTGAAAAATTTGACTAAGTGAACTAATGACACAGTAGATTTTTTTTTTCTTTAAAAAAAGAAAACGAAACTGGAAAACAGAGTGAATATTGTTTTTCTTAATTTTAAACAAGAGTATTTTTTTTTCCTTTTCTTTTTTCCAAATTAACAAAGAGAAGATGATGGGAGAATGACAATAACACTTTGTTTCAACAAAATAAAAATAAAAATCAGTACTGTAACAATTTTTTTTTTTAACTCCAAATTGAGTAATAATAACAATAATTAAGAGGAGAAGAATAAAAACAAAAATAAATAGCAAATATAGAGGTGCTCTTTAAAAAGCAGAAATCTCTATGAATTTTTCAATGATCAGAAAGATTCAACACTAGAATTAGATCATTAATACAAATAAGTCTATGAAGCAATACCAACAAAGAATAAGAGAACTAAAGGGTAACTCTAGATAGGATTTTTTTTTTCCGAATGATTTTCAAAAAGCAGAAACCGAAAGAAAAACACAGAGCAACACAAAGGCAAAAATAAAGAAGAAAGTTGAGAAAGGTTTGGAGGAAAGTGCACCTCTTATGGATGGCAAGAGCAGTCTGAGCAGAGAGCTGTTTTTGTTTGTGTTGAGAGTTTTTGCTGTTTATCTTCTGCTGTAAGAGTAAGAACAACAAAATTATCAATTAGATGGCAAGACCAAATTTGAAATCGTCACATTCTCCCAATCACTAATCACTATGCTAAAAAAATAGAAAGAAAAAAAAAAGTAGAATAAAATAAGTAGACCCGGCAAAATTTTACACGACCCATACATTAATTTAATGAATATTCTTAGTTTGTCAAGGTCTTGTTCGGTGGATAATACTTGAGATATATCATCTTGTCAATTACTAGCTTGAATGAATATTCTTCAGATGGTAAGAACAATCTTTGATCTTCAAAATCCAAATGAAGAAAAACAATCTTCAAATTTCCCTTGAAAAAATTGTGTGCTTTTCCAAATCTGCCATGAAAAAATTGCAAGTCAATCATATCAATAATAGCACATAAGTTGTCACACTTGGAAACTTCATCAATTGAAATTGATATAGCTTCCGATTGTGCTTCAACCACATCTAAAGTGCAATCATTATCGGTGGTTAGATCACAATCTTCAATTTCTAAGATCCAAGGCTCATCTTCAATTCCTTCGACAATTTCCACCTCGTATGAAATATCTTCAACAATATACCCCCCCCCCCCCCCCCCCCCCCCGCATTACTTGTTTCATAACAGGTCATGATTGGATCCTATCAATTCCAAATCTTTTTCGACCTTTTTGAAAGTCTTCCCACCAAATTAATGCATCGTCTTTCAAACAAATTTCTACAAATAAAACTTTCAGACTTTCTTCAGTTTTCTAATAGTCAAAATATTCTTCAACTTCATCCAACCAATTAAGAAATTCTTCAGTTTTCATATTTCCAGAAAAAAATCGAAGTCTCGGTTGATAATCATTATAGCTCGGAAAAAAATTATTGCAACCAAGAGAACCATTGGAACCCATAGGATTTGAAATCACAATCCGGAAAAAAAAAAAAAAATACCAAAAATTGAACCCAAAAATAAAGTCACCTGCAACTTGAGGCGTGTGTGGTACGTGATGGTAGTTTGGTTGATGCACGACTAAAAGTGATGGATACAAATGACGACACGTGATTGATGGTGATGACAATTGGGGCACGTTTGTAATTTTGAAACTGTATGGGTCAATCTATAATTTCATGAACTTTTGGGTGCAACTGAAAATATTTGGAACTTTGGGGCTAATCTGAAATTTCTGGCACTTTTGAAGTTGATCTGCAAACTGTTGTTGTGAGACAAAACAAAAAATAGTCATTTGAATTATTAAACTTTTGTTAGTAACCACTTTTGAAAAGTTAATTGTTAATAACCACTTTTTTTTAAAAAAATTCAGTGTATGTCCATAAATTACAAGTATACCCTTGAAAATAGTTTTTTTATTTTTAAACCTCAAAGCAAACTTGAAATTATGATTAAATTGAAATATCCAAACTTGAAATATTGGTTAAATTGAAATGTCCAAACTTGAAATCTGGACTAAATTGAAATTAGGCTTAGTTTTTTTTTCCTCTTCTTCTTCTTCCTCATCTTCTTCCTCAAATTCAAATTAGGTTTAGGGTTTTTGTTTCTCTTTTTTGCAGACCACATCGCTGGCACACCTAGCCGTCGGATGTTGTTTGGTCATCACTCGAACTAGCGGAAAGTGTCAATCACCTCCGGCCGTCGTTGCGGAGCGCTTGGGCTTCCTGGTTCGCATGTAGTCCAAGCACTCCGCGATGACGGCTGTAGGTGATTGACGCCATGATCGACGCTTTCTGACCATGATTGACCACGATCGGCCATGATTGACGTTTGGCCATGAGAAAAGAGAGAGAGGATTGGGGAGAGAGAGAGTAGAGGAGAGAAAAAAAAAGAGAGAAAGAGAGAGAGAGAGAGAGAGAGAGAGAGAGAGAGAGAGAGAGAGAGATGGTTTGGGGGTTTTTATATGAGGGCTTTTCAGTAATTTCTCAAAAAAATGGTTATTAACAATTAAAATTTTGTTTGTGGTTAAAAACGAATTTCCCATAATATATGTGGTCATTTCTGGCAATTTCCACTTGTTGTTGCACTGTTGGGGCTGATCCACAATTTCTGTTGTCTTTAGGGGTTGATTATAAATTCTCCGAACAATCTCTTTCTCTCTGTCAACTCCTTTTTTTTTTTTTTTTTTAATGGGGAAAAATGAAAGGGGAAATATATGGCGCTTAGCAAGGTAGTTGGTTGTGGTTATGGACTTTGAGCCTAGCACAAAGGTAGACATAGTAACTTTGATAACAATTGACAAAGCGGAAAGCCATAAATAAGAAAACAAACAACTATTCCAAAGAACTTTTTATTGATGAATCTAGAATTGAAATTCTCATAAACCGTCCTACATCAGTGAGTGAGTGAATAATTGGAATATGGCAAGAGAAGAAGAAGACGAAAGCATTTTAGATTAATTTAATACAATTTGATTTTATTATAATGTAAAAATTCATTGATTAAAAAAAAAAAAAAAAAAAAGAAGACAAAATAAAAAGACAAAAATGCCAATTAACAAACCAACAAGTGCATGTACCTTGTTTCTCATTAGCTGATGATATTAATGGGATTCTTAATTTTTTATAAGCAAATTGGCAATATGTTATTGATCATCGAAAGATAAAGCTCTAACTTTGTTAATAAATATATTAAAAAAAAAAAGAATAAGGTAAAAGGAAATGAAGACAACAGCCAAAGCAATCTTAGATTAGATTATATTATTGAAGAAAAGACCAATTTGTTGAGTCATTTAGCACTAGCTCACCAAACCAGGAGACCAATTATATATTAAAATAATGTTAAACTTTTATGTTCTTTTATTTATTAGGATATTTATTGGGATTTAGGAAGATGCATTTTTAGTATAAAATTTGGTGTGGAACATTGGACTGGAAAAAAATTTGGTGTTAACATATTCCCAAAAGATTCCTTTTTAACTCTAAATTGGAGTAGAGTTTAGTGTGGAACATTGGAGATGTTCTACGTCTTGATGGGGTTCAGAAGAAGTGGGGTAGACCTACTTATTCGTCTTCTGAAACATCTACCTCAAGTCCCACTTCCCAAAAAACAGTGAATGGGGTATCAAAAGTAGATGCACCAGGCACAGTAAACTCTAAAGCTCATGCCAACTCTTAGAGCTAGTTTGGTATTGCTTTTGAAAAGTTAAAATCAACTTATTTTATAATTTTGACATAAAATGGTGTTTGGTAAAACTTCAAAAAGTGATTAATTAATAATCTGGCAAGTTTTGACAGTGATTTTGAGAAGTAGGTGGGGGGTTACTTTTTGAAAGTGATTATGAAATAATCTATTTTAGCATTTAATGATTTTTTAAAAATATCATTATTATCCTTATGAAATCAAATTAAATCATTTATATACCTTATTTCATCTTAAAATTAAATATTCTAATTAAATATTGATTTGATTTATAAAATCTTTTAAAAATATTTTTATTGTTCTTATGGAAATATTTTTCTAATTTAAATATTCTACTTAAATATATATTGATGTAATATATATAATTAATGAAAAAAAAAATGAAATGATCTAAAATCATGCCTATTTTAGTCATTGTAACTAATTTTAGCAGTTTTGAAATAAAATTACCAAACATATGTATATTGCTTTTAAGTTATACAGTAGTTTTAAATGTACAATTAACCAACCAACTGCTGATTAACTTCACAGCTAATTATTCCTCCAGCACAGCTAATAGTGATTATTATAAAAGTAACAGCAATACCAAACTGGCCCTTACAATTCAAGGAAACCACAAGTTGAAATTTCTCCAGAGAAGCAGAAGCTTGCTGCATCATTATTTGGGGGTTCATCGAAAACTGATATGAGGGGATCCACAGTTGGCCATAAAGCCGGATAGGATTACAACTGTATAATTACAACTGAAATAAAGGATTACCATATTTTCTTATATCCCTTACACTTTGATTTCTCATAATTTTTTGTACATGGTGTGAAATCTATTTGCTACTTGAAATGAAATAATTGAATTGTTTGTTTCATTTTTCTGTTTTCTAAAGTGAATTTGATTATTCAAGACTCCTAAGTGGAACAATTAGATTTGTGTTTTTGTGGTTGCAAAATTGTTCATAAAAATTCCAAATGAACACTAGCAGTAGTTGATAATTAGTTTGATAAAATCTGGATTTTGTGATTGAAGTATATTGAATTGCTTAATTGACTGAATATTGTCTTGTTTTATTTTTTTCCAATCAGTGGTTGTTTATAGAACTCCCGCTTTTATCTTTGTTATGCTATGTTTTATAATTATAAAATGTCAATAGTTATAAAGAAAACATGATTTTGTTATTTTATTTATCTATTTACAGTTGGCCACCAAAATCAAAAGCCTGGATCTCCATATATATCAAAGGTCACAACTTTCCCTTCAACCCTCAAAATCTAAAACACCTAATATATCAATACAAACCCCCAAATTCACCTTCAAATCAAACTGTTCTAGGTCCACATCTAACTGTAGAGAAAAACTTCAGTGGGACGGTTCCACTGACATGGATATGGGACTGTCCCACTAAAGTTTTTCTCCTTACTGTAAAACAAAAATCATGACAATAAAATTACAAATAACATCAAGTAAAATATCGACTTGATCTAACGGTGGAGGTTTTAGAAACTAGGCCTAGAAATTGGGCTAGGCTGTGCCAAGCGTTTGGGTATAATTGTGTGCTTGTTGTTGGGCTCAATTTAGCGGGCCGTATCAAAGTGTTGTTTGGCAGGTGGGGCCCATCTGCCAAACATAGAGAGCATACGCTGGACATGCGTGTACCTGATTTTCACCCACTAGATATATATTAATTTATGTAGTACATGGAAAGAAGTAAAAGCTTTTCACTTTCGTGGAGATACAAAAATCCAGTGACGGAAACTCGGCAAGGTAACAAGCCCAACTCAGCTTCAACTCACTCACTCTTTGAACTCGGTAAAAATGGATTTTTCATTCAGGTACAAAAAACTTAGCTGTCTATGTACTTATCAACTGTTTCTGTGTGTGTGGTGACAATCTGAGGTTAAACTTTATTTTTATTTTTATTTTTTTATTTTATTTTCCTTCTGGGTTCATGTTAAACATTTCTCTGCAATCTGTGACTTTTATGTTGAACATTTCTCTGAAATTTGTGATTTTTTTTTTTGGGGTTATGCTATATATTTAATATTGTGATAAAATGTTTCTTGAAGAAATTTATCATAATTGTTTGTTTGTTTGTTTTTTTTTTTTTTTTTAATTCTTGCTGTAAAGAGATACTTTACTTTCACAAAAACAATGATCAGTATACATAATGTGGATTGTTGTTTAATGGAAGCACATGATTCTGCTTTTGAAGAAAATTTCTATTTTTTGCTTAGATTTTTTGATGTTCTGTAATTAATATGACTTTAAGTTTAAGGTTTGTGTATGGAAAAGTATTGATTTTAAAAATATGTGAGGGCCTTGTAGGTATTGCATTCCTGTAATGTCTTCTAGGATTATAGATTTATGATCTTTTGGTGGAAATTGATTGTTAGATTGTTTTTGGGTAGGGATTTCGATAGTGATGACAATTCATTAGCAGAGGGTTTCTGGGTTGAGTCTTTAAGGTCTTTCCATGGAATTATTTACGTAATTGGAGAATGAATTGCTAAAATTTTGACTAGAAAATGGTTTTAGAATTTCATTCTAAGTGTCATGGTGAAGTAGACTTGTAGACTCCACTTCACTTCTGGAAATCGCATCATCATTTATGCTTTGGAGAGAGTGAGAGTTTAGATGCACATTCATGTAAATGTATGTTCAAGCAATGGGCATTAATGTGCGTCCACGCATCTCAGGTGTGTGTCTGATACTTTGATTTGTCTTATACCTGCACACATGTGCATACGTGTGTGTGCATTCTTGTAAATGAATGTTCAAGCAACGGACATTAAACTTATTGCAAGTGCGTGCGCGAACACACGTATGGTCGTATAAATCAAACACACACTAGACGCTTGGATACACATACACGGATAAATCCACTTGAATTCGTATTACAAGGTGTTCATTGCAAACTTTTTTAAACATCATCCTTAAACGGAAACATATCCGGTACGTCGATTATAAAATCCTATATGATTTTTTTTTTTTTTTTTGAAATGGTAATCCTTTAGGATTCTATAATAAATGTTATGTTCTAAAATCCATTACAATTAAGTGCAGTAAGTCACAATGGGAAAACAAATAAGAGATAAATGAGTAATTTTGAAAAGATGTATTAAATGAGTCAGTTACAAACTTACAAAATTTCCTATCAATGACTTATTAAACAGTATATAAGTCAAGATGGTGATAATTGCTAAGATCTTGACATAGATCAAAGATTGGGCAGCAATTTTCCAGAGAAAACCAGAAACCTCAAATCTTCAAAGGTTTGATAAGCAACTGTTTTATTGAAATTATTGGAATTTTTGTTATCGAGTTTGAATTTTCATTTTCTTATATGATGCTTCTGAGTATGAAATTGAATCAGGTTCTATCACTTCTTAATCTATTCCTTTTTTTTTCTTCTTTTTGTTATTTTATCATGTATCTTTAATGAACTGTTGATTTGATGATGAAAATTTGGAAATTCAACCCCAGTTTCTGCTTGCTCTTCAAGTTTGTGAGAATTTTCCTTTCTTGACTGATGTTGACTTTGCAATATAAGTGTAGAATACCAGTGGAGTAACTGTTATTGTCAAAATCAATTAAGTTTTTACTTCTTTTCTCGTTTAGTGTATACTTACTGATGGTTGGTCTATCAAAAAATGCTTGCCTTGAATGCGAGACAATTTTGTGTTATCTTAATGCAATGTTATATGATCTCCAAAACCACAATAACTTATTGAAAAATATTTCTCTACAGCATTTACACTTCCCTAGACAGTGTGGGTGATTTTTCTTTCAAATCTAAATTTTTCCAAGCAGTCGGTCTATAATTGATTATGGTCTGTGCAGATCCAAATGTACCATTCTTCGTAAATAATTTTCAAGACTGTAATTGGACTTAAACATGTAATAAAAAATTTCAAGTTACAATCTTATCTTTGCATAGCAGATAACTTATCAATATGCTAACTTAGCAGTATGCTTACCTTCTATTTACAAATGTTAGCTACAAATGTTACCACCAGTGTTTCGGTTTCAAGGCATGACCTTCTACTTTCAGCTTCCATAACGTAGGACCTTATGTATAATTACTATATTGATATAGACTTTTCTTTTTCCATCTGTGTTATGTTAGAGTTAGGACTTGGGATATATATATATATATGTATATATATATATATATATGTATATATATATATATATATATGCATTCAAGGAGTCGGTTAAAACAGAGGATATGAAAGGGTTCAGAAGGCTTATTAGGCTAGATTCCACACTTTGTAGGTTGTGCAAAAGGCAGAATCTAGTGAAGTTGCCTTGCTGGGTTCATGTCTGTTGACCTGTCGAGAGTGTTGTTCTAACTATGCAGTGATGATAACTTTTTGTACTGTGTGATTGCTCATTATTTGATGTTTGTGTTGTGACAAGGTTGATGTGAGTAAATGACATTGTATTGGGGAAAAAGTAAGTTATAGATGATCAAGTTAGTAGCAGAATCTGCTTTCAAAAAAAAAAAAAAAAAAGTTAATAGCAGAATCTAAGATAAATAATAATTTTTTTGTTTTTGCTTGTTCACTTTTTTGTCAATAAAATTTTAAAAAAAGTTAGTAGCAGGGATCTAAGGTGGTTTGCAAAAAATATGACTCAACATTGTTGTTTATTATCACTAGGTTTCAGTAGTTTACATCAACTGTTGAAATTTTAAATCGGGAAGTTGGTGACAAAAGAGGGGGAATCTGATGATAAATGGCAGTTGTGTGATGTCCAGGGCTTGGGAGATTGCCCTGAAAGAACATTTTTAACAAATGTAATTTTCTCTTGACCCTTTGTACTTGTTTCCTGTGTGAGACCGCTTGGTGATTAGAAGTAGATGGTGAAAAGCCCTCTGCTATTGTTTAGATACAATATTGAGAATGATTACTGATTCATTTAATTTTCAAATAAATTTTTCTTATGTTTTTGCTTTTGGGGTGATGTGCATTTGTGCGAGGAAGATACATATATATGTTACTGAATTTTGGAACTATTTATACAAGCTCAGAAATCTGTTTTAGTGAATGTTACATTTTCATGTGGATTCGGATATGACCTTATATGCAAATTGTGATGAACTAAAGTTTTTCTGGCAGGTCTGAGAAAACAAGTGGAAATAATGAGCCAGAGCGTGTAAATCCCCAGCAACACGTCTTTGCTGCGACTCCTCTCAATTACGTACCATATGTTGGTCCACCAATGGAGCAAAATAATAATGCTCCAACACCGAATAAATGTGAGACTGAGACCGCAGGAAACGTTGGTCCAGCAATTTTATTTCTGCCTCAACACTCAACTCAGGAGGAGTGGAATAATATCTTAGCTACAACCAAAAGTGGAGTAGCATTGACTGGCAGTGCAGCAATGAGACAGGTGGGACCGATTGTAGGATTAGTTGACATTGGGGAATCTGAGGATTCCTACTTATTTCGGGTGTCCCTTCCAGGAGTAGCCAGGGAAGAAAGTAAGTTTTTACTGATTGTTGGCATTTGTTAGAATTTGTTAATTAATCTCATGATTTCTGTACTTGCTCTTTAAAATCTTATCAGGTCAGAAAATGCTCATTTGTTTCTTGCATTGAAAGAATATTACTTATCAATGATCGTTCTCGGCTTTTTATATAATTGACTGTGAATGAATGTGTCTTTGACATTAGTTTTGTTGGAAACCCTTGAATTGAAATCATACATATACTTTCTGTGCATGGCATCTATTCATTCATTTGTTGCTTACTAAATCTTCATTTTTTATACCCATGTCTCTACTTTGTGATGTTGATTTTTCTTTTGGTCATGTGATTAACTTTTTGTCGGTACAGAGGATTTCAATTGTAACATTGACCCTGATGGAAAGATATCAATAAATGGAGTCACAACGACCGGTGAGCAAGTAGTGTGCAAGGACTCCCAAGTGTTTCAGATGCAAACACGGAATCTTTGCCTACCAGGACGCTTCTCCATTTCGTTTCAGCTTCCAGGTCCTGTAGACAACCAACACTTCACTAGAAATTTTGGAACCAACGGGATCCTCGAAGGTATGGTAAGGAAAAGGTGATCAAAGGTCTCCAACTTCAAACTAACATACATGATTGTCTCATCAAGAACTAATTTGATTTGAGCAAGAGTTGTCGGAGTATTATGTGGTTGCAATGCATTTAAAGAATAGGAAATTCTTGTGAATTTGTAGAAGCAACATTTCTGATATTGCTGAATGGTGAAATATGAAGACTGTTGAATTGAATACATGCTCTTTTACAAGTTGCTTTATGCTCCATCTATTTTTATCTTTTGAGACCCTTTTAATTATTGTTTTAGTCTGAGAATTATGTGGTCACGTTAAAAGATAAATTAAGAGCAAAATTTTGTACTTCAAAACTTCAGGATGTCTTTTTTTTTTTTTTTTTTTTTCGTTTTATGTTCGTATTATTCGTCTTCTTCTCTACTTGCTTCTACAGTTCTTCTGCAAATTCCAGTGACCGGATTTTAAAATTTTTTTTTTTTTCAAAATAGGAAACCAATCACTGGGAATTACATGTATTTTAACCATGTTCATTGATTTCCCTTGACATTCTCAAGAAGAAGAATGGCAATTTGGTCACTCTTCAAATTTGAGATGGCTTGTTAGAAACCATAAAAATCCACCGGAAGGAAATCTCCACAAAAGTTGACAGGAAATCAATTCTCATGGACACCAACCATTTCATGTGAGAACTGCAAATCTGATTTACTGCCATGGTTTTGTTGCTTTTTATTTACAATTACACTATACTCTGTTACCATGTGAGAATTGGAAATCTGTTGAAGTCAGATAATATCATAACCAAAAAATTCCCCAAAATACACTGGGATTTAGGAGGAGGAGAAAGTTTGATTGGGATTCGAAGTTAGAGAAGAAGAAATAGAGATTAATTGGGATTTTAAGGGAGGTTTTTTTTGTTTTTAATCAGATTTTAAGAGAGATTCAAAAACCAACACACATCATAGTTCCGATTGCCAGCATAGAAGAGAAGATGAAGATCATGAAAGAAATTTTTTAGAATTTAGCATATGTTAGCTTAGGGGTTTGTTTTACAAAACGAACGTAGTTTTAATTTCACTAAAGGTTAAGTTAGAAAATCAAATCTCAACCACATGCTTTTATTAAAGCCATGTGGCAATGGATTTTAGGAAGGACAGTATGGTTCGACAGAGACAAAGTTCAGCAAAGGATCCTTGTACGATAGCAAGAAAGGTCCTTACTTCTTAGCAAAGATAATATGTTTGAAATGAGTTGTTGATCTAGAGGTGCACAAAACTGTCCATGGGCCCAATCCCCATTTGAGGTTAAAATGACCCCCCAAAAAGGGGGATGGGGGTGGATGAATTTCACCCCAAATCTAAATGGGGATTGGTTCTCCATCCTCTTTTTCCCCCATATATATATATATATATATAGTGTTGTTCACATGAGTGCGCACTCATGTAAATACATGAGTGCATTGAATGTGAGCTATTAGATTCAATTACTTTGACTTAGTCTAAGTTAAAGTAATTGAATCCAATGACTCACATTCAATGCATTTATATAAAATACATGAGTGCATACTCATGTGAAAATTTATGTGTGTATATATATATATATATATATATATATATATATATTTTAAGTTACGAATTTAAGAGATTTTCTTGGATCAGTCGCCAAACCACTCTCTCTTCTTCCTATGATAGCCGTACATATTCACTTTTCAATTCTCAGACAATGAGCCACAATAAAAAAGACATGGTTATATTTTGAGCCCCAAAATTTTCCAATTAAGCTCAAACACTTTATTTAGGGATTATTACCTACATAAGGCTCAACATCCACATTAAACACCAAAATACCTGAGAAACGAGCGCAAACAATAGAAAATGGAGGTGTAAAATAGGTATATCAGTGGTGCGATCATATCATATCCGAGGATATAAATAGATCAGATTAGATCCTAAAATCTAAAATCCATTGGATCAGATCTGATATTGGTTTCATATGAAAATCTACCAATCTGTAGGATACGTCAAAAGGGTTCAAAATTTTTTTGTCACTATTTGGGGCGCTTTTTGTAAGACAGGCACCACATTACTAATTTAAGTTTAAAAGACACTTATTTAGGTGACCAGACAAAAATACCCCTTTTTGTCACTTTGTGTCTTTTTCAAACGTTGAGAGAAAACGTTTTTGAATATTTTCATGCACTTTCGAGCCTTTTTACATTGTTCGAGCCTTTTAATACACAGTTCGAGCCTTTTAATACATATTTCAAGCCTTTTAAACAGTTATCCAAGCCTTTTTGAACATTTATCGAGCCTTTTTAAACTGTTATCGAGCCTTTTTGAACTTTTGTCGAGCCTTTTTAAACTATTTTCGAGCCTTTTTGAACTTTTCTCGAGTCTTTTTGAACTGCCCCCGAGCCTTTTAGAATGTTACCCGAGCCTTTTCAAGGAAGATTCATTGGTTAATCGATTTAATTTAATACACAGCTCGAGCCTTTTAATGAACTGTTCGAGCCTTTTCATACACTACCCGAGCCTTTTCACAACCATACTCAGATCGACAAATCAAACCAAAACCAAAAAAATCTCTGAGGACGTTGCCCCTACCCCCGCGAGTTGATCGGGCAGCTCGACCACCGCGAGCTCGACCCCCGAATGCGTCTGCATAGCGCCACAAAACTAATTATCCAATGAAGTTGTATTGATAATGTTATGATGTTCAACCTCCATTAGAGGTTTGTTATAGAGAAACATGAAAGAATAAAACTCAGAAAACTTCAAAGTAAAAAAGAAAATGTGTAAAGTAAGGGCAATTTTGATAGTTCACCGTAATAGGTGCCTTTTAAACTTAACTTATTAAAGCAGTGACTTTGTCACCACATCAGTTCAAAAATGTGACATTTTCCACCAATTCCACTCCGTCAAAATATAACGCTTAATTAATTTATATTGAGCCGATTTATTTTATTTTTATATATGAATGTTGAGCAAATTTTAGGTGCTATTATATTTTGTTGTGACAAATATTTATATTTATATTTCAAACTCTTGAATGATTTTATTTATATTTGTGTTTGGAACTTATGTTCTATATTCTAATTTGTTAGACTTTTTGAAATTTAAAGTGATGTGTAAATTTATGTATTGCTTTTATTTTAATTATTAGTTTGTTAATTTTAGGAATGTTATACATTTTATATATTAAGAATTGCTTGATATGAATCCGATAGATTTCAATAATATTAATTCGCTAGTTAGAATAATTTTGAAAATAAAAATAAAAATTAACGGCTGTATTTATTTATTTATTTTTTGAACCTGTCTACATTGTTAAAGAGCCAATTTGGTAATGTTAAAGAGAATGTTAAATATCTAGCTCTCTAACTTGACAAAAGAATGGACTTGAAAAGAAAACTTTTTTGACTACCGAATAACCCATAAATTAAAAGTTTACAACTTAATGAATACACAAACATTTAGCAGTTAATTTCTGCCAACTTTTGACAATTGACAGAAATTATAACAGTAATATTCGAATCCGGAAAATTTTTGGCAACCAAAATAATTTTTATAAATAAATAAGAAACCATCCCTTTATTTGCATGTAAAAACCTACGATACAGTTACAATTAAAACAAAACGAGTCTACTTCTTACTATCGACATATCAATACATTGACACTCACTTTGGATTTCTTGAGTAGGCCCACAAGCCACATCACACAAAGTGAGACTATGGTGCACTTGCATGTACCTGATTTTCACCCTCTAGACATTTCTTGCCTTTAACCCTAGATATATCATACATATACACACAGATATACGAAAATTATCCTATCAGTGCGCACTGATAGAATTATATAAGGACATTGAATGTGAGCCACTCGTTTTACATATTTTGACTTGGTATGTATGCACTTGTCAAATCACTGTTATAAATGAGTGGCTCACATTCAATATCCTGATAAAGTTATATCAGTGCATCCTGATAAGAACGAGACCGCATATATATATATATATATGAGTTCATTCTTCAGACAACAAAAACTCAGCGCTTCAACTCAATCACTTGGCTTCACTCGATCACTCTATGAACTCCAAGAAGATGGATTTTTCTTCCAGGTAAAAACACGTCTGATTCGGAGGACTCCTACTTATTTCGAGTGTTCCTTCCTGGAGTAGCAGTACTGGAAAGTAAGTTTCATTGATGTTTGGCGTTTGATCGAATTTAATAAACGATTTAATGTCTTTACTTTATATCGGGATTTAGCTACTATACATACATTACCTTTATATATAGTAGTTGAGTAGTTATGTGAAATTCTTGTTAAATTAATCCACTATTAATGCATACGATTGATCATTGATTGAGGCTTGGAATTCTTGTTAAATGAAGATAATTGGATTCCTTTGTGACAAAATCGAAAAAGAAAGTAAAACCGACTTTTAAGCTTTTATCTATGATTAATGTCAAGCCTTAATCCAGTAAGGAAATATATTTAAAGCGTGTCCGATGAAGTTGATGTGCAATTCAATCTATTTTTGTTTGTGCTTCTTTTTCAATTAACCAGTTTTACTGGTTTTTGTTTTCTTCACTCTCTTGTATTTCTTCTCTTTTATTAATAAATTGCTCTTTTTACTTAAAAGCCATTACCTATATAATTGTTGAGTAGTAGTTATGTGAGAGAGATTTAGCTATTATACAATATTTTATAGTTGTAGAGAAAGTTATGAAAGAAGGTTATTTATTTATTTATTTTTAAAATTTTAAATCTTTAATTTTTATAGACCTTGGATTGAAATACAACAACTAATAACTACCCATTATTTATACTGAAACTGTACAGTAGTGAGATGAATTTTTCTCTCATGAGCACATGGCCTGGGCATAGAGCATATATACTAACATACATTACCACACTTTTAGAGAAAAACTGTTGAGAAAGAGTTGTTTTTTTTTTAGTTTTAATTTTCAAAATTTGATTTTTGTAGACCCTTGAATTGAAATTCAATTATCAAAAACTAACTCTATGACTATAACATACCTCTATACTTGCTGAAACCTACTTTATTGTATTAATTTTTCTTTTGGTCACATGATTAACTTTTTTTTGTCGGTGCAGGGGATATAAGTTGTGACATTTATCTAGACGGACGGGTATTTATACAAGGAGTCACAACGACGGGTTCTGAGCATATAGTTTGCAAGAATTCTGAAGTGTTTCGGATGCAAACACAAAATCTTTGCCAACCAGGACGTTACGTGATTCATTTTCAGCTTCCAGGTCCTGTGAATACCCAAATAGATCCCATTAAAAATTTGGGACCCAACGGGTTTATGGAATGCATTGTGAAGAAAATGTGATGTGATCAACATAAGTCTTGAACTACAAGGATCTTACAATTATTACTTATTAATATTTAAATCACAGACTTTCCATTGTTCTATATCTTCTGCAGTCATTTATTTATAAAAAGAACAGATCTTTGTGTTGGACAAGTGTATTTTACCGTTGATTAGGTTATGTTTCAGAGAATGTTTTCTTTCTATTTGTTTGGCAAAAATGTTTTCAATCACTTAGATTCACTCTTTGACCTTGAAGAAGATAGATTTTTCTCTTAGGTTAAAAACATCCGTGTGTGTGTATATATATATATATATTAATCTTTCTATTGTCAGTTGGAGGGAAAAAAAGAGAGGGAAAAATACTAGGGAAAATTATGTTTTCGGAAGACGGTAGTCACAATACTATTTTGTTTAGTGTTAATTTAAGTACTAATTACGTGCTTCATATAATCTGCCCCTAACAAGGGTGAGGCGGGGACTTATTGAAATCCTGTAACCGTACCAAAATTAAATCAGGGATTGAAAAAAATACCAACCCCATGGTGGTAGGCCTAAACATGTAACTGTACCGAAATTGAGGTAAGCCTAAACCCGCCCTTAACAGGGTAGGTCCCCACGGGTCTCGGACCTATGGGCAATTTTGATATCCTTACCCATATGTTCTATTTCAACTAATGTTATTTTCTTATTCAAATAATTTTGTTTTCTCTAACCATCTTACTTATCTCACTCACCCTAATACCATATTATACTTTTAATATGTTATTTATTTATAAATAATCATTATGTGTTAATTTATATAATTAAAACATGTCAACCAAACATTTGCATACATTAGAGAGGATGAGGTTGGCCAAATGGTATGCCCCCTCACACCTTCACAACGAGGTTGTGGGTTCGAGTCTCTCACCGGCCCTCTTCAACCCTTGAATTATTATAATCTTTCAAAAACATATATATATATATTTATGTTTAACTATTATGATATTTTCTCAAACAAATTTTTACAATTTTAAAAATTAAAATAGTTTTTGGATAATTGAAAAATACTACGAGTACAATTTAAATTTTAATTAGTTTTCTAACTTTTAAGGATCTAAACACTATTATTGAATCATGAATAAATTAAACTATTATTGAATCATGATTAAAGGACCATAGGGTTTTTCTATATAATTTTTAGAGTAATTTTAGATATTCTAACTCTATAAATCAACTTGTATTCCAACAACTAATGTGTTAATTGACAAATGAATACATATTAACGGTATTTTTTTATTAATTTTTTCTTTAACATACTCTCTAAAATACATGATATAACTCATTATTTTATGGCGCCCCCTCTGGAAACCTTTTCTGGCATCGTCCTTGTATACAGTGACACCCATATCCCCCTTATTCTCATTTATTTTGTGGTAGATTGTTGATCTGATATTGTTTCTTTCAATTAAAATTTCTTGATAAAAAGAAACGACTTCATAATCAAGATGAGTTGGGATACATTGAGACCATGGCATTTGCAATCTAGGAGTAGGTGTATCCATTTGGGATGTGTTTTCAATAGGGTGGATAGATGACTGTATTTATATAACTTTTTCTCACCTAATTTTAACAAATGTCGTCTTTTGATTGGTGGCAACACGTATCCATACAATATATTATTGGTCTAAATTTTTGACAAATGTCATATTTGGATTGGGATTAACACGTTCACATACTATATTATTATATCGGTCTACCTTTTCTGACAAATCTCATCTTTGGATTGAGGTAACATGTCTATATACTACATATCTAGTCTATCTTTTTCTATAAATGTTATTTTCGTATTGGGGTTACATGTTTACGTACTATATATTATTTTTCTGATAGGCGCTTACATGTACCTGATTTACACCCTCTAGACATTTCTTGCTTGTATCCCTCTATATATATATATATATATATATATATCTGAGTCCATTCTTCGGACAACAAAAGCTCAGCCGATACAACTCGATCACTCAGCTTCAATTCACTCTTTGAACTCGAAGATGGATTTTTCTCACAGGTAAGAACACATCCGTGTGTATATATATATATATATATATACCATCTGTCTTGGTAACGACTCGATCATGGATATCGCTTTGTAAATTTTTCTTTCAGATCAAATGCTGTCATTTTTATGGCTCATGTGTTTTTTTTTTTTTTCCTTACATTTTTTATGACTTTATTTTAAACAATTCTCTGAGATTTGAGGTTTTTTTTTTTGTTTTTTTGTTTCGGGTTATGTTATATATAATTTTGTGACAAAATGTTGGTTGAAGACATTGAATTTGTCTATTATCATGTTTGAATTTTAAAATTGAATCAGCCGGTTCCATTTTTTCTTTTATCTGTTCCCATTTTTTTTTTTTTTTTTTTTTTTTTTTTTTTAAATTTTTAATTTTTATACATATCATGTCTCTGGTATTATTTTTAAAATTATGTTTTTGAATATAACCTTGTATGTTCTTCTGGCAGGTCTAAGAAAACAAGTGGACATAGCGAGCCGGTGCCTGGAAAACCCCAGCAGCATTTCCTGAAAGTGGCTCCTCTGAACCCTGTAGGAGTACCATATATAGGTCCACCATTGGATCAAAGCAATACCCCTTCAACCCCACATGGAGGAGTAGCATTGACGGGCAGCGCCGCCATGAGACAGGCCCGACCAATTCTAGGGTTAGTTGACATCGGAGAATCTGAGGATTCGTACTTATTTCGAGTGTCCCTTCCTGGAGTAGCAGTGGAAAGTAAGTTTCATTGATGTTTGGTATTTGATCTAATTTTATAAATGATCTCATGATTTCATTTGATCATGTGATTAAATTTTTGTCATCGGTGCAGGGGATTTCGGTTGTGACATTGTTCCCGATGGAAGGATATTTATACACGGAGTCACGACAACGGGTGAGCAAATAGTTTGCAAGGACTCTGAAGTGTTTCAGATGCAAACAAGAAATCTTTGCCAACCAGGACCTTTCTCGATTTCTTTTCAGCTTCCAGGTCCAGTGAATACCCAAATAGATCCCATAAAAAATATGGGACCCAACGGGTTAATGGAATGCATTGTGAAGAAAATGTGATCATGTGATCATCAGAAGTCTCGAACTGCAAGGATCTTATAATTATTACTTATTAATATTTAAAACACAGACGTTTTCATAGTTCTATATGTTTTGCAATCATTTATATTTATAAAAAGAATATATCTTTGTGTTGGACAAGTGTATTTTACCAGTGATTAGGCTATGTTTAAGAAAATGGTTTTCTTTCTATTTGTTTAACACAAATTTCTTGATATATATAAATAACGGTGGAACAAATTATGAGTGCACATTGAAATCATTTGAGCGTAAGTAAGAAAGCCATCCCAGGTCGTTGAGGAATCAATTCAATCAAACCTCAAAGAGTCAAATCGGAAGAGTGTTGCTGATCGATAAGCTGAACTCAGATAAAGAGTATCACTCTGTTTCTACACAAGCAGCCATCATCATCTGATGACATGATTAACCATGATTGGTGGTTAGATTTCGGTTAGCATTAGTTAATTAACTAATGTAAGAATAACAGAATACTGATGTCTTTCTTAGTTACAATTTAATTCCCTGGATTGAAGGGAGTCACGTTCTCGGTGGTTCAAACACCATGGGAGAGGCTCTTCGGAATCGATCACTACCATTATCGAAAACTTGCAGATTTGTTGTGTGGATGCTAGTGTGAAGAAGAAGGAAAAAAGAAGGGAGGCTAGGACGCCTAACAATTTTGAGTCTTTGACTTTCAAAGTGGATGGTTCTTCTGATATGGAGCTTGGTAGGGCTGGGATTGGGGGGATTCTCCGTGATTCTAAAGGGGAGGTTTTGTGCTCTTTCTTGGCTTATGTGGGAAATGTTGATGCTCCCATGGCTGAACTCTTAGCTATCCTCAAAGCTTGCAATTTATGTGAGTTAAAGGATGTCTTGAAGATGATAAAAATCCGCATTGAGAGTGATTCCTTGGAGGCGGTCTCTTGGGTGAATGCTGAAGATTTTGGAAATTTAAATCTGGTTGACTTAATTTTTGATATTCTCTCGTGTTTGCGGCTTATGAAGAACATATCGGTTCACCATATATCCAGAGTTGAAAATTTCAATGCTGACAGCTTAGCAAAGAGGGGCTCTTCTTCTTTATTGGAGGGGGAAATTATAGAATGGATGGTTGATTGAGTGTGGGGAGTGTGTTTTTTCTGTGTTGTTTCTGTTTTTCAGCTGTTTTTGCTCTGTTTTGCTTTGGGTTGTTGTGGTTGTCTCTTCTTTGTCTTTTCTGGGGGCTTTCGGTTGGTGTTAGTTCCTTGGCTTGTTGGCTGTTTGTTGTGCCTTTAGCCTTGGTTTGGGGGCTATGTTGGCTGTTCTGTTTTGCTTGTTCAATAAAGCTAGCAGTTTTAAAAAAAAATGTGTGTTTGTATATAAATTTGACTATGTAGTCAATATTGAAAACCTCTTTTGATAATGAAAATCTTCTGAGATTTCTCCTCCATTAATGGATCTTTGTAAAGCTTAGTTTAGTTCACTTTTCTCTCCCAGAATTTTCATTGAACACTTCACAGCTTTAATCAAATATATTTTATACTCTTTTAGTTGCATCATAAGGAGTATAAAGCAACCCAACTAAGTTGGCACCCAACAAGACCTTAAATCATGTGCACGTAAGTACGTAACTCTCCAAATCGACCAATATTATTACTGAAAAAAAAAAAATACTAAGGATCTAGAACAAATGAAAAACAAAACAACTGCAATGATGGGAATTTTCAACGTATGTAATTCTGCTTTTGCAAGTGTACAAATCGCAATAAATTGTATAATGGCAAGCAAGATACGTTCCACAGGGATCGATGGATAAATGGCTAAATCTAAACTATTTGTGACTAAACTAAATTCTGTGTAGAAAAGTAGAATCGCTTTTGGTTTGGAGAATGTTTGAAAAGCAACTCAAAGATTGACTAAAGCAATAAAAAGTAAATTCAACCACGAACACAAGTGGGGGTGTAGAGATATGATAATGAATACTAGGGAATAGATGGAACCACTTTAATAAGAGTTTATAAGCTAGGTATCTCAATCAATACTCATGTATGGTCATACTATGAGCAATAACCGAATCTTTTTCAAAGAACTATAATAGAATTCCCAATCTTTATGGGAACGACCATTGCTTTAGCACTATACGAATCAGCGATTCGTGCTCATGTGATGAGAGATTGTAAGGATTGAAAAATATCGATCAACTACAAATTTTAGACCTATTCAGTGGAGGTGTGGATGTTGAGCTACCGAATGAAATTTCAAAGTTGCAGGAATTAAGACATCTATTTGGAAACTTTTACAGGCATTTGAGGATAGATAGTTTGACAAAGCTTCAATCTCAAAAGTATGTTAGGAGTAAATCTGGATTAGTATTAATACTGAAAAGTTGGTGAATCTTTGAGAATTGTGGATTTATGGGTTATTGGGAACAACAGAGGAGTTTCGTTTTGATTCAATAACCAAACTAAGGGACTTAAACAATTAGTTGTTAACCTACTTGGTAATGGTTGTTTCACATCACTGCAACCACTAGTACTGATTGTTCAAATCTCATTGATTTGAGATTACATGGGAAGATAGAGAAACTATCTCAAGACATGCATAGAGTCTTGCCAAATCTCGAATGCCTATCTTTAGAGTATTCACATCTCAAGGATGATTTGATGTCTTCATTAGAGAAGCTATACATAGCCTACTGATTTTTAATTTAGGCTCCAAATTTTACAGTGGTAATTAAGAAACTATTTTGCAGTGCTCAAGGTTTTCTTCAACTTGAAATTCTAAAGCTTCATTAGGACGATTAATTAGAAGAGTGTCTATTAGAGGAAGGAGCGATGACAAGGCTGAGAGGATTGAGTATCACTGCAAACTCCAAGTTCAGAATTTCAGACAGATTGAGGGAAATCCCTCCCTCGGCTGATTGTGAATTCAAAAGAGACCGGATGGACTCAAGCTATAGTCATTTATGATTTAATCCTATCCCTCATGCTTTTGGTGTGTTTTATGCAATTTCTCACTCAGGTGATATTCCCTGCTTTTTGATAGGGCTCGCCTTGACTCCTCTCTTGAGTACGAGGGACGTCCTGTGATGTACTAAATTCACTATCTGAATTCAAGATTTTTCTACTAAAATACTATAGAAAACACATGCATTTCATAAGAAGATTTCCTTATTTCACAAAAATCTTTTTATAAGAGATTGACAACATAAACTCTATTTTGTAAATATATATAATTCAACTTTATTTTACAACAGAAGTTATGTAGAATATAAGTAACTACATAACTAGCAGCCTTTTATCATGTCACCGTACATTATATTACATATGAGCATCTGAGAGTACGTACTACTCATTATATTACATATAAGTAACTCCATGCAGACCAGTGCTGTGTCTCAATTGTCCTTTTTATTTGAAATAAATAATTGGGCCTTATAGTTTTTGACTTTTAATTTGATGTTCTAGTAATTTGATTGCTGGACCTTAATGTATTTTCTTCATGTTTTTTGTATTGTGATTGCTACACTTTCAAGTATTTTCATCGACAATATTTGTAATGTAGTTTTTAAACCTAAATGTATTTTCTTCAATGATTTGTGTATTACGATTGCTAGAACTTATTGTATTCTCTGCTTTGATATGAAAGTTGCTGATCGAGGACATTTCGTGAATGCTCAATGATTGTTTCTTAAAATTAGTTTGAAATTCCTTTTGCATTAATTTTTTATTTTTATTTTTATTTTCACTTGCATTCTTAAATTTAAGGACAAGGGTATTATTTTCATGAAATTTATTCATTTATGTCTTTTTAGGCATATAAAATCCTAAAATATCTAAAAAGAAGAATTTATTGATTTGATGTTTCTGTAATTTGAATGCTACCCTTACACTGTGTTTTGCATATGAGATTAGACAAGATTGAACTATTTCCAATCCTGTCAAATGTTTGGGGCCACCTCTAGATTAGATAGTCCAATTCAGTGGCCCCACTTTATTGCTTTCACAATCTTGCATTGGTGGGATTATGTAAACCCACCAATTTTGGTAGGTTTGTATTTAATCTTGTCTAGGCAGGATTATGTTTAATTTTTTTTAAAAAAATTATAATAAATAAATGTAAAAAATTAAAAATATTTAAATTTGTTTAAAAACAAAATAAACCTATAATTTTAATTAGAATTAATTTTAAATATTATTAATTTAATAATATATATGTGAATATTTATTTTATCGAAAAAATTATTTCAATAATTTGTTATTTAATTTTCATTCAATTTCTACGGATTGAGATTATTTCAATTCTAATTCCTCCTATTGGATTGAAGAATCTACACTTGTTGGACCCACCGTAATTCCAACAATTTTTTTTTTTATAGAAAATTATGTTATTAAATAAACAAATATTTAAATTTATTTAAAAATAATATCAATCTATATTTTAAAATTTTTTTTTTGGATTTTGTTACTTTAATAATATATAAATTAAAATATTTATTTTCTTCAAAAAAATATTTCAATAATTTATTATTCAATTTCAAAATATTATCAAATTTAAAATATTATTATATTTAGTCCAATCCCATGTTTCACCAAACAACACATAGTATTAATTCAGTCAAGTCCTATGTTTCTCTAAACACAGCATAGTGTTAATTTAGTTCAATCCAATCCAATCCAAGCCCATCTAATCTCAGTCTCATCTCAATCCAATCCAATCCAATTTTACGCACCAAACGGAACCTTAATGTATAGAAGAGAGAGAGCTGGGTGAAGAAGAAAGAAACAAGGGAGAGATCGAGACGGAGATGAATGGGAATTGAAAGCATAGTGAAAATATAATGTTTATTAATGTGATGAAGTTTGGAATACAATAAATATTTATTATCCAATAAAACTTAAATTGAATTGTTTGATGGATACAAAGGGAGATGAATTCAGAAGGATACCCAATCTCAGAACAAATGTGAGCAAAAATGAGTTCTATGGGACTGAAAGGTCGTTTTCTAAAGTCCAAATATTGTATATGCAATTCCCAAATACCAGGAAACAATCTCATTTTATAAAGTAAACTACAAGGTAAGTTTCCTTTTATCACAAGCAAAATAATTTAAGATTTTTTTAAAAAAACCGATTTGGATCATTTCCTAGCCTTAAATGTCCTCAAATTCATAATCTATTGCCACCTATCTACTAAGCAAATCAATTACGTGTATTAATCCTATTAATTTTTATGTCTTTATTATGCCAAAATATAGAATTAATCCATGTCATTGATTTGCTCAATAGACACGTGTCAATAGATTATGAAAGTAAGAATAATCTGAGACACTGTGAGGAGAGAATCGAGATCTGAAGAGTATACCACTGAGCCAACCCCATATCCTCTAATTTTTTGCATATTAATGACATGCTTCTTGCAAGCACTTTCCATTTGCATGAAATTTCCAAAAAGTTGTCGTAAGGAAGAAAATATAAATGTGAACCCAATTAAAAGTTTCCAAGTAATTGCAAGGAAGTTAATATATATGAGATGTGATGTGAACGTAATTGATAGTTGCCAAGAAGATGTTGCAAGGAAGATTATATAAAATATGAAGGGAAAATTGCGACAAAGTACCCTGAACTATAGCTATATAGCTTAATTTTAACATTTGATATATTTTTATATAAAATACCTGACCAGCAGTCAACAACAGTTAGATTTAACAGTTGATCAATTTTTTTGGGTGAAAAGTCACAACTACACCTACTAAAAAAATACTAATAAATAAGAGTTGGACGGTCTAGATTAAAAACTTAAAGATTAATGGTTCTGATATTACAAAAACTAAATTAATTTCTTAAAAATTATATATATAAAATGAAAAATGAAAAGGGGTCCTTTCCATCTAAGATAGTAAGATGGAGTAAAAACGCTTTAGTCGTTCCAATGGATGAGTTACCTAGCCATTTTTTTTTTTGGTTTACACCATCCGGTTTCCGGGTGGGGCGGATCCACCATACGGTGCAATCAGCCCAGACCACACCCTGATTAATCCGGACTCGCACCGGGTCGGCCCACTAAGGGGTAAAGTGCTCCCAATATGTGTAGCTCCGTTCACAAGGGGAGTTGAACCCACGACCTTACTTAAGGGATGAGAGCGCCGAACCACTCACACCAACACATGATTGGTATTACCTAGCCATTTTGGATGAGGCATAAACTGCTCAATAAAGAGCTGGCTTACATTAGGCACTGGATGCGTCTAAATATGTAGCCCAGTAGCCCACAAACACCAAAAGGAATCTTTACATACATGTTAATAACTAATAATAGTAAAAAAACAAATAAACAATTTATCATTTATATTCCGTTTTTTTAATAAAAAAAAATCATTTGATTTGCCGTAAATTCATAATTATTCAGTCTTCACAAAAAAAAAAAAAAAAAAAAATTGCAGCCTAAAGAAAAGTATATTATATAATGTAAATTTTCATCTTGTGAATTTATATGTGTTTATAGAGCAGTTATCTGGTGCGGGCTTTCTCGTACGGAATCGTCGATTGCTACCGGTAGCAATCGACAATCCCGTGCAGTAAATCCTGCACCTGATAATTGATATGTGTTTATATATAAGAAGTGGTGTATATATTGGTAGATAGCCTTACAACCCAATAAACTAGTATTTTGTATTGTAAAGTTATCTATCTATCTATATATATTTACATTTTTTTTTGTTTTGAAAATATAGTTTATTCATTCAGGAACCAAAAAGGACCAAAAGTACAAAGGAGCGGGCACACAAAGACCCGTAAACCCACTGCCAAGCCAAGCTAACCAGGGCACAGCAAGGAGGCACACAGGCACCGCACAACACCCACAACACAAACAACAGAAAAAAAAAAAAAAAAAAAAAAAAAACGCAAAAGCAAAACAATGCGAACACACAGGCCAAACCCAGACAAACCAAAAACCAAGCCAACCCAACGAAACACAAAAGCCAACCAAAACCATACAGAACATCAGCCCAGGCTCCATTCCATCAGATCCACCTGAGACTTGGCTGCCTTCTTAGCTAAGCTATCCGCCAAAGAATTCGTGCCTCTTGAGTTGTAGATAACCGAGACATTTCCAAAGGAGTTCAACCACTCTCTAATCTCCAAAACGTAATTTATATGGTTTAGGTTACCCATACCTGCGTCATTCACCCAGGAAACCACGGCTTTCGAATCTGAGATAATAACAATGTTATTCGAGCTAATGGTCGTAAGAGAAGCGCAGAGCTGGCACGCTCTCAAGACAGCCATAATTTCCGCAGTGACAGGAAATTGATGACCCACGGAAGAAGAAAAGGTACATAACACTTTCCCTTTGAAGTCCCTCAAAACACCTCCAATGCCTGCTAAACCCGGCGAGCCTCTCTCTGAACCATCCACGTTAAATTTGCCGTGGTGTTTAAACCACCAAGCTACCCGAAATTTGATCAAATCACTCGAAGCTTCCAAGTCACTCACAGAACCTTTAAAAACAACTTGGTTCCTCTGTTCCCAAATGGTCCAAACAGTGGCCACAAACCCCAATCTCCACACTCTTTTCTGAGAAACCAAAGGACAAAGCTCATCCCACCCCAAGAACCAATTCTGCAGCGAAACATTCACACAACCTGCAACACCCCACCAGCTAAAGCATCTTTTCCACAATTTCCAGGAACAGGAGCAGCGGAGGAATAGATGATCAATGCTTTCTTCCTCCAAGCTACACATCGGACAATCCACACCAGCAGTAGGCTTGCAACCGAAACGAGTCAACACACCTTTAACAAGAATCCTGCCCTGTAACAGTTGCCACATAAACACCTCAATCTTTAGAGGACAAACACCTTTCCAGGTTAAAAAAATATCCAACGAAGCTGGAACATTTACATCCTCACCACAATCTTCAATAGCCCTTCGAAACGACCCCACCAAAAATGAGCCATTGGGGTTCAAGGTCCAAACAATGTCATCTGGAATAGTATTTCGGATCACCACACTATCAAGAGAAATCATATATATATATATATATATATAGTTTTTCTCTTATCAGGGTCGAACTGAACTTTTAAGATTAGGACGAGACTTGTAAATCATTGATTAAGTTTAAAAAGACTTTGACTAAACTGAAGTATGTGAATGTAATAGTTGATAGTTGTGGAACTGATATAAATAAAATCAGTTCGTTCTGAGGAGAGAAAAACTAATATATATATTTATCATTTTGTTAGGATTAGAGCCCTAGAAGCATTTAATGATGTAGTTATTTGCTGAATTTATTAAATAAATACATTTGCTTGCATATATTAGTTTGTAATATATTAAATAAATATGATGAAAATTCCATGATATTTGTGGCACCTTAAACTTAGTATATAATAGTTATATACGTGAAGATTAAGTTTAAGGATAATAATCTAAATTATCAGTAATTAATAATTGAAGTTGGAATCTTTAATTTAGCTAAAATTACTAGTACGGTCCATGACCATTTAGAATGGAAAATCTTATCCGAATTATTGATGTAGTGACATCAAGATGGAGGTACTTTATATAATAAGATTATATAGGACTGGACCGAGATGATTAAATTCTCTTATAATCTCCGTTATATAAAGAGAATTATATTCATCATTTAGATGATCATATATAGAATGATCTTAATCTTGAGTAATTAACAAACTTTTAAGTATTATATTATGTCTCTTGATTTATTTAGTAAGGTCTTTATGTTAGATCGTAAACCTTGTATTTTGGACACACAATAGAATAGATAGCTGGGAATGTTAATTATAGATACGGAATCCATTCTTTCCTATCGGAAGTTATAAAATAGTTCTCTTGTTTAGTGATTTGGGTCTTGAACAATTGAGTGCTCAATTCATGATACGATTATGAATTAATTGTTCATTAGAGAATCATAGGTACTCAAGAAGAAAGATGTATTTAGAGAGGTTGATAGATTTTTGAACCTACCTCTAATTATGAACTATGAATGGAGGATTAATCTATATGAAGTGATTATATCAATGGGTTATTCAAATATTTTTCTTTGGGTAATTTATCTTATAAATTCAAGAGTTCAATTCTAGTTTTTTAGTGGGGTGAATCTAGAATTAATAATTTGGATTAATTAATTAAGAGTTTAATTAATTATCTATATTATTGGAGCTTGAAATTATAATTCCATAAGTCCCCAAGTCTACTCCTTAAAGCACTGTGATGAACATATATATAATTTTGATAATTAATTTGGAATTAATTATTTTTCTATTCTATATGTGACAATTTAAGAGAATGTCCTTTTGTATGTCACATATTATGACAAGTGTTGTCATGACTAAATATGTTAATTAATTAATTAAATTAGATAATGAGATTATTTAATTTAAATATTGAAAAGATATTTAGTTTTATTAGATTTGATTTATTTAATGATAGTTTAGATTATTACATTTTAAATAAAATAAAATCAAGATGAAATATTTGTTTGTTTGTTTGTTTGTTTTTTTTCTTTTCAAATATTGATATGATTGGGATTTTAATTAAACAAAAAGGATACTATTTAAATATGTATTTTCTCCTTATGAAAGGGAGAAGATTTATTTTTCAAATCTTGATATGATTGAGATTTTAATTAAACAAAAAGGGATACTATTTAAATATGTATATTTTCCATACGGAAGGGAGAAGATTTGTTTTTCAAATCTTGATATGATTGGGATTTTAATTAAACAAAAAAGATACCATTTAAATACGTATTTTCTCTCTATGGAAGAGAGAAGATTTGTTTTTTTCAAATCTTGATATGATTGAGATTTTGATTTAAATAAATATTCAATTTTATTTAAAATAAAATTGTTTTAATTAAATAAAAATGAGATACTATTTAAATATGTATAAAATATAATAATAATTAAAAAAGAGCTGGCTTTTTTTATTAGTGGTTTTCCACTGAAAACCTAGAGAAAAGAATAAGAGGCCCACTCCTCTTGTTTATTAGTGTTGGAGGCTAGGCTTGGAAGATTGTGGTTATAGGAAAATTGTTTCATCGTCAATCTTCATGGGTATGTTCTATCCTCTCATATTTTATTTATTAAATTGATATTGCAATAACGTTTTCAAGGCATAGTCAATGATGGTGAATTTTTTGTTATTCATCTAGACGTATTTCTTCTGCGTATTCTAATTCAAGAACCAGCACATTTCTCATAGAAACATAAAAATGCAATACGAAAACTTAACGTGGTATAGAGCCGTTGACAAATATCATTATGACGAGCTCAGCCAAATGGTAACTCCGGACAAAAAAAAAAAAAAAAAAAAACATCATCATGCCAAACAATATATTAACTTGAAATTAATTCCTTCAATTGATAACCGAACAACATTAAGTATTTTATAAAATTATAGGGTTAAAATCTACCGGTAAAAAATCATTTAAAAAAAAAAAAAAAAAGTAATTCTAACAAATTGTTGTGACTTGTGAGAAAGTATTCAAATGAATCCAGTGACTATTTTGCATTTTCTTCTTTTTCTCTCTCTTTCTTTTACTTTTTTTTTTTTTAATTTTTTTAATTTTTAAAAATTTTTTATCCATTTCTTTCTTTTTCTTTCCTTCTCTATTTTTCTTTAATTTCCAATGACGTTCACACCTGTCTGATTTTTTATCATTTAATGGTTGATGAGTGCATTTTGAGTGCATTTTTGCTCACCCACCTTAACTGGAGGTGAGCATTACCCCCCTTCCCATTAGATGACATATGTCCAAAAGTTAACCCAAGGTTAACAAATCCACCATCAGTTAGAAGTTATATTAAATGAATAAGGGTAAATAGGTAAATTTAAAAAAAACTTAAATTAATTTTTTTTTAACAAATATCAGATCTGAAAAAAAAACAAACAAATTCTCTCTTCTCATCGTCTTCTCTCCAACGATCTTCTCCAGGTGACTCCAGCGGTTCCAACTCCGGCGGTCGATCTCTTTCAGCGGTGATCTTCTTCGGCTGTCGCAATCTTCTATCACCAGCAGCGCCGATCTCTTTGATGACTAGAGGTTGGTTTTGGGTGGCTTCGAGTGAGGATTTGATTTACGGTAGGGCTGTTGATAGTGGGGTGGTGGTGTGGTGGTGTGGGTGATGATGGTGATTCGAATTTCAATTTTTTTTTAAAAAAAATTCGGATTTTGTTTTTAATTGATGGATGTGGGTGTTGAATTTTTTTTTTTTTTTTTTGACAAGTGTGGGTGTTGAAGAGTGTTGATTTATGGTATTGATTTTTTTAAAAGGCAATAGATTAAAGAGGCACCAAGCCAAGAAGAAACAACAACAAAGCCGGGGAGACAACCCCAGAAACAAACCCAGACCAACAAAGCCCCACACCAAAAACAACACCCCAACCCCAACCCCAGCAGTCAAAACCCACAACCAACAGCATCCAAAGAGAAAACAGGGGACCGGCAAACTAGAGACAGACACAGCCCCTAACACCTTAGAACACACTCCACCTCACGACATCAACGGCAGGGTTTAACCCCTTCTTCGCAAGAGAATCAGCAAACGAGTTAGTCGATCTATCTCGGAACTCCACAGAAACTAAACTGAAACTGCTCAACCACATTCTGATGTCCTGTAAGACCTGATCATGACTATTGCAACCAGGAAAACAGCCCAAGACCCATTTGACAGCAGACAAAGAATCACTGATAATGGTGAGGGGTCTATGGGAAAGGTCGTGTCTTGACCCAATCAGCTCGCAAGCACATAAAATCGCCAAAAGCTCAACTAAGAAAACGTCTTGAGAGCCCACATGAGCAGAAAAAAACACACAAAATTTTACCCACATGATCCCGCAACACCCCACCAATCCTAGACGGACCCGGTGAATCCATTTATGGTATTGATGGTGTGGGTGTTATTTGACGACACGTCGTTCCAGTGTCGGTCAAAAGATGAACATTTAAGTTCGACCTCGCTAGCGCGCGAGTCACAGAGACTAGCACAGCGGCAAGTGAGGGTATTGTTCAGTAGGGAGGTGGAATTCACCGACCGTTACCGGTTCTAGCTATTATTACAACACGCCGAGCAAACTTGTGTGTTGCGATTGTGGAAAAGTAAATAATAATATAAATAAATAAATAAACTAAAGTAATACATACATGGATAGGATGGAATGGAGAGATGGCATGCAATGTGGTTACACTAGGGAAATGACTCAATCGTAACAATCCTCCTAATTAAGCTCTAGACTCACTTAGTCCCTCAATGTGCAAGTATATAATAGACTCGTGTCCCCTTAATTGATCTCTAATCTCTCTCGAGTCTTAGAAATCACATCCACACATATGTATGGATTCATTAAGTACCATGGGACACAAATGAGAGCCATGTATGCCGGCCTAGTGATCTCTCAACTTTCCGATCAAATACATTGGTTATTTCGTTGGGCATGTAATGCGCAACCGCGTGGGCCATACTACAGCCAATAATTCATCCACGAGGCTAACCAAATACGGAATGGCAACCAAGTGAAAGCATTAAGAATACGAGATACCCATATAACATGAATGTTATATGCTCGTGTCCCCTTAATTAATCTCTACCCTCTCTCGAGCGACAGAGATTTTATCCATGCATAAATGCTTGGATTCATTAAGGACTGTGGGACACACACACGAGCTCTACACGCCAGCCTAGTGATCTCTCATCTTTCTGGTCAAATGTAGAGGATATCACGATGAGCATGTCAATGCGACACCACGCGATATATAACACACAGCTTAAATATCATTCACAAGGTGGCTAACCAAGTGAAAGCATTAAGCAATGAAATACCCCTATAACTACACGAGCACAAGAGGAATTCAATGGTCTTTACTCTAGATACGAATTCGGTTTTATCAATCTCCCTAGGATGGTTAAAAATGGGAAACATGTTTACCTAACACTAATGTGCATCAATGCAATTGTTAAACATTAAGAACATTCAAATGAATTAAGGGTTCTCCTCTTGACTTGGGAATTTTTCCTAAATCAATTTATTACCCAAACCGGCCAATGATGGATAATCGTGTCTTGATAACAAGACCCATTAAGCATAAGAATATGAACCAATGCCAATTTAGTAACTAAATGCCTAAACTAAGCATTTCTCACTCTTTGGAGCTAAAACTCTAACACTCAAAATTACTCTAAACATGGTATTTTGGTCTTCCACTAACATATAAACAATTATGGGATGCTAAATTGCACTATTCCTAATTTAATTAACTCTACTCCTAATCCCATTCAAGCATACATGTCAATTTGGACCTCCACACACATGGATATTGCAATTAAAGCTTAATTCATGAAATTATCAAAGAGTAAAACAAAACCCATATGAATTTGAGCACAAACAACATATATAACACAAGTGTAGGTTTACAAAATTCCCCAAATCGGGGTTACACATCAAAGAAACGAAAATTACAAAGAAATGAGTAAATAAAAGCAAACCCTTGAAGACAAGCCTCCAAAGATGCTCTATATCTTTGCTAGCTCGAAATTGCTCCTAATTCCTTGAAATTTCGTCTTAAATGGATGGAGGAAGTGAAAATGGGGGTAGTGGAGATGTTTGGGAAGCTCCCATGGAGGAAGAACCTCCATGGGAGCATGGGCCTCTCCTTTATTGGGTGAAGAAAATGAAGAAGATGAAGAAGATGGCAGAAATTTGGTGTGGGGCGTGAAAGAGGAGAAGAGAAAGAGATGGAGAGTTAGGGATTGAGTGATTCTCTTTTTTAGAAGAGAGAGAATAGTAGATATTTATAGTGGGGATAGTTAGGGTACAAGAATAGGGGTGAAAAGACATGAATACCCCTCAAGAAAATCCCTAAAAAAAACAAAATCTCGTGCAGGTCGTAATATGGGTCGTAGTACGCTTTAACGTCCTGTTTGACGAAATGTTTCTGCCAACTTTCGCGGTACAGAACGTGGTACGCAATTTGGTCTAACGCGGTACGCTTCGACGAAATCTGGAAAATTTCAACACCAATTTCTTTCGTCCTTTCGCGTTGCGTTTTGGCCCGGAAACACCTCATTATCGCGCGTAAACTTCCCAAAACAAAATGAACCTACACAAGGCTCACAAAAACATATTATATTCACAAAAAATGCTCGAAAACGAAAGCAAACGACAGGAAATGGGGACCTCAAAAGGTGTATAAATCGTTCCGATCATTATTCTGGTGCAGATTGGAGTAGTGGGTTTGATTTGCAGATGGTGGGGTTATAGTGGTCGTGTGGGTGTTGGAGTGGGTTTGATTTTCTGGTGGGGTGATGATTTCTGGAGATGATAAATTGATGATGTGGGTGATGATTTTTGGAGATGATGAACTGGGTGTTGATGGTGATGAACGATTTCAATTTTTATTTTTTTTTTTTGTCTCAAACACATCTTCTTCAACAAACAAAAAAATCATAGATTCCACAACAAAAATTCATACTCATCTTCATCACAGATTCTAAAACAAAAAAAAAATCAAGCACAGATTCTATGATGGTGAATTGGTGATGAACAAATTTTTTTGTTCATAATAATGAACAATAATGAACAAAAGGATGATGAACAATAATGATTTCTGGGTGCAGGTGTTTTTTTTTTCTTTTTCAGAGAAAGGGTAAAATTGGTAGAACAATATCTGTTAACTTTGAGTTAAATTTGAGACAGATGTCATCTAATGGGAAGGGGGTAATGCTTACCTCCAGTTAAGGTGGGTGAGCAAAACCAATCTATTATTGCTCATCTGGGGGTAATGCTTACCTCCAGTTAAATTTGAGACAGACTGGAGGTGAGCATTACCCCCAGATGAGCAATAATAGATTGGTTTTGCTCACCCACCTTAACTGGAGGTAAGCATTAGCCCCTTCCCATTAGATGACATTTGTCTCAAATTTAACTCAAAGTTAACAGATATTGTTCTACCAATTTTACCCTTTCTCTGAAAAAGAAAAAAAAACACCTGCACCTAGAAATCATTATTGTTCATCATCCTTTTGTTCATTATTGTTCATTATTTTGAACAAAAAAAATTGTTCATCACCAATTCACCATCATAGAATCTGTGCTTGATTTTTTGTTTTTGTTTTAGAATCTGTGATGAAGATGAGTATGAATTTTTGTTGTGGAATCTGTGATTTTTTTGTTTGTTGAAGAAGATGTGTTTGAGACAAAAAAAAAAAAAAAAAAAAAATTTGAAATCGTTCATCACCATCAACACCCAGTTCATCATCTCCAAAAATCATCACCCACATCAATAATTTATCATCTCCAGAAATCATCACCCCATCAGAAAATCAAACCCACTCCAACACCCACACGACCACTATAACCCCACCATCTGCAAATCAAACCCACTACTCCAATCTGCACTAGAATAACACCCACATCATCAATACCATAAATCAACACTCTTCAACACCCACACTTGTCAAAAAAAAAAAAAAAAAAAAAAAATCAACACCCACATCCATCAATTAAAAACAAAATCTGATTTTTTTTTATAAAAAAATTGAAATTCGAATCACCATCATCACCCACACCACCACACCACCACCCCACCATCAACAACCCTACCGTAAATCAAATCCTCACTCGAAGCCACCCAAAACCAACCTCTAGTCGTCGAAGAGATCGGCGCTGCTGGTGATAGAAGATTGCCATAGCCAAAGAAGATCACCGCTGAAAGAGATCGACCGCCGGAGTTGGAACCACTGGAGTCGCCTGGAGAAGATCGTCGGAGAGAAGACGATGAGAAGAGAGAATTTGTTTGTTTTTTTCAGATCTGATATTTGTTAAAAAAAAATTAATTTAAGTTTTTTTTTAAATTTACCTATTTACCCTTATTCATTTAATATAACTTCTAACTGATGGTGGATTTGTTAACCTTGGGTTAACTTTTGGACAGATGTCATCTAATGGGAAGGGGGGGTAATGCTCACCTCCAGTTAAGGTGGGTGAGCAAAAATGCACTCATGGTTGATGATAATAACGTGTCTCATTAAATTGTGTTGTTTGATTTTTTTTAATTGATAAAATCACTTAAATAACATTAATTTGGTTTAAGAATTTATTAAATTACTTGTTCTTAGTTGTCTTTAATACATTAAAATGTAAATAAATGATAATTATTAGTTGAAAAGGCATAAATATAAAAGTATTTGTTTTCTAGATATCTAAGGCTTAGAATAATACAACTTAACACTTATATTAACTTCAAAAAAAAATAACTTCACATTTATATTATTATTATTATTATTATTTTAAATTTAAAAAGGGAAAAGAAAAACGAAGCGGAGGGGCGCATAGGCCCTAAAACACAATAATCTAAAAAGGCACGCTGGCCTAAACAGAATACAAAAAATAAAAATAAAAATCCTGAACCTAATTAATCAAACTCGCGAAATCATTCCTTTTTGCCTCAATATGTTCATCCCCATTAGCGACAAAACTTAATTCTGTTTGGGCCACTAAAGCTATATAATCAGGGTGAATCTTAGTCTCAGCTACAAGGAAGGGTTTAAAAATTCCCTTACTCATTTGAGACTTTGAATTAGATAAAATCTTAAAAGTTGGCTTCACTTTTCTTTTTGATTTGGTCACCATGAGAATCCAATTATTGTCAAACAAGGAATCTACTTGACCACGATTAGAATTTGAAGCATGAATATCTTGGTCTTCTCATATATTCTCCAAATTAATCTTTCCTCTTTCATCTCTTAAAATCTCATCCAAAACTTGTTGATAAAAATTATGGAAGTTGGATTGTCAAGAATCACCTTGTTATTAATAAAATTATTATCATTATTATCTTCTAAATTTAAATACTTGGTATTCAAATCATTTGAGATATTAACATTAATTCCCGTATCTTGATTAAGAAATTGTTCAGTTGTCTGAAAATGAATCGGGGAAATACTCTCAATTAGATCATTATCTTCCGCAAGTGCATTATATGTGTTGTTCATCACCGGAAACCTGACAAGTGTCGTTTTGCATGTCAAAACATTTATATTTAAAGTTCACCTTGTTAGTGCAAGTGACTAGAGACTAGCATAGCAACAAGCAAGGGTATCGTTCCGCAGGGAGGTGGTGTCTGTCAACCGTATCGAGTTTTAGTGTTTATTGAAAGTATGTAAATAGAATGCGGATGTGGTGAGAATGGTGTGTGTGAGGTGTATGCATATTGCGGTGTGGTGTGTGTGGAAATGTAAAGAAAAGAATGCAAATAAAAACAAAGAGAATATGAAATGGTGAGAATGGTGTTTAAAGAGACAAATAATAAAAGGGTGGCTAGGAGAGATGTAGGATTGTGGTCATACAAGGTACTTATTAGTTCACCAAACACAAGTGCCCTAGTTGATTGTTAGGCATGAAGTTCATCCAATTCAAGTTATGGGCTCGTTCTCACGATTAAGGAGTTTCAAAATCAAATCATCTATTATTAGAAATCATTCGTTGATTAAGGAAACCAAAATCTATTCTTGCTCCCCAAAGGTCATGGAAGAGCATGTGTCTTAAGGTCAAAAACCCATTAAGCTCATGAACATAGAGCCAAAACCTATTCTAGCACGACCATGCATAAAACAAGTTTCATATACTCTTTTAGAGCTAAATGGTCAAGACTATACCCGGAAGGTCATCCATAGAGGTACAATCCTAATCCACATACACTCAAACCCATCAAAACAAGACATTTCAACCTTCCAAAGACATACACACACAAATGAGATATTTGATTACAACTACTCCTACATATTAAGTTAATCTACTCCTAATTCTATGTATGAACACATATCAATTTCCAATCTCCACACACATGCATATCAAGATAAGAGATTATGCAATAATAACAAGAACAAATCAAAACCCAAATGGATTTAAGAACAATCATAACATAAATGAACATAAATATAGGTTTCCAATACTTCCCAAGTGGGGATTACACATAAGAGAAAACAAGAAATACAAAGAGAAGAGTTTAAAGGAGACAACCCTTGAAGAAATCCCTCCAAGTTCTCCATGAATACCTAGCTCGAAATTGGTCCAAGACCTCTCCTTTCTCATTGCAATCTACTCCCAAATGTAGTGGAGGATGTGCAAAAAATGGATATGATAAAAATCCATGGAGGAAAATCCTCCATGAATCCTTGAAAGCCTCTCTCTTTTGATTTGGTGAAAAGATGAAGATGGAGTGAAGAAATGTGAATAATTTCGTGGGGTTGTTATGAAAGAAGAGGCAAAGAGGTATATTTATAGTTAAGGTAAGTCTGGGGACGAATTTGGGATTGAAAGGACAAGTTTGCCCTTTCTAGGCGTCAAGGCGAGTGTTGTGGTGAGTGGTTTGGTTGCCATGGCCACTTGTCATGATTTGGGCAAAGGTTTAGGCGAGTGGGTGAGTGAGTGAGTTCAGTCGCCATAGTCACTCGCCATGAACACTGGTGGAATTTTCAGCTTCGAGCACCAACTACTCAAATAGACATAACTTTCTCCAAAAAGGTCAGAATCGTAATCTGTAAAATGTTCTGGAAACTAGACGTCCGGGGCTTTCTAAATATATGTGGATCTCATCATGGTTCTATCTAAAGAGGAAGTTATGGCCTCCGCAAGTTGATCGTTCAGCATATGCCTATACAATATTAGCCCCTAAGCTTTGGAAAACAAAGTTGGCCAGTGCTGTGGTCTTAATGTCGCGTTCTGGCTCAACGGTGGATCCACCGTGAAACATTTGGTTTTACTTGCCGAGGAAATAGGAGTATATAGCATTTTTTTAATTTTGAATTGTACAAATATCAAACTTTAATAACTCTTGTTTTAATAGCACCAAAAATGAAATTTGGACAAAAATACCCTCCAGCTTCTTTTCTTTTCTCTTGTGTGTCCTCACCTTCTTCTTCCTTTTTCCAAAACCTCCATTGATGGAGCTTCAATGGAGGTGCCACCGTCGACCGGCGAGTTGACCGGCAAAACCACCGGGAAAATGTTCGTCGAGTGCCAATAATTGTAACCGAAGTGTTCGTTTTCATTTTCGAGTTGTGTAGAGAGAGAAACGAAGCAAAACCCAAATCGTCGCGAATCTTCATTGTCCGATTTATGACGATCCGTCGCGAATCTGATGAAACCGATGGCACCAACGAACTCGGCATCATTCAATCTTTCAGATCCAACTATTTCCAGAGTCAACCGGCACCGTCGTCGGATCGTCACTGTCGCCATTAATGGAGGTCGAACAGAATAAGTCCCGAACAAACTTGAATTAAGTCTCGAAAACACATGAATAAGTCTCGAAACGCATGAATAAGTCTCGAAAACGCATAAAAAAGTCTCGAATTTTCGAGAAAAAAAATAAAAAGGAAAAGAGCAAGTGGGGGTATTTTGGTCTCATCACTTACTTTGGTGCTATTTAAACATGACTTATTAAAGTGGTGCTATTTGCACAAGCCCTCCCCCAAAAAGTGCTATTTAATTTTTGGCCCCTTACTTGCCATGGTTGACCATGAATCACACCACAGTTTGGGTCAACGGCGAGGTCGCGACAACTCTGCATGGCTTCTATTCTTGACTTTTTTTTTGCTCATTTTGGCTTCCCAAACTTGACTTTAAGCTCAAACACCAAATGTAGGGAACATGTACCTACACATGGCTCACAAAACACATTATACAAAAATGTGCTCGAAAACAAGAACAAACGATAGGAAATGGGGATCTCAATTAGGTACATTTATCATCTGATCAAAACCGCCATTCACAGATTAGGTCAACTTCTTAAAACACAAATTTGTCAACTTCAAAATTGGCTGTTGTTTCTCGATTCACTTTCTGAGTATCAATCACATTTAATACAAATAAATGTGGAGATAATTGGATGCTACCATTTTTGTCTTTCACATTAATTACGAGATTTTCAAAATTTTAAATTTGCACCATTTCCTCGTCTTCTATTGTTTCTTGATTTTGTGGGACTATTTTCTAAGGTTGTTCCTCCACAACAACCTGCCCATTTTGGTGGCCTAAAAAATCACAGTTTACGGCATCACATCTTTGATCTTAAATTCTTTATTCTATACCACTAGCCATACTAGTAGTGTTGTTTTTTGTGATAGGCCGATAGGTTTGCCTTGGATTTCTTGATCGCGATCGACCTTTGTCAAAATTAATCTCCTTGTTATTTTGGTACCATCTAGTAGAGTTATAACCAAAAGCTTTATACTTTATATATCTCTTTGGTAGATTTTCATATATGACATCCACAGATAAACCTCTATGGTTATCTCTCTCCACATTAAAAAATTATGGCTGATTCAAAGTTAAATCAATGTCCACAAGAACTAGGGGCGGCTCAAGGGTAGCCGGGGCCTTAGGCGAAAATTTAAAATGAGGCCTTGCGATTCCACAGCCCCCTTTTTTTCTTTTTGATACTAGTTACAAATTTATCAAGAGCCCTTTTTTGCGATTCAAATAATTTTTCTATTCTTTTTTTTTTCGTATTCGGATTTGTATTTTCTACTAAACATCTGATTATCAGTTATCAAAGCTTAAAAAAAAAAACAAATAATTTTGTTACAGTTGAAAATAAATAAATAAATAAATAATATTAAAGTAATAGATTTTGGAACAATTAAACCTAGAATGTTTATGAAAGAGTGCGTAGAGAAACAATGAGAGAGTTTGATGCAGTATGAGAGTTTGAATTTGTAGTAGGATGGTTTGATTGAATATATAAGAAGATATAAAATAAAAGATTTTAGTGTGAATATATAATTAAAAAAAAAATTTAACTGTTTAAAGAAAAAGAATAACATTAATGTGTAATTTTTTTTTATAGGAAAACTTTAATGAGTATTTAAGTCTTAAATGTAGTTTACTTAAAAATATGAATCTTTGACTTGAAAATAGGAATGAACAGTAATTTATAATTTTAAAGAGATATTTTTTGAATAATAAATAGAAAGAAAATTATTGGATATTAATTATTAAAAAATATATATTAATTCAGGCGAAGGGTCTGGTTGGTGTCACTATAGGTATGGATGTTTTTGAACTCCCTGCTCTCAGGTTTGTTTTGGTGCTGCTGGCCTCGTGTCATGGTTATAAGGTGGATATGCTTTTTCCAGTTTTTGATTAGTTTTGTTTCTCAGCGGTGATTTGAGGTGGCTTGGCTTCTTTTTCTTTCCTGGAGAGGCTATGCTGTTTTCCTTCTTTTGCTTTTGAGCTTTAGGGTGCGTTTGGTACGCGGGATAGGACGGGACAGGACGGGACAACTTTCTCTTGTCCCGTGTTTGGTGCGTCCGTAACATGGGACAGGACGAGACAAGGTGGGACAAAAAACCCAAAAAATTGTTCCACCCAAATAGCTCGGCCAGACTTGTCCCATGCATGGGACAAGTCTGGAAAAGACCTTTCTACCCTTATTACTTGCAAAAATTACAAATATACCAAGTATAAAATAAAAACCTAAATTGAAATCTTCTCTCTCCCAACTTCACTCATCAGCCACTTATCGTGCTCTCTCTCTCACATCCACCAGTCGCTGCTCTCTCGTCGTCGGGGTCGCGTGAACTCGCCGCCAGCGCTGCATCAGCTCCAGTGACGGTCTCTTGAAAACCAGGTAGGAGATTTTAAATTGTTAGAATTTTGAAGAGATTTCTGATTTAGATATTAAAACTAAAAACAAGTTTTGATCTACCAACTTTTTATTTTGTTATTTTGTTATTTTTTTAGTTTTTGAGCATAAGTTTTATATGGGTTCTGTTCTGATGTTGATTTTGAAGCCGAATTTTGGGTTTGGGAATTGAGGTTTTTTTTTTTTTTTTTTTTTTTTTTTTGGAGTTTTTATTTGGGGATTTTTTTTTTATAAGATGTTGAAGTCAAGCTTAAGAGCTTGACTTGAAGTCTTTTTGTTATTGATCGTTTAAGATGATTGATTCATATCATTTCTAGTGGGTTTTGGTGAAATTGGTATTCAACGCGAATGATAAGATTTGTTGATAAAAGAGTCCAATCTTAGTCTTTTGGTGATGTCAGATATGTTTGGATACTGAGAAAATGAAATTAGAGAGAGAAAAAAAAAGGGAGTAGCAGTGTTCTGAATCCTTTTTTTTTTTTTTTTTGAACTTGCTCAAATGTGTCAAATATCTGGCATGGTAGATTTCTTTTAGTTTCAGTCAATCATATGAACTTGAGCTTGTGGTTGATACAAGCTCAGTTTGATTCTTGAAGTGTACTGGATTTATAGCTTAATTGAAAAGATTTTGAAAGCAAAAACTTGACAATTGACTTGTATTTATATGGAAATGGAACTGTCACAGCCCATTTGAATTCTTAATTGATCATATAATTGATGATAGAATTTTATTTTGTGGTTTTGTTTGGTTTCTGAATAAAATTTCAGAGATATACATATGTTTAGCACTGCAGATCCCATGCTTGCTAATTGCTATGTAAAATGTGGCAAATTTGAAGGTAGATTGTTTCCTTGTTTTGGAGCTGTTGGGTTTTGCAACAATATGCTCATATGCTTCTTTTTATGCTTGCTAATTGCCAGAGTTGTTGGAGCAATCATTGTTGTAGCTAATGTTGCCTAGATCATATTTTAATTACCAATCTTGTTTGTTTGTTTGTTCAGATGTTTTGCTGCTGTTGATTGTAGTACTGTTTGTTGATGCCAAGTATTTGTTCATGACATGGAGTGAAAATAGGTGGGGAAGGTGAGCGTGGAATGGTTAGCAGGCGAGAAGACGAAAGTGGTGGGAACATTTCCACCTAAGAAAATGGGTTGGACTGGTTATGTTGAGAAGGACACTGTTGTATCATCTTCAGATGGAGCTGAGAACACAGCAGCAGTAGCTGCTGATATTACCCTCATATCTATAGCTGCAGCTTCATCAGTTCTTCTCCAAGTTGGCAAGAATGCATCACAAAAAAAATTTCAATATCCACTACTGTATATTATTGTTATAGTGGTTAGTAGTTATGAAATTATACATCTCATGGACATGAATGGAAAAAAATGATTTTGTTTAAATATTTTGATCATTTTTTTACAGTTGAGCTTGATATGAACTTTGAGTGCAATTGATAAGCAAAAGATAACCATCAACAAATGGATTTTTGTTGCAGAAGATGTTTATAATGCATTGCAGAGGTGCAAATGTAAAGTTCAGTTCTTATGCACAATTACAAGCATATAAAATTTAATAATAATTTTATAAAAAAATTTGAGGGAATGGGTTATAATATTATTAATTGATTTTTTTTTTTCTTTTGCACCTTTAAAATGAAATTTAATCCTCTAAACTTGGCTAAATTAAAATTTTTTGTTGATATTGACAAACATCTTTGGGTATTATTATTATTATTATTATTTGAAAAAAACTAATATGTCTTCCAAAAATATTATTAATTAAAAATATTTTTCAATTACAATATTATTATTTTTGTTAAATATGATATATAAAAATATTTATTTAATAAAATTAAATAAATACTGATTTGTCTTGTTCCATATGTCACTATTATGTGGTAACAAACATTGGACAGAACAAGAAGGGTACTCTGGTCATTTGAACCTATTGTCCCGTCCTGTCCCAGTCATACCAAACGCATAACAGTACAATGAACGGTTTTGTCCCAAGCCTTCCAAACACAATACAGAACAACATGTCTTGTCTTGTCCTGTCCTGTCCCATCCCGTCCCGCCTTGTCCTGTCCCATGTCTGTGCCAAACGCACCCTTAGTGTTAGTTGTGCTTCTCTTGCTGATTTCTGCCCTGTTTTCAAGCTGTTTTGTCTCTCTGGTTTTTGTCCTAATTGTGTTCTGGACACAGGGGTTTTGGCTTCTTAGCCCATGGTGGTTCTGTTTTGGCCTTTTGATTGTTTTGCTGTTTGTTTTGGTTGTTTCTATTCCCTCTGGCAGGCTGGGCTTTTGCGTTTGTCTTTGTTTTTCTTGGCCTTAGTGCCTTTCTTAATAATACATGCAGTTCAAAAATAATAATAATGAAAATATGGGGCCTTGATTTTAGGTGGGTCCTTAGGCAACTACCTCAATTGCCTAGAGGTCCAGTTGACCCTGACAAGAACTCGTGCATAAAACCCATAAGCTTGATCCATTGTAGCTTGATCTATTTATAGAGGGATGCCAACTCTTTGTGCAATCTCCATGATTGTAGTTGGATGCCAGTATTCAGATCATAGACCATAGAACCTCACCTAAACTTGAGCATGCGATAATTGTTGATTATATGGATTAAATTCGGTTGCCACTAAAAAAATACGAAATTACTGTTTGGAATTGAGCAAGAACCTCCACTCAAAATCCTCTTTAAATCTTCTTCACTAGAAAAATGAATATTAAAATATAATGGAGTAAGCTTCCAAGGATTTTGGAGTTGCCAAATCAATTACAACACAAATTTTAACTCACTAGGCTTCATAGGTACATAACCTTTTCTTAAAAGCAAACGTCCGAAAAGATTTTTCTGACAATATTTAGTTGTTTTTGAAATATTTTTGGCTGATGCAAACACACGTGATGTCCCCTTTCACATCTGGCACCGGGAGAAAATATAAATATAAATATGAGAAAATATAAATATGAAATATAAATTAAGATTTAATCACTTAATAAGTTGAAATTTCCAATAAATTTTTGTAAGGAAGAAAATATAAATGTCAACCCAATTAAAAGTTTTAAAGTAATTGCATGGAAGTTAATACATATGAGATGTAAACCCCTTGAAAGTTTCCAAGAAGATGTTGCAAGGAAGAATATACAAAATATGAATCTATTCAATATTCTCCAATTTGGATGTAAAATAAAGCCACAAGAGCTAGACTATTCTAACCGTGGTTTATTCTTTCGTACTTTCTTTCCAACTGATTCATCCATTGTCATTGTCGACCTTTTTTCTTCCTGTCGACCCCACACGCTTTATCTTGTGATCCCCATCAAAGTTTATCATCTCTTACTTTAGAAGAAAGAAGGAAAAAAAAAAAAAAAACTTGTGTGAAAATGGTTGATGCAGTTGTCTCATTTAGTCATTTGTGATGGAAAAGCTTGGAGACTTTCTCATCCAAGAAGCAGTGTTATTAGGGGCAGTTAAAACGATAGTGATGTGGCTGAAAGATGTACTGGCGGAGACTCATGATGAAATGCTTCCTGGAACTTGTGGAAGCACTTTCCATTTGCATTACTCATCAAGAGAATATTGTAGTTCAAATTTTCAAATAAGTTATTATTTTTTATTTTTTATTTTATTTTATTTTATTTTTTAGTAATTCCGAAAAGAAGTTGTGACTTGTTAGAAAGTATTCAAATGAATCCACTGAATTATTGTCGAATGTGGAGGTCAAATCAATCCAAAAGCACATGGCTGCTTTTTTTTTTCTTTTTTTTCTTTTTTTTCTTTTTCATTTTCTTTTATTCTTTCTCTCTCTCTCTCTCTCTTTCTTTTGAGTGCATTTTTGCTCACCCACATTAACTAGAGGTAACCATTACCCCTCACCCCAAGTGTTGACACGTGTCCCAAACTTAACCCAAAGTTCAAAGTTAACCCAAAGTTAACCAAAGTTTTGGACACGTGTCAACACTTGGGGTGGGAGGTAATGGTTACCTCTAGTTAATGTGGGTAAGCAAAAATGAATTCCTTTCTTTTCCAAACTATCCTCGGCCGTTTGATATTTTCATTTAATGCATAACAATATAATATATATTAATGGACCTCACACGCTTCAATTATTTTTCTTCTTGTGGACCTCACACGCTTTGATTATTTGAGGGGAATATTGTTTCTTTCACACATTTTGTGGTTTATCATAAAACTGTCTAAAATTTAAGTTGTTAAACAGATATGATCATTTTCTGAAAATCAGCTTCAACATATTTTTCAGAAAAACAAAAAGAGAGAAATAATCACAATGGTTGATGCAGTTGTATCATTTGCGTTGCAAAGGCTTGGAGACTTCCTCATCGAAGAAGCAGTCTGCTTGGGAAGAGTTAGTGAAGAATTGCAGTGGCTGAAAGATGAACTGGGATGGATGCAGTGTTACATTGCAAGTGCAGAAGAAAAAGAAGATGATGATGATAATGGGAAGTATATTGTAAGAAAGTGGCTCACTGACATCACCAAAATTGCTTATGATGCTGAGGATGTCTTAGATAACTTCATTCTCCAGGTAGATCATAAAAGAATGTCAGCTGGATGCTTTCCTTTCATGTCTTGTTGTATAAAATGCAGGGAAAAGGTGAATCTGCGAGACCTAGGGAAGGATATTGAAGGGCTCAAAAAGAGAGTCAATGATCTCCCACGTATACGAGAATTGTACAAACTTGAAAGTTCCAGTAGCAATGGGGAGGGAAACAGCAGCAATTCTCTTGCAAGATTGTCACAACTAAGAAGAACCACCTCATTCTCTATTGAAGAGAAAGTTGTTGGCCATGAAGATGGCACTGCCCAATTGTTGGCTAAACTTTTTGACCCGGACAGACGTCGCTTGGTAGTTTCTATCTACGGTATGGGAGGTTTGGGTAAAACAACTCTTGCTAGAAAACTTTACCACCACCTTCATGTCAAGAGGAAGTTCGATTGTCATGCTTGGGTATGTGTGTCTCAAGATTACAACACTCATGATCTTCTTTTAAGAATCATAAGTTCTTTTGGCTTCACAACTAAGAAGACAGAGGAGCTAAAGCAGATGAATGAAGAAGGGTTGGAGCGATATCTTCATGAATCTTTGCAAGAACACTCCTACTTGTTTGTGATTGATGATATATGGAAGAAAGAAGCTTGGGAATGCATTAAAAGAGCCTTTCCAGCACATTGCAACAATGGAAGTCGAGTCGTTATCACTACTCGTAGTAAAGAAGTTGCTGAGAGTTTAGAGGAGAGAACATATGTCCATCAACTTCGTTTTCTAACATTTGACGAGAGTTGGCAACTATTCTGTGAGAAAGCCTTTGGGAAACCAAATGCAAACGATGTAGAAGAAGAATTGAAGACTCTGGGAATTGAGATGGTGCAAAAATGTGAAGGTCTACCACTTGCAATAATTGTATTAGGGGGACTCTTGTCAAAAAAGACAAAACCACGAGAGTGGAAGGTGGTACGTGATCACATTTGGCAAGATTTGAAGAAAGGTTCGATTCATATCCCCCACTTATTTGCTTTAAGCTTCAATGATTTGTCTTATCAATTAAAGCTAGGCTTTCTTTACTTGAGTCTTTTTCCCGAAGATTTTGAGATCGACGTAGATGAACTAATACGACTATGGGTAGCAGAAGGTTTCATATCAATAGATGAAAGTTGGAAAAAAATGGAAGACGTTGCCAAGGATTATTTCCATGAGTTGATAAATAGAAGCTTGATTCAAATAGGAAAAATAAGTTGGGGGAGAGTTGCAACTTGTAGAGTCCATGATCTTTTGCGGGAACTCGCAATTGAAAAGGCAAGGGAATTAAATTTTCTTTATATTTATGACCAAATGAAGCATTCAATAGGTGATTCTTCTGTTGTGTCATCATGTCGGCGTGGAGCTGTTTATTCAGGGATAGAAAATCGTTTGTGGCTACAACAATCGAATCCAAGCTTGCGGACTCTTTTGCTCTTTGACCGATATGGGTATCAACATGATATAATGACGAAAATAAGAGATATGTACACTGAGTTCCGGTTTCTAAGAGTGCTCAAGCTAGATGGTTTCAAGGTGTCGGGTGGAACTTTGAGTGAAGAGATAGGAAAGTTGATCCATTTGAAGTACTTGGGTTTAAGGAAATCATCTGTCATTAATCTTCCACAGTCAATTTTTAATTTGCGGAGACTACAAACTTTAGACCTATTTTCGAATTCTATTAAGCCACCGAAAGAATTTTCTAAGTTGCAGGAATTAAGACATCTATACGGAATATTTGCAAGGGATTTTCAGATAGATAGTTTGACAAAGCTTCAATCTCTCAAATATGTTGAGTGTAAATTGTGGTTGATGGTTAATACTGAAAAGTTGGTTAATCTTCGAGAATTGAGGATTAATAATCTGGTGTCAACAACGGGAAGAAGATATTTTTGTTTTGATTCTATTGCCAAACTAAGGAGACTTGAACATTTAATGGTTCAATTAGACCGTAATTATTGTTTTGTATCACTGCAACCACTAACTCATTGTTCAAATCTCATAGATTTGAGATTACATGGGAAGATGAAACTACCTGAAGACATACATAAAGTCTTGCCAAATCTCGAATGCCTATTGTTAAAGTATTCATGTCTCGAGGAAGATCCAATGCCTCTATTAGAGAAGCTACCTAGCCTAATGATTCTTAATTTAGGCTCCGAATTTTACAGTGGCAAGAAACTATTCTGCAGTGCTCAAGGTTTTCCTCAGCTTGAAATCCTAAAGCTTGATGACGATGATGGGTTAGAAGAGTGGCAAGTAGAGGAAGGAGCAATGCCAAAGCTGAGAGGTTTGACCATCCCTGAGAACTCCAGGATGAGAATTTCAGAAAGATTGAGAGAAATCCCTCCCCCAGCTGAATGAGAATAATGAGGAAGGAGCAATGTCATTTCTGATCCTGATGCTTTTTGTTGTGTTTCATGCAATTTCTCATTCAGGTAATGTTCTCTGTTTTTCACTTTTAATTTGTTGTTCCAGTAATTTAATTAATTTATAGACCTTAATGTATTGTTTTTGATGTTTTTGTAATTTGATTGCCAGACCTTAATGTATTTTCTTCTATGTTTTTGTAATGTGATTGTTACACTTTCATGTATTTTCATCGATAATATTTGTAATGTGATTTCTAAAACCTTAATGTAATCTCTTCCATGATTTCTGTAATTTGATTGCTTAGACTTGATGTATATTTTCTGCTTTGATGAAACCTGCTGAAGAGATTAGATTAATTCTAGTTGAAGTCGCTAGCTTTACAATTCATGAAGGCTCAACGATTGTCCCAAAGCCAAAACTTTGTCCCAAGCATGAAAACTTTGTCCCAAAGCCAAATCCCCTGCCTTACCACAAGAACTTATCACACTCAAAAAGGTAGCTTTATCCGAATCAAACCCGGAAACAAACATATCAGAGAAGACACCTAGTGCTTCTTCAGCTTGACCATACTGATTGTAACCAGCTATCATCGAATTCCATGCAACTAAGTTTCTGTTAGGCATTTTGTCAAACAAGTCACTGGCAGTGTTTAAGTTACCACATTTCGCATACATGTCGAAAATAGCAGTAGCAAGAACCAAATTGGGGTTACAACTTGACACAAATGGATCATAACCGAGTTGGCAAACACGACTATGAACTAACTTTCCGGTACCCAAATCTCTACTCCTAGCACACGCTACAAGAACATGAACCAATGTAATCTCATTAGGCTCTACATTCAAACTCTCTGTCCTTGGAACACTCTTATAGGCTTATAGCCTCACTGGCACAATCATTGGTAACATACCCAGCTATCAAACTAGTCCAAGCCATCACATTCCATTTGGGGATTTCATCGAACACTTTCAACCCAGATTTCATATCCTCACAACATGCTTATAATTTAATTCTTTGATGTATTTTGTAATGTGATTGCTACACTTTCATGTATGTTCATTAATGATGATTTTGTATGGTTTTTTTTTTTTTTTTTTTTTTTTTGGAAAGAAGGAATTCCATTAAAACAAGACAAAGGAATTCCAATGTATCGCTTTCATGTACGGTTGTTTCTAAACCTTTTGTTTTCTTAGATATTTTTGTAATTAGTTACCTAGAATTGATGAAAGCGATTCACCAGCTTACCTTATATTATATGATGAGTTATATACCACATAGGCTATGTTTGAGATTGTTGTATGTGGCCGAAGAAAAAAAACATATTTATCTTTACCGGAGAATTGGAGAAATAATCAACTTTAAAATAAAAAAAGTAGGTAGGCGTTTGCTAATTCAACTTTTGAAATTTTTATGTTTTCGAAAATGAAGGGAAATGTATTTGGTAAAATCATCAAGAGAATATAATTATGTCTAGTTTACTCATTGAGGAGTGCTAGATACACTCTCTCAACCCACTCTCCTAACCCACTCTCCCTTCTCCTTTTGACAATTATCCTATATTGACTTTTCAGAAATAAATTTTAGAGCCATCATTAATGAATTATTTTTGCATGTTATTTAAAATTCAAACCATCCACATCTTCCCAAATTGCCCCCCTTTTTTACACCAAATTGTCATTTCCAAATATGTGAGCAAAAATCTTCAAAGGTTAAATGGGTTGAATAATATTTATTAAAAAAATTATTTTATTTTAAAAAAGAATATTAGCAAATATATTAGTAACAATATTAAAGTATTAAAATACAATAAACATTGAGATCTTGCGTTTTTTTTTAGTATATTTGAGTTTTGATATTATTATTGAAATTTTAATTTTTTTAACTATATTTTTCAAATTACGTAAAAATAATTACTTTATAAAATATGATGAACTTATGATAACATAGATAAAAACGATAATTTTTCAAGTATAAATTGTGTTTGTTATGATATTTTAGAAAATAAAAAAGAGGTATATAAAATAATAATATTATTAATATTTAAAAAAAGGACTATGACAATTTGGTGTAAAAAAAGGGCAATTTAGGAAGATATGATGGTTTGAATTGTAAATAACATGTAAAAACAATTCATCAATGATGGCTCTAAAATTTATTTCAAAAAAAGTAAATAATGGACAATTGTCAAAAGGAGAAGAGAGAGTATAGCTTGGGAAATTGAGTTGAGAGAGTGATTCTAGCACTTGAGAAATGCTAGAATCACTCTCTCAATCCACTCCCTCAACTCACTTTCTCTTTATAATGTGACATGTGAACAACATTTACTTCTTTGCATTAAATTTGGTGCCATTATAAATGACATGCTTTTATTTATTTATTTACAAATCAAACCAACAACTAACTTCCTAAATTGCCCATGGTTTATTTTACCAATATCAAGTTTGTTGTTTTTTTAAATAGCGGTTTTGTCCACTTTACAACTTCTTTTTTTTTTTTCCCATGGTTCCCAAATTATCAATCCTGGGTAACCATTGAACATTTTTTTTTTCTTTTGAATTTCACTCCAACTATCATTATTTTCAAACATAAATTGTCTTCCATAATTGTTACATGTAATTTTTTTTAATAGCTTTTTTTATTTAATAATTTTATTGTTTTGTATTAAAATTTTATATTGAACTTTTTTTCCTTATATAACTATGTAGACGAAGAAGTGAAGAACTAAATGTCTTTGAATTGTTATTTCCTTAAAAAAAAAAAACTGTCTTTGTTATTATTTTATATATTTTTTTTTGTAAAAAATAAAATAATTTGATATTAGATGGAAATTTGGTAAATAAATAGAGGGTATTAGGACATTAGTGGTTGGTTTGATTTGTAAATAAATAGAAAAAGTAGATCATTTATAATGGCTCCAAGTTTGATGTAGAGAAGCAAATACTGTCCACATGTTACATTATAAAGAGAGAGTTAGTTGAGAGAGTAGGTTGGGAGAATAATTAAGAGCCCAAAAATCTCCAGTATAAATTTCACAAGTCGGTGGGCACTGACAATGGTAGAACAAAAATTAGTAGGTCGTGTGCTACGAGATCTTGTAAAAAATAAGAAGGTAGAACGGAGCGAGAGGGGGTGTTGGGGACTCTCCAATGCTCGAGTTATACAATTTATTAATAAATAAAATAATTTCAAATCAACAATTAAACTAAATAAAATCTAAATTGAATAAAATCTAAATCAAACCGTAAATAAAGCTGGTCGAGTCCTAGGTGGTGTCGTTTAGAGTGCCTTATGTTCGCTTGGGCTGAGTGTTTAGCAAATTAAATTGCTGGGAGGAGATGGGACATGGCCATCGTCGGATGGTTTTATATGAAGTAGAAAGCAGATGTTTGTTGAATGAACTCACAAAGTGTAGTGATTAATTGAATTAAGGTGACCCCAACGTCGAATGGACTTGTAGAATGGATATTGGCGAATGGTCTTGCAAAGTGTAGTATAATTATATTATATTGGATGGAGATGACCCCATCATGCCTTTTGTCTCCTTGTGTGGGAGTTAGGGAAGAAGAATCTTGAGGGTTGAAGAAGGGAATTGCTTTATTTGTCTTTTGGTAAGTTAGAGAGCGGAGAGAAAAAAACGTCATTTTGCTTTGAGTGAGTGAGTAGGAGAGCCAAAAAGGTCCCCACAAATGAAGTGGACCTCTTTTATTTATAGCCAGTGAGCAATGACTTAGCCAACAAGCTGATCACGTAATCTTATCAGCCTCGGTTCGAGATTATGGACCGAGATACTTGATTTGTTGAGATTTGAATTTGAACTAATCAATTGAATGGATATCTTGACTTGGTCTTTGCTGACTTGGTCATGGTCTGTAACTATTTGGATTTACGTTGGGTCTGTCTTCCGTTGGGCCTCAATATTGGGATGTGCTATTGTTGGCTATCACAGTGATTCTAGCACTTCTCTAATTATATTTGAATAAATTTGAATTAAAACAATGACAGAATAATAATAAAAAATTAAATTAAATATACAGAGAAGAAATAGAACTTTAATATAAAAAAGAAAAGAAAACAAATTATATTAAAATTTAAATATCTTTTATATAACCTATGAAGTGTAGGGCTAGTTAAATATCTTTTCTTGGAAAAAGCACATTTTTTGTAAATTTGTATAATATAATAAAATCTTTTCGGCTTTCATAAAATATATGGTATAAAAATTGATATTAGGATAATCTCAAGAGAGATGCTATTGACAATCCAATAAATTTCTTTATACACTCCATTTTAAGATTTTTTATCATATGACAATTTTATCCTAATTAAAATTATTAAAGAGGTCAAATTTTTTCTAAAAAGACTACACGCCAACTTTATGTGAATATTACATTATTACCACTCACCCATTCAAAAAGTTTCGGATAATCTGTTGATAGAAAGCTTTTTGGATCAACCATTTTGATCTCTTTACATTTGATTTATTATCTCATGATTATAAGAAATGAGCACACACCGGAAGATGTTCATGGCAAGTCCCAACCAAAACTTTTTCTGTGAACATGAATGAGTGCCTATTCTATAGAAGGAAGCAAAGCCCCATTGACTTGATTTAAATTCTACAAAGAAAATTCTATATTTTTTCAAGTGTTGACTGTTACAAATTCTAAATTGCAGATTATTATTTTTTTTGAAGTGTTGACCATTATAAATTTTGAAAAAAATTAAAAAGTCAAATGAAGTAAAATAAAAAATAAAAAAACTTTTCAATTTCATTATTCAATGAAAAGAAAAAAATGAATCGAAATGAAATATTTCTAGATTTTTTTTTATAAAAAAAATTAGATTTTTATAATGAAGTACATTATTTAAAAAAAAAAGTGTCAACAGATAAAAAGGATAATTTTGAACCAAATGAAGTGTCTTTAGAAATTTTTTAAATTTTAAATTTTTATGATGGAATTTCTTTAGAAAAGGAGTGTGAAAAGATAAAATTGGATTGTAAAGAGAAAATCTCTAATCTCAAATCCTTTCTATACTAATTAATCATAATCATTAAATATATAAATAATTTGGAACTCTTTACCAAACGTGTACTTAGAGGAAGATCTCAAATTCATGGTGAAGAATCTGGTGTGTGTGTATATATATATATATATAGATTCTCACAATAATATCATAAATAATCTTGGATCTAAAATTTGGAATACTATTTGAAAATTCTTGTATAATTCTTCATTTGCTGGCAGCTGCTTCAATTTCAATTTTTGTTAGTTGGCTGTGCTGGTCACAACTAGTTAGAAACTTTCAATGGGTTAGTTTTCTAAAATTCATGAATAAAGCATGTGGACCACTTCACAAGTTACAAGACGCATAAGCCCCAATAATTGACCCAATCACAACCAACTGCTACAAAGAAAAATTGAAATTGAAATTCATTGTTATAGACAATGAAATTCACATATACACAATGAAATTCATTGCTTTAGATGCATTCGTCTTGACTTATTCACGAATCCAGAGGTTTGCATCTCCCGGTCCATTGCTCTAGATGCATGTGTCTTGACTTACTCAAAACGCAGAGTTCTAAGTTCTAAAAGATGCCTATAAAAGTCTAATCAGCGCAACATCTGATTTCAAAATACTTGCTCTCTCTCTCTCTAAACTTCTTCTTCTCTCTTACGATTTCTTCAATTTTCACCCCAAAACAACGAATCTAACACAATTCTGAAAAGTTCATCATCGATCTATTGCTCTCTTGATTTATTTGTTTTTTAGAGAAAAAAAGGAAGAAGAAAAGAAACGACAATGGTTGATGCAGTTGTATCATTTGCGTTGAACAGGCTTACTGACTACCTCATCGCAGAAGCAGCCTTCTTGGGCAGAGTTAGAAAAGAAGTGAAGTGGCTGAAAGATGAACTGGAATGGATGCAGTGTTACATCGCAAGTGCAGAAGAAAAGCAAGATGATAATCCAATTGTAAGAAAGTGGCTCAATGACATCACCAAAATTGCTTATGATGCTGAGGATGTCATAGATAAATTCATTCTCCAAGTCCATCATGAAGAAACTAAGGAAAGAAAACAACCGGATGATCAACACACTAATAAGGAAACAAAGCCAACCGGATGCTTTCCCTCCATGTCTTCTTGTGTCAAACGCAGGAAATGGATCAATCTGCCAGAAAAAGTGGTCAATCTGCATGACATAGGGAACGATATTGAAGAGTTCAAAATCAGAATCAATGATCTGATACGTAAACGAGAATTGTATCAACTTGAAAGTTCAAGTAACAGGGGGGAAGGAAACAGCAGCAATTCTCTTGCAACATTGAGACAACTAAGAAGAACTGCCTCCTTCTCCGTTGAAAAGAAAGTTGTCGGCCATGAAGATGGTACTACCAGATTGTTGGCTAAACTTCTTGACCCGGACAGACGTCGCCTAGTAGTTTCTATCTACGGTATGGGAGGTTTGGGTAAAACAACTCTTGCCGGAAAACTTTACCACCACCTTGATGTTAAGATGAATTTCGATTGTCGTGCTTGGGTATGTGTATCTGAAGATTACAACACTCATGATCTTCTGTTAAGAATCATAAGTTCTTTTGGCTTCATAACTAAGAAGACAAAGGAGCTCAACCTGATGAATGAAGAAGGGTTGGAGCGATATCTTCATGAATCTTTGCAAGGACGCTCATACTTGTTGGTGGCCGATGATATATTCAAGAAAGAAGCTTGGGAAAGCTTTAAAAGAGCCTTTCCAGATTGCAACAATAGAAGTCGAGTTATTGTCACTACACAAAGCCAAGAAGTTGCTGAGGTTTTAGATGAGAGAACATATGCCACAAACTTCGTTTTCTGACATTTGACGAGAGTTGGCAACTATTATGTGAGAAAGCTTTTGGAAACCCAAATGCAAACGGTGTAGAAGAACAATTGAAGACTCTGGGAATGGAGATAGTGCAAAAATGTGAAGGTTTACCACTTGCCCTAATTGTATTAGGGGGGCTCTTGTCTAATAAGACAACCAGCAAAGTGAAAAGCAGTACACAATCATATTTGGCAAAATTTAAAGAAAGATAGCATTCATATCCCTAACTTATTTGCTTTAAGTTTTAATGATTTGAATTATTAGTTAAAGCTATGCTTTCTTTATTTAAGTATTTTTCATAAGGGAGCCATTTAAAAAAAAAATAGTTCATTAGAGGAGAGAGAATATGAGAGAGAGTCCTAGAGAGAGAAGCTTCCCCTCTTTCCGAAACAACAATAGAGCAGATTTTAGGGAGAAATTGCACTCCATCTTTGTTGATAATCTGAACCTGAAGGTGGATCTATAGTGCCTATGGGGTCTGTTTAAACCATTTGGTAAGGTTAGGGATGTGTACCTTTCGGGGGATAAGAACTCAAGGAGGAGAAGTAAGTTTGCTTTTGTTAGATTTGAAACCATAGAGGAAGCAAGCAAAGTGGCCAGAACAACAAACGGAATGCATGTTTACAGTTGGCCAATAAACACGAAAATGGCGATGTATGAGTGGAACAAGAGAAGTTCCCCAGTGTCTAAACAGAGTCCTATGCTAGGCAAGGACAAGAAGCAGCTAGGAAGGAACACTGATTATCGGAACATGAAAGGTTATGAAAAGAACCGATCGTACGTAGAGGTGGTGAGGGGAAACCAGGCAAATGGTGAAGCATCTTCTAAGAAGGTAGAGGAGAAGTATATCACAATGTCATGGGACTCAAGACAGAACGACAAAGATTGGTTGAATAGAAGTGCAGTTAGCATATTGAAAGATTTTAATGAAGTCTCAACAGTGAATCAGAGGCTTATTAACAAAGGATACGAGTTTACCTCAACTTATATTGGGGACAAGAGTGTTCTCTAGACTTTTGATTCATAAGCACAGAAGGAATCTTGTTTTAGGAATAGATTTTTGTGGGACGATCGGTTTACGACGATGGTTAGATGGTCTGAGGCGGTGGTTCCTTAGTCTAGATTGGTCTGGATCAACTGTTGGGGAATTCCTTTATCATTTTGGAACCTATCTTTCTTTCAAAAACTAGGTTGGCAAGTTGGAGAGCCCTTCTGATGGACGAAGAAACTAAGACCAGGGCTCGTTTGGACAGAGGGAAACTGCTAATCTTGCTGCCTCAAGTAAAGCCTTGCTCTTTCTACGTCAGAGTTAACACGGGGAACAAGGTTTTTGAGGTTAAGATTGTAGAAGAGAATATTCCGGTGGATATGGGATGGCTAGAAACTTTTCTACGGCTGAGGAAGACCGACGATAAGGTTGGTGGGGAAACTTGGCCTGAAAAGGAAAGTTTTCAAAATGACCTTTCTCTGGAGGTAGGTGAGATAGCCACATCGGGTAAGCCTAGTGAGGATAGGATCATGGTCTTCAATGAGAAAGTGTGTCAGGTTTCAAAGGCTAAGCAGACAGCTACGAGTGAGCAGAGGGAAATGGGTAAGAAAGTGAGGAGAGGGGCTATTAACCGGGGTGCTATACTGAGAGGCACTAAGCTGTTGGGGTAAAAAGGGATAAAGGGAAAAAGATGTGGACCAGGAAAAAGCTTATAACCGTAGGAATGCGAAACGATAATCTGGATTTGGGTAAAAGAAGGAGGTTCGAAAAAGGAAATGGCAGTGAGTCAGAAGACAGTTCCTGGGTATCTGAGGATGCTTTTAGGGAGTATGTATTTGTAAACTCTCAAAAAGAAGAGGGTGATTGCTCCAAGAAGGGGGGACCTTTAGAGGTTGGGTGCTTGAAAAGAGGCAAATCAGATGGGTTCAAACTTACTAAGCCCAAGAAGGTCACCTTTAATTTGAATGGCCCATTGGATCAACAAGCCCAAGCTCTTAAGCAGCAGGTTCAGTTATGCGTGGATCTGAGGAGTGTGGAAGTTTACTCCTCAAATAATAGGCCCAACCAGAGGACAACAGAGGAGTATATTGCAGAAAAAGAAAATGAAGTTAGCTCAACAAGCGACAGTGATGGAATAAAAGAAGCAATGGTGATAGAGACGATGGAGGCAGAAATGGATCATGCAGAGGGTCAGGCAAGCAGGGCAGAAGACACAGCAGGGGAGGAAGATGGTTTTGACATTTGCCTATCTAGTGATAGTGTAGGGACTAAAGATAAATTGGTCAATGTTACGATGATGGCTGAAAAGAAACAAGCGGAGGAATAAGCAAGCAGACTTGGTGACACAGCAAGGAGCGATGGCAATGAGGAGAGGGCGTTAAGGGATGACGGGCTGCAGGTGACTTACAAAGCTGAGGTAGAAGCTGGAGGTAGAGTGAGCGTTGGTCCGGGTCGGGGGTCGAAGAAGAAAGGTAGAAATGGTAATGGCTTTTCAAGCGTACATAATATGTCAACTAGGAAATCGAAGGCAAGAAGCCTCTCCGCAGAGCAGGCGTCAAATGAAGATGAAAGGAAGAGTTTGTCAAATGTTATAGAAGTTAAAGTGGAAAAAATTATGGAAACTGGTCCAGCTCTTGGTTTTGATTTTAAGGGGGTGGAGAAGGAACTAGTGGAAGCCATTGCAAGAAGGGAAATAGAGGATGATGAGAGATTCAAAGATTTAAATGGTTAGTTTTGTATCTTTGTGTGTGCTGGGTTTCTTTTGGTGTTATGACGATTGTTATTTCTTGGAATGTAAGGGGTTTGGGGAGGGGAGAAAAACGCAAGGTGGTGAAGAAGATGGTTTAAAAGTATAAACCTCAAGTTCTGTTTCTTCAAGAAACAAAGTTGAAAAAATTTGATAGTGGAATTATAAGATCTTTAGGGGGGAACATTCTTACTAGGGGTTTAGGGGTTGAGTCGGAGGGAGCATCGGGTGGTTTGATCATTCTTTGGAATGAGGATTTCTTGACAGTAAGGGCTTGTATTCCCTAAAAAAGAAGTATAATACTGGTGGGGGTTTTGGTGGGTTTAAAGGAAGAGGTTGTTTTTTGTAATATCTACGCAGCTAACGCGGAAAAGGATAGGAAGGAAATGTGGGTGTACTTATGCAACATGCAATCTATGCTTAATATGCCGTGGTGCATCGGGGGAGATTTTAACACGGTTTTAGACCCTTCGGAAAGAAAAGGGGCTGGTTTCGACACAGCTTCTATCATAACTTCAACTTGTTCGTTTTACAGGCTAATATGGTTGATCTTCTGCTAGTGGGAATTCCGTTCACTTGGTCCAATAATAGGGACAACGATTCTTAGGCAAGATTGGACCGTTTTCTTATCTCTCCGGAGATACTTGGTTGGTTTCCTTGTTTGGTTCAAAGGGGTTTGCCGCGATCGCTTTCGGACCATAATGCTATATTATTAGGAGAAAATTATGAAAACTAGTGGCCTACTCCGTTCCGTGTTGCAAATGGTTGGCTAGAGGAAAAGGAGATGATGAAAGAGGCAATGGAGGGGTGGAGAGGATGCGCGGTTGGTGGGTCTAAGGGTGTCCTATTGGCGGCTAAAATCAAGGCTTCAAAAGGAAGAATGAAGAGGTGGCTACAGGTGAATAAGAAGGACTCATCGCAGCTCAAGGAGATAGAAGAGCAGCTAGTTTTGGTGGATAATAAAGCTAGCAAGGAAGGCTGGTCAGAATTTTTGAGAAAAGAAAGATTATCACTCTTGACAGATTTATGGAAGGAATTGAGAAGGGAGGAACAACAATGGCGGCAAAAATCAAGAGTGATGTGGCTGAGAGAAGGTGACAAAAATACGAGATACTTCCACTGCATAGCGACAGGTAGGAGAAGTAGTAACCGTATCAGTGAAATCTCATTTGATGGGGAGAAGGTTACGGATCTGGGTATGGTGAGGAGAGGGGTGTTAAAGTTCTTCAAGGAGCATTTTTCGAACATTAAATGGAACCGACCGAAAATAAGAGGATTAAACCTCACAAGTATTTTGGAGGAGGACAGGAAGGTGTTAGAGGTAGTCTTTACCAAAGAAGAGGTGTGGGAAGCAGTGAGTGGGTGTGAAGGGAATAAAGCCCCAGGTCCAGATGGTTTAAACCTTAATTTCATTAAAGCCAACTGGGAGACAATCAAACCGGACTTCATGAGTTTTATACAAGAGTTTCATGGGAATTGCAATATTGTTAAGGAGGTGAACAACACTTTTTTAGTGCTTATTCCCAAAAAAGCTCATCCGGAGACAATGAGAGACTATAGACCTATAAGTCTTGTGGGTTCCATGTATAAGATCTTAGCTAAGGTTTTGTCTAATTAGTTGAAGGCAGTGATGAATGTGATGATAGGTGAGCATCAAATGGCATTTGTCAAAGATAGACAAATTATGGATAGTTTTATTGTGGCGGAAGAAATCATTCATTCATGGAGGAACGATAAGGTTGGGGGACTTTTAATTAAGCTGGATTTTGAGAAAGCTTATGACTCAGTGGATCATTCTTTTTTAGATGCTATTATGGAGGATATGGGTTTTGGGATCAAATGGAGGCAATGGATGAGAAGTTGCATTTCGTCTCCAATGTTGTCAGTGTTGGTCAATGGTAGTCCAACAGAAGAATTTGTGTTGGAAAGAGGTCTTCGACAAGAAGATCCTTTATCGCCTTTTCTTTTTAATTTGGTGGTGGAAAGTCTTAGTTGTTGCCTTAAGAAAGTGTTTGATTTAAATTTGTTGAAAGGAGCTATGATGGGTGGAGAAGAGGTGCATATCTCCCATCTTCAGTTTACGGATGATGCTATCCTGTTTTTAGACCCTAAGGTGGAGTATCTTCTCAATACGAAAAGAATTTTGTGGTGCTTTGAGATGGCTTCAGGTTTAAAAATTAACTTCCATAAGTCGTGGGTGGTAAAAGTGGGAAAAAAGTGGGATTCAGAGGTGGATTGGGCGACTCACTTCAAATGCAAGAAAGCAATCCTTCCTATAACTTATCTGGGGCTGCCGCTTGGTGCTAGACCGAGCTCGAAAACCTTTTGGGATGCAATCCTGCTGAGAATTAAGAAGCGTTTGGCTCCTTGGAAAAAGAAGTTCCTGAGCAAGGGAGGTCGTTTAGTTTTAATCAAGGTTGTCCTCTCGAGTATCCCAACGTATTTCATGTCTATTTTTAAAGTTCCGGTAAGTGTGGCTCAAGCGATTGAGAAGCTTCAGAGGGGTTTTTTCTAGGGTGATGGGGCTGAGAAACGGAAGCTACATTTGGTGGATTGGAGGACTGTTTGCAAGAGCAAAAGAAATGGGGGCCTTGGGATTGGGAGAATCTTGGACAAGAACAAAAGATTGTTGGCAAAGTCGGTGTGGAGATTCAGAAGGGAGGAAAAACCCTTATGGAAGAGGGTGATATGTGCTAAATATGGTGTTAGTTTATCGAGTCTCTTTTGGGACTGGAACGTTACGGTGGCCGCGTCACCTTTTGTCAAAGCTATTAGCAGCCTGTTCTCTGAAGATTCTGCACCTGCCAAGATCATAGCGGAAGGGCTGAGAGTGATAGTGGGTAGAGGTGATCGCGCTAGGTTCTGGACTGATGCGTGGAAAGGAAAAGTCCCATTAAAGGTGAGGCATCCTAGAATTTTTGCTTTGGCTATTAAGAAAGAGGGGATAGTCCACGAATTTGGGCTATGGCATGGCACTGATTGGAAGTGGGAGGTGCAGCTTAGAAGAAGAGTGTTCGATTGGGAAATGAATCTCTGGAAGGACTTTGTGATGGACCTCCAAAGCCATAAGATGTACAGGTCTGTCTCAGATTCTATAGCATGGACTTATTGCCCAAAAGGCATATTTTCAGTGAAATCCCTTAGGCGTTGCTTGGAGGAAGTGGGAGAGAAGGATTCGGAAGATTGTGAGATTACTAGAAAGGGGATTTGTCCACCAAAGGTGGAAGTTTTTGTATGGCAATTGCTGAAAGGTAGGATTGTGGTGAAAGAGTTATTGAGTCGCTATGGAATGGTGATTAACAATGGTACAGGTTGCCCTTTATGCAACGGCTCTCTTGAAACAGTGGTCCTAGAAGTTTTGGAGTAAGTGTATGGGTTGGTGGAAGGTGTTAGGCTGCTCTAATGGGACCGTTAAGGACTAGTACAGAGGATGGCAAGGGCTGCGGCCAGATGTCAGGTTTGATAGAGTGTGGAATACGCTTTTTTATGTTGCTGTCTGGACCATTTGGGAGGCCCGAAATCAGGTCGTCTTCAGAGGTGTAGCGGCTGAGATGGATTTCTTCGCGGACTTGGTGAGGTTTCGGGTGGCTTGGTGGTTCAAACATCATGGTAGGGGCTCTTTGATTCCAATTACTATGATGATAGAGAATTTGGAACATGCTTGCCGTGATGTTAAACCCCAAAAGGCTAACAAGGCAGAGGATTGGTCCCCTCCTGATAATAAGGTGCTAAAATTCAATGTTGATGGAGCGTCGAGAGGAGAGCCACGCAGAGCAGGCATTGGACGGGTCCTTCGCAATTCCAAGGGCGAGGTGTTATGCTCTTTCTCTGCTTTCGTTGGTGCTGTGGATGCCTGATGGCCATCCAAAGAGCGTGTGGGTTGTGTCTGGAAAGAGCTTCGATTGTTGGCAGGAAAATTGAGTTTGTTACCGATTCTATGAAGGCGGTGACCTGGGTTAATGAGGAGGGATTTGGCGATCTTGAGCAGTTGGAGTTGATTTTCGATATCCATATGTTGCTGGGTTCTTTGAGGCAAGCATCTTTAAATCATAATCCCATAAGCACTAACTCTTAGGCGGACAGACTGGCTAGGAAGGGCTTGACTTTGTCAGGGGAAACAGTTGAGTGGAAAGAGTAGGTTTCTTTGGTGTTGGTCTGGTCTTGTTTTGTTGTTTTTGTTTGGTCTGTTTTGTTTGGTGTGCTGCTGGTGGTGTTTGACTGGCGTTGTTTGCTCTTTGTTGTCTTGTTGGGGCTTAGACTCCTTGGTGGTTTGCTTTTGGTTGTTTTTTCGACTTCATGCCTTTGTCCTAATAAAGCTTGCCGTTTCAAAAAAAAAAAAAGAAGTTTTTTTCCTGAGGATTTTGAGATTGACGTAGATCAACTAATACTATTGTGGGTAGCAGAAGGTTTCATGCTGGAAGATGAAAATCGAAACATGGAAGACGTGGCCAAGGATAATTTCCAAGAGTTGATAAATAGAAGCTTGATTCAAATAGGAAAAATAAATTGGGGGAGAGTTGCAACTTGTCGAGTCCATGATCTTTTGCGAGAACTTGCAATTGAAAAGGCAAGGGAATTAAATTTTCTTTACATTTATGGCCAAAGGAAGCATTCAACGGGTAACTCTTCGATTATATCATCATGTCGGTGAGAAGCTAGTTATTACCTGACAGAAAATTGTTTGTTGCTGCTACAATTGAATCCAAGCCTGTGCTCCCTTTTGTTCTTTGACACATACGGGTGTTAGCAGTATGAATTGGTGAGAATAACACACCGTTTTGCAAAGTTCAGGTTTCTAAGAGTGCTCAAACTAGATGATTACCGTGTGTATTGCAGGACTTTAAGTGAACCGATTGGAGAGTTGATCCATTTGAAGTACTTGGGGTTAAGGGAATCATATGTCAAATATCTGCCATAGTCAATTCTTAACTTGCGGAGACTACAAACTTTAGACCTATTGAGGTCAAATCTTGATGTTCAAATCTATTTGGAAAGTTTTACAGGAATTTGGAGATAGATAGTTTGACAAAACTTCAATCTCTCAAGTATGTTTTCAGTCAAAGCTGGATTAGTATTAATACCAAAAAGTTGGGTAATCTTCGAGAACTGAGGATATATGGGTTAGGGGGAACAACAAAGGAGTTGCAGTTTAATTCTATTGCAAAACTAGAGAGACTTGAACAATTAGCATCACTGCAACCACTAACTAGTTGTTCAAATCTCATAGATTTGAGATTAAATGGGAAGATAGAGAAACTACCTGGAGACATACATAATGTCTTGCCAAATCTCAAACGTCTATCGTTAAAGTATTCATTTCTCGAGGAAGATCCAATGCCTCTATTAGAGAAGCTACATAGCCTAATGATTCTACATTTAGGCTTCAACTTTTACAGTGGTAAGAATCTATTCTGCAGTGGTTTTCGTCGGCTTGAAATTCTAAAGCTTGATTTCCAGGATGAATTAGAAGAGTGTCAAGTAGAGGAAGGAGCAATGCCAAGGTTGAGAGGATTGAGCATCCCTAAGGACTCCAGCTTGAGAATTCTAGAAAGATTCAGATCACTCCCTCCCCCCAGCTGATTGCGATTTCGAAGAACACTAGTTTGGATGACTCAAGATACAATCATTCCCAATCTTGTCGTGCTCTTATGCTTTTGGTTGTGTTTTATGCAATAGATTATTCAGGTAATAATCTTCTCTGTTTTTCATTGTTAATTTAATTTTCCAGTAATTTAATTAATTGCTAGACCTTAATGTATCTTCCTTTGATGTTTTTGTAATTTGATTGCCAAACCTTGATGTATTTTCTTCCATGTTTATTGTAATGTGATTGTGAAATTTCCCTTAAGTAGTAGTGAAATATACCTAGAGGGGGGGGGGGGGGGGGGGGGGGGGGGGGGGGGGGTGAATAGGTATAGGCTCCAAATTCTTCCAATTTAAAAATAATACGGAATATATCAATGAAAATACACACTTGATTATATTTGACAAATTAATTGATTTCACTTAAACAAGACTTAATCAATTTACAAGATATGCAATCAATGAAAGATATGGAAGATAAAGAAAAATAAAAACAAAAATGAACACAAGTGTTTTTACGTGGTAAAACCTCAAAGAGGAAACATCCACGGGTTGATACCACAACCACCGGCAAAGCAATCCACTATGTGAAAAAGGACTTACACACTCAAGCTATCACTCATGATATCCGCTCAAGCTATCAACTCCTAATCTACCCTCGGGCTAGTGAATCACCAAGCCTACTTCCTATCCGAGATGTATGCCACACATCTAGAAAGCAACTTCCTATCCAAGACGCTCACGTCTCTAGGAAGATTTCGTTCTTAGCTATCCGGATCACAAAGATCCTAGTTAAGCTCTCCTAGCTCAACCATCTGGAGTACCACACTCCTAGCTAAGACTTTTGCTTGACTATCCGGACCACATGTCCTAGTCAAGACTTCCTTGCTTGATTATCCGAGTCCTCCCGACTCTAATCAAGACTTCCTTGCTCTATCCACAAAGCTTCACTCACTTTGCTAGAGACTTCAACCTAATGCAAGGCTATGATCTAAAGTGATGCAAGTGATGCAAACACAAATAAATTAAGCTAGATGATCAATCAAGCAAAATGTACATGTTCAATGACAATCTAGAATATGCTTCCAACACACAATCACAAGATTATCTAGAAATCAAGACATGTAAATCAATAAGAACAAAGGTATGAATATTCAATATATCACACTAAAAACCTAGTTCTTAGATCATGAAATAAAACCTAGAAAATTATATGAGACACATCATATATTCATTTTCTAGAATCAATTTCACACAAAATCAAGTTTAGCACATATATGTTCAAAACAAATCACAAAGCTAAATCTCAATTAACAAATGATCAAACACCCCTAGCATATGATCTAACATACTTCTCAATAAATTTCATCAATCAAATAGTAAGAATCAAGAGATGATCAAAGATGAAATTGAAAAGAAGAAGTTGAACAATCAACCTTGACCTCGTACTGGAAATCAGGCTTCTGAGAAAAATGACGAAGTCAGCTCCATTTGAAAATGCTTTGGGTTTGTAGCTCTTCTCAAGACCAACAATTTTGGCTTTTGAATCGATTAATTTCGAGTTCGTATGAGAAAGTTATGGTCAAAATAAGAAAATGAAAATTGAAGAAAATTGTGCAGAATTTCATGAAAATCACTTCAAGTTCTTCAACAAGTGTGGAGGGAAGGAGGGGAGTTTAAAAGGAGGAGAGAGAAGGTTTTTCAGGGCCAATCAACATGAGCCACATCACCCTCCCGTGGGGGGTGCGTGAGGCTCACGGGGGCAGAGAGCCCCTCTGGCCGTGAGCCTCACGGCCTCCCTCACGGCGTGGGCAAGGTGGCTCACGGCCTCCCACACCACTCTCGCGCACTCTCTGGTTCTTCAGCCATATCTTGGGCATCCAAACTCTGATTTTGAATCCGTTTGTGGATTATGAATTGTAACTCCCTCACGCACGACTACAACTACAAAAATTTGAAAAATGGTTGAGAAATCATCTCAGAAAATGACGATGAAGTCAACTCAACGAATGAGAACGAAAAGTAGCATAGTCACATTGTTTGGACTCGAAATCTTATGAATGAGTAACTGAAATGACCGAAACTCAATAAGGCATTAAATAAGAACATGTTCAAGTCCTAAACACAAAATACACAAACAAATAAACACATATTCACACAAGCATGCCATATCAAAGAGATAGTCATAAAACATGCAATTCTACAATGTTTGTCAATACAAGATCAATGCATGAGCATACTATGAAGTGTGTGAATGTGTTATACCAAATGTTTGAACCACGATGCAGGGACACACATGTATGAATTGTGTGTGTGTGCGTTAACGCCTTGCAAGATGATAGAAGTCAAGATTTACCATTGACGTTTTTTCACCTCTTGAAGACGACTTTTGCACTAGACGTTGCTCTTCACTTTTTAAGCTTCCTTTCTTCAAATAATGTCCTAAGCAACAACTAATACAAATATAGAGTGTTTTACAATGGAATCAAGCCAATACAAATCATGAACCTTACAGATTGCTACAATTTTCTCTCCATCTATTTTTCAAGATAGTATTTGTATTGTGATTTCTTATTATTTCTTTTTTGACTGGGTGAGGGGCTAAATAACAACTCTCTAAATATTAACTCCCACAATACTGATTTGAATTTCTACATACATGCTAATAAATCCATGTTGTAAGATTCGAATTTCTTAGTTTAAACCCCAGAGTTTTGGTTCGTGGAAAGGAAACCACATAGAAAGGAATCCATGTAGGGAATGAGTTCATTTGGAAATCTATAATGAATTTGGTAAGCAACAAATCTGGTAATAACTCGGTTGGAAATTTGTTTTCAGAAGACTTGAGTTGTTTGAAATGGCTTGGTCAACAATTAACCCAATTAGTCATATATGTTGCATTTGGCACTTAAGCTACTTTTGATCAAACCTAATTCAAGGAATCCGCGTGGGGCTTGAACTTTCTCTTCGGCCATTCCTATAGGTTGTGCATTATGATATCATGAGTATGTAACCTAAACGATGGCTTCCTTAAAGGATTTCGAGACAGAATGGACACTTGTAGGCACATAATGAGTTGGGCACCTCAATTATTATCTTTTGAAACATCTTTCCATTGCTTGCTTTTTTACTCACTGTGGTTGGAACTCTACAATCGAAGCTCTGAGCAATGGAGTCCCACTCTTGTGCTGGCCTTATATGTTTGACCAATTTCACAGTGAAAACTATATCTATAATGTTTGAGAGGTCGGGTTAGAGTTCAACCGAGAAGAGAGAGCGATAGTTACTCGAGAAGAGATTGAAAATAAAGCGAGGGAATTGCTAGGCAGTGAAAAGTACAAAGCAAACGCCTTGCATCTCAAGAAAAAGATAATAAATAGCAACAAAGAAGGTGGATGCTCCTAAAAATTTTCATGAGTTTTATTGCATGGTTGAAGGCATAGTTGCTCAAACTCCAATAATAGAGCTTCTTTGTTTTAGTGTAATGCTTTTGAATAAGATTGGATTTTTTTTTTCCAAGTCTAGTAACTTTGGTGTCGGTTTAGAGTTGTTGCTTTCGAAATAATAACTTTTGATGTTTATATTGCGAGAACAATCGACTAAAAGTTTTTGGGTGCTGTGATTTTCGAAATTCCATCGACTAAATAAAATTTATGAAGTTGATAGCTTGATTCATCAACTCTCTTGGGTGCTGTGATTTTCGAAATTCCATTGACTAAATAAAATTTATGGCCAAGAGTTTTTACAATGCTTTAATGCTTCATCAACTCTCTTGCCATCTTTGCTTCTTGCCATTTACCAGCTCTAGCATATATATTAGAAAGAAGCACATAAACTCCACTACCAACCTTTTCCACTTCTCGGATAAGTCTTCTTACTTGATCAGCTAAATCAACGTTTTTATTAATCTCACTACCATTTAGAAGAGCTCCCCAGACAGCAATATTGGGCTGGATTGGCATTCGCTCCAGCAATCTCTTTGCTTCTTCGAAGCGTCCTGCTCAACTCAGAAGATCAACCATGCAACAATAATGTCTATACCACAAACATTTTTCATATCAGTGAAGTGTCTTTGACTCTGCTCAATCAACCCAACATGGCTACAAGAACATAAAACCCCAATGTATGTGATTTGGTCATGACGTAAGAGGAAGCTAAAGATTCAAGCCAAATCCATGGCTAAGAGAAAAGAAGAGAGTGAGAGAGCTCTACTCTCTGCGATTTCCATATCAGAGAAAATTAACAATATTCAACTCCATTCCAACTAAGCTATAGAGTGGTGATATATATATGCACTAACAAACCTAAAGCCCAAGTCTAAAATAAGCCCAATACAATTACAATATAACTCCTACGTCAGTCGCCCCTTCTTCGAAAAGAACTTGACCTCGAGTTTGGTTGAAGCACGCGGGAAATGAACTAGTAGAACGAAAATGGAGCAAAGTCCCCTATTTGGCTTGTGGACCCCAACAGAAAAATCCCTTCGAAGCGCAACCCAAAGCCACAATGGTACCAAAACAATCGTCCAACGGCATGCCAAAGAGGCCCAAGCTAATTGCCATTGGCATCGCCTTACCCCTTTGGTCTTGACATTCTCGAATCCGAAGCCCAGAGTACTAACAATTTGACCAATGAGAACTGACAGCACAATTTTATCATTCACGGGCTCGGCAAAACGCACATTGTCACAAGTAATTGTATCCAAGGGACTCCTATCAAACAAATTCCTAGCAAGAGTTATTTCACCACTATGAGCATAACCTGTGATCATTGTGGGTGCGTTTGGTACGTGGGACGGGACTGGACAGGACGGAACAACTTTCTCTTGTCCCGCGTTTGGGGCATCCGCGTCCGTAACATGGGACAGGACGGGACAAGGTGGGACAAAAAACCCAAAAATTGTCCCACCCAAATAGCTTGGCCAGACTTGTCCCATGCATGGGAGAAGTCTGGAAAAGACTTTTTTACCCTTATTACTTGCAAAAATTACAACACATATATATACACCACATGAATCCATGGCCATCTTTGATCTCTCTCTCCTTCGGTCATCTTGGATCACCATCCATGGAGCTCTCTCTCTCTCTCTCTCCTTCGTTCATCTTTGGATCACCATCCATGGCTCAATTTTATTTATTTCTTTCTTTCCTAAACAAAACCCTAGAAATTGGGGAAAAAAATTAGTCTTCAACGAGCAAAATCGTCAACTGCTTCTTCTTCTTCTTATTCATGTTGCTCTCTCAATTGGGTTTTCGATTTGAAAAGAAAATCTAGGTCTTCTTCTTCTTCTTTAGGATTTGGAAAGAAAATTTGGGTTTTGATTTGGAAAGAGAATGAAAAGGAAAAAAATTATAAAGAAAAAAATAAAAAATAAAAATCTAGAAAAGAATCAAAAGATGAAGTTGGATGATGTGTTGGATGAGGAAATCTGGAAAGGGTTTTTGATTTGATGAAGATCGTGATGTATGGATGATGAAGATGAAGTTGGATGATGTGTTGGATGATGAAATCTGGAAAAAAATTCTGCTGAAAAAAAAATCTGGAAATTTTTTTTTTGGGGGTTTTGATTTGATGAAGATTGGTGATGTATGGATGATGAAGATGAAGTTGGATGATGTGTTGGATGATGAAATCTGGAAAAAAAAATTTGCTGGAAAAAAATCTGGAAATTTTTTTTTGGGTTTTTGATTTGATGAAGATTGGTGATGTATGGATGATAAAGATGAAGTTGGATGATGTGTTGGATGATGAAATATGATTTTGAAATCTGAAACTAGTGTTTGGGAGGTGAGAAAATGAAAGAAAATTTTAATTTTGTATGATTTTTAATTAATTTTAATTCAATAATATTTGATATTTTTCCAAAAAAAAATTCAAACATAATAAAATTGTTATAAACATTGGTAAGGACATGAGGGGTACTCTGGTCATTTGAACCTATTGTCCTGTCCTGTCCCAGTCATACCAAACGTATAATAGTACAGTCCACAGTTCTGTCCCAGGCCTTCCAAACACGATACAGAACAACATGTCCTGTCTCGTCCCGTCCCACCTTGTCCTGTCCCATGCCCGTGCCAAACGCACCCTGTATTCCAAGAACCAACATTCCTACAAGTCATTGCCTCAAACAATTCCCTCTCTTAACTTAGATTCTTATTCCTCAAATACCCACTAATCATCACATTCCAAGAAACCAAGTCTCTCTCAGGCATTTTATCGAACGCTTCCCTTGCTAGATCAAAATCATCATTACGCAAGTAGCCACTCATCATGGCGTTGTAGGAAATCGAACTTCGACGAGGCATGGAGTTGAAGACGTGGAGAGCCGAGTGGTAGTGGTAAACATGAATTGTTGTAACAGTATTTGATCCCAGCTCGGCTTATTGTTGTTGAACCGAAATTGTTGTATTAGGATGGTAAACATCAATAGTTGACGACTCTGCTGATATCTCTTGTGTCTCTACAGCCATCGATTCATCATCTGATTGCAGGAGTTGATCAATACTATTCAATAATTCCTCCTCCTCAAGACTAAACGTACACATCAATCTTTCTGCTTTGCTTTCTTCTGGAGTCTTGTTGATTTCGAATTGATTTTCAGGTGTATTTTCGAATCGGTGGAATTGGGGTTTGTGGGTTTCTCGGTAGTGTGCATAAGGATTTTGTGGCGAATCAATTTGGGTGTTGGTGAATTGGTGGTTTGGGTTTTTGTGGGTTTCATGACACTGTGGTGTAGGGTCGGTGGGTTGATCACCAAAAAGAGGGGTTTTGGTGGATTGGGTGTCACAAGTAGAGAGTTGATTTGGTGAGTGTGAATGGGTGCATGAATGGGTTGAAGGAGATGGAGGTGGAGGGTTTGAGATGTATTTGGTGATGGGTTTGTTGTAGGGAATGGAGGTCAATGGTTTGGTGGGTATATGATTGAGTGTGTGAGTGTGGGGTGAACTAGAGATTGGATTTGAGTGTTGGTCATGGTGATGAGGTTTTTGATAGTGGGTATATGGTGAAGAAGATGAAGATATAGGTGGGTTATGATCAAGATACCTTGGTTGATAGGAGTGGGCGTGGTTCAACGAACCGAACTGAATCGACCCGAACCGAGTCAAAATATGGTGTTCGGTTCGGTTCACTTGAACGGTTCGGTTCAATTCGGTTCGAACCGAATGAACCGTACATAAGATGGGTCGGTTTCGGTTTTGGGCCTTCCAAAATCGAACCGAACCGATGAACCGAAGTATAAAAAGAAAAAAAAAGCCCTAGTTTCATTTCTGACTTCTCAGCCTTCTCTCATCTCTCATCTCTCATCTACTGATCTCTATTTTCTCATCTTCCGCCGATCGTTGCAGACCTCATCTCTCATCCCTCTTCCACCAGATCTCTTTGTCTTCTACCCTTCTTGCCTTCTCAGTTCTCATACTCAGTCTCAGTCACTCGACTCACTCCAGTGGAGGCTTCTCGACTCACTCGACTCGAAGGGCGACAACGGCTGTCTGAGACTTGTCACTCGATTCACTCGACTTGTCTCTTTCGTGGATCTGCTTGCACTCATCAACCTTCAAGACTAGTTTGCTTCTTCTTCTTGATTTATTTATTCTTCTTCTTGATTTATTTCTTCAAGCATGATTTTATTTCTTCTTCTTTCTGCTGATGCCGAATCTCCATCTCTTGCTTTTCTTATTCTAGTTTGCTTTTCATTTTATTTCTGCATATGTAACTATTAAGTAATATTTGTTTCTAATTTGTGTAAAAAAATGATAAATTGAAATGGGGTTGTTGTAAATTGATACTTATTGTATCTAATTTGTGTTGTAACTTATAAGACATGGAAGCTATTTTATATTTTTATACTTCTTTATTGATTTTTTTTGCTTTATTAGTTTATCAATTTGTGTATGTTTTGCTTGTGTGCCTTGCTCTGTTTCGGGTGCCTTTGGTTCTGCACTGCACTTCTGCTTGCAGTTGGGTTGTGCTTGTTTTGCTTGTGTCACTGTGTGCCTCGTTCTGTTTTGTGCAAGTGTTGACTGGTGGTTGTTTTTTCTTTGTTGGTACTTGGTAACCCGAATGCACAGTGCAATCACTAGCATAGACTACTACTACTACTACTTACCAGCCTTGGTCTCATTGCTGTGCATAAATGAGCTTGCTCTTGTCTGTCAAGCTTTCAAATTTTATCTTGTCCAAATTAGCCTACACAATAGAATTTCTCATCAATGCTCAGTTCATAACAATTAAACAGACTAACAACATATGATTTTATCAATTGTTCAACTCCAATTTTTTGCAAATACAATTTATTTATTAGATTCAACTTTACTAGAAAGAAAAAACAATTTATTTATTTATTTTACCTTAACCCTATTAAAAATCAAAACCAGAACAACATATGTTTTCATCAGAACTAATGCTATCAATTTTCAGTATAAAATTCAACACTTGAATACGCAGTACTAATCTATTTTAGATAATCAATTCAAATTCATAAATTAAAAACATGAATCATGTGCAAGTGGAGTTTTTTCTGGGTTGGTACTTGGTAATGTACTAATGTTATCTGCAAGTTATAGTATATATATATATATATATATATATATATATATATTCAAGCCAAGTAGAGATACTGTTATCTACAAACTGCAATAGTAATAGCTGCAACTCATTGCTGCCTCTTTTTTTAATTGATGGGCTAGCAATTATAGGCTTATAGCAGTGGCTTTAAGATTAATGGGTTGATTACTTGATTTTATGATTCTCTGCTCCTATACTCCATTGCTTAAACAAACATGAATCATGATTATATAATCTTTTTGTCACGATGCGTTTGTTTGAGGTCATGTGGGTTCTCAGCTCAGCTCATTTTTTTTTTTTTTTTTTTTTGACATTAAATACCATATAAAATGTTTTGTATACTACCAAAATTACCACATAAATTTCTCATGTTTGCTGGCAGTAACCAAATGAAATAGTGTGACATGTTCCCAATAAAAAGAAAATCTGCTTGGTTGGGATTTTTAATTTCTATAATATATATATATATATATAATGTACGAATTTTGAAGAAAAATCCTCTCCCCATCTAGATCATAATTGATTCCACAATTTTTTCTGTTATTTAATTTTATTATTTACCTTGATTTTAAAGGATGGAGATCGACCCGCGAACCTATTCGGAGGAGAATTCTAGTTCGCAATCCGATGATGAGTTAGAGGAGTCTAGCTCTATTGCAAAAGAAAAGAGTGGAGAGAGGGGGAAGGGTATACAGGTAGGCGGTAGGAAAGGTAAAAAAAATCTGATTGTTGGTTACATTTTCAGGAATACCAAACTAAAGATGGAAAAAAAAAGAGCTAGGTGCAAACATTGTGGTGATACGTATGCATGTGGGTCGGGTTCCAATGGAACGACAAACATGAATACGCATATTCGTAAAAGGTGCAAAAAATACCGGCCACCCGTCACTGATTCAAGACAAACATTTTTGGTTAAACAACCAAATGTGGAGGGTGCCGGTAGTACCTTAGGTACCTCTAGATTTAGTGTCGAAGAATGTAGAAGGGCATTGGCAGAGATGTTAATTCTAGATGAGTTGCCATTTAGATTTGTTGATAATCGAGGATTCCGCAAGTTTTGTTTTGCGATGAATCCTAGATTTGATGTTCCATCTAGGAGAACGATTGTTAGAGATTTATATAAGTTATATGTTGAAGAGAGAATGAAGTTGAAGAAGTATTTTAAATCTAGTCAAGTAAGGGTTTGTCTAACCACGGACACATGGACATCGATCCAAAATATAAACTATATGGTTGTGACAGCTCATTTTATTGACTATGATTGGCAACTGCAGAAGAGGATCTTGAGTTTTAGTCAAATAACTGATCATACTGGGGAGTCAATTGGAAGGTGTATTGAGAAAGTTTTGTTGGAGTGGGGTGTTGATAAAATATTCACAATAACCGTGGATAATGCAACCGCAAATGCAGTTGCCATTGGTTATATGAGTAGAAAATTGAATAGTTGGCGTGAGGATGGAACAATTTTGGGGGGTAAGTACTTGCATTTACGATGTTGTGCACACATCCTAAATTTAATAGTGGGTGATGGGTTGAAAGATTTGCATAAATCGGTTGTAGCCATTCGTAATGCGGTCAAATATGTGAAATCTTCTCCTAGTAGGCTAGATAGATTTAAAAGAGCTGTTGAGCATGAGAAGTTGGGGAATCATGGTTTTGTGGTGTTAGATGTTCCAACACGGTGGAATTCAACTTACTTGATGTTGGAAAGTGCGGTGAAACTTAGAAAAGCATTTGAGCGAATGGAAGAGGAAGATGGTCACTATGTCCATTACTTCAATGACAAGGAGGGTGATGAGAAGCGGATTGGTCCACCTCTTTTTGATGATTGGGAGAATGCCAAGGTATTTATTCGTTTTTTATCAACTTTTTACGATATTACCTTGGATTTCAGTGCTTCATTGCATGTGACATCTAATATTTATTTTAAGAGTTGGTGCACTATTTTTAATCAATTAACATCTTTGAGCACTGAGAGGGATCCGCTTGTGAGTAGAATGGCTGTGAGTATGAAACTAAAGTTTGATAAGTATTGGAAGGGTATAGATAAAACTAACAACTTGTTGATCATAGCGGTTGTTCTTGACCCAAGGTACAAATTTGGTTATGTGAAGTGGCCTTTTGATGCCTTTTTTGGTGTAACACAATCTCATTCAATGATTTCTAGTTTGAAAGAAGTGTTGGTAAATTTGTATGAGTATTATGTTACACAATATGGTAGTGTGAGTGTAAGGTCAAATGATGATATGTCCTCTTTTAGGAGTGGTTTGGCTGAAACTTTTTATGAAAAAGAAAAGTTTAGAGAAGATAGTTTATGGGGCCAAAAACAACAAGAAGAAGATGTTAGTATGGGGAAAAGTGAGGTGGAGTTGTATTTGTTGGAGCCTTGTGAGAAACTGAATGAAAGGTTTGATCTTTTGGCTTGGTGGAAGAATTGTTCGGTAAAATTTCCTATCTTGTCAATGATTGCAAGAGACGTTTTTTCAATGCCCATTTCAATTGTGGCTTCTGAGTCTGCATTTAGCATGGGAGGGCGTATACTTGATCCATTTAGGAGTTCATTAACACCTAAATAGTCGAGGGCTTAATTTTGACTGGAAATTGGTTGTTGGCATCTTGCCCTATTGCTGAATCCTATGTTGCAGAAGAGCATGCTAAAGATGATGATACATCCATTCATCAATTGGAATATTATACCACCGTTGAATCCGGTAAGTAATCATAATAAATTATAAAGTTTGTTGTTTTTTTAATCATATATATATTACTATTTACTAAGTTAGCTAATTATTTATTTTTATTTTTTTGTCTTCATTTAGAGCATGCTAGTGGAATGACAAGTATAACAATGGATGAGCCATGAGGATTGAGAAGAAATCAAAGTAAGAATTTAATTTGGTATTTGCTTGTTTAGTTTTGTATTTTCTCTATTTATAATTATGTGTTTTAATTTATTTTCCTTTTGTATAGGTGAAGATTTGAAGTGGAAGATAATTTTATTATGGATTAGATTGTATGTTGGATTATTTATGTGTGAATGTGTGATCTTATTTTATTTTGGACTGTATTTTGGATTGCATTTTGCCATTTTGGACTACATTTTGGACTGTATGTTGGACTACATTTTCGACTTCTATCATTGTGTAATTGAATTTGATAGAATGGTGGTGGTAGCAATTGAGTAGGACAGCAGGTCAGCAGGTATATAATGGTGAATTGGTGATTGATTTGGATTAAATTTGATTAATAGGTTTTATTTAGTTGTGTTTTGAATGCAAGGGATTGTTAAAAAAAACAGCCCAAAATCAAACTAGTATATTAAAAAAAAACAGCCCAAAATCAAACTAGCTATTAGAGGATTAAAAAAATGAAAAATTATATTAAAAAAACCTCAAAGCCCAATAGGCCCAATAGGCCCAAAACCGAATTGAACCGAACCGAACCGAACCGAACCGAGATAAAGGTGTTCGGTTCAATTCGGTTTCAAGGTCTAATACGGTTTAAACCGATTCAAGTTTTTAAAAACCGAAAATATAATGGTTCAATATGGTTTTGGCCAAAACCGAACCGAACCGAACCGCGCCCACCCCTATTGGTTGAGTAGTGAACCTGGGTTCCCCCAAAATCCATTGTTCAACTTCTTCATCTATACTTGAATCACGACCACGATACCTCCGATGACGAATTCCTCCTTCATTGGACTCAGAAAACTCAGGTGGAGCTGGTTGCACATGTCGTTGGGCTCTCCTCTGACCACGCGCACCCATCGGAGAAACATAAGCACGACGAACCGGTGGTGCTCTGTTTTCTCGAATTCTGAGATTCTCTGTCACAACTCTAAGGGGTTTTATTGGTTCAAGATTTTATTAAACAATTTTGGGAAGTAAAAGTCTGGCAGTATTGGATTGAGATTTTTTAACAAGTTAGATAAGTCTGGTGATATTATATCAAGACTTTTAAGATTTTTTTTTAAACAATCCATATCACCTTGTGTTATTGGATCTAGACTTTTAAGATTTTTTTTAAAAATCCATATTGTCTTGTGATATTGGATCTAAACTTTCAAGAGGCAGCAAATTGTCTACTGGTATTGGATTGAGATCAAGATTTTTAGGATTTCATGACAAAATGGATTTTCCAGACTTTTTAGTGATATGTATAAATAGCTTAAACCCAAAATTTTCTTGTGCTCTCCCTCAATACTTTCCAAACTTTTTATTTGATTTCAATTATTTGGTGGGTGTATTGCCAAACATGCAAAAGACATCATAAAACTACACTTGAAAGTCAAGTACCAAATAACTGATAAAATGCCTCTGTGAGTTAAAAATAGTTTTATGCTAGATTTCCATGATCCCACCACCACCATCGGTATCTAAAATCTTTAGGACCACTAGTAAAAATTGATCAAATGCTTTATCTACATCTATAAAAGATGGATTTGACAAAAAGTAAAGATAAAGAGGAGTTTATATATATATATATATATATGTATATCAGTGGTTCTCTCATAAGGGATCCCTTATTTTAATTTCGGTAAGGACCACCATGAAATCATATCGATTTGAATGAATTTTAATCTGAATTTTTTTGTGGATGATAAGTTCGTTGAAATCTACCTATGCATAAAATTTGAGAATTTTTCAAGCACGAAAACTATTTTTCTTGAATTTCCTATATTTCGCCTATTTTTCTAATGCCTTCATATTTAAAAAAAATCGGTAAAAATAGTTTTCGTGCTTGAAAAATTCTCAAATTTTATTCATAGGTAGATTTTAACGAACTTATCATCCACAAAAAAATTCAGATTAAAATTCATTCAAATCGATATGATTTCATGGTGGTCCTTATCGAAATTAAAATAAGGGATCCCTTATGAGAGAACCACTGTATATATATATATATATATGTAGGCAGAATTTCACATAACTCCTACTTTTTTAATGATTTGTCATTTTTATAAATGTCTTTCAAAATTCATCACTTTAGTACTTACTTTTTTCAAAACTCATCACTTTAGTCCTTTTGACCAAATATGTGAAAGTCAACTATTTTAAAACCTGTGAAACTACACTTTTACCCTTTTTATTGTTTAATTTAGCTAAAATGATTATATTAGCTTTAAATTAAAATAAAAAATAATAAAATTCTCAATAATAAAATTTTAAATAAATATATTACAAAAAAATGTTAAATAAATAATAATAATAAAATTCATTATTTTTTTTTTTGTCATAATGGCTATTAATTTAGCTAAAATGATTATCTTAACTTTAAATAATTTTTTTTCATAATTTTTTTTTTGTAATCTATTTATTTAATATTTTATCATTGAGAATTTTATTAATTTTGAATTTAATTTAAAGCTAAGATAATCATTTTAGCTAAATAAAAATCCATTATGAAAAAAAATACAAAATAAGAAAAAATTAATGGATTTTTTAATTATTTATTTAAGCTTTTTTTTTTGTAATATATTTATTTAAGATTTTATTATTGAGAATTTTTTTTGTCTTTCATTTTAATTTAAAGTTAAAATAAACATTTTAGCTAAATTAAATAATAATAGGGGTAAAAATGTATTTTCACAGGTTTTAAAATAGTTAACTTTCACATATTTGGTCAAATTAACTAAAGTGATGAGTTTTGGAAAAAGTAAGGACTAAAGTGATGAATTTGGAAAGACATTTATAAAGGTGACAAATCACCAAAAAGATAAGACTTTTGTGAAATTCTACCATATATATATATATATTTGAACAAACTGGAAACCGGAAATTCTATTATTTTCCCCTAAATATCATGGAGTAGACAAAAGTACATCGACTCAAATCCATCAGCACTGAGGCATCATTTGAATGCGGAGGTAGAGACTCGCCAATCTTCTTTCCTAAATACACCATCAATCCTTTTAAAAATCTTTCTATTATCAAATTATTTCTCTTTGCTTTTTATCTACAATGCCGTCCCCTTCCCTATCTTATATACCTATCTATTAAATCATTCTCAGTTACTTTGAAGTGTTGGGGCTGTTGCCCCAAGCATTGCAGATTCCACATTTTGAAGTAACTCCTCTCCAGATTCTTCACCCAACGTGTTGTGTCAAATAGATAATCAATTTTTGTAGTTCAGTGGCTACCCTCAACAAGATTATAGAGCACTGGAACTTGGAGAGAAAATTGAATATTACAATCGACTCTTGAAAGTCCATATTTTTAAAAGTCCAAAAAGTCTTGAAATAAAGTCTAGATAATCCTAATAGTCTATATATAAAGTCCAAAGACTCTTTCAGAATCCTAGAAGTCTAGTCCATATAATCCTAATAATCCTAAAAGTATTATCCTAACAATCCTAATAATCCTAATAGTCTTGCAAATCCATAAAATCCTTGCAACCCAAAATTGTCTATTAAAATCCTAATCAAATACACCCCCCTAAGAGTGTCAATGGTTCGACGCAAATCGTTTGAGATTAAGTCAACCTTTCGCTCTAAGATTGTATGAGAAATTCAAAATTCCTCCAAGCTGCGATTTCCACCACCAGCCTGGAGTCCGCCGTCGTCATCGTTGGCCATAAGCCAGGAGTTAACCGAGGCTTTGATACCACTTTGACGCAGGAGGAAGCTAAAGATTCAAGCCAATCACAAATCCATGGCTAAGAGAAAAGAAGAGAGAGAGAGCTCTGCTCTCTGCGATTTCAATGTCAGAGAAAATTAACAATATTCAACTCCCTTCCAACTAAGCTATAGAGTGGTAATATATATATATATCCACTAACAAACCTAAAGCCCAAGTCTAAAATAAGCCCAATACAATTACAATATAACTTCTACATCAGGTCAGGACTCACACTAGCATCATCTTGCATTCTTCTGAAAGTTTGCAGTGTCTCTTCTCCATGTCCATGCATAGCTAAGCCGATAATCATGCTAGTCCAGGCCATCGTGTCTTTCGTCTTCAATTCGCTGAAAACTTTTCGAGCACTCTCCGCGTCTCCAGATTTGGCATACATATCAACTAAAGCAGTACCTATAGCAACATCTTTGCAAATATTCATTTTCAGTACATAAGTATGAAAACTTTGTCCCAAAGCCAAATCCCTTGCCTTACCACAAGCACTTATCACACTCCCTTACCACAAGCACTTATCACACTCAAAAAGGTAGCTTTATCCAGATCGAACCCAGAAACTAACATATCAGAGAAGACACCCAGCGCTTCTTCAGCTTGACCATACTAACTATAACCAGCTATCATCGAATTCCACGCAACTAAGTTTCTCATTACCGCATTTCGCATACGTGTCGAAAATAGCAGTAGCAAGAACCAAATTTGTATGTGAATCGCATACGTGTATTAGGTAATGTGATTGCTACACTTTCATGTATTTTCATTAATGATGATTTTGTATGGTGGTTTCTAAACCTTTTGTTTTCTTAGATATTTTTGTAATTAGTTAGCTAGAATTGATGAAAGCGATTCACCAGTTACCTTATATCATATTGTGGCCAAAGAAAAAATAATATCTATCTTTATCGGAGAAATAATCAACTTAAAAAAAATAATAAAAAAATAAAAAAATAAAAAAAATGTAGATAGGCGTTTGCTAATTCAACTTTTGAAATTTTTATGTTTTCGAAAATGAAGGGAAATGTATTTGGTAAAATGATTAAACTAGACATAATATATTTGAGCAAATTTGAATTAAAACAACGACAGAATAATAAAAAAAAAAATATTAAATTAAATATACAGAGAAGAAATTGAAATTTAATAAAAAAAATAGCAAATTATATCTTTTATATAAACTATGACGTGTAGGGCTAGTTAAATATCTTTTCTTGGAAAAATCACATTTTTTGTAAATTTGTATAATATAACAAAATCTTTTCTGCTTTCATAAAATATATGGTATAAAAACTGATATTAGGATAATCTCAAATCTATTAAATAATCTGGAACTCTTTACCAAATGTGTACCTAGGGGTAGATCTCGCATATGTGGTGAAGAATCTTAATGCACACGGAAAGTAGGGGGAAATATGACATGTACATGGCGATATCCGATCAAAACATGTAGAGAAAAAATCTCTCACATACACATTGATATCTTACCTGCTCATTTCTTGGAAGTGCACAATTAATTATCTCACGTACACATGTGCAGAAAAGCCCCAAATGTCAATAGTGTGAATCCAATACTAAGAGCGGGTACATATCTATCATATTAAAATCTCAATAATCTTCGAAAATTGTCCAAGTAAACTAGACTTATATATCTCTTATAAAGCCTTATCTGAAAATATGAATAAATATTCATTTGCATAGCTTTCAAAACATACATATATAGATTGAATAATATATATAAATACTTTTCTCAAAATATAAATAAATTATTTTTTACCGGAAATTCTCTCAATAAATATCATAAATAATCTTGGATCTAAAATCTGGAATACTATTTGAAAATTCTTGTATAATTCTTCATATGCTTCTACTTAATAAAAAAAAAAAAAAAAAAAAAAAAAAAAATCTTGTTTTATAAATGTAATTCTGATTTTTAATAATATGTTTCTTTGCTTAGAAGAATATTTTAACTACTAATCTCTAACATTCTACAATTTAACCATAAATCGTGCCTAATAATCAGATAATATTCTAATGACTAATTAACAAATGAATACATCATTTTTTTTAACCAACTCTAAATAATTTACTCTAACATGTAATTCTAAAACAATTAACTTAATTATAAATAAAAAGGGTCCACTCACAGTATTCGTTGCTCAAATATGTACTGAATCTGGGTTTCGTTTCCGAATTCATCTCCTCTCGGATGTATCCTAAAATCATATAAAACTCAATTTAGGATTTTTATAGAGTAATCTAATAAACTTCCAAAACTTATTCCAAACTTCACCAAATAAAATAATCAATATCACTTCAGGCCAGTTTAATATTGCTTTTGAAATGTTAAAATCAAATTATTTTATAATTTTAACATAAAATGATGTTTGTTAAAACTTTTAAAAGTGATTAATTGATAATCTGACAAGTTTTGATGGTAATTTTGAGAAGTGGGTGCGGGATTAATTTTTGAAAGTGATTATGGAATAATCTATTCCAGCATTTAATGCATGTTTTAAAATATCATTATTATCCTTATGAAATCAAGTTAAAACCATTTATATACATTATTTCATCTCAAAATTAAATATTTTATTTAAATATTGATTTGATTTATAAAATCTTTTAAAAATATTTTTATAGTTCTTATGGAATATTTTTTCCCAATTTAAATATTGATTTAATATATATAATTAATAAATAAAAAATGAAATAGGATCCTAAACTCATGTATATTTTAGTCATTGTAACTAATCTTAGCACTTTTGCAATAAAATTATCAAACATATGTATATTGCTTTTGAGTTAAACAGTAGTTTTAAAAATACAATTAATCAAACATCAGTTAATTAACTTTACAGTTGATTATTCCTTCAGCATAACTAACAATAATTATTATAAAAGTTACAGCAATACCAAACTGACCTTTCTTTGTACTTTGCAATAAGAATTTGGATATTCTACTGATTTGACTTTTTTTCCTGACCTAAATATATATGGTAATATGCATAATAAATGATTGAGATTTATTTATTTATTTTACTTCCATTATCTTTAAATGTAGAATATTATATTCAAGTGTTTTTAAGAGAGGAAAAAGATCATATCAACATAGGATCCAAATCTTTGCAATAAACTTGTACTGTTTTAAAATATTGTTGTAATTAATACATATTATTATATTTCCTTATAATTAGATAGGTTTTTGATGTACTAGGATATTGATGATTTTATTGTATGTTGGTTATTTTAGGTTTCTTTTAGGTTTTTAGTTTTGCTATTTTGGTCTTGTATGCTAACAGGGATAAAAGTTTCTGATAATCGATAAAATTTCCGGAGAAAGAGTATCTCTTGTAAACGATTTTGATGTCAGTTATTGTGGTATTTGTGCACCAATCAGTTATCATATCTTTATATCGATCGTTGTTTATTGGATTTTTTTCTGCTGCATCAATTTCGTATCAGAGCCTGGTTGTGGTGTTGTCTTTTGATCACTTTTGATCACTTTTCAATTTTTGTTTGTTGCAGTTGGTTGGGGCTTGGGTCAATTTCAATTGTTGTTGCGTCTTGCAATTCCCATTTAAATATAATTAAGACATTTACAGATTTACTTGCCACAACTAGTTGGAAACTTTCAATGGGTTAGTTTTCTAAAATTCGTGAATAAAGCAATATGTTCTGAACTTTGTCTTCTTTTTTGAGTAATTATATTTAAATAGGAAGCACTTCACTAGTTGCAAGAAGCCTAAGCTGTAACATCCAAGCCCCAATAATTGACCCAAGCACAGCCAACTGCAACAAACAAAAATTTCAGAAATTGAAATTCATTGCTATAGACAATGAAATTCATTGCTCTAGAAGCATGAGTCTTGACTTAGTCATGAATCTAGAGGTGTGCATTTCCTGGTCCATTGCTACGGACAATGAAATTCTACCTACTTATACACCACCTTAATTTTATCATAGACAAAAAAAAAAACCTGAATCTAAATTTATCATAGACAATGAAATTCTACCTAATATTTTATTTCATTCCTTTTTACAAGTTACGGTACAAAATGGAATATAATTCCCTGCGCACACACACTAGTTACGGTAGACTCACAAGGCAACCAAACGGTGCCGTTTTATTGAAACCTAAAAAACCTAACTTACTCAAAACGCAGCGTTCTGAGTTCTAAGAGATGCCTATAAAAGCTTAATCTCCCTCTCTAAACTTCTTCTTCTCTCTTACGATTTCTTCAATTTTCACCCCAAAACAACGAATCTAACACAATTCTGAAAAGTTCATCATCGAACTATTCCTCTCTTGATCTCTTCGTTTTTCAGAGAAAAAACAAAGAAAAAGAAAAGAAACCACAATGGTTGATGCAGTTGTATCGTTTGCGTTGAAAAGGCTTACCGACTTCCTCATCGCAGAAGCAGTCTTCTTAGGAAGTGTTAGAAAAGAAGTGCAGTGGCTGAAAGATGAACTGGGATGGATGCAGTGTTACATCGCAAGTGCAGAAGAAAAGCAAGATGATAATCCAATTGTAAGAAAGTGGCTCAATGACATCACCAAAATTGCTTATGATGCTGAGGATGTCATAGATAAATTCATTCTCCAAGTCCATGATGAAGAAACTAAGGAAAGAAAGTCAGCTGGATGCTTTCCCTCCATGTCAAGTTGTATCAAATGCAGGAAAAAGGTCAATCTGCCGGAAGAAGTAGCCAATCTGCATGACATAGGGAACGATATTGAAGAGCTCAAAAATAGAATCAATGATCTGCTACGTATACGAGAATTGCATCAACTTGAAAGTGCCAGTAACAAGGGGGACGGAAACAGCAGCAATTCTCTTGCAACATTGAGACAACTAAGAAGAACCGCCTCCTTCTCTGTTGAAAAGAATGTTGTCGGCCATGACGATGGTACTACAAGTTTGTTGGCTAAACTTTTTGGCCCGGACAGACGTCGCTTTGTAGTTTCTATCTATGGTATGGGAGGTTTGGGTAAAACAACTCTTGCTGGAAAACTTTACCACCACCTTGATGTTAAGATGAATTTCCATTGTCGTGCTTGGGTATGTGTATCTCAAGATTACAACACTCATGATCTTCTTTTAAGAATCATAAGTTCTTTTGGCTTCACAACTAAGAAGACAGAGGAGCTAAAGCAGATGAATGAAGAAGGGTTGGAGCGATATCTTCATGAATCTTTGCAAGGTCGCTCATACTTGTTGGTGGCTGATGATATATGGAAGATAGAAGCTTGGGCAAGCTTTAAAAGAGCCTTTCCAGATTGCAACAATAGAAGTCGAGTTATTATCACTACTCGAAGCCAAAAAGTTGCTGAGGATTCAGACGAGAGAACATATGTCCACAAACTTCGTTTTCTGACATTTGACGAGAGTTGGCAACTATTCTGTGAGAAAGCTTTTGGAATCCCAAATGCAAATGGTGTAGAAGAACAATTGAAGACTCTAGGAATGGAGATGGTGTGAAAATGTGAAGGTCTGCCACTTGCCGTAATTGTATTAGGGGGGCTCCTGTCTAATAAGACACAACTAGCAGAGTGGAAAGCGGTACGTGATCACATTTGGCAAAAGTTGAAGAAAGATCCAATTCATATCCCTAACTTATTTGCTTTAAGTTTCAATGATTTGAATTATCAGTCAAAGCTATGCTTTCTTTATCTGAGTCTTTTTCCTGAGGATTTTGAGATTGACGTAGATCAACTGATGCGATTATGGGTGGCAGAAGGTTTCGTGCTGCAAGATGAAAATCGAAACATGGAAGACGTGGCCAAGGATAATTTCCATGAGTTGATAAATAGAAGCTTGATTCAAATAGGAAAAATAAGTTGGGGGAGAGTTGCAACTTGTCGAGTTCATGATCTTTTGCGAGAACTTGCAATTGAAAAGGCAAGGGAATTAAATTTGCTTTACATTTATGACCAAATGAAGCATTCAACGGGTAACTCTTCGGTTATATCATCATGTCTGCGGGATGCTGTTTATTCCCTGACAGAAAATTGTTTGTTGCCGCAACAATTGAATCCAAGCCTGCGCTCCCTTTTGTTCTTTGACCCATATGGGTGTCGGCTGCAGATGAAAATAACACAGATGTTTGCAAAGTTCAGGTTTCTAAGAGTGCTCAAACTAGATGGTTATCGTGTGTATGGCAAGACTTTAAGTGAAGAGATAGGAAAGTTGATCCATTTGAAGTACTTGGGTTTAAGGGAATCATATGTCAACCATCTTCCACGGTCAATTATTAACCTGCGAAAACTACAAACTTTAGACCTATTCAGTTCACATTTTGATGTCCAGCTGCCGAATGAAATTTCTAAGTTGCAAGAATTAAGACATCTATTTGGATTGTTTTACGGGAATTTAGAGATAGATAGTTTGAGAAAGCTTCAATCTCTCAAGTATGTTACGAGTAAAATCTGGATGAGTATTAATACCGAAAAGTTGGGTAATCTTCGAGAACTGTGGATATATGGGTCAGTGGAAACAACAACAAACGAGTTTTGTTTTGATTCTATTGCCAAACTAGAGAGACTTGAACAATTAGCGGTTAAACTAGACCTTAATGATTGTTTTGCATCACTGCAACCACTAACTCGTTGTTCAAATCTCATAGATTTGAGATTAAATGGGAAGATAGAGAAACTACCCGAAGACATACATAATGTCTTGCCAAATCTCGAATGCCTATTGTTAAAGTATTCATGTCTTAAGGATGATCCGATGCCTCTATTAGAGAAGCTACATAGCCTAATGATTCTAAATTTGGGCTCCAAATTTTACAGTGGTAAGAATCTATTCTGCAGTGCTCAAGGTTTTCGCCGGCTTGAAATTCTAAAGCTTGATGTCAAGGATGAATTAGAAGAGTGGCAAGTAGAGGAAGGAGCAATGCCAAGGCTGCGAGGATTGAGCATCCCTAACGACTCCAGCTTGAGAATTCCAGAAAGATTCAGATCAATGCCTCCCCCAGCTGAATGCGATTTTGAAAAAGACTGGTTGGACTACCTATGAATGACTCAAGATACAATCATTCCCAATCTCATCGTGCTCTCATGCTTTTGGTTGTGTTTTAAGCAATTTCTCTTTCAGGTAATAATGTTCTCTGTTTTTAATTCACTGTCAATTAAATTTTCCAGTAATTTAATTAATTGCTAGACCTTAATGTATTTTCCTTCGATGTTTTTGTAATTTGATTGCCAAACCTTGATGTATTTTCTTCCATGTTTATTTTCTTCTCCATCTAAACTTTAATGTATTTTCTTCTATGACTTCTGTAATTTGATAGCTTAAACATAATTATTGTATTTTCTGATTTTAATAAAACTACTAAGGAGGTTGACGGAATTTGAAGGCGCTAGCTTTACAATTCATGAAGGTTCAATGATTTCTATTTTCGTAAATTAATTTGATTTTCACTTATATGCTTAATTTTAAGGCGAAGGGCATTATTTCTTTTTTGACCGGGTGAGGTGCTACCCTGACGAGATTAAACAATACATTACTCTAAATATGAACTCTCTAAATATGAACTCCCACAACTCAAGGAGAATTTCTATATACATGCTAATAAATCCATGTCGTGGGATTCGAATTTCTTAGTTTAAACCCAAGAGTTTTGGTATGTATTCTTAAGTCATGTTTGGTTCATGGAAAGGAATCCATGTAGGAAAAGAATTCATTTCCTAGATGGATTCCTTTGTTTAGTTGTCATATAGAATTCATCATGGAATCCTCACTGTTTTGACCAAAATGCCTTTTTTTATTTTTTTATTTTTTTGAAAAACATATATATTTATTGGAAATATTCAAAAATTATTTTTAAATTTTAATTATTTATATTTTAAAAGATGTAATAATCATTTTAAAATTAAAATTAATTATTTTACAAAATACAAATTAATATTAGAAAAATGAAAAATACTTACAAAAAAGAAAAATAATAATAAATTAAAAAAATTCATGGTGGACACCGGAGATGGTGCCAGAAGAGGCAACGACGGTCACCTTCAGTTGCCTCCTCCAACGAGGAGACCTCCATCCTCCGTTGATGGAAGCAAGCAGCTCCATCCTCCATCGATGGAAGCGAGCAGATCCACCATCGCAGCATCTACCACCGAGACTTGAAGCCTGAGAATCTTTTATTGGAAGAGGACGACAACTTGAAAGTCACCAATTTCGGGCTGAGTGCGTTTTTCGAGCATTTGAAGCAGGATGGGCTACTGCACGCCACTTGCAGGATGCTAGTGTACATGGCGATTACAATGGACAAAGTAATTATTTAATGCTTGTTTTACCTATAATATTCCCTTGGTTTTATTTAAACTATTTGATTACACAATTTCCTTTGTTTTGTTCTATTTTTTAGTTTAAACAATTCAAACTAATAATCAATAATAAATATTCATACATTTAGATTCCATTTATAAACATTATATATACTAACTAAACAATCATTGTGAGGGTTTGTGAGTCATTAATTAAGCATTAGAATATATAAATTCAGTAATTGATTGCTAAGGAATTGACATTATAATGCTAATGTGTATCGAGAAAAAAAAAACTATATGTATATATAATTTAGCCCGAATTGCAAATATTTACTAAGTATATCAAGCCTTGCTATTTATACAAAGGAAAAAAACAAAAACTGAATTTGTTTAGAGGGCTATGATTTCTACCCTCCTTTTATGGACTTATAACATTTGCAACACCGTAAAATTGATGTTTTATACATCAATTTAGGACAAGATACATCAATTTAGAAATTTCATCATTTGTCACTAACCATGCCTGCCATGAACACATCACATTTTTTTCTGGCTCAACTGTGGCATCAAGAAGCATGTGCAGAAATTTCTTTTCAAACATGCATTAAATATTAGCAAATCAATGATGTTGTCGACTGACTGGGTACTTTGCAATCCAACTTATGATCTCAAGCCTGCAACCTTTAACATGTATCTGAAAATCCTTCCGATAGGTCCACTAATAGCAAGCAACGAATCTGGTAATAAGTCGGTTGGAAATCTGTTTTCAGAGGACTTGAGTTGTTTGAAATGGCTTGATTAAACAACCAACCCAATCAGTCATATATGTTGCATTTGGCACTTCAGCTACTTTTGATCAAACCCAATTCGAGGAATTCGCAATTGGGCTTGAACTTTTTCATCGACCATTCCTATGGGTTGTGCGTCTTTTTTTTTGAAAGGCAAGAACAAATTTAAATGGCTGCTTCCTTGAAGAATTTCGAGACAGAGTGGACACTCGCGGGCACATAATTAGTTGGGCACCTCAACAAAAAGTTTTGAAACATCCTTCCATTGCTTGCTTTTTTACTCACTGTGGTTGGAACTCTACAATCGAAGCTTTGAGCAATGGAGTCCCACTCCTGTGTAACTGTGTTGGCCTTATATGTTCGACCAATTTCACAATGAAAACTATATCTGTAATGTTTGGGAGGTCAGGTTAGGGTTCAACCGAGAAGAGGGAGCGATAGTAATTTTGGTGTCTTTTTAGAGTTCTCGTAGCTTTCGAAATAATTACTTCTGATGTTTCTATTGCGAGAACAATTGACTAAAAAGTTCTTGGGTCCTTTGATTTTCGAAATTCAATCAACTAAATAAATTTATGAAGTTGATATCTTGATTTTAACTGTACTATGGCCAAGAATTTTTACAATGCTTTTATGCTTCATCAACTCTCTTGTCATCTTTGCTTTCTGCCATTTACCAGCCCTAGCATATATATTAGAAAGAAGCACATAAACTCCACTACCAACTGTAATTTCCACTTCTCTGATATGGCTTCTTACTTGATCAACTAAATCAACGTTTTCATGAATCTCACAACCATTTACAAGAGCTCCCCAGACAGCAACATTGGGCTGGATTGGCATTTTCTCTACCAATCTCTCTGCTTCTTCGAAGCGGCCAGCTCAACTCAGAAGATCAACCATGCAGCCATAGTGTTCTATTGTGGGCTCTATACCATAAACATTTCTCATCTCAGTGAAGTGTCTTTGACCCTCCTCAACCAACCCAACATGGCTACAAGCACTTAAAACCCCAATGTATGTGATTTGGTCAGGACTCGCCGCAGCATCCTCTTGCATTCTTTTGAAAGTGGTCAGTGCCTCTTCTCCATGTCCATGCATAGCTAAGCCTATAATCATGCTTGTCCACGCCTTTGTGTCTTTCGTCTTCAAATCACTGAAAACTTTTCGAGCACTCTCTGCATCTCCAGACTTTGCATACATATCAACTAAAGCAGTCCCTACAGCTACATCGTTGCAAATATTCATTTTCAGTACATAAGCATGAAAACTTTGTCCCAAAGCCAAATCCCCCAACTTACCACAAGCACTTATCACACTCAAAAAGGTTGCTTTATCTGGATCAAACCCGGAAACAAGCAGATCAGAGAAGACACCTACTGCTTCTTCAGCTTGACCATACTGATTATAACTGGCTATCATCGAATTCCACACAACTAAGTTTCTCTTAGGCATTTTGTCAAACAAGTCCCTGGCAGTGTTTAAGTTTCCGCATTTGGCATACATGTCAAAAATAGCAGTAGCAAGAACCAAATTGGGGTTACAACTTGACACAAATGGATCGTAACCGAGTTGGCGAACACGACTATGAACCAATTTTCCAGTACCCAAATCTCTACTTCTAGCACACGCGACAAGAACATGAACCAATGTAATCTCATTAGGCTCTACATTCAAACTCTCCATGTCCTTGAACACTCTTATAGCCTCACTAGCACAATCGTTGTTAACATACCCAGCTATCAAACTAGTCCAAGCCACCACATTCCATTTGGGAATCTCATCTAACACTTTCAACCCAGGTTTCATATCCTCACAACATGCATACAATTTAATTCTTTGATGTATTTTGTAATGTGATTGCTACACTTTCATGTATTTTCATTAATGATGATTTTGTATGGTGGTTTCTAAACCTATTGTTTTCTTAGATATTTTTGTAATTTGTTAGCCAGAATTGATGAAAGCGATTCACCAGCTTACCTTATGTTATATGATGAGTTATATACCACTTGGGCTATGTTTGAGATTTGAGATTGTTGTATGTAGTATGTAGCCGAAGAAAAAAATCATATTTATCTTTACCGGAGATATAATCAACTTAAAAAAAAAAGGCGTTTGCTAATTCAACTTTTGAAATTTTTATGTTTTCGAAAATGAAGGGAAATGTATTTGGTAAAATGATTAAACTAGACATAATTATATGAGGAGTGTTAGAATCATTCTCTCAATCCACTCTCTCAACTAACTCTCTCTTTATAATATGATATGTGGACGACATTTACTTCTCTGTATTAAATTTGGTGCCATTATAAATGGGATCAAGATCCTTTTCTTGGCTTATTTTTCCTTGACTTTCTATAATCCAATGACACCTAAGCAAAATACAAAATATATGGTCAAGATTTATTCACTTTTTTTTTTCTCATGCAACTTGATATTTGAATTACACTTGAAAAATGCTAAGGAAAAACAAGGACCAAGGAGAGGATCATAACTCTTATAAATGACATGCTTTTATTTATTTATTTACAAATCAAACCAACAACTAACTTCCTAAATTGCCCATGGTTTATTTTACCAATATCAAGTTTGTTGTTTTATTAAATAGCGGTTTTGTCCACTTTACAACTTTTTTTTTTTTTTTCCAACAGTTCCCAAATTATCAATCTTGGGTAACCATTGAACAATTTTTTTTTCTTCTTCTGAATTTCACTCCAACTATCATTATTTTCAAACATAAATTGTCTTCCATAATTGTTACATGTAATTTTTTTTATTAGCTTTTTTTTTATTTAATAATTTTATTGTGTTGTATTAAAATTTTATATTGAACTTTTTTTCCTTATATAACTATGTAGACGAAGAAGTGAAGAACTAAATGTCTTTGTTATTTCCTTTAAAAAAAACTGCTTTTGTTATTAAAAAAAATAATAATAAAATAATAATTTGATATTAGATGGCAATTTGGTAAATAAATAAAGGGTAATTTAGGAAATTAGTGGTTGGTTTGATTTGTAAATAAATAGAAAAAGCAGATCATTTATAATGGCTCTAAGTTTGATGTAGATAAGTAAATACTGTTCACATGTCACATTATAAAAAGAGAGTGAGTTGAGAGAGTAGGTTGGGAGAGTGATTGAAGAGCCCAAAAATCTCCAGTTGAATTTTCACAAGTCGGTGGGCACTGACAATGGTAGAGCAAAAATTAGTAGGTCGTGCGCTACGAGATCCTGTAAAAAATAAGAAGGTAGAACAGAGCGAGGGGGGGTGTTGGTGACTCTTCGATGCTTGAGTTATACAATTTATCAATAAATAAAATAATTTCAAATCAACAATTAAACTGAATAAAATCTAAATTGAATAAAATCTAAATCAAACCGTAAATAAAGCTGGTCGAGTGCTGGGTGGTATCGTTCGGAGGGCCTTATGTTCGTTTAGGTTGAGCGTTTAGCAAATTAAATTGTTGGGAAGAGACAATGCATGGCCATCGTCGTATGGGTTTTATATGAAGTAGAAAGTAGGTGTTGGTCAAATGAACTCACAAAGTGTAGTAATTAATTGAATTGAGGTGACCCCATGTCGAATGGACTTGTAGAATGGATGTTGGCGAGTGGTCTAGCTTGCAAAGTGTAGTATAATTATATTATATTGGATGGAGATGATCCCATCATGCCTTTTGTCTCCTTGTGTGGGAGTCAGGGAAGAAGAATCTTGGGGGTTGAAGAAGGGAATTGCATTATTTGTCTTTTGGTAAGTTAGAGAGCGGAGAGAAAAATCATCATTTTGCTTTGAGTGAGTGAGTAGAAGAGCCAAAAAGGTCCCCACAAATGAAGTGGACCTCTTTTATTTATAGCCAGTGAGCAATGACTCAGCCAACAAGCTGATCACGTAATCTCATCAGTCTCGGTTCGAGATCATGGACCGAGATACTTGATTTGTTGAGATTTGAATTTGAACTAATCAGTTGAATGGCTATCTTGACTTGGCCTTTGCTGACTTGGTTATGGGCTGTAACTATTTGGATTTACGTTGGGCCTGTTTTCCGTTGGGCCTCAGTATTGGGCTGTGTTATTTTTGGCTACCACAGTGATTCTAACACTTCTCTAATTATATTTGAACAAATTTGAATTAAAACAATGACAGAATAATAAAATATATATATTAAATTAAATATACAGATAAGAAATAGAACTTTAATATAAACAAAAATAGCAAATTATATTAAAATTTAAATATCTTGTGTGTGTTTATATATATAGATTCTCACAATAATATCATAAATAATCTTGGATCTAAAATCTGGAATACTATTTCAAAATTCTTGTATAATTCTTCATTTGCTGGCAGCTGCTTCAATTTCAATTTTTGTTAGTTGGCTGTGCTTGGTCACAACTAGTTGGAAACTTTCAATGGGTTAGTTTTCTAAAATTCGTGAATAAAGCATGTGGACCACTTCACAATTTGAAAGATGCATAAGCCCCAATAATTGACCAACTGCTACAAAGAAAAATTGAAATTGAAATTCATTGTTATAGACAATGAAATTCACAAATACACAATGAAATTCATTGATCTAGATGCATGCGTCTTGACTTATTCACGAATCTAGAGGTGCGCATCTCCCGGTCCATTGCTCTAGATGCATGTGTCTTGACTTATGCCGTTTGATTGAAACCCAAAAAACCTAACTTACTCAAAACGTAGCGTTCTGAGTTCTCAAAGATGCCTATAAAAGTCTAATCTGCGCAGCTTCTGATTTCAAAATACTCTCTCTCTCACTAAACTTCTTCTTCTCTCTTATGATTTCTTCAATTTTCACCCCAAAACAACGAATCCAACACAATTCTGAAAAGTTCATCATCGATCTATTGCTCTCTTGATCTATTTGTTTTTCAGAGAAAAGACTGGTTAGACAGGCAGTGAATGACTCAAGATACAATCATTCTCAATCTCATCGTGCTTTCGTGCTTTTGGTTGTTTTTTATGCAATTTCTCATTCAGGTAATAATGTTCTCTGTTTTTCACTGTTAATTTAATTTTCCAGTAATTTAAATAATTGCTAGACCTTAATGTATTTTCCTTTTATGTTTTTTGTAATTTGATTGTCAAACCTTGATGTATTTTCTTCCATGTTTATTGTAATGTGATTGCTACAATTTCCTGTCCATCTATTTTTCTTGATAGTATTTGTATTGTGATTTCTAAACTTTAATGTATTTTCTACTATGACTTCTGTAATTTGATTTCTTAGACATAATTAATGTATTTTCTGATTTTAATAAAACTACTAAGGAGGTTGATTGAATTCGAAGGCGCTAGCTTTACAATTCATGAAGGTTCAATGATTTCTATTTTCGTAAATTAATTTGATTTTCACTTACATTCTTAATTTTAAGGTGAAGGGTATTATTTCTTTTTTGACTGGGTGAGGGACTACCTGTCGAGATTAAACATTACATTACTCTAAATATCAACTCTCTAAATATTAACTCCCACAACACTAAGGATAATTTCTACATACAAGCTAATAAATCCGTGTCATTATATTCGAATTTCTTAGTTTAAACCCCTAGAGTTTTGGTATGTATTCTAAAGCAAGGGTGGAGGTAAATATTGGCAACACCGGGCTATAGCCTGGTCTAGCTTTGAATTTTTTTTTTTTTTTTTATATATATTAATTTATTAAAATATTTTTTAGGATGTTTTTGTTTTATGTCTATTTGATATGTATAAGGAAACTAAAGGCTAAGAACCATCCTAGCATCGGCAACACCCTTGCAATCATCATCCAAGATACTAGAAATATGGGGAGGAGGGTTGATATATACTTAATGAGTAATGCTACACGTCCCATTTTTTTTTTCCCAAATTCTGTCTCAAATGATATGGAATGTGAGGTGTCAACATCTTATAAATTATGTGGTGACTAATGTAATGTTGACACCTCACGTGCCACATCATTTGGGACAAAATTTGAGACGTCTCGCATTACTCATACTTAATTGTATCTCATCGTTAAATTACATAATTAGAAATAATTATAATTTATTAATTTTGTATGGTGCAGATAATTCATAAAATGATATTTAATATATTTTACTATCTTATTTATTTATTGTCAAAATTCTATATTTCTTAAGTTAGTTTCATTGTATTTAGTTCTATTATTATACGAAACACAGTATTATGTCGCATCGCATGAGTGAATAGGGGTATACATTTTCTTAAGTCATGTTTTGTTCACGGAAAGGAAACCACATTGAAAGAAATCCATGTAGGAATTCATTTCCTAGATGAATTCCTTTGTTTGGTTGTCATGTGGAATCCTTATTGTTTTGACCAAAATGCCCTTTATATATTATTATTTTTTTGAAAAATATATATATTTATTGGAAATATTCAAAATTATTTTTAAATTTTAATTATTTATAATTTAAAAGATGTTATAAAAGAAAATTTAAAAGATGTAATAATTATTTTAAAATTAAAATTAATTATTTTACAAAATATAAATTAATTCATCCTCCGGAGACGGTGCCGGAGGAGGCAACATCGGTCACCTTCAGTTGCCTCCTCCGGTGAGGAGACCTCCTCCATCGACGGAGGATAGAGTCCTTCATCGATGGATGCGAGCATATCCACTCCATCCTCTGTCGATGAAAGGGAGCAAATCTACCATCGCAAATCGCGATGGAGGATTTATTACTTTTAACAATCATTTTGGGTTTTCAAACTTTTCCACATTGTAATTGAAAAGTGCAATCTGAATTTGTGGGTTATGACCCATCATAAAATATAATTCAATTAAAATAAGAAATTTGATTTTCTTGTGTTGGACCCATTTGTTGAATATTTACAAACTCAAAAGCTAGTTATGAAAAATATTAATATCTGAAAATATGCACATATGCATAACATGTTTTGATTAAAACCATGAACTACCAATTCTATCATCACATGTGGTCTATCTCACGATACTAATGAATCTGTACAAACCTGGTGATCACCTGTAAGAAATAATTTGAAATAAAAGGATGAGCGCTAACGTCTGGTGAGTGGAGATAAACTTTGAAAACTAAAACTTTTCTTTCTTTTATTTTAATAATCTTATCTCACCTCGGCACAACTTGCCAACTCTCATACCAATCATCATGCACCGCTTTGACATGCTTCTTTTATTATTATTATTATAAAATACTTATCAGACAACTAACCGAGTCTAGCCCCTGGGGTGTAGCTCAACTGGTAGATGGACGAGCTTGGTGCTTGGTGCTTGGGCAAATAACTCCCAAGTCAGCGACTCAAATCCTACCAAAGATAAAAAGCTTCAAAAAAAAATACCTTGTTTTAAATAGATAGATACTATCAAAAAAAAAAAAAAACTAACTGAGTCTCTCAAGCTTGGGCTTGGGTTAATTAAACTGGGTCTTGGATCATGTGTTTGGGTTTGGATATGGGCTTGGGTATATTTTTGGAGCTGGACCTTACAACACCACTTGTGGGATGCCGGCATACGCGGTGATTACAATTGATAAAGTAATTATTTTATGCTTGTTTTACCTATAATATTCCCTTAATTTTATTTTGACCATTTGATTACACAATTCTCTTTGTTTTGTTCTATTTTTTAGTTTAAAACATTATATATATTATCTAAATAATCATTGTGAGGGTTTGTAAGTCATTACTTAAGCATTAGAATATATTGACTAAACAAAATAGATAAATTCAACAATTGATTGCTAATGAATTGACTTTATAATATTTGTGTGTATTGAGAAAGAAAAAAACTATATATATATATATACACATATAATTTAGCCTGAGCTGCAAATATTTCCTGAGTCCGCTCGGTATATCAAGCCTTGCTATTTATACAAAGGAAAAAACAAAAACTGAATTTGTTTAGACGGCTATGATTTCTACCCTCCTTTTATGGGTTTTATAACATTTGCAACACCATAAAATTGAGATATCAACTCATCTTCCTGAAAAAAAAAACAATAATAAAAAAAAAAAAATTTAGGAAAAGTTTTTAGATGTTTTATGCATCAATGCAAAGTATTGACAGCCATGATTTACCTCCACAGTAATTAAGCATAATTGTGATTAATGAGAAATAAAAGAAACAGAAATTTCAGTTGTCACCAACCATGCCTGCCATGAACACATCACCTTTTTTCTGGCTCGACAGTGGCATCAAGAAGCATGAGCAGAAATTTCCCAGGTGTCCCCACCCAACATTGGAGTGGGACTAATCCTGTCGACCCGGGAGGTCAGGAAAGGCCTGGCCATAGATGCACTCAACATGAGTTTGCTTCCAGTGGGAGTCGAACTCGGGCAATGCCCGAACGGTTCACCCCAAATGGAGTGCGGTGACCAACCGCACCACACATTGATGGTCAGAGATTTCTTTTCAAACATGCATTAAATATTACCAAATCAATGATGTTGTCGGCTGAGGGTACTTTGCAATTCAACTTATGATCTCGAGCCTGCAACATTTAACATGAATCCGAAAATACTTCCAATAGGTCCACTAATGGCAAGCAACGAATCTGGTAATAATTACTCGGTTGGAAATTTGTTTTCAGAAGACTTGAGTTGTTTGAAATGGCTTGATCAACAATCAACCCAATCAGTCATATATCATTCATGTTGCATTTAGCACTTCAGCTACTTTTGATCAAACCCAAGTTGAAGAATTCGCAACTGGGCTTGAACTTTCTAATCGACCATTCCTCTGGGTTGTGCTTCATGATATCGCGAGTAACTTAAATGGCGGCTTCCTTGAAGAATATCGAGATAGAGTGGACACTACTCACGGGCACATAATTAGTTGGGCGCCTCAACAAAAAGTTTTGAAACATCCTTCCATTGCTTGCTTTTTTACTCACTGTGGTTGAAACTCTACAATCGAAGCTTTGAGCAATGGGAGTCCCACTCCTGTGCTGGCCTTTTGTGTTTGACCAATTTCACAATGAAAACTATATCTGTAGTATTTGGAAGGTTGGCTTAGGGTTCAACCGAGATGAGGGAGAGATAGTTACTCGAGAAGAAATTGAAATAAAGTGAGGGAATTGCTAGGTAGTGAAAAGTATAAAACAAATGCCTTGCATCTCAAGAAAAAGCTCACAAATAGTAACAAAGAAGGTGGATGCTCCTACAAAAATTTCATGGGTTTTGTTGCATGGTTGAAGGCATAGTTGCTAAATCTTCAATAAAGCTTCTTTGTTTCAGTTTAATGATTTTGAGTAAGACTGGATTTCGTTTTTCCAATTAAGTCTAGTTGTTCAGTTTTGGACTCGTTTTACAGTTGTTGTAGCTTTCGAAATAATTACTTCCGATGTTTGTATTGTGGGAACAATTGACAAAAAAGTTATTGGGTGCTGTGATTTTCGAAATTCAATCGAAATAGATAAAATTTATGAAGTTGATAGTTTGATTTCAACTGTACTATGGCCAAGAGTTTTTACAATGCTTTTATGCTTCATCAACTCTCTTGTCATCTTTGCTTTATGCCATTTATCAGCCCTAGCATATCATTGAATTCCACGCAACTAAGTTTCTCTTAGGCATTTTGTCAAACAAGTCCCTGGCAGTGTTTAAGTTACCACATTTCGCATACATGTCAAAAATAGCAGTAGCAAGAACCAAATTGGGGTTACAATTTGACACAAATGGATCATAACCGAGTTGGCGAACACGACTATGAACTAACTTTCCGGTACTCCTAGCACACGCTACAAGAACATGAACCAATGTAATCTCATTAGGCTCTACATTCAAACTCTCTATGTCCTTGAACACTCTTATAGCCTCACTGGCACAATCATTGTTAACCCGTTGTATTTAAAAATTGAAATTGAAATTCATTGCTCTAGATGCATGCTCTAGGCGCACTGCTACAGACAATGAAATTCTACCTACTTATACACAACTTGAACTTAATTTTATATGAAATTATTCTTCCGTGTAGAGGTGGAATCAAGCCATATACTAGCTACGGGGCATTTTGATGGACTATCGTATATGACAGAAATTTGATCGATTAACTATCGATACTATAGTGTGATTCTAATAAAAAATACAAGCTACAATAATCGTACTAAATAATTTCTCTACAATGTATTTTAGAGAGGAGATTATACAAGCTACACCATGCGTCCAAAAACGAATAAACATTGTTGTGTTAATGTCAACTCGACTTTAAAAAAGTGGATTGATTAAACTAAGTAGCAAAAGTGATGACCATTAAATTGTCTACAGTAAAATTTTCAGATCAATACGACGTCATTAGTATATAAAAACAATACCGATCTTTTACGGTTTTGCGAAACTGTTCAGCAAAATTCAAATAGTGATTTCTGTATATTCCAAAAATCATAACAATATTTCTACACATTTAAAAATCACGAAACTTTACAGAATCATACTAGACATAAACATCCACCTTCATATAATTTTTCATTATTTTTAACGATGATTAACCAACCCAATATAAATCAGTAAAAACAGGGGATCTCCAGAAATCTCTATAATGGTCCGAAGAATCTAATTAAAATCATGCTAATGACCATGAACTATGGAATGAATGTAAATCAATCCTATACATGCTTATTCTCATAATTAATTCACCCAAGAACAGCCTACTATTGTTAGAAAGTCTATGACATGAAAATAATACATGAGGAGAAGAAGAACACTTACTTGGAACCAAGTTCTTCAAACTAGTGATATGCTCCTATTTTCGTTGAGCAAAGAATAATGGAATTGAGTAGGAAAGGGAGAGGAATCTGATGTGTATAATTAGACTTCATACGAAATGTGAGGAAGGACTAAGAACTAAGGTTTGAAAGGAAACAATAATTGGGTAGGGACACTTAACAAATGCCACCAATGTGCCTTGACATGGTGTTGCCCACTCAAGTATAAATTACATTAATCTTAAAACAATAAAAAGAATTACTGCTATTACAAAAAATGGTTAAGATTTTTCATTTACAAAATCCCCTCCATCTTTATTTGTTTCCAAAGGATTTTTCATATGCACAGGTTTCTTGTTCATCTATAGTTTCAAGGTTGTAAACTGGTAATGTTTTTTTTTTTTTTTTTTTGGCATTAGATTTGGACATGCCTGATTGAAAATTACTGATTCTCGACATTGCTGGAAAAAAAAATGATATCTTTTTTTGAACATCAGAGTTTATTAAAACAAAGGCACAGCGGCCAGCAAACACAACCCAAAACAGGGCAGACAACACACGCCCAACCCCAAAAAAATGATATCAAACATAATCATTATATTTTTAATCCTATCCTATGTTACACCAAAACGCAGGATTACATTATTTTTAATCATATCATATGTTGCACCAAACACGGTACAGCAATAAATCTAGTCCCATTTTATCCCATCCAATCTAATCCTATCCTATCACACGCAACAAACGAGCCTTAGAAAATGCATGTATGAAATACAGAAGGATTTACAAATAAACAAAACATCATTACAGTGCAAATACACAAAAATATATATGAAGAAGAAGTTGTACACAACGTTGAGATAGTTAACAAATCTGCAAATTCTGTAAAATGAGCTTGAATCATTCAAACCAACAGATCCAATTCCCCTGTTTCGAATTCTGATTCAGCTGGGTGAGGAATTGATCTCAATCTTTCAGGAATTCTCAACCTGGAGTTTTGTGGCATGCTCAATCCTCTCAGCCTCGGCATTGCTCCTTCCTCTACTTGCCACTCCTCCAACTGATCGTCCCTACTGAGTTTTATAATTTCAAGCCGAGGAAAACTCAGTGCACTGCACATGAGTTTCTTTCCACAGTAAAAGTTGAAGTCCAAACAAAGAATCATTAGGCTTGGTAACTTGCCTAATAGAGGCATCGGATCGTCCGTGAGACATGAATTCTTTAACAAAAGACATTCAAGATTTGGCAAGACAACATCTATGTCTTCAGGTAGTTTCTTTAAGTTCCCATATAATCTCAAATCAATGAGATTCGAACAAGAAGATAGAGGTTGCAGTGATGCAAAAGAATCACCAGAGCTTAATCTTACCGATAATCGTTCAAGTCTCAGTAGTTTGACCACTGAATCAAAACAAAAAACATTTGCTTCTGTACACAATGTCGAATAAATTGATAATTCTCTAAGATTAACCAACTTTTCAGGATTAATTTTACTCCAGCTTTTGCTGTTTACCAACTTAAGAGATTGAAGCTTTGTTAAACTATCTATCTTCAAAGGCCCGGTAAACAATCCAACTAGATGTCTCAACTCTTGCAACTTATAAACCTTTTCTGGTAGCTCAATTTCCGTAGCTCTACCTATAGTGAAAAGATCCGTAACTCTACTGAAAACATCTAAAGTTTGTAGTCTCCGCAAGTTGAGAATTGATGATGGAAGTTTACTGAAACCTGATTTCCTAAAACCCAAATGCTTTAAACAGACCAACTTTCCTATCCCTTCATATAAATCCATAGGGAACCGCCCATCACAACCATCAAAATATTGAGCACTCTTAAAAACCTAAATTTGCACATGAGTGGAAAGTTTAGTTTTACCTTAGCTTTATCTGGATTGAAGAACAAAATGGAACGGATATTCCGATTTGATATTCCCAATGACGAACACGCATCTCCTGCTAAATAAATAGCCTGCCGTCGACACATTGATGAACTTGAAGGGTCACATGTTGAAGGTTTAAATTGGTCGTGAATGTGTAGAAATTTTAACTCATTTGACTTTTGAATTGCAAGATCCCGAAAAAGGTCATGAACTCGACAAGTTGCAACTCGCCCCCAACATATTTTTTCTATAAGAATCAAGCTTCTACCAACCAACTCATCGAAATTATTCATGGCCATGTCTTCTAGTATTTGATATCGTTCTTGGGGTATGAAACCTTCTGCTATCCATAGTCGCATCAATCTTTCTACATTGATCTCAAAATCTTCAGGAAAAAGACTCAGATAAAGAAAGCATAATTTCAATAGATAAGGCAAATCGTTAAAGCTCAAAGCTAATAAGTGGGAGACATGAATTGAATCATTCCTTAAATTTTGCCAAATGTGTTCACGTACCAGTTTCCACTCTCGTAGCTTTGACTTTGTAGATAAAAGCCCACCTAGTACAACTATTGCAAGTGGCAATCCATTACATTTTTGCACCATCTCAATTCCTAGAGCCTTCAACTCTGCATCTGCATCATTTATATCTGAGTTTCCAAAGGTTTTCTCACAAAATAGCTGCCAACTCTCATCTAACCTTAGAAATCGAAGTTTGTGAGCATGAGTTCTCTCATTAGAGCGTTCAGCAACTTCTCTTATGCGGGTAGTGATAATGACTCGACTTCCATTGTTACTGTCAGGAAAAGCTCTTTTCAGACATTCCCAAGCTTCTTTTTGCCATACATCATCAATAACCACCAAGTATAAGCGTCCTCGCAAATATCCATTAAGATATCGCTCCAATTCTTCTTCAGGCATGTCCTTTAGCTCCTCTGTCTTCTTAGATTTGATCCCAAAAGAATGTATGATTCTTACAAGAAGATCACGGGTGTTGTAATCTTGAGACACGGATACCCAAGCACGACGAATGAACTTCATCTTGACAACTTGGCTATGGTACAGTTTTTTAGCAAGAGTTGTTTTGCCCAAACCTCCCATACCATAGATTGAAATTACAGAACGACGTGGCTCCTCGTCAAGAAGTTTAGCCAACAAGCTGTTAGCCTCATCTTCAAAGCCAATAATTTTCTCGTCAACCGTAAAAGAGGTGGCTCTTCTCAATTGTTTAAATTTGCCAAGAGTTGTACTATTGCTCTCGCCTTCCTTGTCATCCAAAGCTCGGAGTCCGTATAATTCCCGTCTGCGAGAGAGATCATTGATTCTAATTTGGAACTCTTCAATCTTTTTTCCTGTTCCAAACAGCTTCCCTTTGATAAGAGAAGATATGAAAGATCCTGGCTTTTCTTGGAGAATGAATTTGTCTAAGACATCCTCAATTTCATAAGAAATTTCAGTGATGTCAGACAGCCACTTTCGTATCATAGGATTATCAATTTGTTCTTCTTCAGCATTTGCTATGTAACACTGCATCCACCCCAGTTCATCTTTCAGCCACATCACTTTATTTTTAACTCCTCCTAAAAACTCTGCTTCTTGGATCAGAAAGTCTCCAAGCCTTTCCACCACAAATGAGACAACTGCATCAACCATTGCTCACAGAAGAATTTTTTAAAAATTTTTTTTTTTTTTCCTTCTTCTAAGAAAAACAATGGTCAGCAGGAAGAAAAATGTATAAATATTTGTTGGCTGTTTGTTCCAGCTCAAAATCAAAAGAAACAAAATATATCTTTCTAACATAAATGTGCAGAAAAAAAGTGTGAAAAACAGGGGATCAGCAGAGTAGTTTTCTGTTCCAAATCTTTCTTTTCTTTTTTCTTTCATTTTTTATATTTTCCAGAAGATTCACCCAATTTTTATACACTGGTTTTTGTACATGGCTTTACAACCATACACTTGTCTAAATTTCATTCATACAAACTAACCCAAGTTAACTTAACATAACTCTAGTTAGTTAAACTAACACACTAATTAATATATTTTGTTGATTACTTATTAAAGTTAATGAATTTTACTAAATGCATGTATGTGTTGATTCAATGTATTGCTAGAATCTATGTAGGGGAGATTCATCTATGGTATAGGAACCATGTATTAAGAGTTCCAAAAAGGCTAAGTGCTATGTATCATGTATGTGTGTGTACCAAGAAAGTGCTTAGTAATTTGCACTATCAAGAATAGTCTATGAGAGTGGGACTAGTATAAATAGTTAGGTGATGTACTAGTTATTCATAAGAAATACACAGAGAAAATACAACAAAGGAGATACGTAATCCAAATAATTTAGAAATTCTCTTGTTGTCCTTGTTTAAAATATACACTTTATTCCCAACAAGTGGTATCAGAGCAAGTTCGATTTTATCGGGGCGTTAGCACTCACGCGTTAGTAGGCAGCAAGGGCGTACCCAGGATTTTTTGTTAGGGTGGGCTAAAACAAAACTATATATATATATATATATATATACTTTGTCAATACTAGAAAATTTCATCAGTTGAAAAACAAATATTCACATAGATAAAGGGATATAATGAGTCTTATAGTTAAAAGTATATAAACTTAAAAACAAATGCAAATAAAAATAAGCACTATTTCAATTTTGTCTTACCAGGTTTTACATCATCAAACTCATCTATTATAGAATCTAAGTCAATGATATCAACAATCTCTCTCTCAATATATATTATCATACAGTCAGTAAGAAAATTGCCATCCATCTTATTGCGAAGTGGTGTTTTGATAAGCTTCATTGTTAAAAATGTTCGTTTTGTTGTAGCTGTGGATACAGGAAGAGTTAAGACTAAACGAATCAATTTATCAATCAAAGTGTAGTGCTATAACCTTTTTGTTTCAGCTAAACATTGACATAATTCCGAAAGAGAAGCCAAATTCTGAAATTTCGGACAACCAAGAACATCTAACTTGTAATGGCTCAATTGTCTTCTCAAATCTTCAATGTCATTCTTACTGAAATCTTTAGAGCAGAACTTATTGGCTAGAGTGCAAATATCATCAACATCAAATGATTTAAACACGTCAAAAAGGCTTAAAGCCATGCTAAGAGTAAGAAGTTCTATTGTTTGCTTCGGAAATCTATTATTCAACTCAATCAATTGATAATCTATCACAGTAATAAAGATACTAAAGTGATAGTAATGTGCTCAATTGTGATATTATCTTTTTGCTGACAAGAACATTTTGTTCCTTCAATATGATGTGCATTCATATTAGGTATATCAATTTCATGCCTTTCACAAAATGACATAACACTTTTAAGAAAAGTACCCCATTCACTCTCCCTTAACTTTTGAAGAAGCATTTTTGTGGTTGACACTAAATTCACAGCATTTAAGATATCTTGAGATTTTAATTGCAAAGCTTGACAAAGCATGTTAGATATTCCTAAAACTTTGTGTAATAACAACAAGATAAACACAAAATCATAAGATCTCAAATCTTTATACGCACATTTAGTTTCTCCATGTATATTACTGTTCAGTCCTTTGTCAATCAAATTTTCAAGAAGAGTAGAAGTTGAACCAAACATATTAATCAATCTATCAATAAAAGTAAAATGAGAACTCCAGCGGGTAGCTCCAGATTGTTGCAAAGTACGAATTTGATTAGCCCCTATACCAGTCTCAAGTTCCCCTAAAGCGGTCAATTCCTGAATTTCACCTTCTTGAATAGATTTCAACTCCGAGTGACGCTTAGAAGAAGCACTCATAAAGTTGATAATGGAATTCAATTTTGAAAAAAATAGCCAAATATCATGCATTTCCTTAGCTACCGCAACTAAGCAAGTTGAAGTCTATGTGCAAAACAATGTATATAATAGGCATATGGACAATCTTTGAGAAATAATGCTTGTAAACCATTCTACTCACCTCTCATGTTGCTTGCACCATTGTATCCTTAACCTCACAAGTTTTCAATTGATAGATCATATCGAGCAAGGACATTACATATCTTTTTTTTTAAGAGTTGAGGCATTTGTATCATTAACACTTACAACTTGAAAAAACCATTCTCTAACAAAATCCTTTATAGTCAATATACCTCAAAATAATTGTCATTTGTTCTTTATTGGATTCATCAACTGCTTCATCTATAAGAATGCAAAATTTGGCATCCTTGACTTCCTCATGGATTTTACCTCACACTCTGTTAGCAAGAATATTCAACAACTCCTTTTGAATTCTAGGTGATGTATACTTGGCATTTTGTGGAGAATTTTCTGGAACAATCCCAACAATTTCTTGATTTACCTTTTCTTGCAATGAAGTTCCCACGATTGGTAGAATTGACAGATTCATCATGTCCCTGAAAAGCACATCCTTGCATTTCTAACCATTTCACCGTCTCTAGTGAGGTCTTGAGTCGTAACCGATTTTGCAAAGTTTCTTATATAGAGAGTGTATTCATGACTTTGTAGATATGTCGAGATGAATCTTTTAGGTTATTCCATCTTTGCATGGCAAAACTATGTTGTGAATTATGTTCCCCTTCATGGTGCACAAGTGGACATTTTTTTCTAACAATTGATTCTTTTCCAACTTTGAAAACTATCAATCGTAAATGTGCGATGCTTTGACAGAAGACTATCTAAAAGATAACATAGAAAACAAAATGCTATATTTTTCACTATTGAATATTCAAGCCACGAAAATCATTGGAACAAAGAATGTTGAAATCGTTGAATTTGTTTACCATCTGGAATGGGTGGATATTTATCCAATATAGGTTGACATGGACCCATTTTGATATATGCTTTTCGAATATCATCACGTTTGTCAGCAGGATAAACTTCTATTGGGAGGCGTTGATAACTCTTATTTCTACACGTTGTGTAGCCCCTTATCTATATCTTTTATGCTTGTTTCCTGGGTAAAACCAGGTATTTAACGTTTTAAATAAGTGTTTCAAGTTATTTTTAATCACAGGGCTAAAGTGCAAAAATGGAGAAATAGTGGGGCAAAAGTGTAATTTTTGAAAGTGGGATTTTGCTCCCTATTTCTGCAATTAGGGGCCGCACAAAAGGGACCAAAAGACCTCCATTTTGTAATTCTGTGGCCTAGGGCGCATAGCAGGGCACGGAATTTTAATGAAAACTTCCTACATAATGCTCAACTTGCAGGGGCCATATCTCTCTCCTCCGATGGGACTAGATTTCGTACTACATATGGTTGGAAAGCCCCAGAAGTCTTCTTTCCAACGGTTTATCAAGAACACAATTCTGATGTATATGGAGAAAGTTATGCCTATTTCCGTAATGGCGCGTGCTGTTGGAAACCCACCCGTGAAATGCCCAATTTTCAACCACTCAAGGGCATTCTCATCCTTTCCCCCATTTCTGCCCTAATCTCCTCAACACTATAAATATCCCCATTTTCTTTCCTCTCATCAGTTTTTACAGAATCCCTTCAATCCCTCTCTCTCTCTCTTCCGCCCAACTCTCTCTCTTCCATTTTCTTCATCTCCTTCACCTTCTTCACTAAATAAGGAGAGGATCCAAGCTCCCATGAAGGTTTTTCCTCTATGGGATCTCACCATACACCTCCACCACCATTTTTACACCTCATCCATCCATTTTAGGGCAGTTTGCAAGGAAATAAGAGAGGTTTTCGGACCAAATCCGAGCTAGGAAGGTTTAGAGCATCTTTGGAGGACTTGTCTTCAAGGGTTTGCTCTTATTTGCTCATTTCTTTGTATTTCTTGCTTCTTTGATGTGTAACCCCGATTTGGGGAATATTGTAAACCCTACACTTATGTTATATATGTTGTTTGTTCTTAAATTCATGTGGGTTTTGTTTTACTCTTTGCTAATTACATGTTTTAAGCTCTAATTGCAATATCCATGTGCGTAGAGGTCCTAAATTGATATGTGTCCATGATTGGGATTAGGAGTAGAGTAATTTAATGTAGGAGTAGTGTAATTTAGCATCCCATGATTGTTGATTGATTGATGGATGACCAAAATGCCATGTTTAGAGTAATTGGAGTGTTAGAGATTTAGCTCCAAAGAGTAGGAAATACTTAGTTCATGCATTTAGGTGCTAAATTGGCCTTGGTTCATATCCTTGTACTTAATGGGTCTTTTTAAGACACAATTATCCATCATTGGCCGGATTGGGTAATAAACTGATTTAGGGATAATTCCCAAATCAAGAGAATGAACCCTTAACCTAGATTGAATGTCCTTAATGTATAACAAGTTAACAACCAACTTATTGCACATTGTTGTTTGGTAAACTTGTTTCCCTTGTCTAGCCATTATAGGGAGATTGATAAAACTAAATCCATATCTAAAGTAAAGACAAATTGAATTACTTTTGTGCTTGTGTAGTTTTAAGGGTATTTCATTGTTTAATGCTTTCACCGGTTAGCCACCTTGTGGATGATATTTAGGTTGTGTGTTATATATCGCGTGGTTCACATTAAAATGTCCATCATGATATCCTCTACATTTGACCAGACAGTTGAGAGATCACTAGGCTGGCGTGTAAAGCTTGTGTGTGTGTCTCACCATCCTTAATGAATCCAAGCATTTATGCATGGATATAATCTCTAAAACATCGAGAGAGATTAGAGATTAATTAAGGGGACACGAGCATATAACATACGTGTTGTATGGGTATCTCGTATTCTTAATGCTTTCACTTGGTTGCCATCCCGTATTTTGTTAGCCATTGTGAATGAATTATTGGCTATAGTATGGCCCACGCGGTTGCGCATTACATGCCCAACAAAATAACCACTGTATATGACCAGACAATGAGAGATACACTAGGCTAGCATACATGGCTCTTATGTGTGTGCCACGACACTTAATGAATTCATGACTTTGTATATGTGGATATGATTTCTAAGACTCGAGAGAGATTAAAGATCAATTAAGGGGACACGAGCCTATAATATACTTGCACATTGAGGGACTAAGTGAGTCTAGAGCTTAATTATGAGGATTGTTACGGTTGAGTCATTGCCTTAGTGTACACCACATTTCATGCATCTCTCCATTTCCACCCTATCCATGTATATATTATGTTATGTAATTTATTTATTTATATTATTATTTACTTTTCCGTAAACGCAACACACGAGTTCTCTCAGAGTGTTGTAATAATAGCTAGAACCGGTGATGGTTGATGGATCCTACCTCCCTACGGAACGATACCCTCACTTGCCGCTGTGCTAGTCCCTGTGACTCGCATGCTAGCGAGGTCGAACTTAAATGTTCATATTTTGACCGACACTGCAATGACGTGTCGTCAGGCGTAATCCAGGATCATGTTCATAATAGGGAGTATTAATATCCGATGGAGTGTCAACATTCTCAATTTCAATTCTTTGAGATGAAGAAGGCAAACTTGAACCCCCATCCCCAACATTACATGGAGAACTTGATCCACTCTCACCCGATAAATGATTATCTTTTTTTTTTTTTTCCAAAGTATGAAAGCATATTTTTTCTTGACTTTGATGTATGGTTGTTTGACATTGTAACCTAAACTTATTAATTTTTTTTTTTTGGTTAAAGTGATACTTCATAAATTATAATATAACCCTAGAAATAATAAATTGCAGTCGGAAAATAAATTCATAAAAAAAATAACAAAACACTAACTTAAAATTATGAATAATAAATTAAAAATAAATATAAATTAAGAAAAATACCTGAATTGAAGAACCAAATATGAATATTTTTATAATTGAAAATTTTGAGAGATGGGATTTGGGACTTGAGAGTTGAGAGAGAGGAAATTGGGATTCGTGAATCGTGAGAGAGAGAGGTTCCGCCTTTGGATTTGGAATTGTGTATTTGCGTGTGATAGACTAAACTAGAGGATAATTGGATGTTTCAATTTGCGTGTGATAGACTGAACTGAAGGATAATTGGATGTTTCAATCATTCAATGTAATGATATATAAATAAATAATAATAATTTATTGATATATATCAGTTTGTGTTGACCTTAAACTCTTAAAGGAAAAGGAACGATGACATGATGTTGGATTGTTTTGTTGCAATGTTGTGTGACAGTGTATGGGGGTGTCTAGGAGAAGTGACTTGCATTAATTAAAAGTAAAACATTAAATAATTTATTTTTTTTGAAAAAGGTTGACCCGGCTTTAGCCCGGGTCAGCCCCCTTGAGAGTCTGCCACTGGTAGGCAGCAATCAATATGGCGGGTCTTGGTGCTTCTCAATCTATTCCCATCTTTGGTGGTTAGAACTATGATTACTGGAGTATTAAGATGAAGACCTTTTTTCTATCACAAGACCTTTGGGATGTGGTAGAAAAATGGGTAACAGCTCTTGCAGAAGGAAGTTCTGATGCAGTTGTTGTCAAAAATGAGAAACAAAAGGATGCTAAGGCATTATTTGTGCTTCAACAAGCAATGAGTGATGCCATTTTTCCTAGGCTGATGAGAGCCACATCTTCCAAGCAGGCGTGAGAGACTTTGCAGCAGGAATTCCAAGGGAATTCAAAGGTCAAGACCATCAAACTTCAAAGCTTGAGAAAAGAGATGGAGAATCTCAAGATGAAGGACTCTGAGAATGCTATAGAGTATAGCACCAGAGTGATTGATCTTGTGAATCATATGAGAACATATGGAGAAGATATTACTGAACAAAGGATTGTTCGGAAGTTCTTGATTAGCCTCATTGAAAAATATGATCATGTGGTGGCGGCCATTGAAGAATCCAAGGATCTATCTACTCTAACCATTATAGAACTTATGGGATCTTTGCAGGCACATGAGCAGAGATAGAGCAAAAGGAGTGGAGAGTCTCTAGAGAATGCCTTCCAATCTGAAGTCAACTTAAAGAATTCAAAATCAAGTGACTACAAAAAGAAGAATAAAGGTCAATTCAAGGGTGAAACTTCTCAAAAGAAAGACAAAGAGAAAGCTAAACAAAATAAATATCCACCATGCGATACTTGCAAAAAGACCAACCATTTGGAGAAAGATTGTTCCATGTGTACAAATTGCAAGCAAGAAGTTTGGCCATAGAGAAAAAGATTGTAGATACAAGGAGACAAAGCATCATGCTAACTATTCTGAAGAAGATCAAGAGCATTTCTTCTTTGCTTGCCAAGCTGCAGTGGAAGAAATCAATGATACTTGGTTCATTGATAGTGGTTATAGCAACCATATGACATCTAAGGAGAGCATTTTCACTGACTTAGATCTTTCTATCAAGACTAAGTTCAAGATGGGGAATGGTGATCTAGTGGGGTCTAAAGGCAAAGGCACAGTGGCTGTTCAAACAAAGAAAATTACTAGATTCATTAAAGATGTTCTTCTAGTCCCTTATTTAGACCAAAATATGTTAAGTGTTGGTCAGATGATGCAACATGGGTATTCTTTGCACTTTTAGTGAAATTTGTGTAGAATCTTTGATAAGAAACATGATGTGGAGATTGTTAAGGTGAACATGGGAAGAAGCAGAAACATTCCTATTTTTTGGCATTGTCCTAAAGTTATGGCGGCTATAGTTGATGATTCCACACTTTGGCATCAAAGATTTGGGCATTACAACTACAATGCCTTGAGGCTTCTTCATCAGAAAGGTATGATCAGTGACTTACCTCTAGCATAAGCTAAGAATGTTGTTTGAGAAGGATGTATGCTAGGCAAACAACATAGACAATCTTTTTCTTCTGGTAGTGCATGGAGAGCTACAAAACCTCTTGAGCTTGTGCATACTAATGTGTGTGGTCCTATGAGGACACCCTCTCAAAATGGAAATAGGTATTTCATGTTGTTTATAGATGATTATACCAAAATGACATGGGTGTATTTCTTGAAAGAAAAATCTGAAGTTTTTGGTTTCTTTAAGAAGTTCAAACAGTTTGTAGAAACTTAGAGTGGTCACAAGCTAAAAACTCTTTGAAGTGATAGAGGGACTGAGTACAACTCCCATCACTTTGATCAATTCTGTAAAGAAGAAGGAGTAGAACATCAGCTGATAGTGGCTTATACTCCACAACAGAACGGAGTTTTTGAGAGGAAGAACATAACTGTAATGGAGATGGCAAGATCCATGCTTTATGAGAAGAACTTGCAAAAATGTTTTAGGTAGAAGCAGTTAACACTGTAGTGTACTTACTGAATAGGTGTCCTACAAAAGCTGTGCCTAATCAAACCCCAATTGAAGCTTGGAGTGGTAGACAACCTTCAACATGATATTTGAAAGTCTTTGGTTGTGTGTGCTACATTCATGTGCCATCTCAGAAGAGAACCAAACTGGAGGAGAAAGTAGATAAGGGAATCTTTCTAGGCTATAACACTTTTTCCAAAGGGTACAGAATTTACAATCTTGAAACAAAGAAGCTCATTACAAGCAGGGATGTTGTCTTTAATGAACATACTGTCTAGAATTGGGAGGGAGAGCAGGTTACAAGACTGAGCATCACAATTCCAGAGGAAAACTATGTAGACAACCAGAATGTTGCAGAAGAAAGAATTCCTCAAGTAATTGAAGAAGAAGAGCTTTCCTCACCAGAAACAACACCTAGGAGGATGAGACCTTTGAGTGAGGTTTATGAAAGCTATAATTTCTCTTCTATTGAGCCTAACAATTTTGCAAAAGCTTCTAAGGAGGCTATATGGATTAAAGCCATGGAGGAGGAGATGAAGATAATAAAAAAGAATAATACTTGGGAGGCAGTGAATCGCCCTACTGACAAAAATGTAATTGGGGTGAAATGGTTCTTCAAAACCAAGCTGAATCCTAACAAGTCCATTCAAAAACACAAGGCAAGACTTGTAGCCAAGGGCTATACTCAACAATATAAAGTGGACTACAATGAAACTTTTGCTCCAGCTGCTCGGTTAGACACCATTCGGACTCTTGTGGCACTTGCAGCTCAGAAAAGTTAGAAAATTTACCAGCTTAATGTCAAGTTAGCATTCCTTAATGGAGAACTTGAAGAGGAGGTCTATGTTGATCAATCTGAAGGTTTCGTGGAGGAAGAAAGAAAGGTGTTGAGGTTAAGAAAAGCCTTTTATGGACTCAAACAAGCTTCTAGAGCTTGGTATGGGAAAATTGATGGCTACTTTATACAGCAAAGGTTTGTCAAAAGTAAGAGTGAGCCTACACTTTACACGAAAACCCAAGGAGAAGCTGACATTCTTATTTTACAGGAAACAACTCAGCCATGATCAGAAGATTCAAGAATGACATGATGAATTCCTTTGAGATGAGTGATTTAGGGCTCATGCATTACTTTCTTGGAATGGAAGTTCATCAAGAAAAAGAAGACATCTTCATTTCACAGAAGAAGTACATAGAAGACATGCTGTCAAAGTTTAAGATGCTTGCAATTGCAACTCCATTGGTTCCAAGTGAGAAGTTGAAGAAGGAAGATGGAGTTAAGAAGGCAGATGCTGGAATTTACAAGAGTTTAGTTGGTACTTTGCTCTACTTAACTGCCACTAGACCTGACATTATGTTTGCCACAAGTTTGCTATCCAGATTTATGCAGAGTCCAAGTCAAGTTCATTTTGGAACTGCAAAGAGAGTCCTCAGATACTTGCAGGGAACAACTGACTTTGGCATTTGGTACAGGGCTTGTTCTAATGCAAAGTTAGTTGGCTATACTGATAGTGATTGGGCAGGGTCTTTGGATACATGAGGAGCACCTCAGGATATTGTTTTAGCCTTGGCTCAGGCGTACTTTTTTGGGGTTCAAAGAAGCAAAATAGTGTGGCACAGTCTACTGTAGAAGCTGAGTATGTTGCAGCGGTAGGGGCGGCAAATCAAGCAATTTGGTTGAAGAGAATTTTGGACGACATGAGAGAAAATAAGCAAAGTTCGGTTGAATTATACTGTGATAACAAGTCAGCTATAGCAATCACAAAAAATCTAGTGTATCACAGTCGAACTAAGCATATTGCCATCAAATATCACTATTTGCATGAAGTAGAAGCAAGTGGTGAAATCTAGCTCAAGTTTTGCAACTCATAAGAACAGTTGGCAGACATTTTCACAAAAGCCCTCCCAAGGTACAAATTTCAGTTTCTCAGAGATATGCTTGGAGTTACGGGAAAACACATTAAGGAGGAGTATTAAAGTTAATGAATTTTCCAAGGAGTATTTAGTGTTCTAGTTTTACTAAATGCATGTATGGGTAAATTCCATGTATTGCTAGAATCTATGTAGGGGGAGATTCATGTATAGGATAGGAACCATGTATTAAGAGTTCCAAAAAGGCTAAGTGCTATGTTTGTGTGTGTACCAAGGAAGCGCTTAGTAATTTGCACTATCAAGAATAGTTTATGAGAGTGAGACCAGTATAAATAGCTAGGTGATGTACTAGTTATTCATCAAGAAATAAACAGAGAAAATACAACAAAGGAGATACGTACTCCAAACTATTTAGAAATTCTCTTGTTGTCGTTGTTCAAAATATACACTTTATTCCCAACGTACACTACTACAGCACGATATATTAACTTCAACAATATCTACATGGGATTGCAAGGTAAAGCATGTGGGGTCGACAGGAAGAAAAATGTTTGAAAAACACAAAGGATGATTCAGTGGGAAAGAAAGAAAAAAGAAAAAGAAGAGAGGCGAGAAACTTCGCTGAATATGATAGGTTTGTAGTCATGTTGGGTTTTGTTGAGGAGAGTCATAGTACCCTTCAGTCATGAGATGAGAAATGTTAGATATATCATATAGAAAAGCAGAAATTGATCATATAGAATATCAGTGAATCTTCTTCTATGCAAGAAATAACACAACATTTTTCTGTCTTGATCAGATTTTAATAAGCAAGTAACGAAATCATGAACAATAAGTATATATAAACCATTATGGGAAAAATATGAAGAAGTTGTACACAACGCTGAGACAAGTTAATATAGAGAATTGTATTGTGCTGAATCAATTAATCTTATTGATCATTGAATTAATTTATACAAGAAGAATGAAGTAGACGTTGAGTACAAGTAAAAGAATACAAGTCCTACTTACAAGAGGATTACAACAACGAAATCTAATCTGATAGCTATAGGGAATATTAGTTAAACTAGATAACAGTATTACGAGATGTACAAGGAAACTAATGTGGCTAGGTAGCAGTGTTTGTGTTTGTCACAATATCTTTGACACGCCCCCGCAAGATAGTGGGCATTTCAGAGACACTAATCTTGGACCGTAGTAAACAGAATCTTGACCTGGACAGGGGTTTGGTAAGAGAATCCGCAAGCTGATCAGCTGATGAAACATGAGATATCCTGAGTTGATTGCTTTGAACCTTTTCCCTGACGAAATGGAAGTCAATAGCAATGTGTTTCATCCGTGAGTGAAACACAGGATTAGAGCACAGATAGGTAGCACCGATGTTGTCACAGAAGATCGTTGGTGGACTGTCAATGGGAATGAGCAGTTCACGCAGAAGAGAGGAGAGCCAGAGCACCTCAGATGCAGTGGTGGCAATGGCTCTGTATTCAGCTTCAGTTGAGGATCTAGCCACTGATCGTTGCTTGCGCGAGCACCAGGAGATGGGATTTGACCCAAGAAAGACAACATATGCACTGGTGGATGTCCGGTCATCTTGATTGCTAGCCCAGTCCGCATCTGAAAACGCATAGAGTGAGATTGGTGAGTCACGGCGCAGCACCAAACCATGTCCAATTGTGCCGCGCAGGTATCTAAGAAGTCGTTTGGCGAGCGACCAATGGCCTGTGGTAGGACGATGCATGAACTGGGCTAGTTTATTCACGGTGAATGCAATATCAGGCCGAGTGAAAGATAGGTACTGTAGGGCGCCAATCACTTGGCGAAACTCGGTTGCGTCTGTCAGGGAGGTGCCATCAATGAGGGTCAGGTTGTGATCCGTAGGCAGCGGTGTGGACACAGGTTTGGCATCACTCATTTTAGTTCGAGCAAGTAGATCAGTGACATATTTCTGTTGCGAGAGAAAGAGGCCAGCCGAGCAAGGCAGAACCTCAACTCCAAGAAAATAAGAAATCCCTCCAAGGTCTTTGATGGAGAAGCGCCGAGCAAGCATTGAGACGAAGGCATTTACAGTAGCATCAACACTTCCCGTTATTATAATGTCATCAACATATACCAACAGAAAAATCACACACCCATTAGCATTAAAGATGAACAAGGAGCTATCGGAGTGAGAGTTAACAAACCCTTTTTGGAGTAGGAATTGCCGAAGTTCATTGTACCACGCCCGATGGGCTTGTTTGAGTTCGTAGATTGCTTTCTTTAGATGACACACATGCAGTGGGCGAGCAGGGTCTGTAAATCCCGGTGGTTGGTTCATGAACACATTCTCAGCCAAGTGACCCTGAAGGAATGCATTGTTTACATCCAGTTGACGAAGAGACCACCCTCTTGAGATTGCAATGCTCAGTAAGACTCGGATTGTTGTGGTTTTGACAACGGGGCTGAATGTTTCAGTGTAATCGACACCGGGTCATTGGTGGAACCCCTTAGCCACCAGACGAGCTTTGTACTTGGAGATGGAGCCATCCGGAGACCTTTTAATTCGGAACACCCACTTGCATCCGACTGTGTTGTGACATGGTTCTGAAGGAACTAAGTCCTATGTTTCATTCCATATGAGAGCATCGAATTCATCAGACATAGCTCGTCTCCATTCCGGAGATTTCAGGGCTTGAGAGACACATGTGGGCTCAATTTCAGTTGGCGAGAGAACACTTGTGAGAGAGAACTTTGTGAGTGGCTTGTGAATGTTATTTTTAGACCTTGTTACCATGGGATGATTTCCGATTGGTGCAGTGATAGGAGCAGGTGCAGGAGATGGCGGATGCAAGGCTGATGTGTAGGACTTGTTGTTGTTGTTGTTTCGGTTGGATTGGTGACCGGAGAATGGTTTTGCAGCATAGTTGGCAGTGATGGGAAGTCTCTGACTCTTTGTGACTTCTTGCTTCAAAACGGCTTCATAGTTAATCAGTTTTTCATGAAGTTCTTCAAACGAGATTGGTGTGTCTCAGGCACGGACGGCTGATGATATGTCTTTAAATTCATCTCCCAGTCCATTGAGAATTTTGACAGTCAGGTCTTCGGAATTTTCTGGAGCATCAAGCATAGCCAGTTCATCGGCAATGCTTTTTGCATGTTGTAAATATTCAGTAATTGATTGAGTACCTTTCGAGATGTTAGTGAGGACTCCTTTAAGGTGCATGATATGGCCTCTGGAAGGTTTAGCATAGGTGTTGGCTAAAGCAGTCCATGCATCATGAGAGGTTTTTGAAGAAGCAATGAAAGGGATTATAAATGGAGAGATGGAACCGAGTATTGCATTGAGTTGCAGCTGGTCTTGTCTTGTCCAGATGTGGTAGGCGGGATTGGGGCTGGTGATGTCGCCGGTTGTAATTGTTGCAGGTGGACATTGATGTCGGCCATCTACGAAGCCCATGAGGTCAAACCCAACAAGGAGTGTATGAAACTGAAGTTTCCAGGAACGGTAGTTGGTGGCAGTGAGTTTCAATGGTGCTTGAGCTGCAACATTGATGGAGATAATGGTGTTCGAAGAAGAAGAGGTGATGTCATGGGAGGAGGAGGAAGATGAAATCACGGTCACTGAATTGGAGGAGGAGGAAGTTGTGTTAACCATTGTTGGATCGTGGACTCTTTGAGTTATTGTTGCTCTGATACCATATAGAGAATTGTATTGTGCTGAATCAATTAATCTTATTGATCATTGAATTAATTTATACAAGAAGAATGAAGTAGACGTTGAGTACAAGTAAAAGAATACAAGTCCTACTTACAAGAGGATTACAACAACGAAATCTAATCTGATAGCTATAGGGAATATTAGTTAAACTAGATAACAGTATTACGAGATGTACAAGGAAACTAATGTGGCTAGGTAGCAGTGTTTGTGTTTGTCACAATATCTTTAACAGTTAATTGTTGAAGTCGGTTCTGCACATTCTGGAAAGGTAATCAGAGTTCTAGTGTTTTCTTGCATAATCAAGTTCTTACTGACTTAAGCAATTGCTCAAGTCAGTAAGAACTTGATTATGCAAGAAAACACTAGAACTTAGATGCTAGAAACTTCAATTACTTAATTATTGTATTAGTGGTAAGTAATAACCGACTTACATAGACCGACTTAAAGAGCATATATATAGGCTTCTCTGTTTTATAATTTGTATCGCTTTGAATACAGAACTCACAAACTGTAATAAAACATAGAAGATAATAAGCTCCTAGATTTCCATAATCAATTCTCCAATGAAATCCATATGAGATGGATGGAAGTTTATAGATATGATATGTGAATCCCTTGAAAGTTTCCAAGAAGATGTTGCAAGGAAGAATATACAAAATATGATTCCATTCAAAAGTCTCCAATTTGAATATAAAATAAAGCCACAAGAACTAAACTATTCTAACCGTGGTATTGATACGAATTTTATCTTGTAGTAAATTTCAAATTTTAGGCATTTAACATTAGATTTTTTTTTTTTCTTTCTTTCTTTATATATATATATATATATATATATATATATTAAAACACATTATCTTAAATATTCTTTTTAATTTATAAATTGTACCTTACTCTTTTATTACAAGTTTTTGGTGTTGAAATATTACAATAATTTGGGGGGTTTGAGAGGGAGAGAATCGAACTCACAAACTTGTGGTGTAGTTATAAGAGGCATACCAAGCTTATTTAATGCAAAATCTATGTCACATAGCTATCTTATTAAAAAGAAAAAACTCAGCTAATTAATGTTTTTCGACCATTTTTCTTCCTCTCAACCCCACACGCTTGATCTTGCAATCCCCATCAAAGTTTATCATCCCTTACTTTAGAAGAAATTAACTGTGAATAGATGATAAATGAAGAGTCTTGTCAGTAGTAATCCATCAATAAGACTTTTCTATACATTCCATATACTACAATTGACAATACTACACCAGTGGGCCGGGCTGATTGATACAATCTCATCATTTTAGTTACGTAAAATTGTCACAAAGCTTTTCCACAAAAGATGATAAATGAAAGATTATTGTATAGTTGTAGTTAAAACAGTAGCAACCCATCAATAATTTAGCACCAAAGTTTTTATCATCTGAGACTTTTCTATAGATAATAGACAGCAATGTTTGCCATCTAGGAGTCTAGGAGATGTCATCTCAATAGCAAACAAGACTTCATTTTTCTTACAAATTTTCTTGCTTTGCACAATTTCCAAAGCAATTAGAATTTAGAAGCTGTCATGCATGCATGAGTGGTGCAAAGCAATTGCAATTGGTAGAGATTGATAATGTATCTACCTTGATAATGTTTCCAGGAAATATCTATTTCCCTTAATCCCTTTGCTAGTCCAGACCAGTGATCGATTGAATTGTCCTGTTTTGCAAAAATTCAAATAGATTATATTGTCTTGTTTTGACCATATCTCAAGTTGGGTCGACTGTTTAACCTGTCTACGTGTCACCTTGACTGGTTGATTTTTACACCGACCAAATTTATTCTCTCTAATCAATCAAGATTTTATCATCTACAATTTAGCACCATGTATATTGTCTTGTAGTGATTATCAATCACACAGTTGAACCGTCAAAGATATCTATGTCCTCTCATCCCCGTTTCTGCCTTCTTCTTTTTTTCTCTGTTACCTGTTATCTGTTTCTTCTAATTTCCAGCTCTCTCCGATTTTTTCTACTGCAGTTGACTGTGCGTCAACTTATGCGTCTTGCAACTTGTGAAGGGCTTCCCATTTAAATAGACAATGAAGTTCTACCATTTTTACAGAGCTGGTTTGGATAACGACAGAAAAAGACAACGGGACAAAATGGAATATAATTTCCTACGCGCACACACACTCACTAGTTACGGTAGACTCACAAGACAACCAAACGGTGCCGTTTGATTGAAACCCAAAAAACCTTACTTACTCAAAACGCAGTGTTCTGAATTCTAAGATGCCTAATCTGCGCAGCTTCTGATTTCAAAATACTTTCGCACTCTTTAAACTTCTTCTTCTCTATTACAATTTCTTCAATTTTCACCCAAAACAACGAATCTAACACAATTCTGAAAATTTCATCATCGAACTATTGCTCTCTTGATCTCTTCATTTTTCAGAGGAAAAACAAAGAAAAATAAAATGATGTAGCGGAAGCTCTGTCGAGAAAAACCTGCGTAAAACGATTAGAAACAACCTACTAAAGTTCCGTTGATTTGCGCACAAATACCGGAAAGTTAGGCTTCAATTCGTTGATTCACGAAGAATACCGAAATTGGGATAATTAGAGAAAACTCTAAATTTTATAAATCAAAAACTGAATGGCCAATTCGGCCTACATCTTTATTTAAAGCAAACAAATCCTAAACCTAATCGAATTCTTTGGAAAGCAAGAAAACGACTTAAAAAGGGTAATTTACCAAAAAAGGAAAAAACGAATTTAAAGCAAAAACTAATTCTACTGAGAATCCTAAACACTCCAGAATTGATGGAAGTCGATTCGGAATTGGGAAACTCAATTTATTGCGAAAAAGAAACTTTCCTAAAACGGCAAAAACTGAAACTTCAAGGCCTAAATGACGGAATTTGCCTAAAAAAGGATGTGCTTACGCAGCAAAGCTGCGTAGTAGTTCCGGAAACGCCGAAACGCATCAGCTGTCAAAAATTCAAGTCATTCTGATTCCGTCGCCCGGGTTTGGTCTTACTTGGTTTGTTTCAAATCCCACCCCTCCAAATAATCTAATGCCAGTTGATCCACTGCTACCGCATCATTCTACTAAAGTGCGGGATGAATCGGCGGTAGAATGATGCCAATCCATGGAAACTCCGTACCTCAGTAATTGTTTTCGGTCGCGGCCACTGCCTCACTGCCTCTATTTTGGACTCATCCACCTGTAGACCCTCTCCAGAAATAATATATCCCAAAAATAACACCTTTGGTGTCATAAAAACGCACTTCTTGGCTGCAGCCACAAATTTTTCTCTACGCAACACACATAACACTTCCCGAATGTGCTGAAGAAGGTTTTCAGCAAATCAAAGAGAAATTGACAACAGCCCCTATACTCGTTCTACCAGATTTTTCTCAACCGTTTGAGCTGCATAGTGATGCTTCCAAGGTGGGCATCGGAGCTGTTTTGAGTCAAGGTGGGAAACCGGTGGCATATTTCAGTGAGAAACTGTCGGGGTCTCGAGTACGTTATAGCACATATGACTTCCGGTGGCATATTTCTTTTCTGATCCACACTTTTTTATTTGATTTTAATATATATATGGGTCCCAAAAAAGTTGTTAAACAGATATGATCATTTTCTAAAAAGCAGCTTCAACATATTTTTCAGAAAAAAAACAAAAGAGAGATTTAATCACAGTGGTCGATGCAGTTGTATCATTTGCGTTGAACAGGCTTGGAGACTTACACATCGAAGAAGTAGTCTGCTTGGGAAGAGTTAGTGTGTAGAAGTGCAGCGGTTGAAAGATGAACCGGGATGGATGTAGTCTTACATAGCAAGTGCAGGAGAAAAAGAAGAAGAAGATGATGATGATGATGGGCAGTATATTGTAAGAAAGTATGTTAAACTAATTTTTATAGAATTACTTAACAATAGGGTTCAAAAAAATTTTGTCACTATCTAAGGTGCTTTTTGTAAGACTGTCACCACTTTACTAATTTAAGTTTAAAAGGCTCCTATTTAGGCAACCAGACAAAAATACCCTCATTTTTGCAATTTGTGTGTTTTCAAACGTGGAGAGAAAAAAGTTGAGAGAGAGACAACAGTGGAGAGAGAAAGATTCGGTGCAAGAAATTCGGCCGATCATCTGATCGCGAACTCACCGGCGGTGGCGCTACAATTCAAAAACAATTTACTAACTTAAAAGTGTGTTGCTTGAAGCTTTACTCAATAAAAACTTTATTCGTAAAAGATTACCCTAAAAACTCTATTGGAAATGTAACTCCAAACACACCCTTAATCATTTAATAAGTATGAAAATTAATATGTTGTCAAAGCCGTTGTTAAACGTCATTATGCCAAACATTATATTAACTTGAAATTAATTCCTTCAAACAATATATTAACTTGAAATTAATGCCTTCAACTGATAATCGAACAACATAATCGGCCCTGGCGGAGACTTATTGGCCAACTCATGATGAAATGCTTCGTGGAACTTGTGGAAGCACTTTCCATTTGCATTGCTCATCAAGAGATTGTAGTTCAAAGTTTCAAATAAGTTTTTGTTATTTTATTATTTTATTGTTATTTATTTTTTTAGTAATTCTGAAAAGCTGTTGTTAGTTGTGACTTGTGAGAAAGTATTCAAATGAATCCAGTCATCCATTGAATTATTGTGGAATGTGGAGGTCAAATCAATCCAAAAGCACATGACTATTTTTTTTTTCCTTCCTTTTTTCATTTTCTTTTCTTCTTTTTCTCTCTCTGTCTTTTTCTTTCCCTCTCTATCTTTCTTTTCCAACTATGCTCGGGCCTGTTTTATTTTTCATTTAATCTAGGAAGCACGGATACTCCATTTAGTGGAGGTAACTCGTATCGAACTCGTATCCAGTTTAGATACTTCTCGGATATTCCAGGATACGTATCGAATACGCCAAATGGTGTATCCGTTGACTTTTTCACAAGTTTGACTAGAGGATACTTGAGGGATACTTGGAGGATACTTATAGGGCAATATTATAATTATTTTAGTATAAAACGGGGTCTAATTATAATTTCAAAATTTTAGGAGTCAAAATGAAATTGTAAGAAAATTTTGGTTTTAATTCCATTGACATGGAGAATACCGGGATACTTGAGATTGCAAATCTTTCTCTTGATGAACCAGAGTTAGAGGCGGATTATTTATATCATTTAACAATATAAATGATGATAATGAAGTTAATTAGGAATTTGAAATATGTATTATTTGGATTTTGTAATATGTTATGACTTATGTGACGTATGTTTTATTTGGATTTTGTAATATGCTCGACTTATGTGACATGTTTTATTTGGATCCTGTAATATGTTACATTATTATGACTTATATAGTTATGTGATATGTTTTATTTGGATTTTGAATATGTTTTTATTTTGAATGAATTATCAAATATGTTTTCATATATTATTATTATTATTTAAATATAAATATATATTATTTTAATTGATGTATCTTGCAGTATCTGTATCCTAGTTTTTGAAGATTTACCATATCCCCGTATTGTGCAGTATCCGTATCCCGTACCCGTATCCGCATCCGTGCTACATAACATTTAATGCATAACAAAATTAATGTGTTTCATTAAACTGTTTTATTTGATTTTTTTAACTCGTAAAATCAATTTATTTAAAATGTGAAAATTTACATTTTTCACTCAACAAAAATTACTTAATTATATATCGGTCTTTTACTCTCTAAACTATCCATATAAATTTTATCTATTCTAACAACCCTTAACCATATTAGTATATATTTTTTTTTTCTTCTAATGTTTGATATCTACCAAATTAGATACATATAATATGTTTTGTAATTATGCTACAGATGAAATATTTAACATAGTTTTAGGTAAAAAAAATTTATACAGGATTACTTGCATTTTTTATGAAATTAAAATGTACATAACAACTTTTTAAATTAAATTGCACAATATTTTTTAAAATGTTTAAAAAAATTGGAAATATTATTAATGACTGAATAATTTGTTTTAAGAATTTATTAAATTACTTATTCTTAGTTGTCTTTAACAAATGAAGAGAAGAAACAAGAAGATCATACAATGTTGCCAACAAAAATAGAATTAATTTTGTTTTATATCTCTAATAAAAAATTCTTCCAAAATGTATGTTCTTCTTCAAACAATCATCTTAGGATAGATGGATAATTTCTTTTAAGAAAACGAAGAGACCGAAAGTAAGAGACGATAAACTTTGTGGGGATAGCAAGGTAAAGTGTGTAGGGTCGACAGGAAGAAAAATGGTCGAAAAAGACAAAAGATGATTCAGTGGGAAAGAAAGAAAAAAAAAAGGCAGAGAGGAGAGAAACTTCGCTGCATATGATAGGTGAGTTTTTTACTGTTTTGATACAAATTCCAACTTTATATTTTAACGTATATTCCAATCTATAATCTGTCATTTGCTACTTGCCATGTGAATTTAATTATTATTATTTTTTATGTAGTACAAGGAGTATTGCAATAATTTTTATACTGTACTCCATATTTTTTTTCTACTTTGTTCCTTCCACTGAGAATATAAAATTTTCTTCACTATCCCTTTTTAATGCTTTGTTTTTCGGTCTCACTATTGCATACGCATACAAATTTGATCGAGCCATTTCAATACTAGATTTTGGCCCCCTTTTCCTATGCTTCTGATCGAATTTTGAGTGAACTCGAGTATGAACACAACGAAAGCATGACCTAGTCAAAAGCTGACTAAATCATGCTTTTTTAGGTAAATTGTTTTGTAATTATGCTACAAACGAAATATTTAACATAGTTTTAGGTAAACAGTAAACTGTTTTATACACGCTAACTTGCATTTTTATGAAATTAAAACATGCATAAAAACTTTTTAAGTTAAATTAATATTTTTAAAAATATTTACAAAATTTTGAAATATTATTAATGACTAAATAATTTATTTTAAGAATTTATTAATTTACTTTTTTTTTTTATAAAAAAAAAGTATTACAAGAACTATTACAATAGGCTATCGGGACCTACCGAGATCAAATAATACATACGTGGTTCAGATATCTATCCTTATAACGAAAGATAACTACTCCTACAATTCTGGAAGAAAACTCTCTACACATGCTTATAAAATGTGGATGGTGGGATTTGAACCCATCACTACTTACATGGAAGTGAGGTGCACTACCAGTTCTGCTAAGAGGTGATGTGCTATTAATTTACTTATTCTTAGTTGTCTTAATAAATGGATATATAAATATATGAAAATTATTAGTTGAAACGGCATAAAAAAAAAAAACATACAACTTAATATGCTTTTATTTCAGTTTTTTTAAAAACTAACAAATATGTTATTTTGTTTTTAGTCATTATTCAACACTTATGCTTTTTATTTTTTGAGTAATGCTACTTTGCCCAAATGTGATGTCCAAATGATATGGCAACACTCTAATCCATTCGTTTAAATCATACAAATCTAATACGATTTAAATGAATAGATTAGAGTGTTGCCACATTATTTGGGCACCACATTTGGGCAAAGTAGCATTATTGTTATTTTTTTGTTAGTAATCATCTGAGATAATTTCAAAATTATTCCCATTTTTTACAAAATTAACAATTTATAAAAGTTTTTACTGTTTATTTTCCAAGGTAACGCTTACTATAGAGTCAATGAAATAAATCCCTATCACAAATGTGGAAGAGATTGTTTACATGCCAACGGTGACTAATAAATCTGTTATGGTTTTAAGACGTTTAGCATAACTCTTTTTATTAATATGTATATATTTAGTTTTTAATTAGATTATAATTTATTTATTTTAATTTAGATTTATAATAACCACCGTTAGCAGTTAATGGATGTAGTTTGTTATGTGAGTGATGGATCCCTAGTTTAGTGAGTGGATAATTGGTCCTAAATTGCAGTTACAGTTATTTGTAACTTTTACTACTATTTATTTGCTCAAGAATGTAATGAGATTATCAAAATATTTTAGCTCATTTGAGTTACTAATTTTCTCTTGAAAGTGGTTCTCTTGAATTAACTATCATTTTATCTTTCTTTCTTTCGGTTGATCATAAATTATAGAATTTTAGAATTTTTGTGATCTTATCAAAATCCCCATCACAAGAATGGAAGAAGAGGTACATATTTTCATTCATTTTTTAAGAGGTAAAATATGGTACCGTTAAGATTGGAGATAATAACAATTTATTAACGTCAAGTCAAGATCAATCAGTTGCTGATCAGGCTCGATCAATTCCTGATAAGCTTGGAAATAATAGAGTGGTATGCAGAACCTTGTTAGCAACACTGGTTGATAAATCACAACCACACATCAACAGATTAATTAATCAATGAAATACAGTTTTTTAGACTCCATTGTTGAGCTAATTTTCTATCAGAAAAGCTTGAAACAACTGCAATCTTTTCAATCTCTCTTTCTACTTTTTTCTATCATTTTTTCTTCTTGTGGCCCTCACACGGTCAATTATTTGTGCTAGAGGCTGAGGCAGCTGTAGTAGGTTTTGACTTCTGTTGATTGATATCAATATTATCTCTAACGCTGCTCCAACAGATCTCAATTTGTATAAAAAGCGAAAGTGAATGCTTGGCAAAATTCAATATGGACGCATCAAAAAGGACGATGAAAACACAAAAAAGTTATTTCACTATCTTACTTTTCAAATATTATAAACCGTGTACGCGGGATAAGTTCAATTTTTGTTTGTTGCAGTTGGCTATGCTTGGGTCAATTGTTGGGGCTTTGATGTTACAGCTTGTGCGCTTGCAAAGTGCTTCCCATTTAAATATAATTACTCATAAAAGAAGAAAAAGTTCAAAACAAATTGCTTTATTCACGAATTTTAGAAAACTAACCCATTGAAAGTTTTAAAGTAGTTGTGGGCCTTGTGGCAAGTAAATAGGGCTTTTTTTTTTTTTTTTTCTTAAATCTCGTTTCAAAATCTTATGAAATTATGTATTTGAGAATCTAAATTTTTGAGAAAATTTATAAAAGTTTAATCTAAGTACTTTTCATTAAGTTTATATGGCAATATATAAAAAAGACAAAATTGAAAAAAAAAAAAAAAGTTACAGATAAATAGATTTGTATAACAATTTTCACTCAAAAAAAATAGCTAATGTAAATAATAAGAAACGACCTTGTTTAAAAAATGAAACGGAAGGAGACTTCCTCCTTTTGTATTTCGAATAAAAAATACAAGCTACAAATACAACAATCATACTCAATAATTTCTCCTAAAGCTGGGAAGAAGAAGAACAGAATCGAGAGAAGAGAGAATTTGATAGAGAATAGAATTAGGAAGAAATTGTAATTTGCCAAAACCTGAATCTAATTTTTTATTCCATTCCTTTTTACATAGCTGGATAATAACAACAGAAAAGGCAACGGGACAAAATGGAATATAATTCCCTACGCGCACACTCACACTAGTTACGGTAAACTCACAAAGCAACCAAATGGTGCCGTTTGATTCCAAAAACCTAACTTAATCAAAACGCAGCGTTCTGAGTTCTAAGATGCATATAAAAGCCTCACTTCACTTTTCAGACACGAACCCTAATCTGCGCAGCTTCTGATTTCAAAATACTTTCTCCCTAAACTTCTTCTTCTCTCTTACGATTTCTTCAATTTTCACCCCTAAACAACGAATCTAACATAATTCTGAAATGTTCATCATCGATCTATTGCTCTCCTGATCTCTTTGTTTTTCAGAGAAAAAGAAAAAGAAAAAGAAAAAAGAAACCACAATGGTTGATGCAGTTGTATCGTTTGCGTTGAACAGGCTTGCTGACTTCCTCATCGATGAAGCAGCTTTCTTGGGAAGTGTTAGACAAAAAGTGCAGTGGCTGAAAAATGAACTGGGATGGATGCAGTGTTACATCGCAAGTGCAGAAGAAAAACAAGCTGATGATCCAATTGTAAGAAAGTGGCTCAATGACATCACCAAAATTGCTTATGATGCTGAGGATGTCATAGATAAATTCATTCTCCAAGTCCATGATCAAGACACTAATAAGGAAACAGAGCCAACCGGATGCTTTCCCTCCATGTCTTCTTGTATCAAATGCAAGAAAAAGGTCAATCTGCGTGACATAGGGAACGATATTGAAGAGCTCAAAAATAGAATCAATGATCTCCCACGTATACGAGAATTGTATCAACTCGAAAGTTCCAGTAACAAGTGGGAAGGAAAGAGCAATTCTCTAGCAAGATTGAGACAACTAAGAAGAACCACTTCCTTCTCTATTGAAGAGAAAGTTGTTGGCCACGAAGATGGTACTAGCGGGTTGTTGGCTAAACTTTTTGACCGGGATCCACGTCGTTTCGTAGTGTCAGTCTATGGTATGGGAGGTTTGGGTAAAACGACTCTTGCTAGAAAACTTTACCATCACCTTGATGTGAAGAGGAAGTTCGATTGTCGTGCTTGGGTATGTGTATCTCAAGATTACAACACTCGTGATCTTCTTTTAAGAATCATAAGTTCTTTTGGCTTCATCACTAAGAAGAAAGAGGAGCAAGATTTGGAACGATATCTTCATGGATCTTTGCAAGGACGCTCATATTTGTTGGTGATAGATGATATATGGAAGAAAGAAGCCTGGGAGAGTATCAAAAGAGCCTTTCCGGATACCACCAATGGAAGTCGAGTCATTATCACTACTCGCAGTAAAGAAGTTGCTGAGAATTCAGATGAAAGAACATATGTCCACAAACTTCGCTTTCTGACATTTGATGAGAGTTGGCAATTATTCTGTGAGAAATCTTTTGGAAACCCAAACGCAAATGATGTAGATGAAGAATTGAAGACTCTAGGAATGGAGATGGTGCAAAAATGTGGAGGCCTACCACTTGCAATAATTGTATTAGGAGGGCTCTTGTCTAAAAAGACAAAACCACGAGAGTGGAAAGTGGTGCGTGAACACATTTGGCAAGATTTAAAGAAAGGTTCAATTCATATTCCCAACTTATTTGCTTTAAGCTTCAATGATTTGTCTTATCAATTAAAACTATGCTTTCTTTACATGAGTGTTTTTCCTGAGGATTTTGAGATCGATGTAGATCAACTTATGCGACTATGGGTAGCAGAAGATTTCATATCACAAGATGAAAATAAAAAAATGGAAGACATGGCCAAGGATAGTTTCCATGAATTGATTGACAGAAGCTTGATTCAAATAGCAAAAATAAGTTGGGGGAAAATTGCAACTTGTCGAGTCCATGATCTTTTGCGAGAACTTGCAATTGAAAAGGCAAAGGAATTAAATTTTCTTTACATTTATGACGAAATGAAGCAGTCCACAGGTGACTCTTCAGCTTTATCAATGTGTCGGCGGGAAGCTGTTTATTCAGTGACAGATAAATGTTTGTGGCTGCAACATTCGAATCCAAACTTGCGCTCCATTTTGTTCTTTGACCCATATGGGTATCGGCCAGATATAAGGATGAAAATAGAATACATGTACACAATGTTCAGGTTTCTAAGAGTGCTCAAACTACATGGTTTCAAAAAGTATGGTGGGAATTTGAGTAATGAGATAGGAAAATTGATCCATTTGAAGTATTTGGGTTTAAGGGAATCCCTTGTCAACGATCTTCCACAGTCAATTCTTAACTTGCGAACATTGCAAACTTTAGATGTATTTAGTCCAGATTCGGTTGTTCAGCTACCGTGTGAAATTTCCAAGTTGCAGGAATTAAGACATCTATTTGGATACTTTGGTGGGCATTTGAAGATAGAAAGTTTGACAAAACTTCATTCTCTAAAGTATGTTTTCAGTAAATGCTGGATTAGTATTAATACCGAAGAGTTGGGTAATCTTCGAGAACTGTGGATACATGGGCCAGTGGGAACAACAAAGGAGTTTTGTTTTGATTCTATTGCCAAATTAAAGACACTTGAACAATTAGTGGTTAAACTAGACCATAATGATTGTTTTGCATCACTGCAACCACTAACTCATTGTTCATATCTCAAGGATTTGAGATTATATGGGAAGATAGAGAAACTACCTGAAGACATCCATAAACTCTTGCCAAATCTTGAGTGCCTATTGTTGGAGGATTCGCGTCTCGAGGATGATCCGATGCCTTCATTAGAGAAGCTACATAACCTAATGATTCTTTGTTTAGGCTCTAGATTTTACAGTGGCAAGAAACTATTCTGCAGTGCTCAAGGTTTTCGTCGGCTTGAAATTCTAAAGCTTGACCATGAGGACAATGGTGGATTAGAGGAGTGGCAAGTAGAGGAAGGAGCGATGCCAATGCTGAGAGGATTTAGCATCCCCACGGAGTTCGAGTCCAAGTTGAGAATTCCAGAAAGGCTCAAATCAATCCCTCCCCCAGCTGAATGCGAATTCGAAAGAGATATTTGGTTTGAAGCTGCACGACGATTTATGAATTACTCAAGCTACTGATAATTCTGATCTCATCAGGTCTTCGTGCTTTTGGTTGTGTTTTATGCAAAGGTAACGTTCTCTTTTAATTTGATGTTCGAGTAATTTAATTGCTAGACCTTAATGTATTTTCTTGTATTTATTTTTTATAAAAAAAAAATTGATTGCCAGACCTTAATGTATTATATATCTTCCAAGTTTTTTGTAATGTGATTAATTGCTACAACTTAATGTATTTCCTTTGATGATTTTTGTAATTTGATTGCTAGAACTTAATGTACTTTCAGGTTGATGAAAGCAATCGACCGACTCCAACTCGTATAAGATCAATCATGCAATCGCTGGATTGTGGCGTATTGGGAAGTACATTCATTCAACTTGATAATATCCTAGGTTGCTGAAGAAGAATTAGATGACAGCAATCGTGTAGAGATGGATGGCATTCATATTGAGCTGTGACCTTCAGCTCATTACAGATTCCCAGCTGACGTCAGCTGAGAACAGATTAGTTACGAGATCGTTAGAGCACGCGTTTTGTTCTCCTCTTCATTTCTAATCATTCTCAGAGCTTGTATATATGGAGAGCCTTGTATCAGTAATGTATGATTATTCTCTTAATTTTTTCTCTGTTCTTGCTTTACTCTGTTTTCTAGAATTTGCTCCTTTCTTATACAATCATGTCTCAATTCTATCAAATCTCATAAGCACCAAACGATGCCTTTGTGTGATTTATGTTTTAAGCATATAATCATGCTTGTCTAAGAGAATTTGAATTGCTGAAATTTTTCCAAGCACTCTCATGTTAGAGAAGCTTATAGAAATATGATTTCTCAAGATACAATAAATTCTAAGCTAGGAAGGAGATTTTCTCAAGATGCACTCTGATGTTATAGTAACTGCTTGTACTTGCATTATGTGATCGATTTGATCATACAAAAGTACCACTGATCAAACGGCTTGTGGTCCATCAACCTTGATCATTCAAAATTACAACTAATCAAACGGTTTGTGGTCCAGTTCTCCAACCAAGTACGAGATGGTACCATATAAATAAAAAGCTTTCATGCAAATAGGTCAACAATAGTTTAATTTACAGACAATCAAAAGGTGTATCTATGTACATTCATTGTACGATAGTATCGCCTAAAGTGGTTTGGTGGTAAAAACCGTAACATACATATCATGGATCATGCTACTAAAAAATTTCTTTATAATTGTAGTGTTGATTATTAGTCTTTGGATTCTAATCCAAGAGTCCATAAAAAAATTGAAAAAAGAAAAACCTAAATGAAAATATACGACATCATCTCTTAGCAAATGTCGTAGTGCACACTCTCTTCTACGATACACAATAGATGTGTTATAATTTATAACAAAGCGTTTATTGCATCATTTATTTTCCCACCAATGTGGGACTCATTATTTTCCCAATTCAACGTATCAATTTCTCATTCACCAATTTACTTAATTAATAGCTCACAAACGTCACAATAACTTTATAAAATCAATCTGTTTAAAAAAGAAAACTCATATATACTTAATGTGGTGGAGGGAGGGGGCCCACAGAAGCCATGGCACCCTACCCTCAATCAATTTTTTAATAACTAAATAAAAAACATTATACATTTACTACTAAATTCCCTTAAATTTTTTATTTTAGTTAAACAAAGAATTTCGGCTCCACCCTGTATACACGTATGTGTGGAAATAGTATTATATATGAAGCCTTGCTATTTACACAAATGAAAAAAATAATAATAATAATAATAATAACTGAATTTCTTTGGAGGGCTATGATTTCTAGCCTCCTTTATGGAATTTATAACATCTGCAACACCATAAAATTGAGATATCAACTCATCTTCATGAATAAAACATTTAAATTTAGGAAAAAAAAATTTAGAAGTTTTGTACATCAATGCAAAGTTTTGACAGCTATGATTTACCTACACAGTAATTAAGCATAATTGTGATTAATGAGAAATAATTCTTTGCAGGAATTCCACCAAAGAAACAGAAATTTCAGTTGTCACCAACCATGCCTGCCAATCCATGAACACATCACATTTTTTCTGGCTCAACTATGGCATCAAGAAGCATGTGCAGAAATTTCTTTTCAAACATGCATTAAATATTAGCAAATCAATGATGTTGTCGACTGACTGGGTACTTTGTAATTCAACTTTTGATCTCGAGCCTGCAACCTTTAACATGAATCCGAAACTCCTTCCGATAGGTAATAACTCAGTTGGAAATCTGTTTTCAGAAGACTTGAGTTATATATGTTGCATTTGGCACTTCCCAATTCGAGGAATTCGCGACGGGGCTTGAACTTTCTAATCGATCATTCCTCTGGGTTGTGCGTCATGATATCGTAAGTAACCTAAATGATGGCTTCCTTTAATAAGCTAGTAAATAGCAACAAAGAAGGTGGATGCTCCTACAAAAATTTCATGAGTTTTGTTGCATGGTTGAAGGCATAGTTGCTCAAACTCCAATATTAGTGCTTCTTTGTTTCAGTGTATGCTTTTGAATTAGATTGGATTTCTTTTTTCCAAGTCTAGTAATTTTGGTGTCATTTTAGAGCTAGCTTTTAGAATAATTACTTCTGATGTTTTTATTGCGAGAACAATCGACTAAAAGGTTCTTGATAGCTTGATTTCAACTGTACTATGGCCAAGAGTTTTTACAACGTTTTTATGCTTCATCAACTCTCTTGCCATCCTTGCTTCTTGCCATTTTCCAGCTCTAGCATATATATTAGAAAGAAGCACATAAACTCCACTACCAACTGTTTCCACTTCTCTGATATGGCTTCTTACTTGATCAGCTAAATCAACATTTTCATGAATCTCACAAACATTTAGAAGAGCTCCCCAGGCAGCAATATTGGGTTGGATTGGCATTTGCTCTAGCAATCTCTGCTTCATGATGTAGGATGTAGGAAATATACACTGTAATTGTATTGGGCTTGTAAATTAGACTTGGGCTTCTGTTAAGTTTTATATTGGGCCTTATTTTAGGTTTGTTAAATATCTATATATGCTTGGTCTGAAGCTTTTGTAAAGGTGGTTGAATATTGTTGTTATTTTCTGATATTGAATTCAAAGAGCAGAGCTCTCTTCTTCTTGTTGCCATGGATTTGGCTTGAATCTAAAGACTTCCTACGTCACTTCAAAGCGTCCCGTTCGGCTCAGAAGATCAACCATGCAACCATAGTGTTCTATAGCTCAATACCATGAACATTTGTCATCTCAGTGAAGTGTCTTTGACCCTCCTCAACCAACCCAACATGGCTACAAGCACATAAAACCCCAATGTGAGTAATTTGGTCAGGACTTGCCGCAGCATCCTCTTGCATTCTTTTGAAAGTGCTCGGTGCCTCTTCTCCATGTCCATGCATATCTAAGCCGATAATCATGCTCGTCCACACCATTGTGTCTTTCGCCTTCAAATCGCTGAAAACTTTTCGAGCACTCTCTGCATCTCCAGATTTGGCATACATATCAACTAAAGCAGTCCCTATAGCAACATCTTTGCAAATATTCATTTTCAGTACATAAGTATGAAAACTTTGTCCCAAAGCCAAATCCCCTGCCTTACCAGTTACCACAAGCACTTATCACACTCAAAAAGGTAGCTTTATCCAGATCAAACCCGGAAACAAACATATCAGAGAAGACACCTAGTGCTTCTTCAGCTTGACCATACTGATTATAACCAGCTATCATCGAATTCCACGCAACTAAGTTTCTCTTAGGCATTTTGTCAAACAAGTCCCTGGCAATGTTTAAGTTTCCGCATTTTGCATTCATAAGTAGCAAGAACCAAATTGGGGCTACAACTTGACACAAATGGATCATAACAGAGTTGGCGAACACGACTATGAACCAATTTTCCAGTACCCAGATCTCTACTCCTAGCACATGCGACAAGAACATGAACTAACGTAATCTCATTAGGCTCTACATTCAAACTCTCCATGTCCTTGAACACTCTTATAGCCTCACTGGCACAATCATTGTTAATATATCCAGCTATCAAACTAGTCCAACCCACCACATTCCATTTGGGAAATTCATCGAACACTTTCAACCCAGATTCCATATCACCACAACATGCATACATATTAAGCAAAGAAGAACCCACATACACATTCACTTCAAACCCAGTTTTCAAAACATGATTATGAACACATTTTCCATATTAACCCTGCTCCTCATGCTTTTCTTTTGGTGTGTTTTATGCAATTTCTCGCTCTGGTGATGTTCTCTGTACGTTTTTGACTTTTAATTTGATGTTCGAGTAATTTGATTGCTGGACTTCAATGTATTTAATTCTTTGATGTAATTTGTAATGTGATTGCCACACCAACACTTTCATGTATTTTCATTAATGATGATTTTGTAAGGTGGTTTCTAAACCTTTTATTTTCTTAGGTAATTTTGTAATTAGTTAGCTAGAACTTTTTTTTTTTTTTAATATTACAAAAACTATTACAATAGGACTGCCGGAACATGCCGATATCAAATAGTACATGTGCGATTCGGATATCTACTTCAATAACAGGAGATAACTATTCCCACAACCCAGAAAGAAAACTCTTCACACATACTTGTAAAATGCGTATAGTAGGATTTGAACCGCTCACCATTTATGTGCAAGGGAGGTGCACCAAGAGGTGATGTGCAATTAGTTAGCTAGAACTTAATGTACTTTGTGCTTGATGAAAGCGATTCACCAACTTACCTTATATTATATGATGAGTTATATACCACATAATGGCTATGTTTGAGATTGCTTTTGCTTGAGAAATAATCACTTATTTCTCAAGTTTTGAGCAAATGGGTGTTTGGTAAACTTCCTAAAAACAATTTATTTTACGATTTGCTCCTCCAATAAGTAGCTTTTAAGTTGGTTAGGGGTTGCTTTTTGAAGCAGAAGCTAGCTTATTGTTTATACAATGTCTAGAATACCCTCACTATTTTGATATAAAAAAAAAAAAAACAATATTGCCCTTATATTTAATAATAATATAATAAAAAACTAAAAACTAAAAACTAAAAAATTTAAATTTTATTTTTAAGAAAAAATTAAAATTTAAAAAACTAAAAATGGGAATGGTGGTCACCACCGTGGTGGCCACCACCGGAAGTCGATGCCGAAAGAGGACCGGCATTCTCCGGTGACGAAGTGGCCGAAGGAAACCAACTCCTCCAGTAGCAGAGGAAGCGAGAATGGAGGAGGTGCCAGAACAGATGGAGGAGGAATTCGATGCAAATCCAATCGTGATCCCATCACGAATCCGTCGCAAAGGCCAATTCTGCTCCGACGACCTCGACAGAATCTCGAAAAGGCCAGAAGCCTCCTCCACGATGCAATGAATCAGCGACGGAATCTCATGATTTCAAATACTTGTTCGTCGTCGGCACGGGAAAGGATATCAGTGGCACATAAAGGAGGCTGACGACGATCTCGGTGGATTTGGAGAGGGGGGAAGAATTGGAGAGTCGACGCTGCCACGCCAGAGTTTACAGAGGTTGACTATTGAGTGTGTTGGTAAAGAAGGGGACTGGGTTGACTCAATTAGGTTCTTTTGTTGTGTTTCAAATATGAACTGAGTTGACTCAGTTTTTTGAGCAATTTGTTTGAGAAGTGACTGAATTGACTCAGTCATAATTTTTTTTTTTTTTCTGTTTCAATTTTTTATTTATTTCTTTTTATATTCTTCATATTTATAATATTTATTGATGTCTATTTTAGTCGTTTTGTTCAAAACATTTTCTATCCTTTCAAAAGTTAAGCAATTTTAAAATTTAGTTTACCAAACACCAACCTATTTTTTTCTTAAATTGATTATTTCTTAAGTTAAGCTATAAGCATATTATAACTTAAGCAAAGCAATCCTTAGGCTATGTTTGAGATTGTTGTATTTAGCTTTACCGTAGAAATAATAAACTTTAGAAAGAAAAAAAAAGAAAAAGAAAAAAAAGATAGGTGTTTGCTAATTTAACTTTTGAAATTTTTTATGTTTTAGAAAATGAAGGGAAATGTATTTGGTAAAATGATTAAACTAGACATAATTATATTTGAGCAAATTTGAATTGAAACAATGACAGAATAATAAAAATATATATACATTAAATTAAATATACAGAGAAGAAATAGAAATTTAATAAAATAAAAATAAAAATAGCAAATTATATTAAAATAGCAACTTGTGAAGTGCTTCCCATTTAAATATAATTACTCAAAAGAGAAGACAAAGTTCCGAACAACCCATTGAAAGTTTCCAAGTAGTTGTGGCAAGTAAATGACAACCAGAGGCGCATTTCCCGGTCCATTGCTATTGACAATGAGAATCTACCTACTTATACACAACTTGACCTTAATTTTAATAATATAAATATGAACCCATGCATGAAATTATTCTTCCGTGTAGAGGTGGAATCAAGCCATATACAATATACGTACCCCACTAGCTACTGGTCATTTTGATGGACTATAGTATATGACAGAAATTTGATCGATTAACTATCCATACTACATAGTTTGATTCCAATAAAAAAATACAAGCTACAATAATCGTACTCAATAATTTGATCAAGCTGATAATAATTTATTAACGTAAAGTGATCACGATCAATCAGCTGATCAGGTCCTGATAATCTTGAAAATAATAGAGTGGTGCAGAAGTCAATATCAACCCATTAAATTATTTTCTTGAGGTGGAAACAAAATTAGGCAAAAGCACACACTGGATACATTTTCTTTTTGGATAGTCTCCCTTTTCTTTCTTTCTGCTCACCCAACGATTCATCATTTGTCTTTTTCTATCGTTTTTCTTCTTGTGGCCCCACTCATTAAATTCTTCTGACCTGGTCTCTCTACAAGGTATTTTATAGAGGAGATTATACCTACTACACCATGTGATAAGCTTAATTAATTAATTACGATAGTCCAAGTGGGTTGATTAAACCAAGTAGCAAACGTGATGACCATTAAATTATCTAAAATTAGGTTATTATAGAGATATATCATTTCTACTGTAGCATCAATTCTGAAAAGTTCATCATCGATCTATTGCTCTCTTAATCTCTTTGTTTTTCAGAGAAAAAAAAAAAAAGAAAAAAAAAAAAGGAAACCACAATGGTTGATGCGGTTGTATCATTTGCGTTGAACAGGCTTACTGACTTCCTCATCGCAGAAGCAGCCTTCTTGGGAAGAGTTAGAAAAGAAGTGCAGTGGCTGAAAGATGAACTGGAATGGATGCAGTGCTACATCGCAAGTGCAGAAGAAAAGCAAGATGATAATCCAATTGTAAGAAAGTGGCTCAATGACATCACCAAAATTGCTTATGATGCTGAGGATGTCTTAGATAAATTCATTCTCCAAGTCCATGATGAAGAAACTGATCATGATCGAGACACTAATAAGGAAACAAAGCCAACCGGATGCTTTCCCTCCATGTCTTCTTGTATCAAATGCAGGAAAAAGGTCAATCTGCCGGGAGAAGTAGTCAATCTGCATGGCATAGGGAAGGATATTGAAGAGCTCAAAATCAGAATCAGTGATCTCATACGTAAACGAGAATTGTATCAACTCGAAAGTTCCAGTAACAAGGGGGAAGGAAACAGCAGCAATTCTCTTGCAACATTGAGACAACTAAGAAGAACCGCCTCCTTCTCAGTTGAAAAGAAAGTTGTCGGCCATGACGATGGTACTACAAGATTGTTGGCTCAACTTCTTGACCAGGACAGACGTCGCTTTGTAGTGTCTATCTATGGTATGGGAGGTTTGGGTAAAACAACTCTTGCTGGAAAACTTTACCACCACCTTGATGTGAAGATAAATTTCGATTGTCGTGCTTGGGTATGTGTATCTCAAGATTACAACACTCATGATCTTCTTTTAAGAATCATAATTTCTTTTGGCTTCACAACTAAGAAGACAGAGGAGTTAAAGCAGATGAATGAAGAAGGGTTGGAGCGATATCTTCATGAATCTTTGCAAGGACGCTCATACTTGTTGGTGGCTGATGATATATGGAAGAAAGAAGCTTGGAAAAGCTTTAAAAGAGCCTTTCCAGATTGCAACAATGGAAGTCGAGTCATTATCACTACTCGAAGCCAAGAAGTTGCTGAGGTTTCAGACAAGAGAACATATGTCCACAAACTTCGTTTTCTGACATTTGATGAGAGTTGGCAACTGTTCTGTAAGAAAGCTTTTGGAAACCCAAATGCGAACGGTGTAGAAGAACAATTGAAGACTCTGGGAATGGAGATGGTGCAAAAATGTGAAGGTCTGCCGCTTGCCCTAATTGTATTAGGGGGGCTCTTGTCGAATAAGACTCAACTAGCAGAGTGGAAAGCGGTACGCAATCATATTTGGCAAAATTTGAAGAAAGATTCTATTCATATCTCTAACTTATTTGCTTTAAGTTTCAATGATTTGAATTATCAGTTAAAGTTATGCTTTCTTTATCTAAGTCTTTTTCCTGAGGATTTTGAGATCGACGTAGATCAACTGATACGATTGTGGGTAGCAGAAGGTTTCGCGCCGCAAGATGAAAATCGAAACATGGAAGACGTGGCCAAGGATAATTTCCATGATTTGATAAATAGAAGCTTGATTCAAATAGGAAAAATAAGTTGGGGGAGAGTTGCAACTTGTCGAGTCCATGATCTTTTGCGAGAACTTGCAATTGAAAAGGCAAGGGAATTAAATTTGCTTTACATTTATGACCAAATGAAGGATTTAATAGGTAACTCTTCGGTTATATCATCATGTCGGCGGGAAGCTCTTTATTCACCGAAAGAAAATTGTTTGTGGCTGCAACAATCAAATCCAAGCTTGCGCTCCCTTTTGTCCTTTGACCCATATGGGTTTCGGTGGGATATAGTGAAGAAAATAACAGACATGTACACAAAGTTCAGGTTTCTAAGAGTGCTCAAACTAGATGGTTACCCTTTGGAAAATGGTAGTTTAAGTGAAGAGATAGGAAAGTTGATCCATTTGAAGTACTTGGGTTTAAGGGAATCACAAGTCCAATGTGTTCCACGGTCAATTACTAACCTGCGCAGACTACAAACTTTAGACTTATACAATTCATGTACTAATACTGAGCTACCGTATGAAATTTCTAAGTTGCAAGAATTAAGACATCTATTTGGATACTTTGGCGGGAATTTGGAGATAGATAGTTTGACAAAACTTCAATCTCTCAAATATGTTTACAGTCAAAGCTGGATTAGTTTTAATACTGAAAAGTTGGGTAATCTTCGAGAACTGTGGATTTTTGGGAGAATGGAAAAAACAAATGTGTTTTGTTTTGATTCTATTGCCAAACTAAAGAGACTTGAACAATTAATGGTTCTTCTAGGCGGTGAAGATTGTTTCGCATCACTGCAACCACTAACTCTTTGTTCGAATCTCATAGATTTGAGATTAAAGGGGAAGATGGAGAAACTACCTGAAGACATACATAATGTATTGCCAAATCTCGAATGCCTATCGTTAGCGTATTCCTTTCTCAAGGATGATCCGATGCCTCTGTTAGAGAAGCTACATAGCCTAAAGATTCTAAATTTAGGCTCTAGATTTTACATCGGTAAGAATCTAATCTGCAGTGCTCTTGGTTTTTGTCGGCTTGAAATTCTAAAGATCGATGAAGATGAATTAGAAGGGTGGCAAGTAGAGGAAGGAGCAATGCCAAGGCTGAGAAGCTTGAGCATCCCTGACAACTCCAAGTTGAGAATTCCAGAAAGATTCAAATCAATCCCTCCCCCGGCTGAATGTGAATTGCAATTCGAATTCGAATTCGGAATGAAATTCTGATTGGATGTGGTTTAATTTATGCAATTCCATATTTATTAGGTAATGTTCTCTGTTTTTCACTGTTAATTTGATGTTTGTGTTATAGTGTAATTTGATTGCTAGACCTTAATATATGTATTTTTCTTTTATGTTTTTTTTTTTCCTAGTATGATTGCTTGATAGACCTTAATATATGTATTTTATTTGAAGATTTTTGTAATTTTATTGCCAGAACTTAAATGTACTTTCTGATTGATGAAAGTGATCGACCGGCTCGAACTCAGATATATAAGATCAATCACGAAACCACAATATTGCTTGAACTCATATAAGATCAATCATGCAACCACAATATTGTTCACATTCAACATGGCTACAAAAATTTCAGAATATTTTCAGGTATCTTGGAAATTACAAAAATTTCCTAAATCCATTTATGGCCGTCGGATCCTAAAAATTTAAATGTAATATCCCAATCCTAAAAATTTATCCAAATCTATAATCCAAGTCTAAACACATGATATGAGGTTCAAAAGTTGATCCAACCCAATTGAGATTTAAAAAGAAAAATAAAAATGGATGGGGCAAGCAGCTGCCACGTGGCAGTAGATGATGAAGAGATGTGGCAAAAGTTAGAATAAAATAATAATAAAACAAAAAGTGAGAAATATAAAATAATGGAAATGGAGAGAGAGATGAGCATTCGACAAAAACAGAAAAACAAAGAGAACAAAACAGTGAGGCGAGAGATAGAATCCGAGAGATTGAGAGCGAGAAAATCTGATATGATGAAATATAGAGAGAATCCGAAAGATGTGTACAATATAATGGATACAGATAGGTGATATTGTATTTGTGATATTTGAATACAATATTTATTAGATTTTTCAATAAATCCTAAATTTAGTTTATATAATTAGATGAATTTAAAAGGGAACCCAGTCTCAATTTGAGCACATGAGTTAAATAAGTGGATACGTTTTATTAAAAGTATTTGTTTTAGAAATATATGTTAGCTTAAATAATTAAGAGAATTATTAGAAATAAATGATTGGCTTAATATGTTTTAAGAAATAAATATAGGTTGCTTTTTTACTCACTATGGTTGGGACTCTTCAATTGACTTTATTGGAGAAATTCACTTTTAGCTTTATTGGAGAAATAACCAACTTCAGAAAAAAAATCACAAAATCACATCTTTTATATAACCTATGAAGTGTAGGGCTAGTTAAATATCTTTTCTTGGAAAAATCACATTTTTTGTAAATTTGTATAATATAATAAAATCTTTTCAGCTTTCATAAAATATATGGTATAAAAACTGATATTAGGATAATCTCAAATCCTTTCTATACTAATTAATCAATCATAATCAGTAAATATGTAAATAATCTGGAACTCTTTACCAAACGTGTACTTAGAGGAAGATCTCGCATACACGGTGAAGAATCTTAACGCACACATAGAGTAGGGGGAAATATGACATATACACGGCGATATCTGATCACACATGCATAGTAAAAATCTCACATACACGTCAATATTTGACCAGCTCAAGAAAAATGATGAGAGAGAAAGTTAGAGAGAGAAGCTCCAAATCCCTTGGTCAGGCCAGGAATTCAAATTTCAGGAAGAATCTTTATTCCATTTTCGTGGACAACCTCAACAGCAAGTGATTGCTTTAGTTCTACACATACTGTAGCCCCAATTTCTTATCATTTTGTGTTCGTTTCTCGAGTAAAAGTCGTGGTTCTAACGCATTAAATTAGTTGTGCAGGGGCAAAATGTTCTATTAGTCTTTCACTGGAAAAGGAGCTAAAAAGAAGTAAGAAGCAAAATTTCCTACTTTCAAGCGACCTCAGGCAGCTCGCCTCGAGGTCGCTATGCTCTCAGGCCAGGATCAACTTGTCACCAATTCAGGCGACCCTAAGGCGAGCTCGAGCAGCTCGCCCCGAGCTCGCTAAGCTCTTAGGATTTTTCGTCACAAGTCAAGTGAGCCCAAGGCGAGCCCAAGCAGATCGCCCCGAGCTCGCTATCCTCTCGAGTCTAGAAATGCTCACCTTCTTGGCGACCCCAGGGCGAGCTCACCAAGCTCGCCCCGAGCTCGCCCTTCGCCCAGAAATTGCTTTTCTTCGTGGAATTTACTCTCTTGCCCTTGCCCTAATTAGCTCCCCTATATATTCTACAGTCTTTTCTCTGAAGACTTACCAACTTTTTCTCCCAAATTGAACCAAGAACACATTTTTATCCATTTCCTTACATCACCACCTCCATCCTTTGAAATCCACAAAGATCCCTCCTTTCTTAACATCAAAAACACACTCATCACTCCACCTTATCATCACTTCCATCTATTCATCTTTTGGGCGGATTAGAGTTGAAGGAGCTTGGAAGAGGAAGAGTAAAGCAAAGAAGGAGCCTTTCCAAATAGTTTCTTCTATCTTTTTCTCTTTTTCATGTTCTTTTTGTTAGCCATGTATTCATTTGAAGTTATCTTTTATGGCTACTCTTTGTGATATGAGCTAAACACTTAGTGCTAGGATTTGATGAAACCCCACCCAATGACTATATATTTATATTGATTCTTATTTACCCATTTATGTGCAACTTGTAGTTTGTATGGATGTTTTGGTATGCTTAGTGTTTATATTGATAGATTGATCTCCTATTAATTGTTCTTTTGTGGTTTGTTATGTACCGACCGGAGACGCACGCCACGTGCTCGACAAAATGTTCTCTATGCATGTCTAGAAAAGTATACCCACTTAGGCTAGCGTATAGGATTCATTAGTGTGCCACCAAACTTAATGAACCCATTCATATATTCCGAGTAATTGAAAGCTTGGGTATGATTTTGGGTGTAATCTACTCTACTTGACCAAGATTGTAGGTTAATATTATGGTGCATGAATCTATGAATTGCATGAGCATGTTATGGGTGAATAATTGAGTCTAAAACGGAAGTCAACATGGGGTGGGGTGGGGTGTAGTCAAGTCCTAGCATATTTCTCTATATTATCACATTTATGTTTATTTTCGCATTACTCCATTTTGCTTTAGTATTAATCAATTAGGTTGCTTTAGTTTATTTTGTTTAATCTAGAAATCCTCATTAATGATTGTTTGAATATCACTTAAGCTAGTCAATTTCGGTAATCGATTACTCGATCCTTGTGGAACGAACTTCACTTCATCATTACACTACTCTCCGACCTCATTCTATTGCGAGAGTCATAAAAGAGACTAGCTAGCAAGGTGGATCTGTTGTGTCTATGGGGTTTGTTCAAACCTTTTGGTAAGGTGCGGGACATATATCTATCAGAGGCGAACAATGCAAGGAAGATTGGTTTTGCTTTTGTTAGATTTGCGTCTCTTGAAGAAGCTAAGAGGGTGGCTGAGATAACCAACGTGATGCACGTCTATGGTTGGACTATTAGGACCAGAGTTGCTCTTTATAGGTGGAATGACATGAGAGAGACAGGAAATAGAACTGATTCGAAGCTCAGGGTAGGAGAAGGCCAAAACTATAAGACTGACTGAAATCGCAGGAAGGATATAGGTTATAATGGTGAGCAACACCGCACGATGGAGAAGGGGGGGGGGGGGGGGGGGAGTTATTAAGGAGAATCAATCTTTCGCAGATATTGTGTAGAAAAAGCAGAAAGAAGTTAAGGAAGATTGGGTGGAGATCGTTCATAGAAAATAGAGGGATTCTAAGGAAAGCTCTTATGAGAACAATGAGGAGATGGTGAGTTTATCTGTAGATCGCAACATGTCTGAGTCTAAATGGTTGGAGAAGAGCGCTATTGGAATTCTGAAAGAATTCTCCACCGTTGCGGCGGTGAATAAGAAACTGGTAGATAGAGGTTTTCGGTTTATAGTGTCATATATGGGGGGAAAATCAATTTTGTGGACTTTTGAGTCAAGATTGGAGAGGGATGGTTTCATTAACAACAGATCTTTCTGGAAAGATTCCTTCATTTCTATGGAGGAATGGTCTGATAAATTGGTCACTCAACCCATTCCAACATGGATTAATATTTCAGGTCTTCCACTCTGACTTTGGAACATCCCGTTTTTTAAAAAGTTGGGAGGATTGTTGGGGAATTTATTATACATTGAAAGAGAAATGTTGCTCAGAAGAAGAATGGACAGGGCAAGATTGTTAGTGGCAATCCCTGGGAATAGGCCATGTCCCAAGTCGGTGAGGATTAAGGAAGGCGCATGGTCCTTTCTGGTTCAGATTGTCCAAGATGCAGTTCCAGTGAACTCCGATTGGTTAGTGAATACTCTGGATTTGAATTTTAAAGCATCAGTTCCTGATGAGTCTAGTGATTGGACAGAGAACCCTAGGGGTGGTCATTTCAACATTAGCAGCAGTGACAGTGGAAGAAAGATGGCTACTTGGAAAGTTAAGCCTATAGACAAGTTGGAGAAAAGGTGCCTGGATAGAAGAGCAGAGTTTGAAAGAAGCAAAGGTGTCAGGGAAGTTTCAAGTGGCAGTGAAAGTGGTTCCATTTCTACGTCTCAATCAAAGGAAGATGGTTTCGTGTGTGAAAAGGTTGTGGATAAAGGTAAGATGCCTGCTGTCAGAAAGATAAAAACAAGAACTCCTCCTTCTCAATGTTTGAACGGTAGGATGGTTCTAGAAAAAAGGAGAGTGGTCACGTGTAGTGCTAATAAAAGGGGCAATTGGGCCACATCCTCAGAGTCGAACTCAGAGGAAAGAGGAAGGGAGGAGTGGGGGACCTTTAGAGGTGAATGCTCCAATTTGAAGTCCTTGGGTAAAAGACCCAAGCCAGGTGATAAAATATGGGCTTTCCCTTCTCTGTCTGAAAGTGGGCTTGAGAGAGAGACTTTTAACAGTACATCTTTTAAAGTCTCACCTCCTATTAATATAACCAGTAATGTGGAAGTTTCTTCTGAGGGTTGTGAGTTGGGCTCATTCTCTGATCAAACAAATGACCCAAGTTTGGTGGTTCAAAACATAGAACAGAATTTAATGTCCTTTTCAGATCAGGAAGGAAATGTTCTTCGTTTTCCTTTGAAGGGTCTAATCCCTTTGCCATTGCAGGTAGTATCAAGAGGACAGATTCAGGGGGAAGATTTGTTGGCAATTCCTTTGGAAGTGGAGTTGAATATGGGTGAAAGGTTCTTATCGTCGCAGAATTCCTCTCAGCATAGGGCGCATTCTGGTAATAGGGAGGTCATACAAGATACAGAATCAATCCGGAAGTCAGTTGAGTCGAAGCCGTCATACTGGAATTTAGAGGAAGAAATCGCGAAGGTTATTGAAAAAGGGATAGCCTTAGGTTATGTTCGTAATTCAAACAATAAGGCAATGCTTATTGGGGCTGGTAAATTTCTGAAGGATACAGATGGCACTCGGGCAAAATCACCAACGCAAGAGTGGTATTTGGATGATGAAGTGGCTAAAGTGATTGAGGTAGGGGTATCACTAGGCTTTGATTTTAATGGCAATGAAGTGGAAATAGGTGAAAGAATTGCTAGGAGTGAAAAAGAGGATAACGAGAGGATGGTTAATGGCAACGTCATTTAAGTTTGATGGTTTGTGGATTGGTGGGGTTCATTTTGTTTTTATGTTAATCATCACTTGGAGTGTTAGAGGTTTGGGTAAGGGGGAAGAAAAAGAATGGTTAGAAGCCTTGTGAATAGACTTAAGCCGAATATTTTGTTCATCCAAGAATCCAAATTGAAGATTTTTGATTGTAGAATTATAGCTTCTTTGGGTGGTTCGTGGCTGTCTAAAGGTGTGGGTGCGGAGGCGGATGGTGCATCGGGCGGTTTAATAACTTTGTGGAATGAGGAGTTTTTTAAGGTTGAAGCTTGTATTTCCAACCAAAGATGCATTATCCTTGCTGGAGTTTTAACTAAAATTAATAAGCATATGGTCTTTTGCAATGTCTACGCTGCTTCAGTGGAGAAGGAGAGAAAGGAGTTGTGGGACTTCATTTTGACTGCCCAACAGTCTTTCTCAGCGCCTTGGTGTATTGCCGGTGATTTCAATACGGTCCTGGACTCCTTTGAGAGAGTGGGAGTGGGATGCTATCAAGGGTTTATTAGAAATTTCATCAATTTCATTAATCAAGCAAATGTTGTGGACATTCCGCTTCATGGTTCAAAGTTCACGTGGTCCAATAATCAGAATTTCGAAGCTTGGGCGAGGTTAGATCGTTTTCTTTTGTCTCCTATTATTTTGTTGTGGTTCACTAATCTGTGCCAAAAAGGTCTTCCAAGAAGCCTTTCTGATCACAACCCGGTGGTGTTAAGTGATTCCGTGGGGTCTTGGGGTCCCTCTCCCTTTCAGTGCTTCGATTGGTGGCTTGAAGAGAAAGATTTGATGAAGGCTGCTATTAAGGGCTGGTCAGATTGTAAGGTTATTGGTTCGAAAGGTTTTTTGCTCTTCTCTAAATCAAAGGCTATGAAATCTTGTATAAAGAAGTGGCTCAGTGCAGCTAAGGTGGATACGGTAAAAGCTAGTGAGGTGGAATTGAAATTGGCTAACTTAGATTTGTCAGCTTCTTCTTTAGGGTGGACGGATTCCAGGAGAAAAGAGAGACTCAAACTCTTGAATGACCTATGGAAATATATGAGGAGAGAAGAGCAATCATGGAGACAAAAGTCTAGAATTAACTGGTTAAAAGACGGAGATAGGAACACTAAGTTCTTTCAGAGCATGGCCAATGGAAGAACGAGAAGAAATGCCATTGAAGAGGTGTCTTTCGAAGGAGTTAAAGTTTCTGATCCTAAGCTTATTAGTAGAGGGGGTTTTAGCTTTTTCAAGAAGCATTTTCAAAAAGAGGAAGGGAGTAGACCGAGTTTATCCTTGACTAATGTCAAAGAGCTGTCTGAGGTGAAGAGAAATTCCTTGGAAGATGTCTTTAGTTTAGAGGAAGTCACAGCAGCATTATTAAGCTGCGAAGCTAATAAGGTGCCAAGGCCGGATGGGTTCAATTTGAATTTCATTAAATCTCATTGGGATGTGATGAAGGGAGATTTCATGAATTTCATTAACGAATTCTATAACGATGGTTCGATTGTGAAAGAGCTAAACAGGGCTTTCATAACACTCATTCCCAAAGTTGGGAACCCAGATACGATGAGGGATTTTAGGTCGATTTGTTTGGTTAGGTCATTATACAAGATTCTTGCTAAGGTGTTGGCAAATAGGCTTAGGCAAGTGATGGATTCGGTTATTGGCGAGATGCAAATGGCCTTCGTGAGTAATAGGCAGATTTCCGATAGTTTGATCATTGCGGAAGAAGTCATCAGAAAATGGAAAATGGATAAGGAGGGTGGGTTAGTGGTGAAGTTAGATTTCAAAAAGGCTTATGATAGTGTCGATCATGAGTTCCTGGACTCGATGATGAAAGCTATGGGTTTTGGTAGCAAGTGGAGAGGTTGGATAAAACAGTGTATTTCTTCCCCTAAATTGTCGGTTTTGGTGAATGGTAAACCCACTTCTCAGTTTGGGGTGGAGAGGGGCTTGAGACAAGGTGATCCCCTATCTCCGTTCCTTTTCAACATTGTGGCGGAAGGTCTGAATTATGTTCTTCTGAAATCGAGCAGCCTAGGGTTAATTAAATGAGAGAATTTTGACGAGAATGGAGTTCATTTAACCCACCTTCAGTTTGCGGACGATACAATTCTATTTATCAAACCCAAGGTGGATTATCTCCTTAATGTGAGAAGAGCTCTTCGTTGTTTTGAACTGTCTTCAGGTTTGAAAATTAATTTTTTCAAGTCTTATGTTGTGAGAGTGGGTGGAGGGAGGGTGACAGACAATGTCCAATGGGAATCTATTTTCAAATGCAAAAAAGAAACCCTTCCCATATCTTATCTAGGCTTTCCGTTAGGGGGTAGACCGGGAGCCTTGAATTTCTGGAATCCGTTATTGTCCAAGATAGAGAAGCGTTTAGCTCCTTGGAAGAGGAGATTTTTGTCTAAGGGTGGATGGTTAGTTTTGATCAAATCTGTGATTTCTAGTATTCCTACGTATTTCCTTTCGGTGTTTAAGATTCCGGTGGGAGTTGCCCGTAAGATTGAGAAGCTTCAACGAAGTTTTTTATGGGGTGATGGGATGCAAAAAAAGAAGGTTCATGCTGTAAGTTGGGAGGAGGTTTGTAAAGGAAAGAAGCATGGTGGTCTAGGAATTGGTAAGATTCTCGACAAGAATAAAGCTATGCTCGCAAAGTAGATATGGAGATTCGGTCGAGAAAAGTCTTCGTTATGGAGAAGAGTGATCTGCTCAAGATACAAAATTCTGGACAGCTCTTTGTTTTGGAATTGGCACAGCAGTAAAGCCTCTTATTTTGTTAATTTGGTTAACAGTTTGTTAAAGGAGGGGTCCAGGTCTGCTGGTGTGATCTCTAAGGGGTTTACAACTGTGATTGGCAATGGTGAGAGGGCAGGTTTCTGGTCTAAGTTGGGTGTGGATGGTAGACCGTTGAGTGAAGCCTTTCCGAGATGCTTTGCCTTGGCTGTTAGGAAAAGTGGTATTGTGTCGAATTTTGGTTCTTGGTCAAGTTCTAGATGGAATTGGTCTATCCGTATGAGATGAAGGCTTTTCGATTGGGAAATGGTTTAATGGAATTGTTTCATGACCTTTTTGGATAGCATTACTCTTCGCAGACATCTCTCGGATACCATTGCTTGGTCTTTCAACCGAAATGGTATCTTTTCAGTGGGTTCTTTTAGGAGGTCTTTGGAAGCTTCCGACTCAGCTATGAAGTCTATTCCTAAACTTTTATGGCAAGGCATTTCCCCTCCCAAAATCGAGATCTTTTTATGGCAACTTTGGAGAGGAAAGGTGTTAGTGAAGGAAGTCTTGCATAGATTTGGAGTGGTGGCTACTACAGACCAAGAGTGTCCTATATGTAAGAATGGTTCATAATCGTTGGATCATCTCTTTGTAAATTGTATGTGGTCGAATGCTCTGTGGGTTATTTGTATGTCTTGGTGGGACGTTAGTTGGTGTATGAACAAGTCTGTGAAGAATTGGTTCAAAGGTTGGGCTGGTCTCTGCCCGGTTCCAAAGTCTGAAAGAGTGTGGGGCTCTCTATTTTGTGCAGTTGTTTGGACCATTTGGGAGTTTAGGAACCGACTGATTTTTGAAGGTAAACAACCATGTTTAGAGCAGGCAGCTGATGTAGTAAAGTTCAGGATAGTTTGGTGGTTCAAACACCTGAAGAAAAGGTCTTTAGATTCTGTTGATGCTTTGCTCAGGAATGTGAAAGAGCTGTGTGTGGAATCTATCAAGGGTTGGAAACCAGAGGTTGCTGATTGGATACCCCCGAGTGAGGACAGTTTTAAATTTAATGTCGACGGCTCCGTGAGGGGCAAACCAGGACCGGCAGGTATAAGAGGAGTTTTACGTGATTCTAACGGAAAGGCCCTTTGTCTTTTCTCCTTTTTGTGGGGATCCTTGATTCTAACGCAGCGGAGTTATGGGCTATTAAAAAAGCTGTGGAGCTCTGCCATTCGAATCCTTCTCTCCGAGGTCGTGATATTTCGGTGGTCAGCGACTCCAAATTGGCTGTTTCTTGGGTTTCTAAGGGCGATTTTGGTAGCTTGGAGCATGTGAACACTATCCTCGATATAAGAAGCATTATGAGTTCTGCTGGTAATTTAGGAGTTGTCTTTGATTCAAGAATTTTCAATTCTTTTGCGGATAGTCTTACTAAGATGGGCTCTAGTAAGTCTGGTGATTTTGTGGAGTGGGCTGATTGCTAGTTTGGTTTTGTTTGGTTTCTCTGTTGTTTGGTTTTGCGGTGCCTGCTGCTGTGCTGCTGTTTTTTGTTGTTGGGGGGGGTTTTCTGCTGTGTGGTTCAGTGGTGCCTGCTGCTGTTTTGTTGGGGGGGTTTTTTCTTTTGCTTCCTAGTCAAATTTCAGCGACAGAGGTTTGGGTTTGCCTCCTCTGTCACAGTTTTTTGATGTTTGCTGGGCTTGTGCCTGTGTTTTCTTGGTCTTTTGACCCCTTGAATATATTTTGCTCTTTAAAAAAATATATTTGACCAGCTCATTTTTTGAAAGCACACAATTAATTATCTAACAACACGTGCAGAAAAGCCGAAAATTTCAACAATCTGAATCCGATATCGAGAGTGGGTACATATCTAACATATTAAAATCTCAATAATCTTGAAAAGTGTCCGAGTAATCTAGACTTATATATCTCTTATAAAGTTTTATCTAGAAATATGAATAAATATTCATTTGCTTAGCTTTCAAAGTGCGCACGCACACACACACCCCTGTAAATTAATCTCCTATAAATTAATAAAAAAATCTCGGTCCTGACTCGGGTCAGTGTAAGAAATCAATAAACTCCTCTATTGTAATAATTAATAATTTCTTTTTGAAACCCAATGTAAAATTTCAATCTCGAATGTCATATAAATTAATAATTCCATAAAAGTAAAAAATATATTACATAATAATCAAGAACTAGAAAATTACTTCAAGATGCTAGTTTACACAAAGCCACCATATTTGATATTTTTGACTTCATCCTTCATTTTTTGAATTGTTCGCTTGTTATAGCAAAGAAAATAGAAAATATAGAATTTTTAGGAGCCGTTAGGATTAGCATTTTTAGGTGGGTTAATTGCACTAACTTACCCTTACTTTATTAGATATAGCAAGATTTCAAAAAAACACCCTAAATTAACACAAACACCCATTTCCATTAAGTCAATCCGTTAACTTTAACGGTTGACTAAATTTGACCCTTGGAAAGCCAAATATACCCTTGCCATATCATCTCAAACATAATATATATATATTTTTAATTAAAATTGAAAAATCAAATATATACTTTTTAAAAATAAAATAACCTACCGGCGGTGGATCATGAAACAATAGATCTTTAACGATCTCCTAGTTACCGGAAGAGATCTTCTCCTACTTGGAGATTGACCTCATGCAGTTCGCAGAGGAGGCTCCTTAGTGAATTGAGAAAGTTTCCGCAGGCGACCGATATATTATTTAAAAAAAAAAAATTATTTATCAAATTTTAATTAAAAATATTTTATGTCTAGGATGATGTGGCAGGGGTATATTTGGTTTTTCATAGGTCAAGATTAGTCAACCGTTAAAGTTAACGGATTGACTTGATGACAGGGGTTGTTTATGTTAATTTAGGGTATCTTTTTGAAATCTTGCTATATCCAATAAAGTAAGGGTAAGTTAATGCAATTAACCTTTTTTAGGTATATCTTCAGATCTCTTTTGTTATATACAACCAAAGAATAAGCTTCACTATTTATACGGTGAGTATGCTTGTTCTCTAAGTAATCATATTCCCAAAAGGAATTGAAAATTTTCTTAATAAATCTTTCCTTAACAAGGAATCTCGAAAAGCACATAAATACAGAGTGTTGTGTAATTAGTTTACTTTAAACTGATCTATATAAGAAAACTTTTTGATAAAACATTCATTATACTAAATTTATCTGAATATGGTCTTATTTTCTTCTGTATTTGTAAATTGTAAGTTATTTTATTGGTTGGAACTTAGAACTTCTCCGGTTTAAATTTAATCCCACTATAGGGTTGGGACCATTTTAGTTATTTACAAAGTCACAAGACATTTCCACTATGGATAAAGTTGCTCATCCAATACGTTTTATGTGGATTTTCCAAAGTGTTGCCAAACAATTTGAAGTGGTCATGAATATTTTCCACAATGAAGCGATTGAGTGGTGCAAATGCAATTACAAGTCAAAAATATTATATTGTCCTGTTTTGCAGAGTACTTTGTGATCAGTCAATTTCTATTGCTCACACAGTTGACCTAATAGAGACATCTTTGATGCATAAATGCTTTTGTAGATATATTGTTTTACTCCACTAGAGTTTTTCTACATTAATTACTACCATCATCACATAAATTTAATCACAACCATGTGTGAATGGTTATTTTTATATTTATAGAAAAATATTCATTAGTTCCTCTGTTTTCATTATTACAAACTGATATTCATTAATTTGCTTCAGAGAATTCTAATAGATTATCTTTGTTTTTTGGTCTTCTGAAAGCCAAAATTTCTACGTCTGCTTCAGTGTCCAATAGGTAGGTAAGATATTTATGTACGTTGACTCGTTGAGAGACTTGACTCTATCATGAATACGCGTGGCATTAACTAGTTTCGACAGTATAGAATTATGATCACAAAATGTTACTAGTCTCGACAGTAAAGAATTATCGTCACAAGAGTACTTAACTGTGAATAGATGATAAATGAAGAGTATTGTAGAGTTACAATCACAGCAGTAATAATCCATCAATATAATAAGACTTTTCTATACATTCCAGATACTACAATTAACAATACTACACCAGTGGGGCTGATTGATACAATCTCATCATTTTAGTTACGTAAAATTGTCACAAGACTTTTCCACAAAAGATGATAAATGAAAGTATTGTGTAGTTGTAGTTAAAACAATAGCAACCCATCAATAATTTAGCACCAAAGTCTTTATCATCCGAGACTTTTCTATATATAAATAATAGACAGCAATGTTAGTTTGATATATATAATATAGAAAAGCAGAAATTGATCATAGAGAATATCAGTGAATCTTCTTCTGTGCAAGAAATAACTGAACGTTTTTCTGTCTTGATCAGATTTTAATAAGCAATTAACGAAATAATGAACAATAATTATATATAAACCATTATGAGAAAACGTCATAACAGTACAAATACACAAAAATATAAAGAAGAAGTTGTACACAACGCTGAGACAAGTTAATTGTTGAAGTCGGTTCTGCACATTCTGGAAAGGTAATCAGAGTTCTAGTCTTTTGATGCAGGAGATATTATTGGAGATATTATTGGAGATTTTCTTGAAGATTTTTTATTTTAAAAGTAATCTTTGTAATTAATATCTATTATTATGTTTCTTTTTATTGTATATTTAATTAGGTAGTTAAATATTTTATGATTTGATTTTATTAAATCAAATCTTATTTCCTTATTAGATAGGTTTTTAATGTTTTAGGATTCTAGTATTTTTAATTTCCATTTTATCTCAATTATCTCTTTTATAGGGAAATTGATAATTTTATTGTTTTACTAGTTATTTTAGGTTTCTTTTAAGTTTTTATTTTCCTATTTAAAGACGATATACCCTAACAGAGATTTTAGATTTTGATGATTAATAAAAATTTGAGAGAGAGTATCTTTTTTTATCTATTTTCGGTACCTTTGTAAAGGTCAACGAATTTGAAGCCTATTAATCTGTTGATCTATTATTCTAGTATCTATGCGCGGATCAACAGATTAATAGTAGAATTTGTTTTCATTATTCGTGTGCGAATCAACGGATCCGAATCGTTTATCCCATTTCTTTTATCGATTGTTGTTTTGCGTTGAATTTTCAAGCTGCATCAATTATGCAAGAAAAGACTAGACTTAGATGCTAGAAACTTCAATTACTTAATTATTGTATAAGTGGTAAGTGATAACCGACTTACATAGACCAACTTAAAGAGCATATAAATATATAGGCTTCTCTGTTTTGTAATTTGTATCGCTTTGAATACAGAGAGCTCACAAACTGTAATAAAACAGAGGAGATAATAAGCTCCTAAATTTCTATAATCAGTTCTCCAATGAAATCCATAAGAGATGCATGGAAGTTTATACATATGAGATGTGAACCCCTTGAAAGTTTCCAAGAAGATGTTGCAAGGAAGAATATTCAAAATATAAATCACATAGCTATCTTACTCCTCTCATTTATATTAATGTTGGAGACAATTCAGTCTTTTCAACCTACCATATTTGATCCATTGAGTAATGTATCCCAACTTGCATACCTATATTTGATCAGACAATTAAATTCACACTGGTAGCAAGTTAGCTAACTTATCATTAATTTTTATCAATTTGATTGTGAATATAGAATTACTTTACTAATAAAGCCTCAACCCCACATTAATATTTACTTAATTAATATTTGTATAATCTGCATGGGAGACAATATTGCATGGTAGGTGAATATTTGTTCTTAATTAAACAAGCACTTCATCCGACAACAAAACATTTACTATTAGTATATACATCAAAAGCAGACCTTTATTATTAACCATTAATTAATTCATATATTAATCGTAACTTAAAGAAGAAGAAGAAGAAGAAGTTACCTAGATACAATAAATAGTCAATGGAATCAATTTTATTTCATCGGTTTCGTGTATTTTGGATCGACACATTGTCCATTGAATAAAGGATCAATAACAACCACTTCTTGACCTCCAAAGTTCATGATCAATCTCGATCGATGTGTTGTTCATGGAGAGAATCTACATTAAAAGTCAAGTTCTTCTTTTTCTTCTTCCATTTTTTTATCAATTTGATTGTGAATATAGAATTGAATAAAAAGAAAAAACGCAGCTAATTAATGTTTTTCGACCATTTTTCTTCCTGTCAACCCCACACGCTTTATCCTGCAATCCCCATCAAAGTTTATCATCTCTTACTTTAGAAGAAATTAACTGTGAATAGATGATAAATGAAGAATCTTGTTAGTAGTAATCCATCAATAAGACTTTTCTATACATTCCATATACTACACCAGTGAGCCGAGGCTAATTGATACAATCTCATCATTTTAATTACGTAGAATTGTCACAAGACTTTTCCACAAAAGAAAATAAATGAAAGATTATTGTATAGTTGTAGTTAAAATAGTAGCAACCCATCAATAATTTAGCACCAAAGTCTTTATCATCCGAGACTTTTCTATAGATAATAGACAGCAATGTTTGCTGCCGGTTAAAGTGGTGCAAAATCAATTAGAATTCCTTGAGATTCTCCAAAGATTTAAAAAATGGCCATCTAGGAGACGTCAGTAGCAAACAAGACTTCATTTTTCTCACAAATTGTCTTGCTTTGTGGAATTTCCAAAGCAATTAGAATTCCCATACATGAGTGGTGCAAAGCAATTGCAATCAGTAAAGATTGATAATGTTTCCAGGAAATATCTATTTTTTTTTTTTGGTTTAAACCATCCGGTTTCCGGGTGGGATCAGCCCAGACCACCATACAGTGCAATCAGCCCAGACCACACAGAAATATCTATTTCCCTTTGTTAGTCCAAACCAGAGATCAATTGAATTGTCCTGTTTTGTAGAAATTCAAATAGACAAAGAAATTCTACCATTAGTTACGGTAGTTACGGTAGACTCACAAGGCAATTAACCAAACGGTGCCGTTTGATTGAAACCCAAAAAATAGAACTCAAAACGCAGTGTTCTGAGTTCTAACTTCTAAGATGCCTAATCTGCGCAGCTTCTGATTTCAAAATACTCTCTCTCTTTAAACTTCTTCTTCTCTCTTACGATTTCTTCAATTTTCACCCCAAAACAACGAATCTAACACAATTCTGAAAAGTTCATCATCGAACTATTGCTTCTTGATCTCTTCGTTTTTCAGAGAAAAATCAAAGAAAAAGAAAAGAAACCACAATGGTTGATGCAGTTGTATCGTTTGCGTTGAAAAGTCTTACCGACTTCCTCATCGCAGAAGCAGCTTTCTTGGGGAGAGTTAGAAAAGAAGTGCAGTGGCTGAAAGATGAACTGGGATGGATGCAGTGCTACGTTGCAAGTGCAGAAGAAAAACAAGCAGATGATCCAATTGTAAGAAAGTGGCTCAATGACATCACCAAACTTGCTTATGATGCTGAGGATGTCATAGATAAATTCATTCTCCAAGTCCATGATGAAGAAACTAAGGAAAGAAAACAACCGGATGATCAACACACTAATAAGGAAACAAAGCCAACCGGATGCTTTCCCTCCATGTCTTCTTGTGTCAAATGCAGGAAATGGGTCAATCTGCCAGAAAAAGTGGTCAATCTGCATGACATAGGGAACGATATTGAAGAGCTCAAAATCAGAATCAATGATCTCATACGTAAACGAGAATTGTATCAACTCGAAAGTTCAAGTAACAGGGGGGAAGGAAACAGCAGCAATTCTCTTGCAACATTGAGACAACTAAGAAGAACCACCTCCTTCTCCGTTGAAAAGAAAGTTGTCGGCCATGAAGATGGTACTACCAGATTGTTGGCTAAACTTCTTGACCCGGACAGACGTCGCCTAGTAGTTTCTATCTACGGTATGGGAGGTTTGGGTAAAACAACTCTTGCTGGAAAACTTTACCACCACCTTGATGTTAAGATGAATTTCGATTGTCGTGCTTGGGTATGTGTATCTGAAGTTTACAACACTCATGATCTTCTGTTAAGAATCATAAGTTCTTTTGGCTTCACAACTAAGAAGACAAAGGAGCTCAACCTGATGAATGAAGAAGGATTGGAGCGATATCTTCATGAATCTTTGCAAGGACGCTCATACTTGTTGGTGGCTGATGATATATGGAAGAAAGAAGCTTGGGAAAGCTTTAAAAGAGCCTTTCCAGATTGCAACAATAGAAGTCGAGTTATTATCACTACACGAAGCCAAGAAGTTGCTGAGGTTTTGGACGAGAGAACATATGCCCACAAACTTCGTTTTCTGACATTTGACGAGAGTTGGCAACTATTCTGTGAGAAAGCTTTTGGAAACCCAAATGCAAACGGTGTAGAAGAACAATGGAAGACTCTAGGAATGGAGATGGTGCAAAAATGTGGAGGTCTGCCACTTGCGGTAATTGTATTAGGGGGTCTCTTGTCTAATAAGACACAACTAGCAAAGTGGAAAGCGGTACGTTATCACATTTGGCAAAATTTGAAGAAAGATTCGATTCATATCCCTAACTTATTTGTTTTAAGTTTCAATGATTTGAATTATCAGTTAAAACTATGCTTTCTTTATCTAAGTCTTTTTCCTGAGGATTTTGAGATCGACGTAGATCAATTGATACAATTGTGGATAGCAGAAGGTTTCGTGCCGCAAGATGAAAATCGAAACATGGAAGACGTGGCCAAAGATAATTTCCATGAGTTGATAAATAGAAGCTTGATTCAAATAGGAAAAATAAGTTGGGGTAGAGTTGCAACTTGTCGAGTCCATGATCTTTTGCGAGAACTTGCAATTGAAAAGGCAAGGGAATTAAATTTACTTCGCATTTTTGACCAAATGAAGCATTCAACAGGTAACTCCTCTGTTACATCATCGTGTCGGCGGGAAGCTCTTTATTCCCCGACAGAAAATTGTTTGCGGCTGCGACAATTCAATCCAAGCTTGCGCTCCCTTTTGTCCTTTAACTCATATGTGTATCTGTGGGATATAAAAGACGTGTACACAAAGCTCAGGTTTCTAAGAGTTCTCAAGCTAGATGGTTACCGTCCGGAAAATTGGAGTTTAAGAGAAGAGATAGGAAAGTTGATCCATTTGAAGTACTTAGGTTTAAGGGAATCATATGTCAAATATCTTCCACGGTCAATTCTTAACTTACGGAGACTACAAACTTTAGACCTATTCAGTTCAAAGTTTGAGGTCCAGCTACCGAATGAAATTTCCAAGTTACAAGAATTAAGACATCTATTTGGAAAGTTTTACTGGAATTTGGAGATAGATAGTTTGAGAAAGCTTCAATCTCTCAAGTTTGTTTTCAATAAAATCTGGATTAGTATTAATACCGAAAAGTTGGGTAATCTTCGAGAACTGTGGATATATGGGTCAGCGGAAAAAACAACAAAGGAGTTTTGGTTTGATTCTATAGCCAAACTAGAGAGACTTGAACAATTAGTGGTTAAACTAGACCGTAATGATGGTTTCGCATCACTGCAACCACTAACTCGTTGTTCAAATCTCATGGATTTGAGATTATATGGGAAGATAGAGAAACTACCTGAAGACATACATAATGTCTTGCCAAATCTCGAATGCCTATTGTTAAAGTATTCATGTCTCAAGGATGATCCAATGCCTTCATTAGAGATGCTACATAGCCTGATGATTCTAAATTTAGGCTTCAGATTTTACAGTGGTAGGAAACTATTCTGCAGTGCTCAAGGTTTTCGTCGGCTTGAAATTCTAAAGCTCGATGTCAAGGATGAATTAGAAGAGTTGCAAGTAGAGGAAGAAGCAATGCCAAGGCTGCGAGGATTGAGCATCCCTAAGAACTCCAGCTTGAGAATTCCAGAAAGATTCAGATCAATACCTCCCCCAGCTGAATGCTATTTCGAAGTTGAAGACTGGTTTGACTGGGTATGAATGACTCAAGATACAATCATTCTCATCATGCTCTCATGCTTTTGGTTGTGTTTTATGCAATTTCTCATTCAGGTAATAATGTTCTCTGTTTTTCACTGTTAATTTAATTTTCCAGTAATTTAATTAATTGCTAGACCTTAATGTAATTTATTTTCCTTTGATGTTTTTGTAATTTGATTGCCAAACCTTGATGTATTTTCTTCCATGTTTATTGTAATGTGATTGCTACAATTTCCTCTCCATCTATTTTTCATGATAGTATTTGTATTGTGATTTCTAAACTTTAATGTATTTTCTTCTATGACTTATGTAATTTGATTGCTTACTGCTTAGACATAATTAATGTATTTTCTGATTTGAATAAAACTACCAAGGAGGTTGATTGAATTTGATGGCGCTAGCTTTACAATTCATGAAGGTTCAATGATTTCTATTTTCGTAAATTAATTTGATTTTCACTTACATTCTTAATTTTAAGCCGAAGGGTATTATTTTGGACTCAAATCAGCTGTTAAATTTTGGTGTCCCAATTTGTGTCTAACCAACCAAATTAGGACATGTGTACACATTTATGTAAAAAGTTGAAAAAAATCCAACAATTGATTAGAATATATTGACTAAACAAAATAGATAAATTCAACGATTGATTGCATATTTCCTGCACTCCATGGTATATCAAGCCTTGCTATTTATACAAAGGAAAAAACAAAAACTGAATTTGTTTAGAGGGCTATGATTTCTACCCTCCTTCTATGGATTTTATAACATTTGCAACACCGTAAAATTGAGATACCTCCACAGTATTGACAGTCATGATTTACCTCCACAGTAATTAAGCATAATTGTGATTAATGAGAAATAATTCTTTGAAGGAATTCCACAAAAGAAACAGAAATTTCAGTTGTCACCAACCATGTCTGCCATGAACACATCACATTTTTTCTGGCATCAAGAACCAAGTGTAGAAATTTCTTTTCAAACATGCAGTAAATATTAGCAAATCAATGATGTTGTCGACTGGCTGGGTACTTTGCATTTCTGCAATTCAACTTGTGATCTCGAGCCTGCGACCTTTAACATGAATCCGAAAATCCTTCCTATAGGTCTACTAATGGCAAGAAACGAATCTGGTAATTATAACTCCGTTGGAATTCTGTTTTCAGAAGACTTGAGTTATTTGAAAAGGCTTGATTAACAACCAACTCAATCAGTCATATATTGCATTTGGCACCTCAGCTACTTTTGATCAAACCCAATTCAAGGAATCCGTGTCGGGGCTTGAACTTTCTCTTTGGCTATTCCTCTAGGTTGTGCGTCATGATATCATGAGTAACCTGATGGCTTCCTCGAAGGATTTCGAGACAGAATGGACACTCACGGGCACATAATTAGTTGGGGGCCTCAACAAAAAGTTTTGGTGTCATTTTAGAGTTGTTGTAGCTTTCGAAATAATTACTTCTGAAGTTTCTATTGCGAGAACAATCGACTGAAAAGTTCTTGGGTGCTGTGATTTTCGAAATTCAATCGACTAAATAAAATTTATGAAGTTGATAGCTTGATTTCAACTGTACTATGGCCAGGAGTTTTTACATTGCTTTTGCTTCATCAACTCTCTTGCCATCTTTGCTTCTTGCCATTTACCAGCTCTTGCATGTATATTAGAAAGAAGCACATAAACCCCACTACCAACTGTTTCCACTTCTCTGATATGGCTTCTTACTTGATCAGCTAAATCAACATTTTCATGAATCTCCCCAGACAGCAATATTGGGCTGCATTGGCATTTGCTCTACCAATCTCTCTGCTTCTTCAAAGTGTCCTGCTCGGCTCAGAAGATCAACCATGCAACCATAGTGTTCTATTGTGGGCTCAATACCATAAACATTTATCATCTCAGTGAAGTGTCTTCGACCCTTCTCAACCAACCCAACATGGCTACAAGCACATAAAACCCCAATGTATGTGATTTGGTCAGGACTCACAGTAGCATCCTCTTGCATTCTTTTGAAAGTGCTCAGTGCCTCTTCTCCATGTCCATGCATAGCTAAGCCGATAATCATGCTCGTCCAGGCCATAGTGTCTTTCCTCTTCAAATCGCTGAAAACTTTTCGAGCACTCTTTGCTTCTCCAGATTTGGCATACATATCAACTAAAGCAATCTATCTTTGCAAATGTTCATTTTCAGTTCATAAGCATGAAAACTTTGTCCCAAAGCCAAATCCCCTGCCTTACCACAAGCACTTACCACACTCAAAAAGGTAGAGTTATCCGGATCAAACCAGCTAGTGCTTATCAGAGAAGACACCTAGTGCTTCTTCAGCTTGACCATACTGATTATAACCAGCTATCATCGAATTCCACGCAACTAAGTTTCTCTTAGGCATTTCGTCAAACAATTCCCTGGCAGTGTTTAAGTTTCCGCATTTCTCACACATATCGAAAATAGCAGTAGCAAGAACCAAATTGGGGTTATTACAACTTGACACAAATGGATCATAACCCAGTTGGCGAACACCAAATCTCTACTTCTAGCCCACGCGACAAGAACATGAACCAATGTAATCTCATTAGGCTCTACATTCAAACTCTCCATGTCCTTGAACACTCTTATAGCCTCCGTAGCACAATCATTGTTGACATACCCAGCGATCAAATTAGTCCAAGCCACCACATTCCACTTGGGAATTTCATCAAACACTTTCAACCCAGATTTCATATCCTCACAACAAGCATACATATTAAGCAAAGAAGTAGACACATACACATTCACTTCAAACCCAGTTTTCAAAACATGATTATGAACACATAATCAAATAGTATATTTGCCGTTTTAAAGTAACATAAGACTAAGCTAAACTCAATAAAAACTGGAAAAACTCCATGGAAACACAGTGAGAAAATGAAGATTTCTTTCTATTGAATTGATTGATCGGTCACAGAGGAGGAGAAGCTTATACATATGCTTACAAAGTTACAATACGTAGGGAATGTTTTTGTTTTCGGAGCGGTGCTAATCAATAATGCTCCGCTTCTAAAGTTACCTAAAAGGATATAAAATAAAATTAAAATAAAAAATAAAAACCAACCCAGTTAGAATCTGTTTGTTTGATGAGTACTTTCGTATCTTATTAGAGTGACAATATTTACACAACTCAAAAACTGTATGTACACTCCAATTTAGTGTATTTTTGAAAATCTAATATTATCCTTAAATAAAATTACTTAAAGGACTAAATAGTTTGTAAGTAATTATTAATTAGTTTTATATCAATAATTTATAAAATTAAAAAAAAAATTTTTAAAAAAAAAGAAAGTTTCCTATTAATTATTTGATATGATAATAAAAATCTTTCTATTTTATCAAACCCTAACTTCTATTTTAAATGTTAATTTCAATTTCTTTTATGGAACACAAATTAATTGAGTTGACAAACAATTTACTGCTATAATTAAGTGAAACAAAAATCAATGCCAACAATAAACTTTTTTATGAACAATTGTTTTTTTTTTTTTTTTTTTTAAAAAAAAAAAACTTTCTTAGGAACAAAGGAATTGAGATAAACTGTTGTGTGCTTTACGTAAAGAATTAAAAAAAAAAAATTTTAATGTAATGAAAATATTTTTTTTCATACATTTTTTTAGTGACATCAAATATTTTTGTAGGAGTTAGAAATTATTTTTTTTAAGGAGAAATTATTTATTTGAATAAAAAGATATAAAATAATAAATTTTTAAATAATTCTAATTAGATAACAAAATAGTGGGGTGTGCTGACAAAAATATAATACAATAAAATTAAAGAAAGGGTATTTTTGGCATTAAGTGGAGTTTATTTACGAACCAGAGATTTTTAAGGGTGTACTAACGAAAGGGGTGTATATACAGTTTTTGAGGAGTATCAATATCACCACTCATCTTATTAATGATTCATTTTATTAATGATTGGGCCAAATTAGTCACACAAGCCCAATCTGTTTTTAGGCCTAACCCAGTTAGAATCTGGGTCAACGGGTCAGGATAGCCCAATCAGAGCCCAACTTAGTCAACTTATCCCCCCGAATCTCACGAGTATCTCCCTGGATCTCATAGAGATCACCTACAACAGTTGAGGCTCATTGGTCTCCTATAAGCCTCTAACTCTAACTCTCTCTACAGTTGAGGCCCACAACAGTAGAGATACTAAAAGTGTCTCTCTCTCTAAAGGTTTACTATGCCCGATCCAATTTGCTTGGACTTTTATTAGTTCAAGCCTCAATTTTGTTCTAATCCATCTAGCTTAAGGACTCTGAGCTCATTCGACCTAACACGCATGACATGAGACCCCCAATTGGTTTGCTTTACTCTTTTCAGTACTTTATCCCGCTCTATTTCGTTTTACTCCGTTATCCTTTCGGTTTATACTAACCCCAACAGTGGAAAGCCAATCAAAGGGACCTCCATTTGAATCGGCTAGACAATTGCTCTTTTCTGTCTTGTTTCACAATTTGTCAATGCCTACTGTCAACTATAAATTTAATTGTAGATTAGCTCGTCTACAATTTGGTGCCCACCGTGGGGCCCTAACAATCTTTTCAACTTTCAATCTCGTCTCCTTTTGTTTCTAATCCTTTATTGCAGAAATAGCGGACTCGACTACTCCAATGGACTTCGAGACATAAGTCACCCTTTTCACAACCCAAATGCATGAAAACGCAGAGAGGCTAAAACTACTTGTGAAGGAAAATGCTGCTGTAAGGTCAGAACCAAGAGTTGCAAACTTAGTTGCAATCTGTGTTGACTGGTGCAGCCCAACCAATGGACACAACACCAGCAGTTGACATGACGCACGGGTCAAATCCATTTGGCACCCAGAATCAGGAGGAGCAAAACCTACCTCCAAGGGCTTTGCACAAACCAATACGAGCGACGGATTTAAACGCCAATCAAGAGGGCCCGTCGACCCCGCTTGGAGTGCAGATCCCCTCATAATGGACCCAATCCAACAAGGATTGGTTGATTGGAGACAACATTTCTTTGATTTCTATATCAACTCAATTACTAGAATATAAATTGTAAATTGTAACATAGGCACCTCATGTAGTTCTATTTGATTTTGTTAGAAAGTATAAATGTATAATATTTGTTCAATATTTGTTTTTTTTTTTTTTGTTTTTGTTTTTTGTTTTTTTTTGTTTTTTTAACCTACTCAACAAGTTTGTAGTGTCCCGACAAGTTCTATTATTTTAGTTCTACAACAGGGTTTGTTCAAAATCTGGGTTTTTTTTTTTTAAGAAAAAAAAATTGTATTAATTATTCTTGAAATCAGATATTTCATCATATACCCATTTCATTATAAATACATTATCGACATCCTTTTTTGTAATTTATTACAACTAAAAACGTTTTTAAAGATATATTGACAAACAATTTACTAACTTAAAAGTGTGTTGTTTGAAGCTTTACTCAATAAAAACTTTATTCGTAAAAGATTATCCCAAAAACTCTATTGGAAAAGTAACTCCAAACACACCCTTAATCATTTAATAAGTATGAAAAGTTGAAAACTTAATATGTTGTCAAAGCCATTGTTAAACGTCATTATGCCAAACATTATATTAACTTGAAATTAATTCTTTCAAACAATATATTAACTTGAAATTAATTCCTTCAATTGATAATCGAACAACATAATCGCCCCTGGCGGAGACTTATTGGCCTACTCATGATGAAATGCTTCCTGGAACTTGTGGAAGCACTTTCCGTTTACATTACTCATCAAGAGACTGTAGTTCAAAGTTTCGAATAATTTTTTTTTAAAGTAATTCTGAAAAAAAGTTGTGACTTTTGAGAAAGTATTCAAATGAATCCACTGAATTATTGTGGAATGTGGAGGTCAAATCAATCCAAAAGCACATGACTAATTTTTTTTTCTTCCTTTTTTTTCATTTTCTTTTCTTCTTTTTCTCTCTCTGCCTTTTTCTTTCCCTCTCTATCTTTCTTTTCTAACTATGCTCGGGCCTGTTTTATTTTTTCATTTAATGCATAACAATATTAATGTGTTTCATTAAACTGTTTTATTTGATTTTTTTAACTCGTAAAATCAATTTATTTAAAATGTGAAAATTTACATTTTTCACTCAACAAAAATTACTTAATTATATATCGGTCTTTTACTCTCTAAACTATCCACATAAATTTTATCTACAATTTTATCTATTCTAACAACCCTTAACCATATTAGTATTTTTTTTTTCTTCTAATGTTTGATATCTACCAAATTAGATACATATACTATGTTTTGTAATTGTGGTAGCCAAAAATAGCACAGCCCAAATATTGAGGCCCAATCTGATGAGATAAGTTTTGACCAAGTCTAAGATTGGACTAAGTCAGAGATTCAACAACTGCTCCAACTTTCCAAGATTTTCGAGATATTGTAGAATATCTCATCTCCACCATCTCAAACCGAGATTTTGGGGATCACGTAAACCTCCAATTGAATGGTTCTCTCTAGCTTATAAATAAGAGGCCCCCTCCATTTACAAAGGGACTCGCTGGGAATCACAAAGAAAATGAGGTGATATATCTCTCCACCAACTCCCACTCACTAAAGACAATAAAGGAGGGAACCATAATCTGACACAGAGGTCAATCTTCCTCTGCTCTCAATTCTTAAACAATATTTCTCCAAGAGCCATCACAACCATCACTAAACTCCAAAGATGATTCTAACTTCATTGTAGCACCGGTCTTCATTTGTATTAAAAGTCGTTCGACTAACACTTTCTCTGATCAACTCATTCGACTTCTACACACACACGCATGACGACCCCACGCTCAAAGTCATTTTTTACAGTTTTAATTAACTTCTTCTAAACGGATCAACAACGGCCTTGCCTCGTCTCCTCTTATCAATTTAATTTGCTAAACGCTCAGCTCAAACGAACTTAAGGCTCTCCGAACAACATCACCCAGGACGCGACCAACTTTACTTACGGTTTGATTTAGCTTTTATTCAATTTAGATTTTATTTATTTTAATTGTTTGACTCGAAATTATTTTATTTATTTTATCTAACTCGAGCATCGGAGAGTCCCCAACGGGACACCCCCCTCTCGCTCCGTTTTACCTTCTTATTTTTTATAGGATCTTGTAGCGCACGACCTACTATTTTTCGCTCTACCATTGTCAGTGCCCACCGATTTACGAAAAATTCAACTGGAGATTTTCAGGCTCTTCAGTTTGGCGCCCACCGTGGGGCCCTGACAATTACTTTAGCAAAAAGCTAACGTACTGATACCAAACGAAATGGCATGAGCATCCCCTTGACGAACGAATTACGGCATCCGATCAACAAAAAAAAAAAAAAAAAAAAAAAAGTGTTTCACGATTCTGCAAGTACAAGTAAAATGAATCACAAAAGGTTAGAATATCTATTCTAAAATATTGTTCTTATGTTGCCATGTTAATTGAAAATTTTAATTGGTCTTTGAGTTTGGCAATTTATACTTACAATGTCGAATATTTTATTTCTCAGTTATTTCTTTTGTTGCCATGTTAATTGAAAATTTTAATTGGTCTTTGATTTTGGCAATTTATACTTATAATGTCGAATACCTTATTTCTCAGCTATAAATAGTTTGTCGATTCTTGCTATTGTGTTAAAAAGTTTTACCGCACTACATATATTGTCTTCATCTTCGCCCATCTAAAAAAAAAAAAAAAAAAAGAGGTGCTCGACTGAGAGCCACAAAAACGCTCTACGGAGCCTTAAAAAAAAAATGCTATACAACGAGCTACACAAGTGCTCTACGGTGCCTAAAAAAAAAAAAAAAAAAAAAAAAAAAAAAAAAAAAAAAAAAAAAAAAAAATCGCTCTACATCGAGCGTTCTACAAAATTCGCTCTACATCAAGCGTTCTACAAATATTGCTCTCTGTCGAGCTACATTTCGTGCTCCAAGTCGAGCTGAAATTCATACAAATATTTCTCTCCGTCGAGCTACATTTTGTGCTCCAAATCAAGCCGAAATCCACTATAATATTGCTCTCCGTTGAGCTACATTTCGCGCTCCAAGTTGAGCCGAAATTCATACAAATATTGCTCTCCGTCGAGCTAAATTTCGTGCTCCAAGTCGAGCCAAAATTCATACAAATATTGCTCTCCGTCGAGCTACATTTCATGCTCCAAGTCAAGCCGAAATTCACACAAATATTGCTCTCCGTCGAGCTACATTTCGTGCTCCAAGTCGAGCCCAAATCCATTATAATATTGCTCTCCGTCGAGCTACATTTTGTGCTCCAAGTCGAGCCGAAATTCATACAAATATTGCTCTCCATCGAACTACATTTCGTGCTCCAAGTCAAGCCGAAATTCATACAAATATTGCTCTCCGTCGAGCTACATGTCGATTGTTGAACTCTCTCCGTCGTGCTACATTGCTTGCTCCAAGTCAGGCCAAAGTTTTGGGCGTACTCTACAACTCCAAGTTGAACGACGAATTGTAACAAAAAGTGAACGAAAAACTAAAGCTATGAATATATCATTGCTTGTCGAGTTAGCATACTACCGCCAAATTGGAATTATAAGGTACATCCTGCACTCTACAATTATATATCTTCTCTTATCTTTTACTTTTTACTTATATTATCATGACATTGCATGACAGCTAACACTTCTATCTCTCTATCTATCCCCAAACACACATTTCACTCTACGTTTTTTGCTTTTGTTGTTTTAATAAAAGCATTGTTTACTTGCATACTTGCATATTAAGGATGTACAAATGTCGCTCTACAACGAGTGTTCTACAAAATTTTGCTCTACATTGAGCGTTCTACAAACTTCGCTCTATATCGAGCTCTACAAAGAATGGGGCTGTTTAAAATAAGCCAACTACACTGAATAGTAAATCGAATCTAAATGATCCAAGCCGCACTACACGATGTCGAGCTGCGACATGCAATAGCGTGATAAGTTTATTGCTCCTTATCGAGCTGCATATCAAGTAGAGTTGCTTGTCAAGTTGTCGCTCTATAAGAAATTTTTTATTGAATTATGCCAAGCAATAATTCAGTAACCATACAAAGACCAGTACATGTTTGGCCAAGACAAATATTGACCTCCACATCTCGTCGATCGAATCACCTACTCAAAATCAGAAAGCTGTACAAGTCAATGTTGATTGATTAAATTCATCAATTTGTCAAACCGTCAAAGCATTCAACGAACATTGGAAACCAACATTGGAAACGACCAATGGCTATCTTGTAGATTGTTCAACGCAAGAGTTCAATCGAAACAATCCACTCTCTAACTTGAAGACTTCAACTTAGAGAGTGGGGGGCTAATTGTGGTAGCCAAAAATAACACAACCCAAATATTGAGGCCCAATGAAAGACAAGCCTAATCTGATGAGATAAGTTTTGACCAAGTCTAAGATTGGACTAAGTCAGAGATTCAACAACTGCTCAAACTTTCCAAGATTTTCGAGATATTGTAGAATATCTCACCTCCACGATCTCAAACCGAGATTTTGGGGATCACGTAAACCTCCAACTGAATGGTTCTCTCTAGCTTATAAATAAGAGGCCCCTCCATTTACAAAGGGACTTGCTGGGATTCACAAAGAAAAGGAGGTGATATATCTCTCCACCAACTCCCACTCACTAAAGACAATAAAGGAGGGCACCACAATCTGACACAGAGGTCAATCTCCCTCTGCTATCAATTCTTAAACAATATTTCTCCAGGAGCCATCACAACCATCACTAAACTCAAAAGATGATTCTAACTTCATTGTAGCACCAGTCTTCATTTGTATTCAAAGTCGTTCAACCAACACTTTCTCTGATCAACTCATTCGACTTCTACACACACACGCATGACGACCCCACGCTCAAAGTCATTTTTTACGGTTTAATTCACTTCTTCTAAACGGATCGATGACAGCCTTGCCTTGTCTCCTCTTAGCAATTTAATTTGCTAAACGCTCAACCCAAGCGAATTTAAGGCTCTCCGAACGACATCACCCAGGACGCGACCAACTTTACTTACGGATTGATTTAGCTTTTATTCAATTTAGATTTTATTTATTTTAATTGTTGACTTGAAATTATTTTATTTATTTTATCTAACTCGAGCATTGGAGAGTCCCCAACGGGACACCCCCCTCTCGCTCCGTTTTACCTTCTTATTTTTTACAGGATCTTGTAGCGCACGACCTACTATTTTTCGCTCTACCATTGTCAGTGCCCACCGACTTATGAAAAATTCAACTGGAGATTTTCGGGCTCTTCAGTAATTATGCTACAAATGAAATATTTAACATAGTTTTATACGTGATAACTTGCATTTTTTTATGAAATTAAAACGTACATAAAATGTTTTTAAATTAAATTGCACAAATATTTTTTAAAATATTTACAGAAATTTGAAATATTAGTAATGACTAAATAATTTGTTTTAAGAATTTATTAAGTTATTTATTCTTAGTTGTCTATAATAAATGAAAATGTAAATATATGAAAATTATTAGTTGAAATGGCATAAAAATGCATAAAAATAATATACAACTTAATATTTATATTGAGTTTTCAGTTATTAAAAAAAAAAAAAAAAAACATAACATATATGTTAATCCGTTTTTAGTCATTATTCAACAAATATGCTTTTTTTTTTTTTTTTGTTATTAATCATTTGAGATAATTTCAAAATCATTCCTATTTTTTACAAAATTAACAATTTAAAACAGTCTTTACTGTTTATTTTCCAACGTGACGTGTAGACCCTCCTTTAGCTACAATGAAATAAAGTAATAAACCCCTTTAGCGTAGACACACTGGTTACTTTTGTTTTTTCTCTCTCTCTTTCTACTTTTTTTCTATCATTTTTTCTTCTTGTGGCCCTCACATGGTTCAATTATTTGTGGGGAATTTTTTTTTTGTCACACATTTTGTGGTTTATCATATAACTGTCTAAAATTCAAGTTGTTAAACAGATATTCTAATTGGGCTACACTGTTTGAGGCAGAACGAAATGGTTAATTTTATGCATTTTTATGTTCATGTTTCCTTGCTTCCTGTTGAGGTATGCATACCTTTTTAAATTATTATTTTAGGGTCTGCGAGCCACTTTACTTTCACTTATCTTTTTCTTTATCTTTTCTTTTGTTTTCTTTTATATATATATATGGGACCCCAAAAAAAAAGTTGTTAAACAAATATGATCATTTTCTGAAAAGCAGCTTCAACATATTTTTCAAAAAAATCAAAAAGAGAGAAATAGTCACTGTGGTTGATGCAGTTGTATCATTTGCGTTGAACAGGCTTGGAGACTTCTGCATCGAAGAAGCAGTCTGCTTGGGAAGAGTTAGTGTAGAAGTGCAGCGGCTGAAAGATGAACCGGGATGGATGTAGTCTTACATAGCAAGTGTAGAAGAAAAAGGAGATGATGATGATGATGATGATGATGATGGGCAGTATATTGTAAGAAAGTATGTTTTTAAACCAATTTTTATAGAATCACATATTGTTTAAATATGAGATTAGTCATGTGAGGAACTTTCAAGTAAAGGATCCTTGCTTTATTTTAGGTAAGGACCTTAATGAAATCATATCGATTTTTATGAATTTTGATCTGAATTTTTTTATGGATGATAAGTTCATTGAAATCTATTAATAAATTAAATGAATTTTGAAAGTTTTCCAAGTACTAAACTATTTTTTTGAATTTTCCTTTATTTTTTCCATTTTTCTGAAGCCTTCATATTTACCAAAATCGGGATAAATAGTTCTAGTGATAAAAAAATTCACAAATTTTATTCATCGTTAGATTTCATTAAACTTATCATCCACAAAAAAAATTCAGATCAAAACATTAACTAAATTAAAGTAATTGCATAAACCAATTGCGTAAGCATTCAAAATCAATTCTCCCTATACCTATATAGGCTGAAAATTCCTATCAAGTTTACAATATGCATCCTTTCAACAAACATATTTTCTTGCAAATGATTTTTCTTCTGATGCCTCTTATAATGGCATGTGAAGCATCAATATTTCAAATAAAAATGGTGGTTGTCAATATTAAAATGATATTGGTTTGTATGCCGATCTCGCCGTTCATTGTAAATCTAAAGACAATGATCTTGGAGTATATTTGGTCCCTTATCTAGGTAAATACTTGTTCCATTTTCGACCTAATATCGTGGGATCTACATTATTCTCATGCAGTTTTTCGTGGAGAACGGAATCACATTCATTTGATATATTCTTGCTTAAGAGAGAAGGAGGATTTTGTAAGGGTGGTGATTGTAACTGGAGTATAAAAGCAGATGCAGCATATTGGTTGGATCCAAGTCCAAAACACATTGACAGACGATTTACTTCGGTATGAACCTTTTTTTTTTTTTTTGAAAAGAAAAAAAAATCTCAAAATATTGTGTGATCAATAAGGCTTTGAATAAAGGTCGCAATTAATATTATGTGTTTCTTGTATTTTTTTTTTTTTTTTTGAATAACTATGGATAATTCAAGGTTTGGGAGAGATGGAGTACAAAAGTAAGATGTCCCCCACTGGAAAGTTTCTCTTAGTCATATTATATGTACATAATAGAGACTTAGGGGTCGTTTATTTTGTTGTGATCGAATAGCCCTGAATTTTACCGAAAACTGAATAGTGACTTAAACCTGAATCTGAATGATATGTTTGTTTTTTTTTATTTTTATCACATACATCTGAATCGAATGTCAATTTTCTTGATTTTTAAATATAAAATGGTTTAAAACAAGTAATTTGACATTTATACCCTTGTTACTATTAATTGTTATGTATTTTCATTTTATATGATACAAACAACTAAATAAAAATAATTTAACAAATCTTAAACCATTTTTATGTAATAATTGCAATATATTATTCATGATTAAAATATGATAAATAATTGTTTTTAAGAAAATAGGATAAATAATGATTTAGATAAGGTTTTTATTTTTTATTTTTTTTTACAGAATTGAAGGTTCAATGATGGTGTTGAAAGTTACAATGTGATTAATGTTTTATTTATTTATTTATTGAGATGTTTATCATAAGTAATAGGTTAAAAGAAATAAATGTGTATAATATAAAATTATGATACAATTGGAAATATGTTATCTTTGGTAGGATAATCTTGGAAGAAAATATATTAAATGCAATCCAGTGATTTGGTATTAAGTTAAAAGTCGGGATTTGTTACTTTTTATTTTAAGTTGTTTTTTGGTATTTTTAAGTTGTTTGACACCTTAAACAAACAAACAAACAAACAAAACAACTTCATAATTTCAATTCAGGCCTACTAAGTTTTAAGTATAAAAAACAAACGAATTCTTAGAGCTCTCTCATTCCAAGTCATTTTGCTAGAAGAGTTGGATGGTACTTAGAGGTCGTTTGTTTTTTCCACTTAAAACTTAATGGGTCTGAATTAAACTCATTAACTTGTTTTGTTTGTTTTTTTTAAGTGGTCAAACAGCTTAAAATTATCAAAAACCAACTTAAAATAAAAAATTAAAAAAAAGAAATCTTGACTTTTAACTTAATTCCAAATCACTAGATTACAATTAAAATATTCACTTCCAAGTCTATCCTTCCAAAGAAGATATATTTAAATGGGTTTTAGAAATAAAATAAAAAAACCCTAATCATTTCTCATACTGAAATTTGCAGAGGATTAAACAATTGAATTTCTCTTGCTCCTACCAAATCTCGGTAAGAACTCTTTATTATGTTTATATTTTTTTTATCTAACTATTCATGTTGTGCTCAATAAATCGATTTATCATATTGAGTAGATTCCATCGCTTGAAGATGTTATAAAATAATTATATATATATATATATTTCAAAAAATTTCAAGAACTTTATTTATTTATTTATTTATTTAGCTTTTGGTGCATATTGAACTTGAACTTTTTTCTTGACAATAAATTGAACTCAGACTTTGTATGCAGACCGGGTATTAAAGTTTCTTGACAATAAAATAAACGACCCCTTAGTATTAAAGATTCTAAGTACACTTTGAAATTCAAAGTTGGAATTTTAAACTAATCTACTCATCATAATGGTTTTTTATTTTATTTTTATTATAACGGAAACATCGACTTTGTCAGCTATCTAAAAAGGTAAGTGGACTGAGTCTGGTGGTTCTGTTTTATTGTGGCTCTGTTTTTGGGTCTCTTGGTTTTTGTGGTTTCAGAATAAAATTAACGTTAAAAAAATTAGGGGAATACTATCTACCTTTCTCATTTGCCTTTCCCACTCATCATTTGACACATATACACCTTTAATTTAATAAAAAAAAATTCTCACTTTTTGCTACAAAGCTTATTTACGTTTTTACCTCTTATTAATATGCAGACAACACTTGAATAAAATAATAAATAAATAAATAAATAACCCTTTTTTTCTTTTTTTCAGGAAATTTGTTGGATTTGCACCATAAAAACTATTAACAAAAAGAATATATTACATAGTATTAGAAAAAATAACATGTTACCGTAATATACATGTAGGACTTCCATTTTTTTGATTGTGGATTTCGAGAAAATAATTCTTGATGTGGTCCTGTAGGTGGGATTTTCTGAATTGAAAGAAACATAAATAGTAGACTTGAACAAAAAAAAGAGGGAGGAGAGGGTGGCTGTTTTTATTATTATTATTATTATTAATTTGGTTGAGAGAAAAAACAAAAACGTACATAGGCCAGAGTTGTTGTTTGGTAGGTATTGGGTGAAGTGAGAGAAAAAAACGAGAGATTTTTATTTTATTTTATTAAACTAAAGAGTGTACATGTGTCAAATGATGAGTGGAAAAAGCAAATGAGAATGGTAAATGGGAAAGGTAGATAGCATTCCCCAAAAAATTTATAATACATGTGGCCATGAACAATTAATTACACAACACGGCTTACAACTCTTTCTTTTAATTCCTTCGTGTGTTTTAGTTGGTGTAGAATCTTGCACATTTTTTTTTTAAAAAAGCAAGCTTTATTGAAGCAACACAAGGACAGCACACACAAAAAACAAAGACCCCCAGCAAAACAGGGCACAACAAACCCAAAAAGCACCCAAAAACAGGGCAAAACCCACCCAGAAAACAGCAGAACAACCAGCAGAACAGCCAGCCTAGCAAAACAGAAAAGAAACAAGCACACCACACCCGACCACAGAAAAACAAAAGAAAGCCACCAAAACTCAATCACTCCAGCACACTTGCTCACAACCAACAGTCCCTCTTTTCACGAGAATGTCGGCGGATGCTAACCTGATAACTGCTACAAAGGGATAATCAGGCTGTATAATTTAGGATTCCGTATAAAAACATGTATGAATGTAGGATCTTGTACCTAATAATTGATATATATATATATATATATATATATATACATATAGAGTCCTTTTCACCTCGGTGCGCATTGATATAAAATACATTAATGCATTGCATGTGGACCATAGATTATGGATAAGTGTTGACAAGTGCATGCAGACTGGGTCAAAGTAATTGAATCTAATGGTCTACATACAAGGCACTGCGCACTGAGGAGAAAATTCCTATATATATATATATATAGAAGGGGCTGAGGTATGTTGAAGTTAAACCCAGGCTAGCTTTTTCTAAAAAAATAAATATTAAAGAGTTTATTTATTTATTTTAAAAAAATACAAATTACAGAGAATTATAAAATTAACATTGCTTTATAATTCCCAAAAAAAATGTTCTAATTTACAATTTAATTTAATAGATTCCTTAGGGTGATATACTTAATATATATTTTATTGACACTCAAACACATTAAAGTTTCCAATTCTTTCATTCTCCTATCATTCATAAAAGAAACAAATTTTGAAGAGTTCACTTTTGCTCACCCCTTTCAAGGGAGGTAATCAAGTGAGCATTATCCCCTTCAAGGGTGGACAAATTTTTTCAGAGATATTATTTTGTTTTTTTTTTTTTTAAGTATTACATGACGACTATAACAAAAATACTGTCGGTACTTATGCAGTCCCAGATAGCTACTTCTATAAATTTTGAGACTTATCATAAAACTGTAAAAATTTTTTTTTAAAAATTACAATGTTAAAGAGATATGATCATTTTCTGAAAAACCACTTGATATTTTTCAGAGAAACAGGATAGAAATAAACCACAATGGTCGATGCAGTTGTATCATTTGCCTTGAACAGGCTTGCTGACTTCCTCATCGATGAAGAAGACGTCTTGGGAAGAGTTAGACAAGAAGTGCAGTGGCTGAAAAATGAACTGGAACGGATGCAGTGTTACATCGCAAGTGCAGAAGAAAGACAAAATGATGATCCAATTGTAAGAAAGTGGCTCAATGACATCACCAAAATTGCTTGTGATGCTGAGGATGTCATAGATAAATTCATTCTCCAAGTCCATGATGAAGAAACAAAGCCAACCGGATGCTTTCCCTCCATGTCTTCCTGTGTCAAATGCAAGAAAATGGCCATTCTGCATGACATAGGGAAGGATATTGAAGAACTCAAAATCAGAATCAATGATCTGTCACGTATACGAGAACTGTATAAATTCGAAAGTTCCAGTAACAAGGGGGAAGGAAACAGCAGCAATGCTCTTGCAACATTGAGACAATTAAGAAGAACCACCTCCTTCTCCATTGAAAAGAAAGTTGTCGGCCATGACGATGGTACTACAAGGTTGTTGGCTAAACTTTTAAACCAGGACAGACATCGCTTTGTAGTTTCAATTTATGGCATGGGAGGTCTGGGTAAAACAACTCTTGCCGGAAAACTTTACCACCACCTTGATGTGAAGGGGAAGTTCGACTGTCGTGCTTGGGTATGTGTATCTCAAGATTACAACACTCATGATCTTCTTTTAAGAATCATAAGTTCTTTTGGCTTCACAACTAAGACTACAAAGGAGCTAAAGCAGATGAATGAAGAAGGGTTGGAGAGATATCTTCATGAATCTTTGCAAGGACGCTCATACTTGTTGGTGGCTGATGATATATGGAAGAAAGAAGCTTGGTTAAGCTTTAAAAGAGCCTTTCCAGATTGCAACAATGGAAGTCGAGTCATTATCACTACTCGAAGCCAAGAAGTTGCTGAGGATTCAGACGAGAGAACATATGTCCACAAACTTCGTTTTTTGACATTTGACGAGAGTTGGCAATTACTTTGTGAGAAAACTTTTGGAAACCCAAATGCAAACGGTGTAGAAGAACAATTGAAGACTCTAGGAATGGAGATGGTGCAAAAATGTGGAGGTCTGCCACTTGCAGTAATTGTATTAGGGGGACTCTTGTCTAATAAGACACAACTAGCAAAGTGGAAAGCAGTACGTGATCATATTTGGCAAAATTTGAAGAAAGATTCGATTCATATCCCTAACTTATTTGTTTTAAGTTTCAATGATTTGAATTATCAGTTAAAGCTATGCTTTCTTTATTTAAGTCTTTTTCCTGAGGATTTTGAGATCGACGTAGATCAACTGATACGATTGTGGGTAGCAGAAGGTTTCGTGCCGCAAGATGAAAATCGAAACATGGAAGACGTGGCCAAGGATAAAATCCATGAGTTGATAAATAGAAGCTTGATTCAAATAGGAAAAATAAGTTGGGGGAGAGTTGCTACATGTCGAGTCCATGATCTTTTGCGAGAACTTGCAATTGAAAAGGCAAGGGAATTAAATTTGCTTTACATTTATGACCAAATGAAGCATTCAATAGGTAACTCTTCGGTTATAGCATCGTGTCGGCGGGAAGCCCTTTATTCCCCGGCAGAAAATTGTTTGTGCCTACGACAAATCAATCCAAGCTTGCGCTCCCTTTTGTCTTTTGACCCATATGGGTATAAGTGGGATATAATGACGAAAATAACAGACGTGTACACAAAGCTCAGGTTTCTAAGAGTGCTCAAGCTAGATGGTTACCGTCCGGAAAATTGGAGTTTAAGAGAAGAGATAGGAAAGTTGATCCATTTGAAGTACTTAGGTTTAAGGGAATCATATGTCAAATATCTTCCACGGTCAATTCTTAACTTACGGAGACTACAAACTTTAGACCTATTCAGTCCAGATATGGAGGTTGAGTTGCCGTATGAAATTTCTAAGTTGCAAGAATTACGACATCTATTTGGAAAGTTTTACGGAAATTTGGAGATAGATAGTTTGAGAAAGCTTCAATCTCTCAAGTATGTTAGGAGTAAATTCTGGATTAGTATTAATGCCGAAAAGTTGGGTAATCTTCGAGAACTGTGGATTTTGGGGACATTGGAAACAACAAACGAGTTTCATTTTGATTCTATTGCCAAACTAAAGAGACTTGAACAATTAGTGGTTAAAGTACATCGTAATGCTTGTTTCGCATCACTGCAACCACTAACTCGTTGTTCAAATCTCATGGATTTGAGATTATATGGGAAGATAGAGAAACTACCTGAAGACATACATAATGTCCTGCCAAATCTCGAATGCCTATTGTTAAAGAATTCATATCTCAAGGATGATCCAATGCCTCTATTAGAGAAGCTACCTAGCCTAATGATTCTTCATTTAGGCTCCGAATTTTACAATGGTAAGAATCTATTCTGCAGTGCTCAAGGTTTTCGTCATCTTGAAATTCTAAAGCTCGATGTCAAGGATGAATTAGAAGAGTGGCAAGTAGAGGAAGGAGCAATGCCAAGGCTGCAAAGATTGAGCATCCCTAAGCAAAAAAGGAACTCCAAGTTGAGAATTCCGGATAGATTCAAATCAATCCCTCCTCCAGCTGAATGCGATTTCGAAAGACACTGGTTTGACTACATAAATTGACTCAAGATACAATCATTCCCAATCTCATCGTGCTCTCATGCTTTTGGTTGTGTTTTATGCAATTTCTCATTCAGGTAATAATGTTCTCTGTTTTTCACTGTTAATTTAATTTTCCAGTAATTTAATTAATTACTAGACCTTAATGTACGTATTTTCCTTTGATGTTTTTCTAATTTGATTGCCAAACCTTGATGTATTTTCTTCCGTGTTTATTGTAATGTGATTGCTACAATTTCCTCTCCATCTATGTTTCATGATAGTATTTGTATTGTGATTTCTAAACTTTAATGTATTTTCTTCTATAACTTATGTAATTTGATTGCTTAGACATAATTAATGTATTTTCTAATTTTAATAAAACTACTAAGGAGGTTGATTGAATTTGAAGGCACTAGCTTTGCAATTCATGAAGGTTGAATGATTTCTATTTTCGTAAATTAATTTGATTTTCACTTACTTGCTTAATTTTAAGCTGGCTCTTCCTCGTCTGTGTCTACTGGAGTGGCTCTGGTATTTGTTTCTTTCTATCCTTTGTTTTTGTGTCTGCTGTGTGTTGGTGTGTTTGCCTCCTTGTTGCCTGTGGCCTTTGCTTGGTGCTTTAATAAAAATGCCGTTCAAAAAAAAGAAAAAGGTGAAGGGTATTATTTCTTTTTTGACTGGTTGAGGGGCACCCTGCTGAGATTAAACAATTAAGTAGATGGGCTTGGGGTTTATGGGGGACTGGTATGGTTTGGCGGGGCATCATTGGCTGTGCTTCTAAGACGATTGAGGGCTGGGCAGAGTATTGGCCGACCTTCAGTCCTTCGTGTAGTAGAAGAGCGTGGACCACTTTATTATTCACAACGGTTCGGACAATTTGGGAGTTCAAAAATCACAAGGTCTTTAGCGACGTTGAAGCCATTCTCTCCCTAGCCACAGACTCCATTCAATTCCTTGTGGCCTGGTGGTTCAAACACCATGGCTGTGGTTCTACAGACCCAATCACCTCCCTTCTTCAAGATGTCAGTGAACATTGCAAGGATCCTGTGAAGCCAAAGAAGCACCAGTTTGAAGCTTGGATTCCACCTGGTGCGGAGGCCCTCAAATTTAACGTTGATGGTTCTGCCAGAAGTCATCCCGGGCCGGTAGGGATTGGTGGAGTTCTGAGGGACAGTAGAGGCATGGACCTTTGTCTTTTCTCTTTTTCAGTCGATTGCTAGGATTCTAATTTGGTGATGCAGCGGAAATCAATAAGAATACGACCAACGTCAATATTCTGTGATAATCTCTGGAATCCACCAAAAAACGAGAGAAACTCTCAAAGAAAACTCTGAATATTTTATTGAATGAAAAGATAATTCGGCCATAAGGCTTACAAGCATATTTAAAGCAAAACCCTAACCCTAATCCTTGCTGGGCAAGAAACGGGCCCAAATACTAAAAATTACCAAAAATAGCAAAATTGAGATAATTACGGAAATTAAAACTACTAAGAATCCTAAGCAAGCCAGAATTGACGGAAGTCGATTCGGGCTTGGAAAACAAAAGTTATTAAGAAAACAAAACTTTCCTAAAATAGCAAAAACGATAATTTCGGGGCCTAAACGACGGAATTTTGCTAAAAAAGGGTATGCCACAACAGTAAAGCTGTTGAATATTGACGGTCTTGCCGAAACGCTTCAACTGTGAAAGTTTCGCGTCATTCCGACTTCCGCGCCCGGACTAGTGGAATTCGATTACCCTTGAATTTAGGATGTTCTCTCTTCATCATGTACGCATTGGCCACTTGTTCTACATCATTTGGCAGAATTATTGGCAATTGAAAAAGCTTGCTTCCTTTGTATTTCGAATCCGTTTATGAAGGATCTTTCTATGGGTACGGATATTGACACCCATAATTATGATAAGCGCACCCATATTTATAAGTATACCCATGTCTAAAATTTAAAATTTAAAATTAAAACATTACTATAAACACCCATCTTAATGCCAATAGTACTCTTATTTAATTGAATGTTTTCATTTCAATACAATTTATTTATAAACCCTCATAAGTTATTAACGCACCCAATTTTACAAATGATAAATTTTTAAGTTCTCCACACTCGAAAACATAGTCTCGGAAATTCTTATTCTTAAATTTTGAGAATCTCTACTTCAGACCAATTTCCTGCTATGGAGATGTTGCCCAAGAGGGATACATAATTATCTCTCCCATGGAAATACAATCATACAAGCTGGAGTTGCGGCAAAATGAGTAAATATGGAGTAGTGATTCAAGTACTTCGTTTTCACTGATACTTGATCGGATGGGTTTAGAAGCAGAGAAGAGTGATTTTTGAATCCCACGGATAAAATATGCTCAGTGAGGCTCTTGTCTACTAGAACCAAAAGGCCGAAAGGTCCTATTGCCCTGCGATGAGCAGCACCACCGTTGTTGCTGCAGCTGAACTCCTCATTGCTCTCACCTATTCTCTTCAAAGCATCCTTGTCTAACATGAATTCCGCTACTATATCTAACTGTTACATTGCCAAACAATTTCTTGTAAGCCTTTTTTTTTTTTTTTTTTTGTTGGAATTAATTATGCTACTTAGCTTTACGAACTGGAAACAATACAAATTTAATCATGTACCTGTGTGGCTGATCCAACATCAAGTGGCACCATGTAATGCCCTTCCAAAACCTGATTATCGTAGCAGAAATTGAAGAGAGGAATTCATGAATTTGATGTTGAGAGGGAAGAGAGGAGAGAGAGATTTGAGAGAGAATAGAATTGTATGTGAGAGAAGTTTGTTGTAAAATTCGTTGTCCATTTCTTGTTAGAGACAGACTATTTAAACAAAGCAAATGACAAGTGGCCTGGAGTAATCTCCTGAGAGAGGCTCACTGTAAATGAAAACAGGAAATACAATTTACTAAAGCTGTCAAGTAAATGTAAAAATGCAATTGTGACCCAAGGCCTAAAGTGCTTTGGATCCAAGAGTCCAAGACTCCAATTTGGCCCGCCTGAGCCCAAATTGGACCAAGATATATCCTGCCTCCCTTAATTGTTTACTGTTAGAAAAATCCCCAAATCTTACTTCTCAAATCCCTAATCAAGAGAAAATGATACAATCCAAAAATCCCCTTTTTCTTCCTTCATTCCTGACATTCCCCACCTCTTATAGACCTGTTGTCCTCACAGGTCGAGCACCCCTGGAAAACGAGATCGTATCACCGTGGCGTCCTCCCATGTGGCATCCTCCCATGTGGCATCCTCCGGCGTCGAGTTGGTCCACTGCACCAGTACTTGGGCGACAGCTTGATTTTTTCTCTTCATTACTTTTCGGTCCAGAATTGCGACGGGAAACACCAACATCTGACTGTCTGAGCCCGTCGGAGGAAGAGTGGTGCATGTGGTAGCCGAAGCTCCGATCATCTTCTTCAACTGCGACACATGGAACACCGGGTGGATTTGAGAGTTTTCCGGTAGCTGAAGGCGGTAAGCTACAGCTCCTATTTTAGCTAACACTTGGAAGGGTCCAAAGAACTGTGGAGCCAGTTTCAAGTTCTGGCGAAGAGCGACAGAGGTCTGCTGGTATGGCTGCAATCTCAGGTACACCTAATCCCCAATTTCGAAATTCCTTTCGGAACGATTTTGATCTGCGTAAAATTTCATCCTTTCCTGAGCTTGTTGAAGAGCTTCTTTAAGAACTGACTTGATTTTTTCTCTTTCACAGGTAAAGTCCCTTACTTCTGGTGAGTTGATGTTTAGGATTGTGTAGGAGAAAATGGGAGGTTTGTACCCATACAGAGCCTCAAATGGGGTCATCGTTAGAGTGGTGTGGTAGTTCAAGTTGTACCACCACTCGGCCATGGCTAGCCAGCTAGCCCACTTCTTTGGCCTGGCCCCTGTCATACAACGTAGATAGTTTTCTTGGCACTGGTTTAGACGTTCGCTCTGTCCGTCCGTCTGTGGGTGGTAAGCCGTACTAAGGCAGAGTTTGGTGCCCATTAGTTTGAAAAGGCTCTGCCAGAAATTACTGGTGAAAATTCTGTCGCGGTCACTGACTATAGTTGTGGGAAGGCCATGCAATTTATGTATATTGTTAAAAAAATAGGGTCGCTACTTGGGCAGCCGTGTAAGGGTGGGTTAGTGTGAGGAAATGAGTGTATTTGGTAAAGCGGTCGATGACCACCAAAATCGTGTCTTGTCCTTGTGATGGTGGCAACCCTTCAATGAAGTCCATGGCGATATCTTGCCAGGGCATGGAGGGAATGGCCAGTGGCTGTAGTAACCCGGGTCTTTTCACATGTTCCCCTTTACACTGTTAACAGACTGTGCACTTGGCTACCCAAGCCACTACCTCTTTATTTAAAGCTTCCCAAAAGAAGTAGTGTTGTAAGCGTCTCACTGTCCCTTTAATTCTCGAGTGTCCGCCCATAGCGGATTCATGGGCCTCCACAATGAGTCTCTCCCTTAAAGTCCCGTTTCTTCCCACAAAAATTCTTCCATCTTTCCGTAGGATCCCATTGGTAAGAGTGAACTCAGTATTGATTGAAGGGTCTATCAGTAAACTTGGAATTTCCTTCATAGCCAAAGGGTCTTGTGAGTAGCTTTCCTGTATTTCTTGTATCCAAGCAGGTTGGGTAATGGATAGTGCCTTTAGGGTTCCCTCCTCAGTGCACTAAGCCCTTGAGAGTCCATCGGCTACAACATTATCTTTTCGCTTCTTGTAGGAAATCTCATAGTCATAGCCCAATAATTTGGTTAACCACTTCTGCTGCATCAGAGTTGACAACTTCTGTTCTAGGAAATACTTCAAGCTTTCATGGTCAGTTTTGATCATGAACTTGCTCCCATGAAGGTAGGGTCTCCATTTGTGTATGGCATAAACAATTGCCATCAATTCTTTTTCGTATGTAGAGAGGCCTAACTTCCTAGGTGGAAGAGCTTTGCTGATGAAAGCCAAAGGTCTTCCTCTCTGCATCAGTACTGCCCCAATTCCGACGTCACATGCGTCTGTCTCCACTGTAAATGGCTGGGAGAAATCTGGTAAGGTCAACACTAGGGTGGTAGTCATAGCTTTCTTTAAAGTTTCGAAGGCAGTATTGGCTGGCTCACCCCATTCAAAGCTGTTTTTCTTAAGTAATTCTGTCAAGGGTTTTCTAATAACCCCGTATCCCCGTACAAATTTCCGGTAATATCCCGTAAGGCCTAAGAACCCTCTCAAAGCCTTAATAGTAGTGGGAGTAGGCCAATCTAGCATGCCCTGTATTTTCTTCTGGTCAGTTGAAACCCCTGTGGCAGAGATTATATGACCTAGGTACTCTAATTCATTCTTCCCGAATTCACACTTGCTTCTCTTTACATACAACTAGTGGTCCCTTAGTATGGAAAGAGCTATCCTAAGATGTTCAACGTGTTCTTCCATGCTTTTACTGTAGATTAGTATGTCATCAAAAAAAACGAGTATCATTTTGCGTAAGTAGGGCTGAAATACCTCATTCATTATGCTCTGAAAAGTTGCCGGGGCATTTGTCAAGCCAAAAGGCATAACTCTGAATTCGTAGTGACCTTGATGGGTCCTGAAGGCAGTTTTGTGCACATCCTCTTTAGCCACCCGTATCTGATGATAACCTGCCCTTAAGTCTAGTTTAGAAAACACCCTTGCTCCATGTAACTCATCCAATAGTTCATCAATTATTGGAATGGGAAATTTATCCTTGATTGTTAATCTGTTCAACTCCCTGTAATCCAAACAAAAATGCTAAGTTCCATCTTTCTTCTTTACCAGCAGTATAGGAGAAGCAAAAGGGCTATTGCTTGGCCGGATCACTCCACTAGTTAGCATTTCTTTTACTATCCTTTCTATCTCATTTTTCTGGACATAGGGGTATCTGTAGGATCGGACATTTATGGGTTTACTATTGGGTTCTAAAGGAATGTGGTGATCCTTGGAACGTTTAGGAGGTAAAGACTTAGGTTCCTCAAAGATTTTCGAAAACTCCTCTAGTGTGGGGAGCAGAATTTCAGGGACAGTTAGCTCTTCTTTCTCCATGTCAAGTGAGTAAAGCTGTATTATTGGCTCTGCTCGCAGTTGGGCCTTGCTCAGTTGGTTGGCGATTCTTTTTCCCTCCATTTGTTGCAGCTTCCCATTCTCCTGGATACCTTGGAGGGTGATCCACTGGTTATCCTTCTGGAAACTCATACTTAATTGTTTAGCATCCAATAGGATCGGTCCCACTTCTTGGATCCACTGCATGCCTAGTACTGCATCACAACCCCCCAAAGACAGAATTCTCATTTCTATGGTGAAATTGACCCCTTGTAAAGTCCAAGTGAACGCAGGGCACTTGGCTTGGCTACTAATTTTGCCTCCCCCACCTACAGTTACCCACAGCAGGTTTGTGTTCTCCACCTCTACCCCAGTGAATTTTGCGGTCTCCGGATCTAGAAAATTGTGTGTGGAACCACTGTCCACCAGGATGGTGACCTCCCTATTCTTCACAAGTCCCTTTAACTTAATGGTTTGGATGCCCTTACTGCCCCCAGCCAGTGCTTGGTGTGAGATAGTCATCTCTTCCTCCCTTAACACTGTAAGTTCTTCTTCATTATTCTTCATGTTTTCCACTTCTTTCTCCTCTTCTTCACTGTCTTCTTCTCCTTTGAGCATGTAAATTTGTCTTTTGGCACAATGATGCTCAATGGTGTATACTTCGTCGCAGTTATAACACAACCCCTTTTCTCTCCTTGCTGCCATTTCTACAGGTGACAACCTTCTGATGGGAAATGTTTCTAGTTTCCTCTCATTTTGGCTAGGTGGATTATGTTGGTGGAGTGAGGGTCCCCATTTTGGTGTTCCCGGGTTCCATTTAGTGGTGGAGGGTATGACATTAGGTGTGGTGTTGTGAGGGATTTTGTTAGGCCAGGGTCTCATCATTTTCTTCGGCTCTAAGGCTGCCTCTTGCAGCCGGGCTAATTCAATGGCTGAGTTTAGGTTTGTAGGTTTGAACATCTTCACTTCATTTCTAATCTCACTCTTCAGTCCACTCACAAAGCAAGCTAAGAAAAATCCATCACTAAGCCCTATATTCTTAGCTATTAGCCTAGGTTGTAAGTCTTCAAATCGATCCTGAAAATCCGTCACTGTGGTGACCTGTTTGAGTCTCAAAAACTCTCCTACTACATCTTCTTGCTCTAAATCCAAGAATCTCACCAATAGAGACTCTGTAAATTCTTCCCATCCTATATCTCCTTTGGTTGCATAAAAGGACTGGAACCATGTCTCCGCTTTTTTTTCGAAATGTATGGAGGCCACCAAAACTTTATTTTCGGGATCCACAGAGTATATTAGGAAGAACCTCTCACACTTCTTGATCCAAGCTCTAGGATCCACACCATCAAACTTAGGAAAATTTAATTTCAGAGGTTTAAATTGAGTATCAGTTGTTACCTTGGTGTCAGGAAGAGCTCTGCCTTGCTGCCTATAGGAGCCAAAAACGTTGCTGGATCCAGCAGGAGCAGAACCAAGAATTCCTTTTCCTCTGTCCTCCAAGTTCTCATGACTAGATTTGTTGGTGAGTATCTCAAGAACTTTAGTTATTTGTGCTCGTTGATCAGCCAATTCAGATCTGACTTCATTCATCCCATCATCTAACTTCTGTAGTTTCACTTCAACCATTTCGATTTTCCCATCTATGACTTGATTCTTTTCATCCATTTCTGAGAATCTGCTCTCTAAATACTGATTTTGTCTGGTTCCTTCCACCATTGCCACAGGTTGCAGGATAGAAAGCTCTGATACCAAGTTGTAATGCCCTTCCAAAACCTGATTATCGTAGCAGAAATTGAAGAGAGGAATTCGTGAATTTGATGTTGAGAGGGAAGAGAGGAGAGAGAGATTTGAGAGAGAATAGAATTGTATGTGAGAGAAGTTTGTTGTAAAATTCGTTGTCCATTTCTTGTTAGAGACAGACTATTTAAACAAAGCAAATGACAAGTGGCCTGGAGTAATCTCCTGAGAGAGGCTCACTGTAAATGAAAACAGGAAATACAATTTACTAAAGCTGTCAAGTAAATGTAAAAATGCAATTGCGACCCAAGGCCCAAAGTGCTTCGGATCCAAGAGTCCAAGACTCCAATTTGGCCTGCCTGAGCCCAAATTGGACCAAGATATATCCTGCCTCCCATAATTGTTTACTGTTAGAAAAATCCCCAAATCTTACTTCTCAAATCCCTAATCAGGAGAAAATGATACAATCCAAAAATCCTCTTTTTCTTCCTTCATTCCTAACACACCACTGAGCCTGGTTTGAGCTCCACATTGTCAAATTTCTTGCTTGTCAATCTCAAACTGAAATTTTTTGAAGATATGGGTTTCTAATTTCTTCTTATATTCTCAAACTTTCTAAAAAATAGAATTAAGGTTTAATTAGGGTTTAGTTTTTTATTTTATTTTAATAAAGTAATATAGTTGAAGATATGGGTGTAATTAATGGGTGTAAATAGTATTTTATTTATTTTTAATTAAACTAATTTGTCCTTATTGGTAAATTTCTATTGGGATATTTTTGTAATTAAAATTTTTATTAAAATATGGGTGTGCTTATCATATTTATGGGTGTCAATATCGGCTCCCTCTTTCTATTGATATAGTTAGTGACTCAATGGTGGCGGTCTCGTGGATCAATAGTGACACTTTTGGGAGCTCAGCTCACGTTCATCTGGTCTACGATATTCGGGAATTGTTGGCGAACCATGGTGGTCTGGTAGTTAGGTTTAGCTCGAGATCTTCGAATTCCTTCGCTGACAACTTGGCAAAAAGGGCCTTGAGTGAGGATGAGGGGGACTTTCTTCAATGGGGTAGCGTTTGATTGATTCGCTTTGCAAGCTTGTGCTCTGTTGTGGTCCTTTTTTTTTTTTTTTTTTTTTTTTTTTGCTTGTTTTCTGGTTTGTTTGGTGCTTTTGGTGCTTCTCTGTTTTGTTTTCCCTGTTCTGTTGTGTTTGGCTGGTTGCCTGTTTGTGTTGCTTTTGTTTGTGGTGCCCGTTTGGGATGTTGCTGGATGTGCTTCTTTGCTCTTTTTTAATGAAGTTTACCATTTCAAAAAGAAAAATCTGTGTCGTGAGATTCGAATTTCTTAGTTTAAACCCTAGAGTTTTGATATGTATTCTTAAGTCATGTTTGGTTCGTGGGAAGGAATCCATGTAGGAAATGAATTCATTTCCTAGATGGATTCCTTTAAGAGAGCTTCTTTTGATAATTCAATTTTTTTTTGTTTTTACACTTCTTTTTTAAAGACACTCCATTCTCAAAATTTAAATTTATAAAAATTCTAAAGACACTTCCTTTTAGTCCAAAATTATCCTTTTTATCTTTTTGCACTCATATTCCAATTTTTAAAGACACGCCATTTTAAAAAATAAATTTATAAAGATACTCCATTTTATTTTAATAAAATTTAGGACGAACCATCGTAGCATTTGGATTGGGCTAATCTTTTTTAAATTATATTATTAAAAAACAAATTATCTCTCCTAAATCATTAGATTAGATATTACATATTAAACACTCTCTCCTAAATTTTTAATTACTATATTAAACTCTTTCTCCTCCAATACATATCTCTAATTTTCTATCTCTATTTTTTCTCATGCAAGACTAACAGTTAAGGGAAAAAAAAAAAAAAAAAAAAAAACTTATAAATAAGCTTGATTTTTAGGAACCGTATTTATATATATATATTAAAAAAGAAAAAAAAAAAGTACCCTATTTAAAAAAAAAAAAGAAAAAAAATCGAAATATGAAATGTTTTTTGTTACTTTTGTAGCTATGTGATTGCCTTGAGAACTTTAATTTTTTCATTAGTCTTAGAAATTATGAGTTTAATTGAATCTATTTGCAACAAATCGAATTTTCATATAATCTATTTTTTTTAATAATAAAAAAAAAAGTACGGTATTTGTATTAACTTTTTAATATATATGTATTACTGTTAGTAAAAAACCAAAATATTCATAATTTTTTTTTTCACTATTAATCAGAGATTGATCGAGAAAGTATGGAGATATAATTTTTTTTTTTTTCGAATAATGGAGAGAGATTAATTAAGAGAGAGTGTTTAATATGGTAATAACAGATTTAGGAGAGAGGGTTTAATACGTAATATTTAATCTAATGATTTAGGAGAGAGAATTTCTTTTTTTAATAATATAATTAGTTTTGAGTGTCTTTAAAATTTTTGTCTTGTTTAGTAACTTTAATTTAGGTTAAAATAGTCATTAATAAAAAAAATTATATCCTATTTTAATAATCACGTTTTGACCCTATTTTTTAAAATATATTCTGATTATATCCTTTATTAAAAGGTTTTGTGTATCACAGTTTTTCTCTAATGAATTAAATTTATTCCAATTTGGTCCTTTTTATTATTTAACGATTTTTTTTATTTAATTATTATTGATATTAACATTTATAATAAACTAAAATGAAGTGTATAATTACAAAATTTAAATGCCTTTTTTTCTTTTTTATCTTATGAAATGTAATGTTTAAGTTATTTTAATAATAAATACAATATTTTACCGAATTAAATTTAATTTCTATTAATGTATTAATTTCATAATTTAGTATTGTATTGCAATATTATGTTAATTATGGGGTGAAATGTTAATTGTGGAGAAATATTTAAAAAGGGGAAAGAAATGGAATATTCCTGAGAATATTCCCTATAGAGATAAATTTGGTGCAGTGGGTTGGAGATGGAATAGTGAAATAGTCTGACTGTTTAGCTATTTTAGTGCAAAACTTGCACCAAATCTACTATTTGGGTTGGAGTTGCTCTAAGGAGAAGCTATCTTCATTTATTTGGTTGTTATATGGAATCCTTAATGGAATCCTCACTATTTTGACCAAAATGCCCCTTATATATATATATTTTGAAAAATATATATATTTATTGGAAATATTCAAAAATTATTTTTAAATTTTAATTATTTATAATTTAAAAGATGTGATAATTATTTTAAAATTGAAATTAATTATTTTACAAAATATAAATTAATTCCTCCTCTGGAGACGGTGCCGGAGGAGGCAACCGCGGTCACCTTTAGTTACCTCCTTTGACGAGTAGACCTCCTCCATTGACGGAGGATGGAGGATGGAGGTGGAGGAGACCTCCGTTGATGGAAGCGAGCAGATCTACCATCGCAAATCACGATACAGAATTTGTCACTACTTCGCTATGGAGCTCGTACGCTGCAGCGATCTTTTCAACAAGATCGCTAAGGGTCGTCTTAGAGAGGATCTCGCTAGTATTTATTTTCAGCAGCTTGTCTTCGCCATTGACTTCTGCCACAGCTGCGGCATCTACCACTGTGACTTTAAGCCCGAGAATCTTTTATTGGAAGAGGACAACAACTTGAAAGTCACCGATTTCTAGCTGAGTGTGTTTTCTGAGTATTTGAAGTAGGATGGGCTACTGCACACCACTTGTGGGATGCCAGCGTACGTGGCGATTACAATTGACAAAGTAATTATTTTATGCTTTTTTTACCTATAATATTCCCTTGATTTTATTTCGACTATTTGATTACAAAATTCCCTTTGTTTTGTTCTATTTGTTAGATTAAATAATTCAAAGTAATAATTTAGCCCGAGTTGCAAATATTTCCTAGGTCCGTCCCGGTATATCAAGCCTTGCTATTTATACAAAGGAAAGAACAAAAACTGAATTTGTTTAGAGGGCTATGATTTCTACCCTCCTTTTATGGATTTTATAACATTTGCAACACCGTAAAATTGAGTTATCAACTCATCTTCCTGAAAAAAAAACCTTTAAATTTAGGAAAAGTTTTTAGATGTTTTATACATCAATCCAAAGTATTGACAGTCATGATTTACCTCCACAGTAATTAAGCATAATTGTGATTAATGAGAAATAATTCTTTGCAGGAATTCCACAAAAGAAACAGAAATTTCAGTTGTCACCAACCATGCGTCCATGCCTGCCATGAACACATCACATTTTTTCTGGCTCAACAGTGGCATCAAGAAGCATGTGCAGAAATCTCTTTTCAAACATGCATTAAATATTCGCAAATCAATGATGTTGACGACTGACTGGTTACATTGCAATTCAACTTATGATCTCGAGCCAGCAACCTTTAACCTGAATCTGAAAAATCCTTCCGAAAGGTCCACTAATGGCAAGCATCGAATCCAAATTAAGAAGACTTGAGAAGACTTGAGTAATAACTCGGTTGGAAATCTGTTTTCAGAAGACTTGAGTTGTTTGAAATGGCTTGATTAAAAATCAACCCAATCAGTCATATATGTTGCATTTGGCACTTCAGCTACTTTTGATCAAACCCAATTCGAGGAATTCGCGACTGGGCTTGAACTTTCTCATCGACCATTCCAATGGGTTGTGCGTCCTGATACTGCGAATAACTTAAATGGCTGCTTCCTTGAAGAATTTCGAGACAGAGTGGACACTCGCGGGCACATAATTAGTTGGGCGCCTCAACAAAAAGTTTTGAAACATCCTTCCATTACTTGCTTTTTTGCTCACTGTGACTGGAACTCTAAAATTGAAGCTCTGAGCAACAGTGGAGTCCCAGTCCTGTGCTGGCCTTATATGTTCGAACAATTTCACAATGAAAATTTATGAAGTTGATAGCTTAATTTCAACTGTACTATGGCCAAGAGTTTTTACAATGCTTTTATGCTTCATCAACTCTCTTGCCATCTTTGCTTCCTGCCATTTGCCAGCTCTAGGCTCTAGCATATATACATTAGAAAGAAGCACTCAAACTCCACTACCAACTGTAATTTCCACTTCTCTGATATGGCTTCTTACTTGATCAGCTAAATCAACATTTCCATAAATCTCACAACCATTTAGAAGAGCTCCCCATACAGCAATATTGGGCTGGATTGGCATTTGCTCTAGCAATCTCTCTGCTTCTTCGAAGCATCCTGCTCGGCTCAGAAGATCAACCATGCAACCATAGTGTTCTATTGTGGGCTCTATACCATAAACATTTATCATCTCAGTGAAATGTCTCTGAACCTCCTCAACCAACCCAACATGGCTACAAGCACATAAAACCCCAATGTATGTGATTTGGTCAGGACTCACAGTAGCATCCTCATGCATTCTTTTGAAAGTTCGCAGTGCCTCTTCTCCATGTCCATGCATAGCTAAGCCGATAATCATGCTAGTCCAGGCCATTGTGTCTTTCATCTTCAATTCGCTGAAAACTTTTCGAGCACTCTCTGCGTCTCCAGATTTGGCATACATATCATCTAAAGCAGTCCCTATAGCAACATCTTTGCAAATGTTCATTTCATTACATAAGCATGAAAACTTTGTCCCAAAGCCAAATCCCCTGCCTTACCATAAGCACTTATCACACTCAAAAAGGTAGCTTTATCCGGATCAAACCCGGAAACAAACATATCAGAGAAGACACCTAGTGCTTCTTCAGCTTGACCTTACTGATTATAACCAGCTATCATCGAATTCCACGCAACTAAGTTTCTCTTAGGCATTTTGTCAAACAAGTCCCTGGCAGTGTTTAAGTTTCCGCATTTCGCATACATGTCAAAGTAGCAGTAGCAAGAACCAAATTGGGGTTACAACTTGACACAAATGGATCATAACCGAGTTGGCGAACCCGACTACAAACCAATTTTCCAGTACCCAAATCTCTACTTCTAGCACACGCGACAAGAACATGAACCAATGTAATCTCATTATGCTCTACATTCAAACTCTCCATGTCCTTGAACACTCTTATAGCCTCACTAGCACAATCGTTGGAATTTCATCGAACACTTTCAACCCAGATTTCATATCCTCACAACATGCTTACAATTTAATTCTTTGATGTATTTTGTAATGTGAATGCTACACTTTCTTGTATTTAATTCTTTGATGTGTTTCTAAACCTTTTATTTTCTTAGATATTTTTGTAATTTGTTAGCTAGAACTTTAATGTACTTTGTGCTTGATGGAAGCCATTCACCAGCTTACCTTATATTATAAAATTTTTGTGAGTTACATACCACTTGGCCGAAGAAAAATTCACTTTTAGCTTTATTGGAGAAATAATCAACTTTAGAAAAAAAGTAGATAGATGTTTGCTAATTCAACTTTTGAAATTTTTATGTTTTCGAAAATGAAGGGAAATTTATTTGGTAAAATGATTAAACTAGAAATAATTATATTTGAGCAAATCTGAAATGAAACAATGACAGAGTAATAAAATATATTAAATTAATTATACAGAGAAGAAATAGAAATTTAATTAAAAAAATAGCAAATTATATTAAAATTTAAATATCTTTTATATAACCTATGAAGTGTAGGGCTAGTCAAATATCTTTTCTTGGAAGAGGCACATTTTTTGTAAATTTGTATAATATAATAAAATCTTTTCAGCTTTCATAAAATATATGGTATAAAAACTGAAATTAGGATAATCTCAAATCCTTTCTATACTAATTAATCAATCATAATCAGTAAATATGTAAATAATCTGGAACTCTTTACCAAACGTGTACTTAGAGGAAGATCTCGCATACACGGTGAAGAATCTTAACGCACACATAGAGTAGGGGGAAATATGACATATACATGGCGATATCTGATCACACATGCATAGTAAAAATCTCACATACACGTCAATATTTGACCAGCTCATTTTTTGAAAGCACACAATTAATTATCTAACAACACGTGCAAAAAAGCCCAAAATTTCAACAATCTGAATCCGATACCGAGAGTGGGTACATATCTAAAATATTAAAATCTCAATAATCTTGAAAAGTGTCCGAGTAAACTAGACTTATATATCTCTTATAAAGTTTTATCTGGAAATATGAATAAATATTCATTTGCTTAGCTTTCAAAGCGCGCACGCACACACACACCCCTGTAAATTAATCTCCTATAAATTAATAAAAAAAATCTCGGTCCTGACTCGGGTCAGTGTAAGAAATCAATAAACTCCTCTATCGTAATAATTAATAATTTCTTTTTGAAACCCAATGTAAAATTTCAATCTCGAATGTCGTATAAATTAATAATTCCATAAAAGTATAAAATATATTACATAATAATCAAGAACTAGAAAATTACTTCAAGATGCTAGTTTACACAAGGCCACCATATTTGATATTTTTGACTTCATCCTTCGTTTTTTGAATCGTTCGCTTGTTATAGCAAAGAAAATAGAAAATATAGAATTTTTAGGAGCCGTTAGGATTAGCATTTTTAGGTATATCTTCAGATCTCTTTTGTTATATACAACCAAAGAATAAGCTTCACTATTTATACGGTGAGTATGCTTGTTCTCTAAGTAATCATATTCCCAAAAGGAATTGAAAATTTTCTTAATAAATCTTTCCTTAACAAGGAATCTCGAAAAGCACATAAATACAGAGTGTTGTGTAATTAGTTTACTTTAAACTGATCTATATAAGAAAACTTTTTGATAAAACATTCATTATACTAAATTTATCTGAATATGGTCTTATTTTCTTCTGTATTTGTAAATTGTAAGTTATTTTATTGGTTGGAACTTAGAACTTCTCCGGTTTAAATTTAATCCCACGATAGGGTTGGGACCATTTTAGTTATTTACAAAGTCACAAGACATTTCCACTATGGATAAAGTTGCTCATCCAATACGTTTTATGTGGATTTTCCAAAGTGTTGCCAAACAATTTGAAGTGGTCATGAATATTTTCCACAATGAAGCGATTGAGTGGTGCAAATGCAATTACAAGTCAAAAATATTATATTGTCCTGTTTTGCAGAGTTCTTTGTGATCAGTCAATTTCCATTGCTCACACAATTGACCTGATAGAGACATCTTTGATGCAAAAATGCTTTTGTAGATATATTGTTTTACTCCACTAGAGTTTTTCTACATTAATTACTACCATCATCACATAAATTTAATCACACCCATGTGTGAATGGTTATTTTTATATTTATAGAAAAATATTCATTAGTTCCTCTATTTTCATTATTACAAACTGATATTCATTAATTTGCTTCAGAGAATTCTAATAGATTATCTTTGTTTTTTGGTCTTCTGAAAGCCAAAATTTCTACGTTTGCTTCAGTGTCCAATAGGTAGGTAAGATATTTATGTACATTGACTCATTGAGAGACTTGACTCTATCATGAATACGCGTGGCATTAACTAGTTTCGACAGTATAGAATTATGATCACAAAATGTTACTAGTCTCGACAGTAAAGAATTATCGTCACAAGAGTACTTAACTGTGAATAGATGATAAATGAAGAGTATTGTAGAGTTACAATCACAGCAGTAATAATCCATCAATATAATAAGACTTTTCTATACATTCCAGATACTACAATTCACAATACTACACCAGTGGGGCTGATTGATACAATCTCATCATTTTAGTTACGTAAAATTGTCACAAGACTTTTCCACAAAAGATGATAAATGAAAGTATTGTGTAGTTGTAGTTAAAACAGTAGCAACCCATCAATAATTTAGCACCAAAGTCTTTATCATCCGAGACTTTTCTATATATAAATAATAGACAGCAATATTAGTTTGATATATATAATATAGAAAAGCAGAAATTGATCATAGAGAATATCAGTGAATCTTCTTCTATGCAAGAAATAACTGAACGTTTTTCTGTCTTGATCAGATTTTAATAAGCAATTAACGAAATCATGAACAATAATTATATATAAACCATTATGGGAAAACGTCGTAACAGTACAAATACACAAAAATATAAAGAAGAAGTTGTACACAACGCTGAGACAAGTTAATTGTTGAAGTCGGTTCTGCACATTCTGGAAAGGTAATCAGAGTTCTAGTCTTTTGATGCAGGAGATATTATTGGAGATTTTCTTGAAGGTTTTTTATTTTAAAAGTAGTCTTGTAATTAATATCTATTATTATGTTTCTTTTTATTGTATATTTAATTAGGTAGTTAAACAGTCTTTCTATTATCAGTTCGAACTGACAAAAGTTATATCAGTTCCTTATATGTGGGCCATTGGATTTAAATACTTTGACTGACAAGTGCATACAGCCAAGTCAAAGTATTTAAATCCAGTGATCCACAAACAAGGAACTGATATAACTTTTGTCAGTTCAAATTGATAATAGAATTTCTGGGTAGTTAAATATTTTATGATTTGATTTGATTAAATCAAATCTTATTTCCTTATTAGATAGGTTTTTAATGTTTTAGGATTCTAGTATTTTTAATTTCCATTTTATCTCAATTATCTCTTTTATAGGGAAATTGATAATTTTATTGTTTTACTAGTTATTTTAGGTTTCTTTTAAGTTTTTATTTTCCTATTTAAAGACGATGTACCCTAACAGAGATTTTAGATTTTGATGATTAATAAAAATTTGAGAGAGAGTATCTCTTTTTATCCATTTTCGGTACCTTTGTGAAGATCAACGAATTTGAATCCTATTATTCTAGTATCTATGCGCGGATCAACAGATTAATAGTAGAATTTGTTTTCAGTATTCGTGCGTGAATCAACGGATCCGAATCGTTTATCCCATTTCTTTTATCGATTGTTGTTTTGCGTTGAATTTTCACGCTGCATCAATTATGCAAGAAAAGACTAGAACTTAGATGCTAGAAACTTCAATTACTTAATTATTGTATAAGTGGTAAGTGATAACCGACTTACATAGACCAACTTAAAGAGCATATAAATATATAGGCTTCTCTGTTTTGTAATTTGTATCGCTTTGAATACAGAGAGCTCACAAACTGTAATAAAACAGAGGAGATAATAAGCTCCTAAATTTCTATAATCAGTTCTCCAATGAAATCCATAAGAGATGCATGGAAGTTTATACATATGAGATGTGAACCCCTTGAAAGTTTCCAAGAAGATGTTGCAAGGAAGAATATACAAAATATAAATCACATAGCTATCTTACTCCTCTCATTTATATTAATGTTGGAGACAATTCAGTCTTTTCAACCTACCATATTGGTAACCGACAAATAATTTATGCATTGAGTAATGTATCCCAACTTGCATACCTATATTTGATCAGACAATTAAATTCACACTGGTAGCAAGTTAGCTAACTTACTTTACTAATAAAGCCTCAACCCCACATTAATATTTACTTAATTAATATTTGTATAATCTGCATGGGAGACAATATTGCATGGTAGGTGAATATTTGTTCTTAATTAAACAAGCACTTCATCCGACAACAAAACATTTACTATTAGTATATATACATCAATAACTTATAGAAGAAGAAGAAGAAGAAGTTATTTCATCGGTTTCGTGTATTTTGGATCGACACATTGTCCATTGAATAAAGGATCAATAACAACCACTTCTTGACCTCCAAAGTTCATGATCAATCTCGATCGATGTGTTGTTCATGGAGAGAATCTACATTAAAAGTCAAGTTCTTCTTTTTCTTCTTCCATTTTTTTATCAATTTGATTGTGAATATAGAATTGAATAAAAAGAAAAAACGCAGCTAATTAATGTTTTTCGACCATTTTTCTTCCTGTCAACCCCACACGCTTTATCCTGCAATCCCCATCAAAGTTTATCATCTCTTACTTTAGAAGAAATTAACTGTGAATAGATGATAAATGAAGAATCTTGTTAGTAGTAATCCATCAATAAGACTTTTCTATAGATTCCATATACTACACCAGTGAGCCGAGGCTGATTGATACAATCTCATCATTTTAATTACGTAGAATTGTCACAAGACTTTTCCACAAAAGAAGATAAATGAAAGATTATTGTATAGTTGTAGTTAAAATAGTAGCAACCTATCAATAATTTAGCACCAAAGTCTTTATCATCCGAGACTTTTCTACAGATAATAGACAGCAATGTTTGCTGCCGGTTAAAGTGGTGCAAAATCAATTAGAATTCCTTGAGATTCTCCAAAGATTTAAAAAATGGCCATCTAGGAGACGTTAACAGCAAACAAGACTTCATTTTTCTCACAAATTGTCTTGCTTTGTGGAATTTCCAAAGCAATTAGAATTGCCATACATGAGTGGTGAAAAGCAATTGCAATCAGTAAAGATTGATAATGTTTCCAGGAAATATCTATTTCCCTTTGCTAGTCCAAACCAGAGATCGATTGAATTGTCCTGTTTTGTAGAAATTCAAATAGACAAAGAAATTCTACCATTAGTTACGGTAGAAAAAGAACAGAAAAAGACAACGGGACAAAATGGAATATAATTCCCTACGAGCACACACACACACTAGTTACGGTAGACTCACAAGGCAATTAACCAAACGGTGTCGTTTGATTGAAACCCAAAAAATCTAACTTACTCAAAACGCAGTGTTCTGAGTTCTAAGATGCCTAATCTGCGCAACTTATGATTTCAAAATACTTTCTCACTCTTTAAACTTCTTCTTCTCTCTTACGATTTCTTCAATTTTCACCCCAAAACAACGAATCTAACACAATTCTGAAAAGTTCATCATCGAACTATTGCTCTCTTGATCTCTTCGTTTTTCAGAGAAAAAACAAAGAAAAAGAAAAGAAACCACAATGGTTGATGCAGTTGTATCGTTTGCGTTGAAAAGGCTTACCGACTTCCTCATCGCAGAAGCAGCTTTCTTGGGGAAAGTTAGAAAAGAAGTGCAGTGGCTGAAAGATGAACTGGGATGGATGCAGTGCTACGTTGCAAGTGCAGAAGAAAAACAAGCAGATGATCCAATTGTAAGAAAGTGGCTCAATGACATCACCAAAATTGCTTATGATGCTGAGGATGTCATAGATAAATTCATTCTCCAAGTCCATGATGAAGAAACTAAGGAAAGAAAACAACCGGATGATCAACACACTAATAAGGAAACAAAGCCAACCGGATGCTTTCCCTCCATGTCTTCTTGTGTCAAATGCAGGAAATGGGTCAATCTGCCAGAAAAAGTGGTCAATCTCCATGACATAGGGAACGATATTGAAGAGCTCAAAATCAGAATCAATGATCTCATACGTAAACGAGAATTGTATCAACTCGAAAGTTCAAGTAACAGGGGGGAAGGAAACAGCAGCAATTCTCTTGCAACATTGAGACAACTAAGAAGAACCGCCTCCTTCTCCGTTGAAAAGAAAGTTGTCGGCCATGAAGATGGTACTACCAGATTGTTGGCTAAACTTCTTGACCCGGACAGACGTCGCCTAGTAGTTTCTATCTACGGTATGGGAGGTTTGGGTAAAACAACTCTTGCCGGAAAACTTTACCACCACCTTGATGTTAAGATGAATTTCGATTGTCGTGCTTGGGTATGTGTATCTGAAGATTACAACGCTCATGATCTTCTGTTAAGAATCATAAGTTCTTTTGGCTTCACAACTAAGAAGACAAAGGAGCTCAACCTGATGAATGAAGAAGGGTTGGAGCGATATCTTCATGAATCTTTGCAAGGACGCTCATACTTGTTGGTGGCTGATGATATATGGAAGAAAGGAGCTTGGGAAAGCTTTAAAAGAGCTTTTCCAGATTGCAACAATAGAAGTCGAGTTATTATCACTACACGAAGCCAAGAAGTTGCTGAGGTTTTAGACGAGAGAACATATGCCCACAAACTTCGCTTTCTGACATTTGATGAGAGTTGGCAACTATTCTGTGAGAAAGCTTTTGGAAACCCAAATGCAAACGGTGTAGAAGAACAATGGAAGACTCTAGGAATGGAGATGGTGCAAAAATGTGGAGGTTTGCCACTTGCGGTAATTGTATTAGGGGGTCTCTTGTCTAATAAGACACAGCTAGAAAAGTGGAAAGCGGTACGAGATCACATTTGGCAAAATTTAAAGAAAGATAACATCCATATCCCTAATTTACTTGCTTTAAGTTTCAATGATTTGAATTATCAATTAAAGCTATGCTTTCTTTATCTAAGTCTTTTTCCTGAGGATTTTGAGATCGACATAAGTCAACTGATACGATTGTGGGTAGCAGAAGGTTTTGTGCTGCAAGATGAAAATCGAAACATGGAAGACGTGGCCAAGGATAATTTCCATGAATTGATAAACAGAAGCTTGATTCAAATAGGAAAAATAAGTTGGGGGAGAGCTGCAACATGCCGAGTCCATGATCTTTTGCGAGAACTTGCAATTGAAAAGGCAAGGGAATTAAATTTGCTTTACATTTATGACCAAATGAAGCATTCAACAAGTAACTCTTCGGTTATAGCATCGTGTCGGCGGGAAGCTCTTTATTCCCCGGCAGAAAATTGTTTGTGGCTGCGACAATTCAATCCAAGCTTGCGCTCCCTTTTGTCTTTTCACCCATATGGGTATAAGTGGGATATAAAAGACGTGTACACAAAGCTCAGGTTTCTAAGAGTTCTCAAGCTAGATGGTTACCGTCCGGAAAATTGGAGTTTAAGAGAAGAGATAGGAAAGTTGATCCATTTGAAGTACTTAGGTTTAAGGGAATCATATGTCAAATATCTTCCACGGTCAATTCTTAACTTACGGAGACTACAAACTTTAGACCTATTCAGTTCAAAGTTTGAGGTCCAGCTGCCGAATGAAATTTCCAAGTTACAAGAATTAAGACATCTATTTGGAAAGTTTTACTGGAATTTGGAGATAGATAGTTTGAGAAAGCTTCAATCTCTCAAGTTTGTTTTCAATAAAATCTGGATTAGTATTAATACCGAAAAGTTGGGTAATCTTCGAGAACTGTGGATATATGGGTCAGTGGAAAAAACAACTAAGGAGTTTTGTTTTGATTCTATAGCCAAACTAGAGAGACTTGAACAATTAGTGGTTAAACTAGACCGTAATGTTGGTTTCGCATCACTGCAACCACTAACTCGTTGTTCAAATCTCAAAGATTTGAGATTATATGGGAAGATAGAGAAACTACCTGAAGACATACATAATGTCTTGCCAAATCTCGAATGCCTATTGTTAAAGTATTCATGTCTCAAGGATGATCCAATGCCTTCATTAGAGATGCTACATAGCCTGATGATTCTAAATTTAGGCTTCAGATTTTACAGTGGTAGGAAACTATTCTGCAGTGCTCAAGGTTTTCGTCGGCTTGAAATTCTAAAGCTCGATGTCAAGGATGAATTAGAAGAGTTGCAAGTAGAGGAAGAAGCAATGCCAAGGCTGCGAGGATTGAGCATCCCTAAGAACTCCAGCTTGAGAATTCCAGAAAGATTCAGATCAATCCCTCCCCCAGCTGAATGCTATTTTGAAGTCGAAGACTGGTTTGACAGGGTATGAATGACTCATCGTGCTCTCATGCTTTTGGTTGTGTTTTATGCAATTTCTCATTCAGGTAATAATGTTCTCTGTTTTTCACTGTTAATTTAATTTTCCAGTAATTTAATTAATTGCTAGACCTTAATGTACGTTATTTTCCTTTGATGTTTTTGTAATTTGATTGCCAAACCTTGATGTATTTTCTTCCATGTTTATTGTAATGTGATTGCTACAATTTCCTCTCCATCTATTTTTCATGATAGTATTTGTATTGTGATTTCTAAACTTTAATGTATTTTCTTCTATGACTTCTGTAATTTGATTGCTTACTGCTTAGACATAATTAATGTATTTTCTTATTTGAATAAAACTACTAAGGAGGTTGATTGAATTTGATGGCGCTAGCTTTACAATTCATGAAGGTTCAATGATTTCTATTTTCGTAAATTAATTTGATTTTCACTTACATTCTTAATTTTAAGGTGAAGGCCTGAAGGATATTATTTTGCACTCAAATCAGCTGTTAAATTTTAGTGTCCCAATTTGTGTCTAACCAACCAAATTAAACCATCAAATTAGAGTTGAAAAAAATCCAACGATTGATTAGAATATATTGACTAAACAAAATAGATAAATTCAACGATTGATTGCATATTTCCTGCACTCCATGGTATATCAAGCCTTGCTATTTATACAAAGGAAAAAACAAAAACTGAATTTGTTTAGAGGGCTATGATTTCTACCCTCCTTCTATGGATTTTATAACATTTGCAACACCGTAAAATTGAGATACCAACTCATCTTCCTGAAAAAAACATTTAGATTTAGGAAAAGTTTTTAGATGTTGCAAAGTATTGACACCCATGATTTACCTCCACAGTAATTAAGCATAATTGTGATTAATGAGAAATAATTCTTTGAAGGAATTCCACAAAAGAAACAGAAATTTCAGTTGTCACCAACCATGTCTGCCATGAACACATCACATTTTTTCTGGCATCAAGAAGCAAGTGTAGAAATTTCTTTTCAGACATGAAGTAAATATTAGCAAATCAATGATGTTGTCGACTGGCTGGGTACTTCGCATTTTTGCAATTCAACTTGTGATCTCGAGCCTACGACCTTTAACATGAATCCAAAAATCCTTCCTATAGGTCTACTAATGGCAAGAAACGAATCTGGTAATTATAACTCCGTTGGAATTCTGTTTTCAGAAGACTTGAGTTATTTGAAAAGGCTTGATTAACAACAAACTCAATCAGTCATATATTGCATTTGGCACTTCAGCTACTTTTGATCAAACCCAATTCAAGGAATCCGTGCCGGGGCTTGAACTTTCTCTTTGGCCATTCCTCTAGGTTGTGCGTCATGATATCATGAGTAACCTGATGACTTCCTCGAAGGATTTCGAGACAGAATGGACACTCACGGGCACATAATTAGTTGGGGGCCTCAACAAAAAGTTTTGGTGTCATTTTAGAGTTGTTGTTGCTTTCGAAATAATCTCTCTGCTTCTTCGAAGTATCCCGCTCGGCTCAGAAGATCAACCATGCAACCATAGTGTTCTATTGTGGGCTCTATACCATAAACATTTATCATCTCAGTGAAGTGTCTTTGACCCTTCTCAACCAACCCAACATGGCTACAAGCACATAAAACCCCAATGTATGTGATTTGGTCAGGACTCACAGTAGCATCCTCTTGCATTCTTTTGAAAGTGCTCAGTGCCTCTTCTCCATGTCCATGCATAGCTAAGCCGATAATCATGCTCGTCCAGGCCATAGTGTCTTTCCTCTTCAAATCGCTGAAAACTTTTCGAGCACTCTCTGCTTCTCCAGATTCGGCATACATATCAACTAAAGCAATCTATCTTTGCAAATGTTCATTTTCAGTACATAAGCATGAAAACTTTGTCCCAAAGCCAAATCCCCTGCCTTACCACAAGCACTTATCACACTCAAAAAGGTAGAGTTATCCAGATCAAACCCGGAAACAAGCATATCAGAGAAGACACCTGGTGCTTCTTCAGCTTGACCATACTGATTATAACCAGCTATCATCGAATTCCACGCAACTAAGTTTCTCTTAGGCATTTCGTCAAACAATTCCCTGGCAGTGTTTAAGTTTCCGCAGTTCTCATACACATCGAAAATAGCAGTAGCAAGAACCAAATTGGGGTTATTACAACTTGACACAAATGGATCAAAGCCGAGTTGGCGAACACCTATGAACCAATTTTCCAGTACCCAAATCTCTACTTCTAGCACACGTGACAAGAACATGAACCAATGTAATCTCATTAGGCTCTACATTCAAACTCTCCACGTCCTTGAACACTCTTATAGCCTCAGTAGCACAATCATTGTTGACATATCCAGCAATCAAATTAGTCCAAGCCACCACATTCCACTTGGGAATTTCATCAAACACTTTCAACCCAGATTTCATATCCTCACAACAAGCATACATATTTAGCAAAGAAGTAGACACATACACATTCACTTCAAACCCAGTTTTCAAAACATGATTATGAACACATAATCAAATAGTATATTTGCCGTTTTAAAGTAACATAAGACTAAGCTAAACTCAATAAAAACTGGAAAAACTCTGAGAAAATGAAGATTTCTTTCGATTGAATTGATTGATCGGTCACAGAGGAGGAGAAGCTTATACATATGCTTACAAAGTTACAATACTTAGGGGGATGTATTGGATTGGGATTTTATTAGACAATTTTGGGAAGTAAAAGTCTAGTGGTATTGGATTAAGACTTTTTAATAAGTTAGATAAGTCTTGTGGTATTCGATTAGGACTTTCAAGATTTTTTTTAAAAGTCTATAATATCTTGTGGTATTGGATCTAGACTTTCAAGATTTATTTTAAAAGTCTATAATATCTTGTGGTATTGGATCTAGACTTTTAAGATTTTTTTTTAAAAGTCCATAATATCTTGTGGTATTGGATCCAGACTTTCAAGAGGCAGCAAATTGTCTGGTGGTATTGGATTGAGATCAAGATTTGTAGGATTTCATGACAAAATAGATTTTCTAGACTTTTTAGTGATAAATATAAGTAGTTAGGCCCCAAAATTGTCTTACCTTCTCCCATCATACTTTTCACTCTCGCTCAAGACTTTTCAGAAAATATGATAACTATAAAATGGATTTGTGCTTGTTTTTTAGAATTTTGAATGTGTTGATGGCTATTATTCATACTATTGTGATATTTGTTTATGTACATTATCATTGTGTGTTGATACCTGTTCTAAAAGAGTACATCTTCACCTCATGATGGAAAACCAATGGGTAACGCTCCAGACGCTTATTCAGTTCCCACTGCAGCAAAGCCAGTTGCTGGAGTCACTCAAAATGCATCATCTAATCAAGGAAATGGTGGCAATGCTCCTGGTATGAGCGGGCACAACCAGCAGCCTACTGTTGAGGGAGATGTAAGAGCAAAGAAGAAAACTCAGTTTCATGGACATGGGAAGGGAGTTGGCGTTGTGCCCAAGGGTAGAGGGCCTACTCCACCAGGCTAGACAGGTGCGGGGTTTGATGTGGATGGTAAAGCTTAGAAACATAGTGTCAGATTCTCTTTCCTATGCTGAAGTCGTGATGCAAGTAGACTATTGTTTTGCACTTTTGCGTATATTCTTTCATCTGTCCTCATTCCGTCTACCTCTAAATCAATGTTTTTTTTTTTTTTCAATATCCTTTCAATTGTCTATAGCTTGTTGATATAAACATTTCTGCGTAAGCTTTCTGACCTTTTACCGATCTTTTGAGCTCTAGAATTTTCCAGCAGTTTATTTCAAGCACGAAATTGTTCAAGAATGCGTCTTCTTTTTCTGTTATTTCCTAGGAATTTTTTTTTCCTTTACAAAAAAACATGTCATTATGATCGTTACAGATCCAAGGATTAGATATATATAGTCTTTGAATAATTCTATTCCATCAAAAAAAAAAACCATCTTATTTGGGTTTTTCAAGCATAGACCATCTACCTAGTTTGGGTTTCTCAACTTGACTATATGTGTTAGCTAGCAAATTTATAGAGCTCATATTTAAAATAAAATAAAAAAAGTCTAAAAAAGTCTTTAAATAAACTCTAGATAATCATAATAGTCTATTAAAAAAGTTTAGATAATTATAATAGTCTATAAATAAAGTTTAGATAATCATAATAGTTTATAAATAAAGTCTAGAGACTCTTTTTAAAAAAATTCAAAAATCCTGAAAGTCTAGTCCATATAATCCTAATAGTCTTTAAAATCCTAAAAATCCATAAAATCCTACCACCCAAAAATTGTCTATTAAAATCTCAATCCAATACACCCCCCTTAGGCCTTAGGGAATGTTTTTGACATCCTCAACCGACCTAATTAATAATGCTCCACTTTTAAAGTTATTTAGTTTTTTTTTTTTTTTTTTTTTTTCCTTTATCAAATTTACCTAAAAGGATATAAAATAAAATAAAATAAAAAATAAAAACCAACCCAGTTAGAATCTGTTTGTTTCATTATCATTTTTCTTATTCTCCTAAATTTTATTAATGATTGGGCCAAATTAGTCACACAAGCCCAATCCAGTTAGAATCTGGGTCAACGGGTCAGGGTAGCCCAATCAGAGCCCAATGTAGTCAGCTTATACCCCCGAATCTCACGAGTATCTCCCTAGATCTCGTAGAGATCACCCACAACAGTTGAGGCTCATTGGTCTCCTATATGCCTCTAACTCTAACACTCTCTACAGTTGAGGCCCACAACAGTATAGATGCTATAAGTGTCTCTCTCTCTCTCTCTCTCTAAAGGTTTACTATGCCCGATCCAAGTTGCTTGGACTTTTATTAGTTCAAGGCTTCAAGCCTCAATTTTGTTCTAATCCATCTAGCTTAGGGACTCTGAGCTCATTCGACCCCCATTGGTTTGCTATACTCTTTTCAGTATTTTATCCCGCTCTATTTCGTTTTACTCCATTATCCTTTCGGTTTATACTAACCCCAGCAGTGGAAAGCCAATCAAAGGGACCTCCATTTGAATCGGCTCGACAATTGCTCTTTTCTGTCTTGTTTCACAGTTTGCCAATGCCTACCATCAACTACAAATTAATTGCAGATTAGCTCTTCTACAATTTGGCGTCCACCGTGGGGCCATGACAATCTTTTCAACTTTCAATCTCTTCTCCTTTTGTTTCTAATCCTTTATTGCAGAAATGGTGGACTCGAACCCTCTCATGGACTTCGAGACACAAGTTGCCCTTCTCAAAACCTAGGTGCATGAAAATGCAGAGAGGTTGAAACTACTTGTGAAGGAAAACGCTAATGTAAAGGCACAGAACCAAGAGTTGTAAACTTGGTTGCAATCCGTGTTGAATGGTGCAGCCCAACCAATAGACACAACACTAGCAGCTGACATGATGCATGCGTCAAATTCGTTTGGCACCAGAATCAGGCGAGCACAAACCAATGTCAGTGATGGATTTAAACGCTAATCAAGCTGGTTCGTCGACCCCGCTTGGAGCGTAGAACCCTCATAATGGACCCAATCCAACAAGGATTGGTTGATTGGAGACGACTTTTCTTTGATTTATATATCAACTCAGTTACTTAAATATAAATTGCAACATAGGAACCTTGTTTAGTTCTATTTGATTTTTTTAGAAAGTATAAATGTATAATATTTGTTCAATTTTTTTTTTTTTTTTTTTTTTTTTAACCTACTCAACAAGTTTGTACTTTGTATGTCCCGACAAGTTCTATTATTTTAGATCTACAACAGGGTTTTTTCAAAATCCAGGTTTTTTTTAAAGAAAAAAAAAAATTGTCTTAATTATTCTTGAATTCAAATATTTTATCATATACCCATTTCATTATAAGTACATTATTGACATCCTTTTTTGTAATTTATCACAACTAAAAGCGTTTTTAAAAATATATTGCAAAACAATTTACTAACTTAAAACTTAAAAGTGTGTTGTTTGAAGCTTTACTCAATAAAAACTCGATTTGTAAAAGATTACCCCAAAAACTCTATTGAAAAAGTAACTCCATACACACCCTTAATCATTTAATAAGTATGAAAACTTAAAATGTTATCAAAGCCGTTGAAGCGTCATTATGCCTATTAACTTGAAATTAATTCCTTCAAACAATATATTAATTTGAAATTAATTCCTTCAATTGATAATCGAACAACATAATCGGCCCTGGTAGAGACTTATTGGCCTACTCATGATGAAATGCTTCGTGGAACTTGTGGAAGCACTTTCCATTTGCATTACTCATCAAGAGATTGTAGTTCAAAGTTTTGAATAAGTTTTTTTTATACACGATATCAAGAGATTATTCCCATTTTTTTACAAAATTAACAATTTATAATAGTCTTTACTGTTTATTTTCCAAGGTGACGCTTAGACCCTCCCATAGCATGAATGAAATAAATCCCTATCACAAATGTGGAAGACTAAAAACGGATTAAATTGTGCTATGTTCATATTTTTATTAATTTGTATATTTAGTTTTTAATCCCTAGTTTTTTAGTGAGTGGATAGTTGATTGTAAATTGTTGTTACAGTTATTTGTATCTTCTTCATGTGGCCCTCACACGGTTCAATTATTTGTGGGGAATATTGTTTCTGTCACACATTTTGTGTTTTATCATAAAACTGTCTAAAATTTAAGTTTTTAAACAGATATGATCATTTTCTGAAAAATAAGTGAGCGTGTGTGATGCAGAAAAACAGATATGATCATTTGGTTTATTTCATTTGGTGCATATCAGATTGAGCGCCAATCTGTCAAACAAAACCTGATGAAAAGCAGAAAGAAACACCTCTCCCACAGGCATGGTTTTGGTTTTGGTTTGTTGATGAAAGAAAGTACTGTAGAATAAGGAAACAATTAACACACAAAGAGTAGAGTGAGATTGAGCAACACATAAGTATTGATGGTAATTGTAATGTCACTTTCTATGCACCAAGAAAGAATCAAAATGTTATCATCAAAGTTGATGGTTTGATTCCTTTCCAAACCGTATAGACTCCACCACTCTTCGATAATCGAAAAAAAAGTGGGATTTGAATTGTGTGGACATATTTCACCACTTAAAAATAATGAATCACCATTCGATAATTGCCTGAATACAGCTTTTAAAAACGAATCTTAATAATTTACTTAGAAAAAAAAAAAAAAAAAAAAAAAAAAAGATCCTAAAAGTAACATAAGCTTTTGAATTGATGCTTTAGTTGTTGTAAACCAGAGTCAAGTCATTGTAAAATGAACCAAAGAACAGGGCATACATGCCATGCGGTGTGCATGTACATTCACTTGAAAAATTACAAGTGTTGATAAAACTAAAAACAGAGCTGATTGGGAAGGCAAGCATAGTAGCACAGCAACCTTATACTACTGTGCTAGAGGCTAAAGAGGCTGAGGCAGCTGTAGTAGGTTTTGACTTCTGTTGACTGCTATCAATATTATCTCTAACATCGTTCCAACAAAACTCAATTTGGAAAAAAAAAACGAATGTGAATGCTTGGCAGAATTCAATCAAAACCAATGATGAAAACATAAAAGAGGTCATTCCACTATCTTACTTTTCAAATATTATAGAGGGATGCTAGAATCACTCTCTCAATCTACTCTCTCAACCCACTTTCTCTTCATATGATGACATGTGTACATCTTTTACTTTTTTGACATTAAATTTAGAACCATATAAATGCACAGTTTTCTTTTTTAATGTTACTTACCATTCAAATCTATGTTCCCAAATTGCCCTTTTTCTTCTATAATATATAAAACTAGAATTAATATGTTTAAAACAGTAAGTCTCTAATGATGAATCCCTTATTTTAATTTCGGTAAGGACCATGATGAAAACACATTGAATTTAATGAATTTTAATCTGAATTTTTTTGTGGATGATGATTTCAATGAAATCTACATATGAAAAAATTTTGAGAATTTTTCGAGTACTAGAACTATTTATCCAAATTTTGTTAAATATGAAGGCATCGGAAAATAGGCGAAATATAGGAAAATTCAAGAAAAATAGTTCTAGTACTCGGAAAATTCTCAAAAAAATTTCGTATGTAGATTTCATTGAAATCATCATCCACAAAAAAATTCAGATTAAAATTCATTAAAGTCGATGTGTTTTCATCATGGTCTTTACCGAAATTAAAATAAGGGATCCCTCATGAGAGACTTACTGATGTTTAAAAATACCTAGAATTAATATATATATATAAATATATATATATATATATATATATATATATATATATCTAGCATCCCTCGGGTTAAGGAGGGATACTAAAATCACTCTCTCAACTCACTCTTTCAACTCACTCTCCCTTCATATGATGACATGTGTATAATTACTCAAAAAAGAAGTCTTGCAACTTGTGAAGTGCTTCCCATTTAAATATAATTACTCAAAAAAGAAGACAAAGTTCAAAACAAATTGATTTAGAGTAATGCTAGACGTCCCAAATTTTTTTCCTAAATTTTGTCCCAAATGATATGGCACGTGAGGTGTCATCATCATATAAATCATAAGATTATGTGCTGACTGATGTGATGTTGATACCTCACGTGCTCTGTTGTGACAATGAATAACTCAAGATACAATCAATCTCAATCTCATCGTGCTCTCATGCTTTTGGTTGTGTTTTATGCAATTTCTCATTCAGGTAACAATGTTCTCTGTTTTTCACTGTTAATTTAATTTTCCATTAATTTAATTAATTGCTAGACCTTAATGTATTTTCCTTTGATGTTTTTGTAATTTGATTGCCAAACCTTGATGTATTTTCTTCCATGTTTATTGTAAATATGATTGCTACAATTTCCTCTGAATGAGGAGAATTTCTACATATATACGTGCTAATAAATCCGTGTTGTGAGATTCGAATTTGTTAGTTTAAACAATTCAAACTAATAATTAATAATAAATTTTCATATATGTAGATTTCATTTATAAACATTATATATAATATCCAAACAATCATTGTGAGGGTTTGTAAGTCATTAATTAAGCATTATAATATATTTATTAAACAAAATAGATAAATTCAACTTGATTGTTAAGGAATTGACTTTATAATGCTAATGTGTATCCAAAAAAAAATAAAAATAAACTATTTATATATATAATTTAGCCCGAACTACAAATATTTCCTGTATGCCCGCTATGCTATGGATTTTATGACATTTGCAACAACGCAAATTTGAGATATCAACTCATCTTCCTGAAAAAAAACATTTAAATTTAGGAAAAGTTTTTAGATGTTTTAAACATTTAAATGCAGAAATTTCAGTTGTCACCAACCATGCCTGCCATGAACACGACATTTTTTTGTCTCAACAGTGGCATCAATAAGCATGTGCAGAAATTTCTTTTCAAACATGCATTAAATATTAGCACAATGATGTTGTCGACTGACTGGGTACTTCGCAATCCAACTTATGATCTCGAGCCTGCAACCTTTAACATGTATCCGAAATTTCTTCCGATAGGTTCACTAATGACAAGCAACGAATCTGGTAATAAGTCGGTTGGAAATCTGTTTTCTGAAGACTTGAGTTGCTTGAAATGGCTTGATCAACAACCAACTCAATTAGTCATATATGTTGCATTTGGCACTTCAGCTACTTTTGATCAAACCCAATTCGAGGAATCCACGACAGGGCTTGAACTTTCTAATCGACCATTCCTATGGGTTGTGCCTCTTGATATCGCGAATAACTTAAATGGCGGCTTCCTTGAAGAATATCGAGACATAGTGGACACTCGTGGGCACATAATTAGTTGGGCACCTCAACAAAAAGTTTTGAAACATCCTTCCATTGCTTGCTTTTTTTATTCACTGTGGTTGGAACTCTACAATCGAAGCTTTGAGAAATGAAGTCCCACTCCTGTGTAACTGTGTTGGCCTTATATGTTCTTGGGTGCTGTGATTTTCAAAATTCAATCAACTAAATAAAATTTATGAAGTTGATAGCTTGATTTTAACTGTACTATGGCCAAGAATTTTTACAATGCTTTTATGCTTCATCAACTCTCTTGTCATCTTTGCTTTCTGCCATTTGCATATATATTTGAAAGAAGCACATAAACTCCACTACCAACTGTAATTTCCACTTCTCTGATATGGCTTCTTACTTGATCAGCTAAATCAACATTTTCATGAATCTCACAACCATTTAGAAGAGCTCCCCAGACAGCAACATTGGGCTGGATTGGCATTTTCTCTACCAATCTCTCTGCTTCTTCGAAGTGGCCAGCTCGACTCAGAAGATCAACCATGCAACCATAGTGTTCTATTGTGGGTTCTATACCATAAACATTTCTCATCTCAGTGAAGTGTCTTTGACCCTCCTCAACCAACCCAACATGGCTACAAGCACATAAAACCCCAATGTATGTGATTTGGTCAGGACTCGATGCAGCATCCTCTTGCATTCTTTTGAAAGTGGTAAGTGCCTCTTCTCCATGTCCATGCATAGCTAAGCCTATAATCATGCTCATCCATGCCTTCGTGTCATTTGTCTTCAAATCGCCAAAAACTTTTCGAGCATTCTCTATATCTCCAGATTTGGCATACATATCAACTAAAGCAGTCCCTATAGCTACATATTTGCAAATATTCATTTTCAGTACATAAGCATGAAAACTTTGTCCCAAAGCCAAATCCCCCAACTTACCACAAGCGCTTATCACACTCAAAAAGGTTGCTTTATCCGGATCAAACCTGGAAACAAGCAGATCAGAGAAGACACCTACTGCTTCTTCAGCTTGACCATACTGACTATAACAGGCTATCATTGAATTCCACGCAACTAAGTTTCTCTTAGGCATTTTGTCAAACAAGTCCCTGGCAGTGTTTAAGTTTCCGCATTTGGCATACATGTCGAAAATAGCAGTAGCAAGAACCAAATTGGGGTTACCACTTGACACAAATGGATCATAACCGAGTTGGCGAACACGACTATGAACCAATTTTCCAGTACCCAAATCTCTACTTCTAGCACACGCGACAAGAACATGAACCAATGTAATCTCATTAGGCTCTACATTCAAACTCTCCATGTCCTTGAACACTTTTATAGCGTCACCAGCACAATCGTTGTTAACATACCCAGCTATCAAACTAGTCCAAGCCACCACATTCCACTTGGGAATTTCATCGAACACTTTCAACCCTGATTTCATATCCTCACAACATGCATACATATTAAGCAAAGAAGTAGACACATACACATTCACTTCAAACCCAGTTTTCAAAACATGATTATGAACACTCTTTCCATAATCATGATCGTAAACAATCGAACAAACTTTGAGCACACACAGGAACGTAAAATGGTCTGGTGAGTGACCCCTTTAAGCATTTCTCTATACAACAACGACTCATCTGGGGTGTCACTGTTAGAGTAGCCTTTGATCATGGAGTTCCAAATATAGACACTGGGTTGATGAATTTGTCGAAAAACTGACTCTGCATAGCTGACATTACTAGTATCAGAATCTGTGCAGAAGTCAATGAGCTTGCTCAAGGGGACCATCTCTTTGATGACTGATGTAGATATCATCAGCCCATGTAATTGTTCCAATTCTCTCATGGTCCTACTTGTTTGTAAGAGAGAGCAAATAGTGTTGAAGTGCTTTTTCATGTGCTTCTATGTTGAATTGTTGATCAAATGCGGACTCCAACAAATTTTAGGACCAAAGTGTGTCTTGAAAGTTATATAAATAGATTCACTAAATTACTCTAAGGTCCTTTGTGGAATTCCTTTTTCATACATTGGAAATGGCAACACAATTATCAGAAACAGCTTGGAATATAAAAGCACAATATTCACCAATGACATTCATTATATTCAATTGATAATCATACATCAATGTCCCAACAAATCTTTGACAAATGAACAGAAAAAACAAGAAGATCATTCAATGTTGTCAACAAAAATAGAATTTAATTTTGTTTTATATCTCTAACAAAAAATTCTTCCAAAATGTATGTTCTTCTTCAAACAATCATCTTAGGATAGATGGATAATTTCTTTTAAGAAAACGAAGAGACCGAAAGTACAAGACGATAAACTTTGTGTGGATAGCAAGGTAAAGTGTGTAGGGTCGACAGGAAGAAAAATGGTCGAAAAAGACAAAAGATGATTCAGTGGGAAAGAAAAGAAAAAGGCAGAGAGGAGAGAAACTTCGCTACATAGGATAGGTGAGTTTTTTACTGTTTTTATACAAATTCCAACTTTATATTTTAGGGAAAATTGCACAAACTTACCCTAACGTTTCCTATTATGACATAATATTCAACTAATGCCTTTAATTGCACAAACAACCCCTCCTTTTAGTCAACTTTAGTTAAAAATAGCCATTGACCATGATTTTTTTTTTGAAAACCCAAAATTGCCCTTTATTTAAAACATTATTTACTTTAAATTATTAGAATATAAAAAATATATACTAAACATAATCCTTTTTAAATCAAAAAAAATTCAAAAATAATATATTAAAAACAAAACAATTTAAGAAAACGTTATTTTGAGAAAATACAATTTAATAATATATTAAAAACAAAACAAAAAAAAAAACGTTATTTTGAGAAAATATAATTTAAAATTATGCAAGTCTAATATGAATAGTGGTAATGTGCTACATATTTTTAAAATTTAAAACATTTTTTTTATTTAAAAAGGATTATGTTTAGTATATATTTTTTTAAATTTTTGAACCAAAATATAATGGGTAATTTATATTGAGTCAAATTATTTTGTCTTATAGAGATGAACATTGAATAAATTTTCGGTGCTACTGTATTTTATTATGACAAATGATTATATTTTTATTTCAAAATCTTGAAGATTTTATTTATATTTGTGTTTAGAATACTAAACATAATCATTTTTAAATAAAAAAAATTCAAAAATAATATAATAAAAACAAAAAAAATTTAAAAATATGTAACACATTACCACTATTCATATTGAACTTGTATAATTTTAAATTATATTTTCTCAAAGTAACATTTTTTTTGTTTTGTTTTTAATATATTATTAAATTGTATTTTTCAAAATAACGTTTTCTTAAATTGTTTTGTTTTTAATATATTATTTTTGAATTTTTTTTATTTAAAAAGGATTATGTTTAGTATTTATTTTTTATATTATAATAATTTAAAGTAGATAATGTTTTAAATAAAGGGCAATTAAGATTTTTTTGTAATAAAGTATAGGGGCAATTTTGGGCTTTCAAAAAAAAATCATGGTCAATGGCTATTTTTAACTAAAGTTGACTAAAAGGAGGGGTTGTTTGTGCAATTAAAGGCATTAGTTGAATATTATGCCATTAAAGGCATTAGTTGAATATTATGCCATAATGGGAAACGTTAGGGTAAGTTTGTGCAATTTTCCCTATATTTTAACGTATATTCCAATCTATAATGGGTCAATTAACAAATCGATAATCTGTCATTTGCTACATGCCATGTGAATTTAATTATTATTATTATTTATGTACTACAAGGAGTATTGCAATAATTTTTAGGGTCAGTTTGATATTGTTTTTAAAAAGTTAAAATCAGATTATTTTATAATTTTGACATAAACTGATGTTTGGTAAAACTCTAAAAGTGATTAATTAATAATTTGACAAATTTTGACAGTTATTTTGGGAAGTAGATAGAGGTTACGTTTTGAAAATGATTATGAAATAATCTATTTTAGCATTTAACGCATCTTTTAAAATATCATTATTATCCTTATGAAATCAACTTAAAATCATTTATATATCTTTTTTCATCTCAAAATTAAATATTCTATTTAATAATTGATTTGATTTATAAAATCTTTTAAAAATATTTTATTGTTCTTATGGATTTTTTTTTTCTAATTTAAATATTCTACTTAAATATTGATTTAATATATATAATTAATGAAAAAAAAAAAAAAAGGAAATATGGTCCTAAAATTATGTATATTTTAGTCATTGTAATTAATCTCAGCACTTTTACAATAAAATTATCAAACATATGTATATTGTTTTTGAGCTATACAGTAGTTTTAAAAATACAATTAACCAAACATATATTGATTAACTTCACAGTTGATTATTCTTTCATCACAGTTAACAATGATTATTATAAAAGTTATAGCAGTACCAAACTAGCCCTTATATTGTACTCCATATTTTTTTTTTCTACTTTGTTCCTTCCATTGAGATTAGAAAATTTTCTTCACTATCCCATTTTCATGCTCTGTTTTTTAGTCTCTCCATTGCATACACATACAAATTTGATTGGGCCATTTCAATACTAGATTTTGGCCCCCTTTTCCTATACTTTTGATCGGATTTTGAGTGAACTCAAGTATGAACACAACGAAAGCATGACCTAGTCAAAAGTTGACTAAGTCAGCTTTGATCTGGTGAAGATATTTGAATGAAGGATATCTTATCCCCCGAATCTCGCGAGTATCTCCCAAGATCTCGGAGAGATCACCCACGACAGTTGAGGCTCCTTGGTCTCCTATAAATACCCAACCCCTCACTCGTGAAAGGGGTGGAATTTGAACTGGCTGGAGAAACTATGTTAAAATTGTCTCTCTCTAAAGGTTTACTATGCTCAATCCAATTTGATTGAACTTTTATCAGTTCAAGCCTCAATTTTGTTGTAATCCATCTAGCTTAGGAACTCTGAGCTCATTCGACCCAACACGCACGACACGAGACCCCCCATTGGTTTGCTTTACTTTTTTCAGTACTTTATCCCGCTCTATTTCGTTTTACTCTGTTATCCTTTTTGTTTATACTAACCCCAGTAGTGGAAAGCCAATCAAAGGGACCTCCCTTTGACTCAGCTCAACGATTGCTCTTTTCTGTCTTGTTTCACAGTTTGGCAATGCCTACCGTCAACTATAAATTTAATTATAGATTCGCTCGTCTACAATTTGGCGCCCACCGTGAGGCCTTGACAATCTTTTCAAACACTCCCATAGACTTCAAGACACAAGTTGCCCTTCTCAAAACCCATATGCATGAAAACGCAGAGAGGTTGAAACTACTTGTGAAGGAAAACGCTGATGTAAAGGCATAAAACCAAGAGTTGCAAACTTAGTTGCAATCCGTGTTGACTGGTGCAGCCCAACCAATAGACACAACACTAGCAGTTGACACCACCAGTAGTTTTTTTTTTTAACCTACTCAACAAGTTTGTAGTGTCCCGACAAGTTCTATTATTTTAGTTATGCAACAGGGTTTTTTAAAAATCCGGGTTTTTTTTTTTTAAGAAAAAAAAAAATATCTTAGTTACTCTTGAATTCAGATATTTCATCATTTACCTATTTCATTATAAATACATTATCGATATCCTTTTTTATAATTTATCACAACTAAAAACATTTTTAAAGATATATTGTCAAACAATTTACTAAGGGGTAGTTTGTTTTTTTGTCTGAAAACTGAACAGTCTTGAATTTTTCTGAAGACAGAATAGGAACTGAAATCTGAACCTGAATGACATGTTTGTTTTTGTTTTTTTTTTTGTTCTTTCTCATATCTGAATGTACTGTCAACATGTTTGTTTTTTAAAAAATAAAATTGTCTGAAAATAAGTAATTTTACATTTATACCCATGCTAATTAAAAGGAGTAATTTAACATGTATGTTCTTCTATAAACAAAGTTCAATTAACAAAACAAAAGATTCATCAAAGAATATAATTTTGCATATCATTGAAACAAAATTCAAGTTTAATTTATTGTCAAAAAAAAAAAAAAAAAAAAAAGTTCAAGTTATTTTGCATGTTGTCCACGTTTTCAGTGTATATAATTAAGGAAACCATTTTTATTTTTTATTTTTTTTGTTTTCTGGATCATATGCTCCCGAAATCAAATATAAAAATGGTTATTTTATTTTTATTATTATTATTATTTTTTTAAATAGGTTCATGCATTATATGCATTGATCTCTATGAGAAATGATTAGGGTTGTTGTTTAAAATAAGAAATATATTAAAAGAAAGATCTCTACACTATATCAAATTAGGATAAATTTGGAAATATATCTTATGTGGGAGGATAAACTTGGAAAATAATACTTTAACTATAATCCAGTGATTTGGAATTAAGTTAAAAGTCAAGATTTCTTACTTTATTTTTTAAGTTTTTTTTTTATATTTTTAAGTTATTTGACCACTTAAAAAAACAAACAAAACAACTTAATGAGTTCATTTCAGACCCATTAAGTTTTAAGTGGAAAAAACAAATGACCCCTACCTTAAAAGTGTGTTGTTTGAAGCTTTACTCAATAAAAACTCTATTCGTAAAAGATTATCCCAAAAACTCTATTGGAAAAGTAACTCCAAACACACCCTTAATCATTTAATAAGAATGAAAACTTAATATGTTATCAAAGCAATTGATAAACGTCATTATGCCAAACAATATATTAACTTGAAATTAATTCCTTCAATTGATAACCGAACAACATAATCAGCCCTGGCGGAGACTTATTGGCCTACTCAGGATGAAATGCTTCGTGGAACTTGTGGAAGCACTTTCTATTTGCATTACTCATCAAGAGATTGTAGTTCAAAGTTTCGAATATTTTTTTTTTTTTTAAATAATTCCGAAAGGTTGTTGTGACTTTTGAGAAAGTATTCAAATGAATCCACTGAATTATTGTGGAATGTGGAGGTCAAATCAATCCAAAAGCACATGACTATTTTTTTTTTCCTTCCTTTTCTTTTCTTCTTTTTCTCTCTCTTTCTTTTTCTTTTTCTTTCCCTCTCTATCTTTCTTTTCCAACTATGCTTGGGCCAGTTTTATTTTTTCTTTTAATGCATAACAATATTAATGTGTTTTGATTTTTTTAATTTGTAAATTCAATACATTTAAAGGACTAATTGCACAAACATCCCTTAATTTTAGATCTAATTGCAGCTAGATGGAACCTTTATTCAAAATTACAGAAACCTCCCATACCATTAGTTGACTTCTGTTATAACTAACCATTGACTCGCCAATTAGTGTGAATGGTCTACAATGCCCCCAAGCGAGTTCAGTTTACTCTTATGATATTATATTCAAATAATCAGTTACTTGAGATAACCAATAAAATAAATTATCAACTAAAATTTAAATTACTTAAAAAAACGAAAATTAAAACGAAAAAAATTAAAAGTACTTATTAAATATATAATCAGTTAAACAATTAGATTAAACAAGTACTATTAAAATCAAAAGTAGTTTTGATTATTAGAAGAAAAAAAATAGAATTTTAACAAAACAAAAATGGGAGCCAGAGAAGATCTCAGATCTTAATTATTATTATTTTTTTAACAAAACTAAAATGGAGCAAGAAAGTCTCCAAATCTTAAAAAATAAAAAAGAATTTAGCAAAACTTAAATGTAGCTAGAAATGTTGCCAGAAATGTTGCCATATCTGATAAGCTATGGGGGCCTCTGGTTAGGGATTTTAGTGTTTTTTAGGTTAGTGAATAAGGAAGAAAGAAAAGATGAGTGATAGAAGAGGGAGGGTTATTGGAAGGTGAAGTTTTTATCGGACCAGAAGAGTTTTGATTTCATAGCTCAGATGGCGGCGTCGAGAACGTCTTTGTCCATCAGTCTTGGATTCGATCTTGAGGAGGGTGAGAGGTCGAATTCGGTATCGAATCTAATGGGTATTGGTGGTGGAGGGTATGGTGGAAGCAGAGGCGGCGACGGAAAAGGTGGGGGTGGTCGTGATGGCGGAGGTGGGTTTGCTTCTCATGGCTCCTCCTCTGTATTTGCAATATGTTAAGTGAGACCATGTCCATGTCCATTTTTTTTAAAATTATTAATTACATTAATAGATTTTAATTAATTATGTTAATAGATAATTAATTAATTACCTTTTCTTTTAAGTATGGCTTCACATGGAAGTTTATCACATGCTTTATTTTTATTTTTTTGTCTGACTTCACATATAAGTGACATGTGTTTCTTTTGTATGACCCAACTTCAAAATGACAAGTTTACCCTTGAACTGTTAACTACTAACGACAAGCTAGTAACAGCAAGGGAGGTTTCTATAATTTTCAGTAAATGTTCTCTCTAGCTGTAATTAGATCTAAAATCAAGGGTGTTTGTGCAATTAATCCTTATTTAAAATGTGAAAATTTACACTTTTCACTCAACAAAAATTACTTAATTATATATCGGGTCCCTAAACTATCCACATAAATTTTATCTAGGGTTAATTGCACAAACTCACCATGTGTTTTGACGGGTTCAAAATTTTTTTGTCACTATTTGGGGCACTTTTTGTAAGAATATCACTGGTTTACTAATTTAAGTTTAAAAGGCACCTATTTAGGTGATCAGACAAAAATACCCCTTTTTGTCACTTTGTGTCTTTTTCAAACATTAAGAGAACCTTTTTGAACTTTTTCCTGAACTGAAATTGTGGCTTTTTGAAAAAAAATTCGAGCCTTTTTAAACTGAAGTCGTGCTTTTTTGAACTGAAATCGTGCATTTTTGAAAAAAAATTGAGCCTTTTTGAACTGAAATTGTGCATTTTTGAAAAAACAAATTCGAGCCTTTTTGAACTGAAATCGAGCCTTTTTGAACTGCAATCGTGCCTTTTTGAAAAAAAAAATTCGAGCCTTTTTGAAAAAAAAATTCGAGCCTTTTTGAACTGAAATCGAGCCTTTTTGAACTGCAATCGTGCCTTTTTGAAAAAAAAAATTCGAGCCTTTTTGAAAAAAAAATTCGAGCCTTTTTGAACTGAAATCGAGCCTTTTTGAACTGCAATCGTGCCTTTTTGAAAAAAAAAATTCGAGCCTTTTTGAAAAAAAAATTCGAGCCTTTTTAAACTGAAATCGTGCCTTTTTGAAAAAAAAATTCGAGCATTTTTGAACTGAAATCGAGCCTTTTTGAACTAAAATCATGCCTTTTTGAAAAAAAAAATTCTAGCCTTTTTGAATTGAAATCGTGCCTTTTTGAATTGTAATCGTGCCTTTTTGAAAAAAAAATTCGAGCCTTTTTGAACTAAAATCGAGCCTTTTTGAATTGAAATCGTGCCTTTTTGAACTGAAATCGTGCCTTTTTGAAAAAAAAAATTCGAGCCTTTTTGAATTGAAATCGTGCATTTTTGAACTGTAATCGTGCCTTTTTGAAAAAAAAATTCGAGCCTTTTTGAACTGAAATTGTGCATTTTTGAACTGAAATCGTGCCTTTTTGAAAAAAAAATTCGAGCCTTTTTGAACTGAAATTGAGCCTTTTTGAACTGAAATCGTGCCTTTTTGAATTGTAATCGTGCCTTTTTGAAAAAAAAATTCGAGCCTTTTTGAACTAAAATCGAGCTTTTATGAACTGAAATCATGCCTTTTTGAACTGCAATCGTGCCTTTTTGAAAAAAAAATTCGAGCCTTTTTGAACTGAAATCGTGCCTTTTTGAACTGAAATCGAGCCTTTTTGAAAAAAAAAATCGAGCCTTTTTGAACTTTTTTTCAAGCCTTTTCGTTCGTTTTCGAGCATTTTTACACTAGATTCGAGCCTTTTTACACTAGATTCGAGCCTTTTCAACGGTGTATGAAAAGGCTCGAACCTAGTATGAAAATGCTCGAACCAAATATGAAAAGGCTCGAACCTAGTATCAAAATTCACACAACCATCTTAAGGTTTACAAAAGATTCGAAGAACAACCAGCTTATGGTTTTAAATTGAAAAAAAAGCTCGGGGGCGTTGCCCCCTAACCCCCACGAGCTGAGCGGGGAGCTCGACCCCCGAATGCGTTTGTGTAGCGCCACTAAACTAATGGAAGTCTGTTTTGATGTTCAATCTTCATTGGAGGTCTGTTAAACAGACCTCTATGAAGAAGATGAAAGAATAAAGTCTAAGAAAATTTCAAAGTAAGAGAATGTGTAAAGTAAGGGTATTTTTGTCTGTTCACCATAATAGGTGTCTTTTAAACTTAAGTTATTAAAGTGGTGACTTTCTTACAACACCAACTTAAAAAGGTGACATTTCTCACCATTTCCACGTGTTTTGACATTGTAGCAAAATATTCAACAAATGACATTAACTACACAAATAACCCCTACCGTTAGTGGTCAAATGTTAGATTTAACGGTTGACTTTAATGTTCAAGGGTAAACTGGTCATTTTACCTATCAAATAAAACAGAAATGTAAAATAATCTTTTTTATTTTTTTTATTTTGTAATTTACATATCTACCTATGCACCTTTTCTTCCTTTGTGGGTCATCTTCTCCTTGCTACTGCAGAAATTTTGGCTGTCTTGAAAGCGTGCCAGCTTTGCACTTCGTGTTCGTCGGTTAGCTCGAATAACATTAGTATTATTTCGGACTCGAAATTTGTGGTTTCTTGGGTCAATGATGCTGGTATGGGCAATCTTGATCATCTAAATTACATTTTGGAAATTAGAGAGTGGATGAGCACCTTAGGCAATATCTCTGTCATTTACAATTCGAGGAGTTCGAATTCTTTTGTGGATAGTTAGGCGAAGAAAGCTGTCGAGTCTCAGGAGGATTCGTTGGAATGGAGCCTGGGGTGATGTTTTTCTTGTTTGCTGTATGTTCCTTGGTGTTGTATAGGTTATGATTGTCTAGTGGTCCTATTGTTTAGCCCCTATTTTGCTGTTTTGTTGTTCTGCTGTTGCGTTTTTTCCTATTGTTTTGGTTTGGGGCTGCGCTTGCCTCCTTGCTGTGCCTTGGATGGCTTGGTTTGGCTGGTGTTTGCGGGTCCTTGTGCCCGCTTCTCTGTTCTGTTTGTTCTTGTCCCTGTTTGAATATAATCTTCTTTAAAAAAAAAACCTATATAAAAATGATAAAAAGATCCCATAATTTCCTATAATCACATTTCAACCCCAAAATAAAAAACAAATTAAAAACCATAGTAATTTTTTTTTTTTTTCTAAGGCTAATCAAATTTGGAAATTTCATCACTTCATTTTCCAAACTCAACCCCACCGGTTCTCATCATCATCAAGATCCGATGATGAAAGTTTTTTTTTTTTTTTTTTATTTTAAGGAAAAAATTTGAAAAAAAAAAAAAGTCATTCTCTTTTGGCAGATCTTGGATCTTCCATCGTCCTATTGAAGAAAAGAATATTCGAGATTTATTCTTTTTAGAAGCCAAATCTCCAATTTTGTTTTCTTTAGTCATGATCAACATTTTTTTCTCTCAATATTGTCATCAACATCGCCACTTTTTTTCTTCTTCATTCTCAAACAAACTTAAAAATCTCCACCCACCAAATTAAAACAATGAAAATCTCAAATCTCAAATCTCAAACCACCACTGCCCCCTCCCTCCTCGATCGTGCCTTCGCCGACGACACTACCTTCTCTCTATCTCCCACTACATTCGTGTGTCGCCGTCGTTCTCCCCCATGGCGAGCTCCAATCTCCTCCAAGGATAGATTGGGTTTGGCCTCCTTGAAAATCTGGTTTGGAATTCGATTGATGAAGATTGATGAAGATTTTGTATTAATTTTTTTGTTTCCAGATTTCCAGCTTGAAAATCTGGTTTGTTTTATATTTTTTAAAATTTATGTGGTTTTGATCGGAGAAGATTTAGATTGTTGGAGTCTATTTGGATTATTGGAATCGATTTGGGCTTTTATTATTGTGGAATTGATTTGTGGATTTGATTGAAGAAATTGTGTTTGAGTACTGAGAAAACAAGGAGAAAGACAAAATCCACAAATGGAGGTGCTGGACTTTCACTGTTTTATTTTATTTTTTTATTGTTTTTTCAAATTAGGGGCATTTTAGTCTTTTCCAATTAACCATTAAATCTAACGGTTTTCTACTAATGGAATGGGTTGTTTGTGTAATTAAGGCTATTTGTTGAATATTTTGCCACAATGGTGAAACACAAGGTATGTTTGTGCAATTAACCCTTTTATCTACAATTTTAACTATTCTAACAACCCTTAACAATATTAGTATTTTTTTTTCTTCTAATTTTTAATATCTACCAAACAAGATACATATAATATGTTTTGTAATTATGCTACAAATGAAATATTTAACATGGTTTTATGTAAATTGTTTTATACACAATGTGGTAGCCAAAAATGGTCTAACGGCCCAACATGCCAAGGCCCAATCTCTACCAGTCTAACCCAGGCCCATTGTGTTGGGTCGACCCAAACTAGCTGCCAGCAGAAGTTACCGTTGAAGACTCATTCAAAGTGAGGAGTTACGAAACAAGATGTAACTGCCCATTGAGAGGAAATCTCTCCTAGAATCACGTCCACTATCAAGTGCAGATAATGGACGTTGGAGCCAAGGTGCTTAGTATAAATAAAGAAGGCCTCCTTCACTAGAGGTCTCTGATTTTCTCTGAACTAAAGCTTGTTAATTGCGTACTAAACTTCTGATTCTAGGATTATTCTGATCAGTGGGATTCTCAAGTCACGATTGCTCAGCCCAAGCATATCTAAGGCTAAACGATCCAAACCCACCACCTTCGTTTTTACTGTGTTTTATCTCTGCTTTAACTTATCTTGCAGGTTCTTGAGGAGACGACATCCTTTTATTCGACAGACTAACATCTTTTGCAGGTCTTCGGACAAGACGACATCCCCCCATTCGACAAGCTCAATCAAGTTGCCTTGGGCCTAACACAAATCTGACCCGATCCACATCGACCGTAGGTCGACCCCCTACAGTTTGGCGCCCACCGTGGGGCCCATTGCAACTACCTTTGAATCCAAATCAATCAATCCTAACTACGACTCAACATGGCCGGAAATGGATCAAACCCAACCGTCGAAGAGCAGATCGCTATGCTGAACGCCCAAATGGCCGCCAGTGCTGAGAGGCTGCAAGCACTCGAAGCGGAAAATGCGGTAATCCGGGCAGCAAACGAAGAATTGAGAACGCTGGTCGACGGAATAGTTCCAAATTCAGCCACTTCGGAGCATCCAGTCCCGACGACGAACGACGAACATAGCGTCGACCGACCTATTCGGAGAGTTCCAGGTAACCCCATCGCACCAGAAGTAAATCCGGTCGACCATCAGATTTGACCAACACTTCAGACGGCAAGGGTTGAGATCGACCTCAACGACGTACCCGCCAGAAACGATGCTGTTAACGAATACGAACAGCCAGTAGATCAACAACCGAACAATATCCCAAAGGCGGTTATGTCTCTCCAGTCTACACCCGGATTGGTAAAACCGGGGCCAGACTTACATTTATCTGCTAACATAGAATTCTCTTACAGGTTTGCAGAAATAGAAGCTCTCATCCAAAGAATCCCAGGAGTCCCAGTTCCTATCAAGAAAAGTACCGCAAACAGCTTCACTGACTCGCCCTTCGTCGATGCAATAGCTCTTATGGAGATGCCTAAGAAGTTCAACTTCCCAAATATGAAGCAGTACGAAGGAACGACCAATCCGGACGACCATATAGCACAATACAAGCAGAGGATGTTCACTGCCGCAATCCCACGCGACCTTAGAGAAGCATGCATGTGCAAGGCCTTCGGATCTAGCCTTAGTGGTTCTGCCCTACAGTGGTACACAAATTTACCTAATAATTCTATTGATTCTTTTGCACAGCTGACGGACACGTTCGTGGAGCAATTTGCAAGCAGCCGCAAGTTGGAAAAGTTGTTGGACGACCTCTACACCATAACGCAGAGGACTGGCGAGAACTTGCGAGCCTACGTCGGACGTTTCAACAGAGAAAAAGTGCAGATCCCGCACTGCAACCAGGCGACTGCCATCTATGCCTTTAGAAAAGGTCTCAGGTTTGATTCCGATTTATACAAAGAACTTACCAAATACCCTTGCAGGACAATGGAAGATGTATTGGCCAAAGCATGGGCTTAGATCAAGTGGGAGGAAGATGAGGCGAACTTCATTGGAAAAGCCAACAGCAGTTACTATGGAGGTCGTCGAAACGAGCAAATCGATAGAAAGTCTAACGACAGACGGTCGGAACCATACCCGACAAGCGACAGGAGAAACGTCCAGTCGCGGCATGAAAGCTCTGGTGAGAGAAGCACCTACGGGCGCGGTATTCCAAGGTCGAGTCGACCAAAGGTGGAAGCACCAGAATACCTCCTCAGCATTGAACCAGTCGACCTCGTTGCCGTTATGAGAGAAATGGGCAAGTCGATCAAGTGGCTGCGGAAAATGAACGCCCTTCCCGAACATAGGGATCCAAAACTTCGATGCGAGTTCCATGGCGACCATGGCCATCGCACGGAAGATTGCATCGCCCTAAAGTTTGAAGTAGCAGAACTGCTGAAACAGGGGCATCTACGAGAATTCCTAACAGATAAGGGTAAGCAAACATATGCGAGACGCGACGATCAAAGACAAACCGGTTCAGTCGACAGCCCTCCAGAACCTCCTAGGCAAGATCGAGTAATCAATTGCATTTCTGGTGGGTCTGAAGTCAGTGGCGTGAGCTACTTAGCAGCTAAGAGACACACTCGACAAGTGTCAAACGCAGAGATTCAGCCAAATTGAGAACACCCATCCAAAGTCGACGAAACCGTCACCTTTCAGTCGACAGATAAATCAGATTTGTTCTCTCCCCACCATGATGCTTTAGTTATTTCTTTGCATATTGCCAATTGTTTAACTAAACGCATTTTAATTGATAATGGCAGTTCATGCAATATTTTGTTTAACAGTGCTCTAAGAGAAATACAGGTCAACGAATTGAAACTCAGTCGTCGAACGACGATGTTGACCGGGTTCAGTGGAGAACAAAAGAGTACTCTAGGCGAAATTGTGTTGCCAGTCTACGCCGAAGGAGTCAACCTATACATCAACTTCCTAGTGCTCGACTACCAATCCCCTTACAACGCAATACTCGGCAGACCCTGGATACACGAGTTGAAAGCAATCCCATCGACTTACCATCAGCTGATCAAGTTTCCAACCAAGTGGGGAGTTAAAGAAATTAAAGGAGAGCAAAGAGCCGCTAGGGAGTGCTACCAAAACGCTTTAAAAAAGAAGAAACAGGAATCATAGCAATTACAGGAAGCCACGGTCGGGTCGACTCCAACTAGGGGTGGGCGTGGTTCGGTTCGGTTCGGTTTTAGCCAAAACCATATTGAACCGTTATATTTTCGGTTTTTGAAAACTTGAATCGGTTTAAACCGTATTGGATCATGAAACCGAATTGAACCGAACACCTTTATCTCGGTTCGGTTCGGTTCGGTTCGGTTCAATTCGGTTTTGGGCCTATTGGGCTTGTTGGGCTTTGAGGTTTTTTTAATATAATTTTTCATTTTTTGTATCCTTTAACAACTATTTTGTATTTGGACCTTTGGATAATTGATTTTGGGCAGTTTTTTTTAACAATCCCTCACATTCAAAACACATCTAAATAGACCCCATTAACCAAATTTAATTATATATATATATACCTGCTATCCTACTCAATAGCTACTACCATTCTAGATAGGGTCTTATAGGAAAACTAGAAAATTAAAATTAGGCTTATTTTATTTTATTTTTTATTTAAAGGTCGGTTCGTCGGTTCGGTTCGGTTTTGGAATGTCCAAAACCGAAACCGACCCATATTCAATGTGGTTCATTCGGTTCGAACCGAATTGAACCGAATTGACCATGTGAACCGAACCGAACCGAACACCATATTTCGACTCGGTTCGGTTCGGTTCGTTTCGGTTCAATGAACCGTGCCCACCCCTAACTCCAACCAAGCAGAAAATGGAGGAACTCGACGAGGTATCTATCGACCCAGACCAACCAGATCGTAAAGTATTCATCGGGTCGAGGTTACCAGACGACATCCAAAAGCAGTTAGTCGAGTTCTTGAGAGAACGCCGCAACAGCTTTGCCTGTTCACACGAAGACATGATCGGAATCGACCCAGAAGTAATGGTTCACCGACTACAAGTCGACCCAGACCATCAGCCGGTTAAACAAAAGAGAAGAAAATTCGCTCCCGAAAGGAACAAAGTGATCAATGAAGAGATACAAAAACTGTTCGACATCGGTTCAGTGAGAGAAGTAAAATATCCAGACTGGCTAGCAAACGTCGTCGTGGTAAAAAAGAAAAACGGGAAGTGGCGAGTCTGCATCGACTTCACTGATCTCAACAAGGCATGTCCCAAGGATTCATTTCCACTTCCACACATCGACATGCTGGTCGACGCAACTGCAGGGCACAAATTATTGAGCTTCATGGACGCTTACTCCGGTTACAACCAGATTCCGATGCATCCAGACGACCAAGAAAAAACTGCCTTTGTCACCGAAAGAGGTATCTTTTGTTACAAAGTAATGCCCTTTGGTTTGAAAAATACAGGTGCAACGTACCAGAGGCTAGTCAACAAAATATTCGCCAAGATGCTTGGATCGACGATGGAAGTCTACATCGACGACATGTTGGTCAAGTCGTTAGTAGCCCAGCAACATATCGACCATCTGCGGCAGTCGTTCGACGTACTCGACCAATATGGTATGAAACTGAACCCTACTAAGTGTTCTTTTGGTGTGTCTTCAGGAAAATTTCTAGGTTACCTAGTCACTCAGAGAGGCGTCGAGGTAAATCCAGATCAAATACGGTCGATCGAAAATATTGAGTCGCCCAAATGCATGAAGGACGTTTAGAAACTAACCGGTCAAGTTGCAGCGCTGAACCGATTCATATCAAAGTCGTCCGAAAAATGCCTCCCATTCTTTAACGTCCTCAGGAAGAACAAAGCGTTCGAATGGAACGATGACTGTTAGAAAGCATTACAGGAGTTGAAAAACTATCTTAAGTACTGTCGAAACCAAAGGACGACGAAACAATGTTCATATACCTAGCCGTGTCTGACACAGCCGTAAGTGCAGTCTTAGTCAGAGAAGAGGGTAGCAGTCAGCATCCAGTCTACTACGTAAGCAAGACTCTGCTCGACGCCGAAACCAGATACAGTCGACTGGAGAAACTAGCTCTTGCCCTTGTGATGGCAGCCCGCTAACTCAGACCATACTTCCAATGCCACTCAATTAAGGTATTAACTGCTTATCCCCTCAAAAATATACTTAATAAACCTGAACTTTCAGGTCGATTGACGAAGTGGGCGGTAGAACTAAGCGAATACGACATCAGTTTCCACCCACGTTCAGCGATGAAATCACAGGTATTAGCCGATTTTATTGCGGATTTTACCCCTGGTGAAAGTGTGCAGGCCGAACAGGAACTAGTTACGCTAACAGAAACAGTTACACTCGGTATATGGATCTTGTCGGTCAACGGATCAAGTAGCATCAAAGGAAGCGGATTAGGATTGGTACTCGAATCCCCACAAGGGGACACACTGGAGCAGTCTGTCCACTGTGGATTTCATGCAACGAACAACGAAGCCGAATACGAAGCCTTAATCGCCGGGCTCGACCTCGCAAAAAGCCTAAATGTGAAAATCATTAAAGTACGAAGCGACTCCCAATTAGTCGTTCGACAAGTAAATGGCACATATGAGGCGAGGGATCAGAGAATGTCGGCATATCTAAACAAAGTCAAACTGCTGCAGTCGACTTTCAACGAGTTTTCAATCGAGCAAATACCCAGATCCGAGAACACACGGGCGGATGCACTAGCAAGCCTAGGTTCGACGACAACGAACAATTCAAAATCGGTTCCAATAATCCATCTGATGTCTCCATCAATTCAAGAATCAGAAACAGTGGCACCGGTCGACAACGGAAGAAGCTGGATAGAGCCGATCTTCGACTACCTCTAAGCAGACATTCTACCAGACGACAGGGCAGAAGCAAGGAGAATCAAGGCAAAAGCAGCCAAGTTCTGCATCCTGTATGGTAAACTTTACAAGAAATCATTCACAGGCCCATATTTGAGATGTGTGACCCCTCGAGAAGCGTACGACGTCCTGAAAAGTTTGCACCAAGAGGAATGCGAAAATCATTCCGGCGCCCGTAGCTTGTCAAACAGAGCCATCACAGCAGGATATTACTAGCCGACTATGCGAATTGACTCTCAAAATCACGTCAAATCATGCGACAAGTGCCAACGCTTCGCACCGATATCACATCTCCCCCCAGGTATGTTGAATTCAATTTCGGCCCCTTGGCCTTTTATGAAATGGGGAATGGATATTGTAGGTAAGCTACCAGCCGCGCTAGGCGGTGTCGTCTACATGTTAGTCTTGACAGACTACTTCACCAAATGGGTTGAAGTAGGAGCATATCAACAAGTACGCGACATTGAGGTACGCAATTTTATATGGAAAAATATCATATGCAGGTTTGGGGTCCCAAAAAAGATAGTGACCGACAATGGGTCCCAATTCATTTCGTACGACTTCAAAAATTTCTGCGACAAATATGAATCAAGTTAAGCTTCTCAACTCCACGATATCCTCAAGCAAATGGACAAGCGGAGTCGACCAACAAAACAATTGTCAACACACTGAAGAAACGACTGGAAGCTGAAAAAAACCAGTGGGCAGAGAAACTCCCAGAGATCTTATGGTCATACAGAACTACCCCACGGCGGTCGACATGAGAAACTCCCTTCTCATTCGTCTACGGGTCAGAAGCAGTCATCCCAATAGAAACCAGGTTGTCGACTGCCCGCAGCGAAAATCCCGATGAAGAGCAGAACAACTTAGAACTCAGTTTTGAACTTGACCATCTCGACGAACGACAAGATCGTGCAGCCTTAAGAACTCAGTCGTACCAACAACAAGTCGCTCGACATTACAATAAAAAGGTCAATGTCCGAGTCTTTAGACTACACGACTGGGTACTACGACGAGTGTTCCAAAATACCAGGGAAGAAGGCACCGGAAAGCTGGGGCCAACATGGGAAGGACCATATCAAATAACGGATGTTGTCGGGCGAGGCACATACAAGCTAAGAGGACTCGACGGTCGAGAACTGCATAATAGTTAGAACGCCATACATCTGAAACAGTACCATTTCTGAACTTCCATTTTATTCCGTTTTAATCTGTTAAATCTTTATCATTATTGTTTATTTTGGCTTCTCATTGCTAACAAATTTTGGTCAAGAGTAATGATGACAACTTCGTGCAACTAAGTGCAGAACTGAGCTCAACAGACATTTTTTCCGCTGACCTAGCTGTCGACGTCGACAAGCAAAATTTTTATTTCAGACAAATTTCCAATGACCACTCCTAATATACTCTAATCGACAAACGCATATTAAGAGTGGGGGAGTAGTACTGGGGACAAGTGGCGACAGTAACGAGACAAGTGGTGACAAAACCAAACGCATGCAAGCAAAATTCTATGTAAAAGGTCGTGTCGACCATCAAACGCATGCAAGCGAAATCCTATGTAAAAGGTCGTGTCGACCATCAAACGCACGCAAGTGAAATTCTATGTAAAAGGTCGTGTCGACCACCAAACGCATGCAAGCGAAATTCTATGTAAAAAGGTCGTGTCGACCATCAAACGCATACAAGCGAAATCCTACAATAAAAAGATTTTGTCGATTAAAAGATACGACACCAACGATAAAATTATTCTATCAACTGAATCGTCCTTATAAATTACGTCGACCGACCTAGATATGAGCATAAGTTTACAGGCTTATCATATATATACAAAATCAAGATAACGAATTCAAGTCTCATATAATGTCGATCGCCTTACGTTTGAGCATGGGTTTACAGGCTCATCTCATTCCATGCAAAATTCAAAGTTATCACCATGCGAAAGTCAAAGCAAACCAAAAGAGTCACCACAAATGCAAAATTGAGAAAAAAATAAATTCTATTACGGCTATTAAAAAATAAAAATAGGTCTAAATCGACCACATCATCAAAGATAAAATAGGTCGAAGTCGACCAAATCATTCGAAATATTACATAACAACGTGAATGAAAAATTTATAAGCCATCTTGTGGAAGACCATTGGTAGCAGCAGCTTCATCCTTGTCGAGCGACGCATCATCCCCAAGGTTCTCGTCGACATTCTGAATATCTCTGCCGACGCCCGCCCCTTGGGATTCCTCAAGCTTAAGACGCTACATCTCTTCATACATATCAATTTCTTCTTGCATCGTCTGAGGAATCCACTTCAAGTGGTCGCCCGACAAGTACTCCTTGAAGAGTCCTACTCTGGTTTTGCAGACGGCCTCTACCGCTATCGACAGAGCTCTCTCCCTCAGAGCCTCGATGGTCTTGTCCTGTTGGCCAGTTGCTTCGTTGAGCCTCGCCACCTCGGCCTGCTGTCGAGCCCTCTCATTTTTCAGCTCCTCCTCCAGTACTACCTTCTGCTGCTCAACCAAGCTTTTCTCGGTGGAGAGTTTAGCGTTTTCCGCCTTGAGAGCATCACCCACCTTACGAAGCGCCACACTCTTGTCGTTGATGGCCTTATATCGACCATGCAAATGCAACGTCGCTTGGTAGGCCTACAACATAGGAGAGATGTCGATCAATAAAGAACTTCACCAACAAAGTGAAAATTACAAAATTAGAACTCTTACCTGGAAGTTCGAGAGCAGCAGCGTGTCGAACACCTCCTCCGTCTTGACTTTCTTCAAGTGCATGTCGTCATCGACCAGAGTAAAGTCGTCCGACCTCTTTAAAAACCCAGCGGGATCTTTGAAGGATGACAACCCCGAAGCAAGAAGCTTCATCGGAGAGTCAGGCTCAAAGTCTGATCCAGTCGACTTGTCTTTCGAACTGGATGCAGCCTTCTTCTGTCGTTCGACAGCAAGAGCCCTCCTTGGCTTCTTTTTAATGGACTCCTCTCTGGCGAGGACTCCAAAGGTGGCTTTATCACCGACGGAGAACCTCCAGCCGACTTCTCAGCAGCTTGCCTTTTCTTCTACGCAGCCGCCCGTTTCCTGGTGAATTCCTCTTTGTAGCGCCTCAAAGTCTTAGTGTCATCAGGTATGTTAATTTCTGCGCTCGCCATCGTCGTCACTGCGAAACGACGTTCAACATCAGTTAGGGGCTTTAAAAAATGCAAGTTGTACTGAAGGATCTCAAAACTCCTCCTAATCCATAGGCACGATAAAAAATCCTTCACGTGAGGATAGGGGGCGCGCGATATATTTAACGTCGACCACCTCCACAGTCGACTAGGCCTGAAATTACTTTCCGTTAACAAATTGCTAACACTTCTCTGCGCTGCTGGGATTTCTAACAAAATCCTAGTACGCTCGGGAGCAACGCCACACTCCGGTGCTTTGCCTGCCCCTCCAACCTCTGCAAAGTTTTAAACAAAATATATTTAGATGGTTATCTAAACATGTGTCTACAATTTATTCGACAGTAAAAAAAAACTTACCATAACGATTCCAAACTCGTCGGTATTGATATTCCTCTCCCCCCATCCTCTACGGGCCGTCGACTGGAGGACCCCTTGTAAAAAAGAACGTGTCCTTCCAGTTCCTATCATTCGTCTTGGTGTCAATAATAAGATCCCTCTTTTTATTTCGCGACAATAACGAATAACGACCAGTGTCGATCAGATGCTCCTTTAGGTAATAATTGTGAAGGAGACACCCTAGCCCGAACTGTACATTATTCCTCTCACATAATATTCCTAAGCCCAACAATATTCTCCAAGTGTTGGGCATCAGCTGACCAAGAGCAAGCTCGTAGTATACCAACATTCGTCGGACCAGCTGAGGGATGGGAAATCTAAAGCCTAAACGGAAGGTGTACTCATAGAGACACGTCCATCCTGGGATATCCCAATCAGCACGTTCGTATTCCTTCGGCGCACGTAGTTCGACGTCGTTAGGAATACCATACATCGCACGAATGCCAGGTAACATGTCCTCAGTGATCACGCTGGCTGGACTATCTTTTAATATACCTAATGCACGACCGGATGTCGATGGCTCATCGATGTCGACATACTCAGGGTGTTCAACAGCCGACGCAATGGCGTATACGGCACCCTGCTCTAAGATACCCCTAGCATTGATAGAGACAGGCGTAGACGGATCTTCAACCGTGACCCGTCTATCGACATCTCACGTCCTACTGTCGACTCCTCCATCATCATCATTAAACCAGTTAATATCCAAGTCAGAGATTGTGTGGTCGCTCGACATCGTATTGCCAAAATCTGAAAAATGCGGAAAATGCACAAGTCAGACAAAAGCTACACGCTACAATCACAACCTAAGGAGTTTTGATCAGACACCTAAGGTTTTCTAACTTCCTATTAGAAAGCTAACCTAGATCCTGAAATAGGAGTCTACCTTAGAAAGCTACTCTCATCGAGACGACATATACACGGAGACAGAAACAACATTTTGCAAGAAAAACTAACTTGATATGGATCAATCATGCAAACGCCAGAATCTAACAAAACTTGTGAAGAACATACATCCTCAGATACAATTTCAGAAAAGTTCAAGAAAACGAAAAAACTTCAGACAAGCATTGGAAATATTCAAAAAATACTCAGAAGTACTCTTTTCTTTAAACGAATGATAAACAAGTTTATACACAAAAAGAAAGAAAAATGTAGTGCAGACGAAAGATTTTACCTGGAAAAGATTCGAGAACAAAGAAATCTTCAGGCAAAGGATCGAGGAGAAGAGAATGAAGCTTTCCCGGTGAAGTTTTCTTGGTGAAAGTTTTCTCGGTGAAGACACAAGTTTTACAACGCAAAGCAAAGTGATCCAAGGAGTGGACGGTTTGGGTTTTATAAAACCCACTAACCCTAGTTGCCACGTGTCGACACCTTTCCAACTGCCGATTCAACTGCCCCGGTTAACCCAGGTAAAAAAACTCAACAAAAATTTCAATTTCAAAATTTTTTTTTATAGGTAACTGCGCAAGCAATTAATGCAGCTGACGCCAGCATCGAAAACTCAAACGGCTGTCACTTCTGCTCTTAATATCCATCACATCGGTTTGATACCCAACCAATGATCAAAAAGAGGATCATCTAAAAACGAGCCTTTATTAGCAATACAACGTCGCTCGCCCAGGGAAGGTTGTCGATCGAAACAGTAATCAAAAATATGTTGCTAGTTCGTAGTGTTCATTCGACAATGGTCGACTATCAAGGATCATCATAGATTCCATTCGACACCAATATCGTTCGACAATAGCTAACACCAATGAAGATACTTATTGCATTCGATGCAAAAGTCGTTCGACCTCGGTCGACTCAACGGAAATCACTCTCTAAATTCCATGGATTCCTCTTTAGAGAGTGGGGGATAAACTGTGGTAGCCAAAAATGGTCTAACGGCCCAACATGCCAAGGCCCAATCTCTACCAGTCTAACCCAGGCCCATTGTGTTGGGTCAACCCAAACTAGCTGCCAGCAGAAGTTACCGTTGAAGACTCATTCAAAGTGAGGAGTTACGAAACAAGATGTAACTGCCCATTGAGAGGAAATCTCTCCTAGAATCACGTCCACTATCAAGTGCAGATAATGGACGTTGGAGCCAAGGTGCTTAGTATAAATAAAGAAGGCCTCCTTCACTAGAGGTCTCTGATTTTCTCTGAACTAAAGCTTGTTAATTGCGTACTGAACTTCTAATTCTAGGATTATTCCGATCAGTGGGATTCTCAAGTCACGATTGCTCAGCCCAAGCATATCTAAGGCTAAACGATCCAAACCCACCACCTTCGTTTTTATTGTGTTTTATCTCTGCTTTAACTTATCTTGCAGGTTCTTGAGGAGACGACATCCTTTTATTCGACAGACTAACATCTTTTGCAGGTCTTCGGACAAGACGACATCCCCCCATTCAACAAGCTCAATCAAGTTGCCTTGGGCCTAACACAAATCCGACCCGATCCACATCGACCGTAGGTCGACCCCCTACACACGATAACTTGCATTTTTTATGAAATTAAAACATACATAAAAACTTTTTAAATTAAATTGCACAATATTTTTCTTAAAATATTTATAGAAATTTGAAATATTAGTAATGACTAAATAATTTGTTTTAAGAATTTATTATTTTATTTATTCTTAGTTGTCTTTAATAAATGAAAATGTAAATATATGAAAATTATTAGTTGAAATGGCATAAAAATAACATACAACTTAATATTTATATTGAGTTTTCTGTTAAAAATAAAAAAATAATAAAAAATAAAATAAAAACTAACAAATATGTTAATCCGTTTTTAGTCATTATTCAACAAACATGTTTTTTTTTTTTTTTTTTTTTTCTTTTTTTGGTTATTAATCATTTGAGATAATTTCAAAATCATTCCTATTTTTTAAAAAATTAACAATTTATAACAGTCTTTACTGTTTATTTTCCAAGGTGACGCGTAGGCCTTCCTTTAGCGAGAATGAAATAAAGTAATAAACCCTGTTAGCATAGACACATCGATTACTTTTTCTTTTTTTTTTCTCTCTCTCTCTCTTTCTACTTTTTACTATCATTTCTTCTTCTTGTGGCCCTCAAATTGTTCAATAATTTGTGGGGAATATTTTTTTTGTCACACATTTTGTGGTTTATCATATAACAGTCTAAAATTCAAGTTGTTAAACAGATATTCTAATTGGGCTGCACCGTTTGAGGTAGAACTTAGAAGGGAATGGTTAATTATATGTCTTTTTATGTTCATGTTTCTTTGCCTCCTGTTGAGATCTACATACCATTTTAGATTATTGTTTTAAGGTCTACGTGCCACTTTCGTTTTTTTTTTTTTAATATATATAGGTCCAAGGAAAAAAAAGTTGTTAAACAGATATGATCATTTTCTGAAAAGCAGCTTCAACATATTTTTTAGAAAAAACAAAAAGAGAGAAATAATCATAGTGGTTGATACAGTTGTATCATTTGCGTTGAACAGGCTTGGAGAATTCCGCATCGAAGAAGCAATCTGCTTGGGAAGAGTAAAGTGTAGAAGTGCAGCGGCTGAACGATGAACCAGGATGGATGTAATTCCGAAAGTTATTGTTTTTTTTATAAAAAAATGTAATTCCGAAAAGTTGTTGTGACTTTCAAAAAAGTATTCAAATGAATCCACTGAATTATTGTGGAATGTGGAGGTCAAATCAATCCAAAAGCACATGACTATTTGTTTTTTTCTTTTTCTCTCCCTTTCTTTTTTCTTTCTTTTTTTTTTTTTCTTTTTCTCTCTATGACTCTATCTTTCTTTTCCAACTATGCTCGGGCCTATTTGATTTTTTCTTTTAACGCATAACAATATTAACATGTTTCATTAAGTTGTTTTATTTTATTTTTTTAGCTTGTAAAATCAATTTATTTAAAATGTGAAAATTGACATTTTTCACTCAACAAAAATTACTTAATTATATATCGTTCTTTTACTCTCTAAACTATCCATATAAATTTTATCTTCAATTTTGTCTATTCTAACAACCCTTAACAATATTAGTATTTTTTTTTTTTCTTCTAATGTTTGATATCTACCAAATTAGATACATATAATATGTTTTGTAATTATGCTACAAATGAAATATTTAACATAGTTTTAGGTAAAAAAATTTATACAGGATAACTTGCATTTTTTATGAAATTAAAATGTACATAACAACTTGCATTTTTTATGAAATTAAAACGTACATAAAAACTTTTTAAATTAAATTCACAATATTTTTTAAAATATTTACAAAAATTTGAAACATTATTAATGACTAAATAATTTGTTTTAAGAATTTATTAAATTACTTATTCTTAGTTGTCTTTAACAAATGAAAATGTAAACATATGAAAATTATTAGTTGAAATGGCATTAAAAAAAAACATACAACTGAATATTTATATTCCAGTTAAAAATAATAATAATAATAATAATAATAATAATAATAATAATAATAAAATAAAATAAAAAACCTACCAAATATGTTATTCCGTTTTTAGTCATTATTCAACAAATATGCTTTTTATTTTATTTTTGTTAAAAATCATCTGAGATAATTTCAAAATTATTCCCATTTTTTACAAAATTAATAATTTATAATAGTCTTTACTGTTTATTTTCCAAGGTGACGCTTAGACCCGTCTTTAGCATCAATGAAATAAATTGTTTACAAACAATTTTGGTTTGTTGCAGTTGGCTGTGCTCAGGTCAATTGTTGGGGGTTTTGATGTTATAGCTTGTGCGTCCTGTAACTTTCAATGGGTTATTTTTCTAGTGAATAAAGCAATTTGCTTTGAACTTTGTCTTCTTTTTTGAGTAATTATATATAAATGGAAAGCACTTCACAAGTTGCAAGACGTAACATCCATGCCCCAACAATTGACCCAAGCACAGCCAACTGCAACAAACAAAAATTGAAATTGAAACCGATTGCTATAGTCTATAGACAATGACATTCACATATACACAATGAAATTCATTGCTCTAGATGCATGCGTCTTGACTTATTCACGAATCTTGAGGTGCGTATTTCCTGGTCCATTGCTATAGACAATGAAATTCTACCAACTTATACACAACTTGACCTTAATTTTAATCATCAACTATATTAATAACATAAATATGAATCCATGAGATTATTCTTCCGTGTAGAGGTGGAATCAAGCCATATACAATACACCCCACTAGCTACGGGGCATTTTGATGGACTATCGCATATGACAGAAATTTGATTGATTAACTATATATCCATATGTTGGGGATAATTCCGAACCGATGAACGCGGAAACGTCGTGCCTAATATACGCACATAACTCATTGCAATTAATAACATCAATAAGCAGAAAAATAGATGAGAGAGAATATATGTGGAAAACCCAAATCGGGTAAAAAACCATGGGCCGTCAGGAAGACAGAGAAAGTTTCACTATATGATAAACTGTTACAACCATATACTCTAGGATTAACTCTCTCACCTCAACCCCAAACCCCACTCACAAGATCCTCACAGAGTACCACCACAATATCCCCTAGGTCTTCCTTGAATATCACCCACGGATCTCTAACCTTGATCCAATGATATTCCCTTGGATCCCCCCTGGATATTCCCTTGGGTCTCCCGGATCTCACTACTCTCTCTGATGTTAAATGGTGTTCTTTTTTCTCCACAACCTTCAATCTATTAACATAGATATTAGGTCTATTTATACTAGCTATAGAGAGTTTAAGATAAAAGAAAATCCTACTCCTAAACGTATAAGACTTACTTGTTTCATATAAATACTATTTCCTTTTATGATAATATAGAGAATAATACTTCTTAACTTTATTAAACAACTGAATGTTACAATATATAGGAGAAGGAGACGACAGTAGGAGTTTGTACAGGAGAAGAGATTTACATAGAAACAAATACTAAGTATCTATCCTAGGAGAACACTAACTGATGGTGATAATAACATAATTAAATAATTACAATATCAATTATAATATATCATCAAGTGTTTGAGTTATCCTTAATACGCCCCTGCAAGATGGTGGGCATTTCAGAGACACCAATCTTGGACCGTAATAGAGCAAACCTTGTCCTGGACAGCGGTTTGGTGAGAGAGTCAGCCAATTGGTCTGCGGACGCCACATGCGATACCCAAAGTTGTCCACTTTGAACTCTTTCGTGAACAAAATGAAAATCGATAGCGATATGCTTCATTCGGAAGTGAAAAACCGGATTAGAGCACAAATAAGTAGAGCCAATATTGTCACAAAAAATGGTAGGATGAGCGGTAGGCTTGACGAGCAGCTCTTGAAAAAGAGAAGACACCCAAATTACCTCTGAGGCGGTCAGCGCTATAGCCCTGTATTCAGCTTCAGTAGATGAGCAAGCAACTGACTTTTGCATGCGAGAGCACCAAGAAATAGCATTAGAGCCAAGGAAGAGCACATAGGCACTCGTGGAGGTTCGATCATCCTGGTTACCAGCCTAGTCTGCGTCAGAAAACACATGTAAAGTGATGGGTGAATTCCGGCTCAACACAAGGCCACATCAATAGTTCCCTTCAAGTATCGAAGAAGGCGCATAGTAAGGGACCAATGACCAGTCGTAAGACGATGCATGAATTGAGCAAGCTTGTTGACGGCAAAGGCGATGTCAGGCCTTGTAAAAGACAAGTATTGTAGAGCTCCAATTACCTGGCGATATTCAGTAGCATTAGTGAGTGAAGTGCCATCAAGAAGTTTAATTACTTGATCAGTCGGAAGCGGAGTTTGGACTGGTTTAGCATCAAGCATTTTTGTACGCACAAGAATGTCAGTCACATATTTTCTCTGAGAGAGAAACAGCCCATGAGCCGAGTCAAGAACCTCGATACTAAGAAAGTAGGACAGCCGACCCAAGTCCCTGATAGAGAACTGGTAGGCAAGAGAAGTGACAAAGCTGTCCACCATTAATTGATCACTTCCAGTGATAATTATATCATCCACGTATACAAGTAAGAACAAGGTGCAGCCATTAGTAGTGTATATGAACAAAGAAGAGTTAGATTGAGAGTTGACAAACCCGGAGAGAGTGAGATACTGTTTCAGTTCTGTGTACCAGGCCCGGGGAGCTTGTTTAAGACCGTAAATAGCTTTCTTGAGATGACACACATGGGAAGGATAAGCCGAGTCGGTGAAGCCTGGTGTTTGGGCCATGAAAAAGTCTTCAGACAGATGGCCTTGCAAGAAGGCATTGTTTACGTCAAGTTGACGAAGAATCCAGCCTCACGAGACAGCTATGCTCAATATGACCCGAATGGTGGTGGTTTTGACAACGGGACTGAATGTCTCAGTGTAGTCAAGTCCCGGTCGTTGATTAAAACCTTTGGCTACCAAGCTAGCCTTGTAACGCAAAACCGATCCATCCAGAGAACGCTTAATCCAAAATACCCACTTGCACCCAACAATATTCTGAGACTGACGAGAGGGAACCAGGTTCCAGGTGCCATTGCGATTGAGTGCATCAAATTCTTCAGACATAGCCGCTCTCCACTTAGGAATTTTCAATGCCTGAGAAACACATGTTGGTTCAACCTACAAAGATGGTGATAACACACTTGTTAATGACAGCTTATGAAGTGGTTTTTGAATATTTTTCTTTGACCGGGTGACCATAGGATGCATGTTTGGGGCTGTGAGCTGATTTCCGGTGAGAGTAGCTGCTGTTTCGGTTGATTGGGTGGGCTGGGAAGGCTGACAAGTGGCGGAACCAGGTGAAGGAACTGAAAGAGGCGTGGCTGGGCAAGGTTGGGCTACGATAGAAGCAGGTGGAATAGCTGCCGTAGGCTGATTTGTGGCTTGAGGAAAGTTATGACCAGCTGGTGCAGTAAGCTGAGGAGTCACGGAATCAGGTGTGGGAGAGGAAACCGTTGTGGAGGGAGCAGCTCGAGCTTAGGACGAGGACAGCGCCACCGTCGTGGAAGATTCATGCAAAGCCAAGGAAGACCGTGAGTGAGCATGGGTGACGAGAACCTGTTCTATGAACGACAGCTGAGGGAGCTAGGAGACGCAGGTGTCAACGTCAGAGCGCTGAAGAGAACAAGGTGCCTGGGAGTAGGGAAAGACAGACTCCGCAAACGTAACATGACGGGAGACAAACACACGATCGGCCTCTAAGTCTAGACAGAGATAGGACTTTGCGATAACGAGTACCCAACAACGATACAAGCTTTGGATCGCGACTCGAGTTTGTGGGTATTATACGGCCTAAGCCAAGGGTAACACAGACAACCCAAAACCCTAAACTTGTCATAGGAAGGACACTTGGAAAATATTTTTTCAAACGGCGAATGCATTTGCAGCAATGGTGTGGGCATCCTATTGATTAGATATACTGCAGTGGTGAATGCATATGACCAAAATTGTAGAGGCATAGATGCGTGTGTGAGAAGTGAAAGACCTGTTTCAACTATGTGACGATGACGATGCTCGGAAACACCATTGTGTTCCGGTGTGTGCGGTGGTGTGGTGAAGTGGGAGATGGCATGATGTGAGCATAATTGGCTGTCAGTGGAAGCTGCTGTGTCTTGGTTGCCTGTTGTTTCAGAATTGTCTCAACATTAATTAACTTCTCATGAAGTTCTTCAAAGGATATGGCTGTTTCACGGGCCCGAACAGCAGACGATATGTCCTTGTATTCATCACCTAGACCGTATAGAATTTTCACAGTGAGGTCTTCAGAGTTCTCAGGAGCATCTAACATCGCTAACTCATCAGCCACACCTTTGATGTGTTGCATGTATTCCGTAATGGATTGAGTACCCTTTATTACACTGGTAAGGATTCCTTTAAGATGCATAATATGACCCCTAGACTGTTTGGCATAAGTGTTGGCGAGTGTGGTACAGGCATCACGAGCGGTTTGAGCGGAAGCAATAAATGGTATGATTGAAGGAGAAATTGATCCAATAATAGCGTTGAGAAGTAACTGATCATGTCGAGTCCAGATATGATGAGCAGGATTTGGTGTGGAAACGTCATCAGCTGTAATGGTTGCTAGTGGACATGGATTCCGGCCGTCTACAAAGCCCATGAGATCAAACCCGACGAGGAGTGTGTGGAACCGCAGCTTCCATGACCGATAATTTGTGGCTGTTAATTTCAGGGGAGCTTGTGCAGTTGTATTGATGGAGACGATTGTTCTTGTGGTTGAGTTAATCTCATGCGAGGAAGATGTTGATGAGACAACTGAGACAGATTGCGAGGAAGAGGCAGAGGCAGAAGCAGGTGCGGCATTGGTGTTAGTCATGGTTGATCGAGGAACTCGTTTAAGTTTTAGAAAGGCTCTGATACCATATAGAGAATAATACTTCTTAACTTTATTAAACAACTGAATGTTACAATATATAGGAGAAGGAGACGACAGTAGGAGTTTGTACAGGAGAAGAGATTTGCATAGAAACAAATACTAAGTATCTATCCTAGGAGAACACTAACTGATGGAGATAATAACATAATTAAATAATTACAATATCAGTTATAATATATCATCAAGTGTTAGAGTTATCCTTAATAGATAAGTCTTCTTGTAAAAAGTATTCCTTTTCCTTTAAGCACAAGAACTTTCTAAAAGAACACTTTCATTTTCCATTGAAGATTTCCCATTCCACCCATGCTTATGATTGACTACGATTCGGATAATGTTACACATCCGCTTCCTAAACCGTTACAAGTCACCTTAAATTACATCGCTCAGAAAACCGCGATCCATACGCTGAAACGATCTTCAGTCTTCCGTTCTTCTAGTCTTCAAACCTCCCTCAAACAACACCATTCCATCTTCCAAACGTATCCCACGTCTCCAGGAAGCTCCATATCAATTGAGTCTTGTTTGGTTCACATTTGGTTCGCTTAGGAATACAAGTCAAAATCTAACACCATACTATATAGTGTGATTCGAATAAAAAATACAAGCTACAATAATCGTACTCAATAATTTGATTGAGCTGATAATAATTTATTAACGTCAAGTGATCACGATCAATCAGCTGATCAGGTCCTGATAATCTTGAAAATAATAAGAGTGGTGCAGAAGTCAGTACCAACCCATTAAATTATTTTCTTGAGGTGGAAACAAAATTAGGCAAAAGCACACCGGATACATTTTCTTTTTAAATAATCTCCCTTTTCTTTCTTTCTGCTTACCCAACGATTCATCATTTGTCCTTTTTCTATCATTTTTCTTCTTGTGGCCCCCACTTGCATTAATTATTTGTGGGGTTATTGTTTCTGTCACACATTTTGAGGTTTAACATAAAACTTGTGTAAAAATTTAAGTTGTTAGAGAGATAGGATCATTGTCTGAAAAATCACTTAATATTTTTCAGAAAAAAAAAAAAAAAAAAAAAAAAAAAAAAAAAAAAAAAAAAAACCACAATGGTTGATGCAGTTGTATCATTTGCGTTGAACAGGCTTACTGACTTCCTCATCGAAGAACCAGCCTTCTTGGGAAAAGTTAGACAAGAAGTGAAGTGGTTAAAAGATGAACTGCAACGGATGCAATGTTACATAGCAAGTGCAGAAGAAAAACTTTCTGATGATGCAGAGGTAAGAAAGTGGCTCACTGACATCACCGAAATTGCTTATGATGTCGAGGATGTCTTAGATAAGTTCATTGTCCAAGTACACGAGGAAAGAAAGCTAGCTGGATGCTTTCCCTCCATTTCTTGCTGTTTCAAATGCAGGGAAAAGGTTAATCTGCATGACATGGGGAAGGAAATTGAAGAGCTCAAAAATAGAATCAATGATCTCCCACGTATACGAGAATTGTATCAACTCGAAAGTTCCAGTGACAAGGGGGGAGAAAACAGCAGCAATTCTCTTGCAAGATTGGCACAACTAAGAAGAACCACCTCCTTCTCAATTGAAGAGAAAGTTGTTGGCCATGAAGATGGTACTACCAGATTGTTGGCTAAACTTTTTGACAGGGACCCACGTCGTTTTGTAGTTTCAATCTATGGAATGGGGGGTTTGGGTAAAACAACTCTTGCTAGAAAACTTTACCACCATCGTAATGTCAAAATGAAGTTCCATTGTTTTGCTTGGGTATGTGTTTCTCAACATTACAACACTCGTGATCTTCTTTTAAGAATCATAAGTTCTTTTAGCTTCACAACTAAGAGATCAGAGGAGCTACAACGTATGAGTGAAGAAGATTTGGAACGATATCTTCATGGATCTTTGCAAGGACACTCATATTTGTTGGTGATTGATGATATATGGAAGAAAGAAGTTTGGGAAAGCATTAAAAGAGCTTTTCCGGACACCAACAATGGAAGTCGAGTCATTATCACTACTCGCAGTAAAGAAATTGCTGAGCATTCTGATGAGAGAACATTTGTCCATAAACTTCGTTTTCTGACATTTGATGAGAGTTGGCAATTATTCTGTGAGAAATCTTTTGGAAAGCCAGACGCAAATGATGTAGAAGAAGAATTGAAGACTCTGGGAATGGAGATGGTGCAAAAATGTGAAGGCCTACCACTTGCAATAGTTGTATTAGGAGGGCTCTTGTCTAAAAAGACAAAACCACGAGAGTGGAAAGTGGTACGTGAACACATTTGGCAAGATTTGAAGAAAGGTTCGATTCATATTCCCAACTTATTTGCTCTAAGTTTTAATTGTTTGACTTATCACTTAAAACTATGCTTTCTTTACATGAGTGTTTTTCCGGAGGATTTTGAGATCGATGTAGATCAACTGATACGACTATGGGTAGCAGAAGGTTTCATTTCACAAGATGAAAATAAAAAAATGGAAGACGTGGCCAAGGATAATTTCCACGAGTTGATTAATAGAAGCTTGATTCAAATTGGAAAAATAAGTTGGGGAAGAGTTGCAACTTGTCGAATCCATGATCTTTTGCGGGAACTTGCAATTGAAAAGGGAAAGGAATTAAATTTTCTTTATTTTTATGACCAAATGAAGCATTCAACAGGTGACTCTTCAGTTATATCACCATGTCGACGAGAAGTTGTTTATTCAGAATCAGAAAAATGTTTGTGGGTGCAACAATCGAATCCAAGCTTGCGCTCCCTTTTATTCCTTGACCCATATGGAAGTCGGTGGTATATAAGTAGGAAAATAACAGACGTGTGCACAAAGTTAAGGTTTCTAAGAGTGCTCAAACTAGATGGTTGCCGTATGGATAGTAGGCATTTAAGTGAAGAGATAGGAAAGTTGATCCATTTGAAGTACTTGGGTTTAAGGGAATCTTATGTAGCATGTCTTCCATATTCAATTCTTAATTTGCGGAGACTGCAAACTTTAGACCTATTCAGTTCATATTTTAATGTTGAGCTACCGATTGAAATTTCTAAGTTGCAAGAATTAAGGCATCTATTTGGAATCTTTGTTGGGCATTTGCAGATAGACAATTTGACTAAGCTTCAATCTCTCAAGTATGTTTTGAATAAAACATGGATCAGTGTTAATACTGAAAAGTTGGTCAATCTTCGAGAACTGTGGATTGAACAAGATGGGTCATTGGAAACAACAAACGAGTTTCATTTTGATTCTATTGCCAGACTAAAGAGACTTGAACAATTAGTGGTTAAAGTACATCGTAATGCTTGTTTGGTGTCACTGCAACCACTAACTGATTGTTCAAATCTCATGGATTTGAGATTATATGGGAAGATACAGAAACTACCTGAAGACATACATAATGTCTTGCCAAATCTCGAATGCCTATTGTTAAAGAATTCATGTCTCCAGGATGATCCAATGCCTCTATTAGAGAAGCTACATAGCCTAATGATTCTTAATTTAGGCTCCAAATTTTACAGCGGTAAGAATCTATTCTGCAGTGCTCAAGGTTTTCGTCGGCTTGAAATTCTAAAGCTCGATGACAACGATGAATTAGAAGAGTGGCAAGTAGAGGAAGGAGCAATGCCAAGGCTGAGAGGATTGAGCATCCCAAAGGACTCCATGTTGAAAATTCCAGAAAGATTCAGATCAATCCCTCCCCCAGCTGAATGCGAATTCGAAAGAGACTGGTTTGACAAGGTATGATTGTGCTCTCATACTTTTGATTGTGTTTAATGCAATTTCTCATTCGTGTAACGTTCTCTGTTTTTCACTGTTAATTTGATGTTCTAGTAATGTAATTACTTGCTAGACCTTAATGTATTTTCTTTTGATGTTTTCGTAATTTGATTGCTAGAATTTCTTCTTCATGTATTTTCATGATAGTATTTGTAATGTGATTTCTAAACTTTAATGTATTTTCTTCTATGTTTTCTGTATTTTGATTGCTTAGACTTAATGTATTTTCTGATTTGACATTGATGGTTCCAATAGAGGTAAACTTGGGCCAGCTGGTATTGGTGGTTAGCGATTTGAAGACAGTGGTGTTGTGGGTCAACAATGAATACTTTGGCAATATCGGTCATGTTAACTAGATTTTGGACATCAGGGAGATTATGAATTCTGTTGGTGGGATGGAGTGGTTTTTGACTCTAGGATTTACAATTCCTTTACGGATAGTTAGGCAAAGATGGTGTCTAGCAATTCCGGGGACTTTGTGGAGTGGGGAGAATTTTGATTTTTTCTCCGATTTTGGTTTTCTTTGCTGTTCTTGCTGGTGCTGGTTGTGCGTGGTTCTGTTTTGGCGGGCAGCTGTTTGTGTTGTTGCTCTGTTTTGTTTCGTTTTGTTTGGCTTTGTTGCTGTTCCTTGATTTCCTTCCTTTGGGTCTACGCTGCTCTTTTCCTGTTGTCTTGTTCCTTGGCGGCTTTGGCTTGCCTTTTAATAAGCTTTGCCTTTTCAAAAATAAATAATGTATTTTCTGATTTGATGAAAGCTACTGAGGAGATTGATTGAATTTGAAGGCGCTACCGTTACAAATCATGAAGGCTCAATGATTTCTATTTTGTAAATTAATTTGATTTTCACTTACATTCTTAATTTTAAGGTGAAGGGTATTATTTCTTTTTGTCCGAGTAGGGGCTACACTGTCGAGATAAAACAATAAATCCGTGTTAATGAGATTTGAATTGCTACATTCATGCTAATAAATATAAGTTGTTGAGCATCCCCAACAAGACTCCCTATTTTTTCCTTATATTTAGGGAGCCAATTGTACTTTTTACGAATAGGGAGTCATATAAGGAATAAAGACTCCAACAAGCCTTCCTAAAAATGGCTCTCTATTATTATTTATTTATTTTTAAATAAAAATTATTATTTTTAAATAAATTTAAAATATTATTATTTACAATTAACGGTCATATATTTAAATAAAAAAAATTATATTTTGGGTTTAAAAAAAAAAATGAATTTAGCAGTAGCTAGCCGTTGGAAACAATAAAATGTAGGTAAATAGATGAATTAATTGGGTTTAAATAAAAAGAATTTGGGTTAAATAAAAATAGGGAAGATGAATTTGGACCATTGGATATGAATGATGTGGACTCATCCTGACAACTCATTTCATTTGAGGAGTGATAAAAAAATAATAGGGAGGATGTCTTCCCTCCCTATATTTGAGGAGCCTTTGGCCGGAATTAATTTTAGGGAGTCTATTGGAGCACATTCCGGTTCATCCTCCCTAAATATAGTGAAGGAGGTTCTAAAATCCGGCCTATTGGGGATGCTCTTATATTTGACCCCAGGGTTTTAGTATGTATTCTAATTAGGGTTTCACTGTTTCAGTATGGCAAGGGAGAAAAAGAATACATATAGCAAAATTAGAGCTATATAAACACTAATTTCAAATTCTAAGACTTGATGAGGTGAATATAGAGGAGTGGTAAGCGGAGGAAGGCCTGATGCCTAGGGTGAGAGGCTTGAGCATCCCAGAGGATTCCACGTTTAGGATTCCAATTGAATGGGAACTCGAAGGAAGCTGGTTTCAAGTTCTTCTGGTTGTGTTCTAGTCAATGTTTTCTTTACTAAAGTTGGTTAATATGATGTTTTTGTAACTTGAATACTATATTTTTGAAAGTTCCAATATTATCCTTAATTCAATTTATTAACTTATCAAACATCAATCAATGTTTCTTGTGCTACTGAACTTGGTAGTTTTCTTCATCGTAAAGTCCATCACATGATCGACATGATATTATCCTTAATTCAGTTGAAGTCTTGAAGTTTTCTTTGATGCAACTGCTCTTTAGCTGACTTTAATTCAAAAAAAAAAAAAAAAAAAAAACAAGTCTTGAAAACCGGAGGCAAATGTAAGTGCAGCCAAAATACTGCACTTGCATATTTAACAAAAAAAAAAAAAGGTGCGGGACTTATTATTGCACTTGCACTTGCACTTGCACTTGCAGTTCATACATATCCTGCACTTGCAGTTCATATATATCCTTGACCATATATATGTTTCCCACCAATGTGGGATTTATTATTTTTCCAATTCAACGGGTGCACTTTGAATATCAATTTCTCATCTACCTATTCATCATTTTTCCAACAAACCCCCCACATGAATGAAATTGATCTAGGAGACAAGAATAATCTAACGTTTATAACCTATTGGTAAGTTCAACGGTCGAAACCTGCATAGGATAGATAGCATTAACCATAGAACCTTTCCTTATGACAATATGTTTAATTTACTAGCTGATCAGTGGATAGGATAAATTTAAACTGTTCTGCCGTTTATGTAATCTTTTTCTCTTAAGTGTTCACTAATGTCACTAAAATCTACATGTGATAATAATTAGTGGATTTTCATATCATTTTCTTTTTTGTCATGTAGTAATTTGTAGAATACATATCTGAGCTACTAATTTTAACAAAATGAATGCAAACCGGTAGAAAACTTTACATGTATAAGTTGTTAGATTCATCTTTTTCTACTGATCTTCTTTTACTTAATTAATAGCTCACAAACGTCGACAATGAATTTATAAAATCACTGTAAGTAAAAAAAAAAAAAAAAAAAAACTCATATATACTTCATGTGGTGGAGGTAGTCAGGGAGGGAGCCCACAGTTCATTACTTTTTGACTTTATTCCTTTAAAAATTTTATTTTAGTGTAATGGCCATCTAAACAAAGAATTCTGGCTCCACCCCGTATTATATAACAAGCCTTGCTATTTATACAAACGAATTTCTTTTGAGGGCTATGATTTCTACCCTCCATTATGGAATCTATAACATCTGCAACACCATAAAATTGAGATATCAACTCATCTTCATGAATAAAACATTTAAATTTAGGAAAAACATTTAGAAGTTTTATACATCAATGCAAAGTATTGACAGCCATGATTTACCTCCACAGTAATTAAGCATAATTGTGCTTAATGAGAAATAATTCTTTGAAGGAATTCCACAAAAGAAACAGAAATTTCAGTTGTCACCAACCATGCCTACCAATCCATGAACACATCACATTTTTTCTGGCTCAACTATGGCATCAAGAAGCATGTGCAGAAATTTCTTTTCAAACATGCATTAAATATTAGCAAATCAATGATGTTGTCGACTGACTGGGTACTTTGTAATTCAACTTATGATCTCGAGCCTGCAACCTTTAACATTAATCCGAAACTCCTTCCGATAGGTGATATTAACTCAATTGGAAATCTGTTTTCAGAAGACTTGAGTTATATATGTTACATTTGACACTTCAGCTACTTTTGATCAAACCCAATTCGAGGAATTCATGACGGGGCTTGAACTTTCTAATCGATCATTCCTTTGGGTTGTGCATCATGATATCGTAACCTAAATGATGGCTTCCTGGAATAAGCTAATAAATAGCAACAAAGAAGGTGGATGCTCCTACAAAAATTTCATGAGTTTTGTTTCATGGTTGAAGGCATAGTTGCTCAAACTCCAATGTTAGAGCTTCTTTGTTTCAGTGTATGCTTTTGAATTGGATTGGATTTCTTTTTTCCAAGTCTAGTAATTTTGGTGTCATTTTAGAGCTGTTGTAGCTTTTAAAATAATTACTTCTGATGTTTTTATTGCGAGAACAATCGACTAAAAAGTTATTGATAGCTTGATTTCAACTGTACTATGGCCAGTAGTTTTTACAATGCTTTTATGCTTCATCAACTAACTCTCTTGCCATCTTTGCTTCTTGCCATTTACCAGCTCTAGCATATATATTAGAAAGAAGCACATAAACTCCATTACCAACTGTTTCCACTTCTCTGATATGTCTTCTTACTTGATCAGCTAAATCAACATTTTCATGAATCTCACAACCATTTAGAAGAGCTCCCCAGACAGCAACATTGGGCTGGATTGGCATTTGCTCTACCAATCTCTCTGCTTCTTTGAATCGTCCTGCTCGGCTTAGAAGATCAACCATGCAACCATAGAGTTCTATTGTGGGTTCTATGCCATAAACATTTCTCATCTCAGTGAAGTGTCTTTGACCCTCCTCAACCAACCCAACATGGCTACAAGCACATAAAACCCCAATGTAAGTAATTTGGTCAAGACTTGACGCAGCATCCTCTTGCATTCTTTTGAAAGTTTGCAGTGCCTCCTCACCGTCTCCATGCATAGCTAAGCCTATAATCATGCTCGTCCAAGCCATCGTGTCTTTCGTCTTCAATTTGCTGAAAACTTTCCGAGCACACTCTGCATCTCCACATTTGGCATACATATCAACTAAAGCAGTCCCTATAGCTACATCTTTGCGAATATTCATTTTCAGTACATTAGCATGAAAACTTTGTCCCAAAGCCAAATCCCCCAACTTACCACAAGTACTTATCACACTCAAAAAGGTAGCTTTATCAGGATCAAACCCGGAAACAAACATATCAGAGAAGACACCTAGTGCTTCTTCAACTTGATCATTCTGATTATAACCAGCTATCATCGAATTCCACGCAACTAGGTTTCTCTTAGGCATTTTGTCAAACAAGTCCCTGGCAGTGTTTAAGTTTATGCATTTTGCATACATGTCAAAAATAGCAGTAGCAAGAACTAAATTGGGGTTACAACTTGACACAAATGGGTCATAACCGAGTTGGCGAACACGACTATGAACATGAACACTCTTATAGCCTCACTAGAACAATCGTTGTCAACATACCCAGCTATCAAACTAGTCCAAGCCACCACATTCCACTTGGGAATTTCATCAAACACTTTCAACCCTGATCTCAGGCTATGTTTGAGATTGTTGTACGTGATCTCAGGAATGTCCTTGTTGTATGTTTGAGATTGGTGTATTTGGTAAATCAACTTCTGAGATTTTTATGTTTTCGAAAAGGAAGGGAAATGTATTTGGTAAACTGATTAAACTAGAAATAATTATATTTGAGCAAATTTGAAATGAAACTAAATATACATAGAAGAAATAGAAATTTAATATAAAAAAAAAGGTAATTACCAATTAGGTCCTGAACTTTTTTTACAAAAGGGCAATTAACACATGTATTGTCTCAAAAAAAAAATTAAAAAAAATTAGAACATGTATATTTTTGTTAATTTTATTTATTGGTTTTGATTTTTGAATAATTTTAACAACAATGCTCGTAAAATATTAACAAAAAAAAAAAGATTATATAAAAATGGTAAAAGACTCAACTTGGAATGAATGGTAATTAAGGGTATAATTGACATTGTCTTATTAAAAAAAATTAGAATTATTAGAAAAATTTAATTTAAAAAGGTACAAAGTGTTTCATTTAATAATATTTTTGGATTTTGTTGTAATTATAATTGTGGATTTAATGTACAAAAAACAAAACAACTTTACTCTAATATGACAAATAAAGAGTATTACATAATTTAACTAAAATTGTTAAAGTAAACTGTTATATTTAACACCGTTAAATCATTAGAAGCACTAATTTGTTCACTTTTAAAAAGAGAGGGACTAATTTGGAACTTGGAAAAAATGTGAGGATCAATTTAATCACTTTTATAAAAATCGTAAACAACTTAGAATTTTTTTTAAAGTCTATAACCTAATTGGTAATTGCGCTAAAAAAAAAAAAAAAAAAAGCAAATTATTTTAAAATTTAGATATCTTTTATATAACCTATGAAGTGTATGGCTAGTTAAAATACAAGCTACAATAATCGTACTCAATAATTTCTCCTGACCTGGTCTCTACAATGTATTTTTGAGAGGAGATTAATTAATTAATTACTGCCGTCCAACAATTATAATATAAACAAAACTGAATAAACTTGGTTTTTCCGATTCCATGGAAGCATCGATGAAACATTGTTGTGTGCTGATTAAACTAAGTAGCAAACGTGATGACCAATATTAAATTGTCTAAAATTAGGTTGTTAAAGAGATATATCATTTCTACTGAAGCATCAATTCTGAAAAGTTAATCATCATCGATCTATTGCTCTCTTGATCTCTTCGTGTTTTTCGGAGAAAGAAAGGAAAAAAAAAAAAAAAACCACAATGGTTGATGCAGTTGTATCGTTTGCGTTGAACAGGCTTACTGACTTCCTCATCCAAGAAGCAGCCTTCTTGGGGAGTGTTAGAAAAGAAGTGCAGTGGCTGAAAAATGAACTGGGATGGATGCAGTGTTACATCGCAAGTGCAGAAGAAAGACAAAATGAGGATCCAATTGTAAGAAAGTGGCTCAATGACATCACCAAAATTGCTTATGATGCTGAGGATGTCATAGATAAATTCATTCTCCAAGTCCATGATGAAGAAACTGATCGTGAGCAAGACACTAATATGGAAACAAAGCCAACCGGATGCTTTCCTTCCATGTCTTCTTGTGTCAAATGCAAGAAAAAGGTCAATCTGCCGAAAAAAGTAGTCAATCTGCACGACATAGGGAACAATATTGAAGAGCTCAAAACCAGAATCAACGATCTCCCACGAATAAGAGAATTGTATCAACTCGAAAGTTCCACTAACAAGAGGGAAGGAAACAGCAGCAATTCTCTTGCAACATTGAGACAACTAAGAAGAACCACCTCCTTCTCCGTTGAAAAGAATGTTGTCGGCCATGACGATGGTACTACAAGTTTGTTGGCTAAACTTTTTGACCCGGACAGACGTCGCTTTGTAGTTTCTATCTATGGTATGGGAGGTTTGGGTAAAACAACTCTTGCTGGAAAACTTTACCACCACCTTCATGTTAAAATGAATTTCGATTGTCGTGCTTGGATATGTGTATCTCAAGATTACAACACTCGTGATCTTCTTTTAAGAATCATAAGTTCTTTTGGCTTCACCACTAAGAAGACAGAGGAGCTACAGCAGATGAATGAAGAAGGGTTGGAGCGATATCTTCATGAATCTTTGCAAGGACGCTCATACTTGTTGGTGGCTGATGATATATGGAATAAAGAAGCTTGGGAAAGCTTTAAAGAGCCTTTCCAGATTGCAACAATAGAAGTCGAGTTATTATCACTACTCGAAGCCAAGAAGTTGCTGAGGATTTAGACGAGAGAACATATGTCCACAAACTTCGTTTTTTGACATTTGACGAGAGTTGGCAACTATTTTGTGAGAAAGCTTTTGGAAACCCAAATGCAAACGGTGTAGAAGAACAATTGAAGACTTTGGGAATGGAGATGGTGCAAAAATGTGAAGGCCTGCCACTTGCAATAATTGTATTAGGGGGGCTCTTGGCTAAAAGACAAATCCAAGAGAATGGAAAGCCGTACGTGAACACATTTGGCAAAATTTAAAGAAAGGTTCAATTCATATCCCCAACTTATTTGCTTTAAGTTTTAATGATTTGACTTATCAATTGAAGCTATGCTTTCTTTACCTAAGCCTTTTTCCTGAGGATTTTGAGATCAACCTAGATCAACTGATATGGCTATGGGTAGCGGAAGATTTCATATCGCAAGATGAAAATCAAAAAATGGAAGACGTGGCCAAGGATAATTTCCATGAGTTGATTAGTAGAAGCTTGATTCAAATAGGAAAAACAAGTTGGGGGAGAGTTGCAACTTGTCGAGTCCATGATATTTTGAGGGAACTTGCGATTGAAAAGGCCAAGGAAATAAATTTTCTTTGCATTTTTGATGAAACGAAGCATTCAATAGGTGACTCTTCAGTTAGATCATCATGTCGACGGGAAGTTATTTATTCCGGGACTAAAAATTTTTTTAGTTTGAATGGATCGAATCCAAGCTTGCGCTCCCTTTTGTTCTTTGACCCATATAGGTATCGGTGGGATGTAATGATAGAGATAGAAAACATGTGCAAAGAATTCGGGTTTCTAAGAGTGCTCAAACTAGATGGTTATCTTGTGAAAAACATGACTGTAAGTAAAGCGATTGGAAAGTTGATCCATTTGAAGTACTTAAGTTTAAGGGAATCACATGTCCAATATCTGCCACAGTCAATTCTTAACTTGCGGAGACTACAAACTTTAGACCTATTCGGTTCAGATGTGGAGGTTGAGCTACCGAGTGAAATTTCTAAGTTGCAGGAATTAAGACATCTATTTGGATTCTTTTTAAAGCATTTGGAGATAGATAGTTTGACAAAGCTTCAATCTCTCAAGTATGTTAAGAGTAAAATCTGGATTAGTATTAACACTGAAAAGTTGATGAATCTTCGAGAACTGTGGATTTTTGGGCCATTGGAAACAGCAAACAAGTTTCGTTTTGATTCTATTGCAAAACTAGAGAGACTTGAACAATTAGCGGTTAAACTACACGGTGATGATTGTTTCGCATCACTGCAACCACTAACTGATTGTTCAAATCTCAAGGATTTGAGATTATATGGGAAGATAAAGAAACTACCTGAAGACATACATAATGTCTTGCCAAATCTCGAATGCCTATTATTACAGAATTCGTGTCTCAAGGATGATCCTATGCCTTCATTAGAGAAGCTACATAGTCTAATGATTCTTTTTTTAGGCTCCAAATTTTACAGTGGTAAGAGTATATTCTGCAGTGCTCAAGGTTTTCGTCGGCTTGAAATTCTAAAGCTCGATTTCCAGGATGAATTAGAAGAGTGGCAAGTGGAGGAAGAAGCAATGCCAAGGCTGCGAGGATTGAGCATCCCTGAGGACTCCAGCTTGAGAATTCCAGAAAGATTCAGATCAATCCCTCCCCCAGCTGAATGCGATTTCAAAGAAGACTGGTTTGACTACGCATGAATGACTCAAGATACAATCATTCCCAGTCTCATCGTGCTCTCATGATTTTGGTTGTGTTTTATGCAATTTCTCATTCAGGTAATAATGTTCTCTGTTTTTCAATGTTAATTTAATTTTCCAGTAATTTAATTAATTGCTAGACCTTAATGTACGTATTTTCCTTTGATGTTTATTGTAATGTGATTGCTACAATTTCCCCATGATAGTATTTGTATTATGATTTCTAAACTTTAATGTATTTTCTTCTATGACTTATGTAATTTGATTGCTTAGACATAATTAATGTATTTTCTGATGTTAATAATTAATGTAATTTGGTTGATTGAATTCGAAGGAGCTAGCTTTACAATTCATGAAGGTTCAACTATTTCTATTTTCGTAAATTAATTTGATTTTCACTTACATTCTTAATTTTAAGGAGAAGGTTATTATTATTATTATTTTTTGACTAGGTAAATATCAACTCTAAATATCAACTCTCTAAATATTAACTCCCACAACATTGAAGAGAATTTCTACATACGTGCTAACAAATTCGTGTTGTGAGATTCGAATTTATTAGTTTAAACAATTCAACTAATAATTAATAATAAATTTTCATACATATAGATTTCATTTATAATCATTATATATAATATCTAAACAATCATTGTGAGGGTTTGAGAGTCATTAATTAAGCATTAGAATATATTGACTAAACAAAATAGATAAATTCAACGATTGATTGCATATTTCCTGTACTGAAGCCTTGCTATTTATACAAAAACTGAATTTGTTTAGAGGGCTATGATTTCTACCCTCCTTTTATGGATTTTATAACATTTGCAACACCGTAAAATTGAGATATCAACTCATCTTCCTAAAAAAAAAAACCTTTAAATTTAGGAAAAGTTTTTAGATGTTTTATACATCAATGCAAAGTATTGACAGCCATGATTTACCTCCACAATAATTTGCGCTGATACTCCGGGTCTTTCAGGCAAACAGATTGATTTTGTCAACGATTCTAGAACAGCAGTCTCTTGGGTTAATGCGGGGATGCCTGAAGCATTCGAAGCTGATCTATGATATTCGCTCTTGTCTCTCCTTCCTGGGCAATTCTCAAATCATCTTTAATCCTAGAGCCAGCAACTCTTTTGCCGATTGTTTAGCCAAAAAAGGGTCAGCTATGAGCTATGGATGGGGATCTTTTGTCTTGGGAGTTTCAGTGATTTGTTGTGTTTCTCTTCTGTTTTGTGGTTGCTTTTTGCGGGCTGGTTGTGCCCTGTTTTGTTTTGTTCTGCTTTGGCTTGGCTGCTGTGTTTGTTGGGGCTTTTGTTTTTGCTGCTCTTTTGCCTTTTGGCTTAATAAATTGGCTGTTCAAAAAAAAATAACTAAGCATAATAGTGATTAATGAGAAATAATTCTTTGCAGGAATTACAGCAAAGAAACAGAAATTTCAGTTGTCACCAACCATGTCTGCCATGAACACATCACATTTTTTTTCTGGCTCATGAAGCATGTGCAGAAATTTCTTTTCAAATATGCATTAAATATTGGCAAATCAATGATGTTGTCGACTGACTGGGTACTTTGAAATTCAACTTATGATCTCGAGCCTGCAACCTTTAACATGAATCCGAAAATCCTTCCGATAGGTCCACTAATTAATGGCAAACAACGAATCTGGTAATAACTTGGTTGGAAATCTGTTTTCAGAAGACTTGAGTTGTTTGAAATGGCTTGATCAACAACCAACCCAATCAGTCATATATGTTGCATTTGGCACTTCAGCTACTTTTGAATTTTGATCAAACCCAATTCGAGGAATTCGCGACGGGGCTTGAACTTTCTAATTGACCATTCCTATGGGTTATGCGTCCTGATATCACGAATAACTTAAATGGCAGCTTCCTTGAAGAATTTCAAGACATAGTGGACACTCGCAGGCACATAATTAGTTGGGCACCTCAACAAAAAGTTTTGAAACATCCTTCCATTGCTTGCTTTTTTACTCACTGTGGTTGGAACTCTACAATCGAAGCTTTGAGCAATGGAGTCCCACTCCTGTGTAACTGTGTTGGCCTTATATGTTCGACCAATTTCACAATGAAAACTATATCTGTAATGTTTAGGAGGTCGGGTTAGGGTTCAACCGAGAAGAGGGAGCGATAGTAATTTTGGTGTCTTTTTAGAGTTCTTGTAGCTTTCAAAATAATTACTTTCTGATGTTTCTATTGCGAGAATAATCGACTAAAAAGTTCTTGGGTGCTGTGATTTTCGAAATTCAATCAACTAAATAAAATTTATGAAGATGATAGCTTGATTTCAATTGTACTATGGCCAAGAATTTTTACAATGCTTTTATGCTTCATCAACTCTCTTGTCATCTTTGCTTTCTGCCATTTACCAGCCCTAGCATATATATTTAAAAGAAGCACATAAACTCCACTACCAACTGTAATTTCCACTTCTCTGATAAGGCTTCTTACTTGATCAGCTAAATCAACATTTTCATGAATCTCACAACCATTTAGAAGAGCTCCCCAGACAGCAACATTGGGCTGGATTGGCATTTTCTCTACCAATCTCTCTGCTTCTTCGAAGCGGCCAGCTCAACATACTCAGAAGATCAACCATGCAACCACAGTGTTCTATTGTGGGCTCTATACCATAAACATTTCTCATCTCAGTGAAGTGTCTTTGACCCTCCTCAACCAACCCAACATGGCTACAAGCACATAAAACCCCCATGTATGTGATTTGGTCAGGACTCACACTAGCATCCTCTTGCATTCTTTTGAAAGTTTGCAGTGCCTCCTCACTGTCTCCATGCATAGCTAAGCCTATAATCGTGCTCGTCCAAGCCATCGTGTGTTTCATCTTCAATTCGCTGAAATCTTTCTGAGCACTCTCTGTATCTCAAGATTTGGAATACATATCAACTAAAGCAGTACCTATAGCAACAAACAAATCCCCTGCCTTACCACAAGCACTTATCACACTCAAAGAGGTAGCTTTATCCGGATCAAACCCGGAAACAAACATATCAGAGAAGACACCTAGTGCTTCTTCAGCTTAATTCCATGCAACTAAGTTTCTCTTAGGCATTTTGTCAAACAAGTCCCTGGCAGTGTTTAAGTTACTGCATTTCACATAAACGTTGAAAATAGCAGTAGCAAGAACCAAATTGGGGTTACAATTTGACACAAATGGATCATAACCGAGTTGGTGAACACGACTATGAACCAATTTTCCAGTACCCAAATCTCTACTCCTAGCACACGCTACATGAACATTAACCAATGTAATCTCATTAGGCTCTACATTCAAACTCTCCATGTCCTTGAACACTCTTATAGCCTCACTGGCACAATCATTGTTAACATACCCAGCTATCAAACTAGTCCAAGCCACCACATTCCACTTGGGAATTTCATCGAACACTTTCAACCCAGATTTCATATCCTCACAACATGCTTACAATTTAATTCTTTGATGTACTTTCTAAACCTTTTATTTTCTTAGATACTTTTGTAATTTGTTAGCTAGAACTTTAATGTACTTTGTGCTTGATGAAAGCCATTCACCAGCTTACCTTATATTATAAAATTTTTGTGAGTTACATACCACTTGGCCGAAGAAAAATTCACTTTAGCTTTATTGGAGAAATAATCAACTTTAGAAAAAAAGTAGATAGATGTTTGCTAATTCAACTTTTGAAATTTTTTTGTTTTCGAAAATGAAGGGAAATTTATTTGGTAAAATGGTTAAACTAGAAATAATTATATTTGAGCAAATCTGAAATGAAACAATGACAGAGTAATAAAATATATTAAATTAATTATACAGAGAAGAAATAGAAATTTAATTAAAAAAATAGCAAATTATATTAAAATTTAAATATCTTTTATATAACCTATGAAGTGTAGGGCTAGTCAAATCTTTTCAACTTTCATAAAATATATGGTATAAAAACTGAAACTAGGATAATCTCAAATCCTTTCTATACTAATTAATCAATCATAATCAGTAAATATGTAAATAATCTGGAACTCTTTACCAAACGTGTACTTAGACGTTTTTACATGGCGATATCTAATCACACATGCATAGTAAAAATCTCACATACACGTCAATATTTGACTAGCTCATTTTTTGAAAGCACACAATTAATTATCTAACAACACATGCAGAAAAGCCCAAAATTTCAACAATCTGAATCTGATACCGAGAGTGGGTACATATCTAACATATTAAAATCTCAATAATCTTGAAAAGTGTCCGAGTAAACTAGACTTATATATCTCTTATAAAGTTTTATCTGGAAATATGAATAAATATTCATTTGCTTAGCTTTCAAAGCGCGCACGCACACACACACCCCTGTAGATTAATCTCCTATAAATTAATAAAAAAATCTCGGTCCTGACTCGGGTCAATGTAAGAAATCAATAAACTCCTCTATCGTAATAATTAATAATTTCTTTTTGAAACCCAATGTAAAATTTCAATCTCGAATGTCACATAAATTAATAATTCCATAAAAGTACAAAATATATTACATAATAATCAAGAACTAGAAAATTACTTCAAGATGCTAGTTTACACAAGACCACCATATTTGATATTTTTGACTTCATCCTTCGTTTTTTGAATTGTTCACTTGTTATAGCAAAGAAAATAGAAAATATAGAATTTTTAGGAGCCGTTAGAATTAGCATTTTTAGGTATATCTTCAGATCTCTTTTGTTATATACAACCAAAGAATAAGCTTCACTATTTATACGGTGAGTATGCTTGTTCTCTAAGTAATCATATTCCCAAAAGGAATTGAAAATTTTCTTAATAAATCTTTCCTTAACAAGGAATCTCGAAAAGCACATAAATACAGAGTGTTGTGTAATTAGTTTACTTTAAACTGATCTATATAAGAAAACTTTTTGATAAAACATTCATTATACTAAATTTATTTGAATATGGTCTTATTTTCTTATGTATTTGTAAATTGTAAGTTATTTTATTGGTTGGAACTTAAAACTTCTCCGGTTTAAATTTAATCCCACGATAGGGTTGGGACCATTTTAGTTATTCACAAAGTCACAAGACATCTCCACTATGGATAAAGTTGCTCATCCAATACGTTTTATGTGGATTTTCCAAACTATTGCCAAACAATTTGAAGTGGTCATGAATATTTTCCACAATGAAGCAATTGAGTGGTGCAAATGCAATTACAAGTCAAAAATATTATATTGTCTTGTTTTGCAGAGTGCTTTGTGATCAGTCAATTTCCATTGCTCACACAGTTGACCTGATAGAGACATCTTTGATGCAGAAATGCTTTTGTAGATATATTGTTTTACTCCACTAGAGTTTTTCTACATTAATTACTACCATCATCACATAAATTTAATCACACCCATGTGTGAATGGTTATTTTTATATTTATAGAAAAATATTCATTAGTTCCTCTATTTTCATTATTACAAACTGATATTCATTAATTTGCTTCAGAGAATTCTAATAGATTACCTTTGTTTTTTGGTCTTCTGAAAGCCAAAATTTCTACGTCTGCTTCAATGTCCAATAGGTAGGTAAGATATTTATGTACGTTGACTCGTTGAGAGACTTGACTCTATCATAAATACGCGTGGCATTAACTAGTTTCGACAGTATAGAATTATGATCACAAAATGTTACTAGTCTCGACAGTAAAGAATTATCGTCACAAGAGTACTTAACTGTGAATAGATGATAAATAAAGAGTATTGTAGAGTTACAATCACAACAGTAATAATCCATCAATAAGACTTTTCTATACATTCTAGTTACTACAATTGACAATACTACACCAGTGGGGCTGATTGATACAATCTCATCATTTTAGTTACGTAAAATTGTCACAAGACTTTTCCACAAAAGATGATAAATGAAAGTATTGTGTAGTTGTAGTTAAAACAGTAGCAACCCATCAATAATTTAGCACCAAAGTCTTTATCATCCGAGACTTTTCTATATATAAATAATAGACAGCAATGTTAGTTTGATATATATAATATAGAAAAGCAGAAATTGATCATAGAGAATATCAGTGAATCTTCTTCTATGCAAGAAATAACTGAACGTTTTTCTGTCTTGATCAGATTTTAATAAGCAATTAACGAAATCATGAACAATAATTATATATAAACCATTATGGGAAAACGTCATAACAGTACAAATACACAAAAATATAAAGAAGAAGTTGTACACAACGCTGAGACAAGTTAATTGTTGAAGTCGGTTCTGCACATTCTGGAAAGGTAATCAGAGTTCTAGTCTTTTGATGCAGGAGATATTATTGGAGATTTTCTTGAAGATTTTTTATTTTAAAAGTAGTCTTGTAATTAATATCTATTATTATGTTTCTTTTATTGTATATTTAATTAGGTAGTTAAACAGTCTTTCTATTATCAGTTCGAACTGACAAAAGTTATATCAGTTCCTTATATGTAGGCCATTGGATTTAAATACTTTGACTGACAAGTGCATACAGCCAAGTCAAAGTATTTAAATTCAGTGATCTACATACAAGGAACTGATATAACTTTTGTCAGTTCAAACTGATAATAGAATTTCTGGGTAGTTAAATATTTTATGATTTGATTTTATTAAATCAAATCTTATTTCCTTATTAGATAGGTTTTTAATGTTTTAGGATTCTAGTATTTTTAATTTCCATTTTATCTCAATTATCTCTTTTATAGGGAAATTGATAATTTTATTGTTTTACTAGTTATTTTAGGTTTCTTTTAAGTTTTTATTTTCCTATTTAAAGACGATGTACCCTAACAGAGATTTTAGATTTTGATGATTAATAAAAATTTGAGAGAGAGTATCTCTTTTTATCCATTTTCGGTACCTTTGTGAAGATCAACGAATTTGAATCCTATTATTCTAGTATCTATGCGCGGATCAACAGATTAATAGTAGAATTTGTTTTCAGTATTCGTACGTGAATCAACGGATCCGAATCGTTTATCCCATTTCTTTTATCGATTGTTGTTTTGCGTTGAATTTTCACGCTGCATCAATTATGCAAGAAAAGACTAGAACTTAGATGCTAGAAACTTCAATTACTTAATTATTGTATAAGTGGTAAGTGATAACTGACTTACATAGACCAACTTAAAGAGCATATAAATATATAGGCTTCTCTGTTTTGTAATTTGTATCGCTTTGAATACAGAGAGCTCACAAACTGTAATAAACAGAGGAGATAATAAGCTCCTAAATTTCTATAATCAGTTCTCCAATGAAATCCATAAGAGATGCATGGAAGTTTATACATATGAGATGTGAACCCCTTGAAAGTTTCCAAGAAGATGTTGCAAGGAAGAATATACAAAATATAAATCACATAGCTATCTTACTCTCATTTATATTAATGTTGGAGACAATTCAGTCTTTACAACCGACAAATAATTTATGCATACCCCACACGCTTTATCCTGCAATCCCCATCAAAGTTTATCATCTCTTACTTTAGAAGAAATTAACTGTGAATAGATGATAAATGAAGAATCTTGTCAGTAGTAATCCATCAATAAGACTTTTCGATACACTCCATATACTACACCAGTGAGCCGAGGCTAATTGATACAATCTCATCATTTTAGTTACATAGAATTCTCACAAGACTTTTCTACAAAAGAAGATAAATGAAAGATTATTGTATAGTTGTAGTTAAAACAGAAGCAACCCATCAATAATTTAGCACCAAAGTCTTTATCATCCGAGACTTTTCTATAGATAATAGACAGCAATGTTTGCTACCGGTTAAAGTGGTGCAAAATCAATTAGAATTCCTTGAGATTCTCCAAAGATTTAAAAAATGGCCATCTAGGAGACGTCAGTAGCAAACAAGACTTCATTTTTCTCACAAATTGTCTTGCTTTGTGGAATTTCCAAAGCAATTAGAATTCCCATACATGAGTGGTGCAAAGCAATTGCAATCAGTAAAGATTGATAATGTTTCCAGGAAATATCTATTTCCCTTTGCTAGTCCAAACCAGAGATCGATTGAATTGTCCTGTTTTGTAGAAATTCAAATAGACAAAGAAATTCTACCATTAGTTACGGTAGAAAAAGAACAGAAAAAGACAACGGGACAAAATGGAATATAATTCCCTACGAGCACACACACACTAGTTACGGTAGACTCACAGGCAATTAACCAAACGGTGTCGTTTGATTGAAACCCAAAAAATCTAACTTACTCAAAACGCAGTGTTCTGAGTTCTAAGATGCCTAATCTGCGCAACTTATGATTTCAAAATACTTTCTCACTCTTTAAACTTCTTCTTCTCTCTTACGATTTCTTCAATTTTCACCCCAAAACAACGAATCTAACACAATTCTGAAAAGTTCATCATCGAACTATTGCTCTCTTGATCTCTTCATTTTTCAGAGAAAAAACAAAGAAAAAGAAAAGAAACCACAATGGTTGATGCAGTTGTATCGTTTGCGTTGAAAAGGCTTACCGACTTCCTCATCGCAGAAGCAGCTTTCTTGGGGAAAGTTAGAAAAGAAGTGCAGTGGCTGAAAGATGAACTGGGATGGATGCAGTGCTACGTTGCAAGTGCAGAAGAAAAACAAGCAGATGATCCAATTGTAAGAAAGTGGCTCAATGACATCACCAAACTTGCTTATGATGCTGAGGATGTCATAGATAAATTCATTCTCCAAGTCCATGATGAAGAAACTAAGGAAAGAAAACAACCGGATGATCAACACACTAATAAGGAAACAAAGCCAACCGGATGCTTTCCCTCCATGTCTTCTTGTGTCAAATGCAGGAAATGGGTCAATCTGCCAGAAAAAGTGGTCAATCTGCATGACATAGGGAACGATATTGAAGAGCTCAAAATCAGAATCAATGATCTCATACGTAAACGAGAATTGTATCAACTCGAAAGTTCAAGTAACAGGGGGGAAGGAAACAGCAGCAATTCTCTTGCAACATTGAGACAACTAAGAAGAACCGCCTCCTTCTCCATTGAAAAGAAAGTTGTCGGCCATGAAGATGGTACTACCAGATTGTTGGCTAAACTTCTTGACCCAGACAGACGTCGCCTAGTAGTTTCTATCTACGGTATGGGAGGTTTGGGTAAAACAACTCTTGCCGGAAAACTTTACCACCACCTTGATGTTAAGATGAATTTCGATTGTCATGCTTGGGTATGTGTATCTCAAGATTACAACACTCATGATCTTCTGTTAAGAATCATAAGTTCTTTTGGCTTCACAACTAAGAAGACAAAGGAGCTCAACCTGATGAATGAAGAAGGGTTGGAGCGATATCTTCATGAATCTTTGCAAGGACGCTCATACTTGTTGGTGGCTGATGATATATGGAAGAAAGAAGCTTGGGAAAGCTTTAAAAGAGCCTTTCCAGATTGCAACAATAGAAGTCGAGTTATTATCACTACACGAAGCCAAGAAGTTGCTGAGGTTTTGGACGATAGAACATATGCCCACAAACTTCGTTTTCTGACATTTGACGAGAGTTGGCAACTATTCTGTGAGAAAGCTTTTGGAAACCCAAATGCAAACGGTGTAGAAGAACAATGGAAGACTCTAGGAATGGAGATGGTGCAAAAATGTGGAGGTCTGCCACTTGCGGTAATTGTATTAGGGGGTCTCTTGTCTAATAAGACACAACTAGAAAAGTGGAAAGCGGTACGAGATCACATTTGGCAAAATTTAAAGAAAGATAACATTCATATCCCTAATTTACTTGCTTTAAGTTTCAATGATTTGAATTATCAGTTAAAGCTATGCTTTCTTTATCTAAGTCTTTTTCCTGAGGATTTTGAGATCGACATAGGTCAACTGATACGATTGTGGGTAGCAGAAGGTTTTGTGCCGCAAGATGAAAATCGAAACATGGAAGACGTGGCCAAGGATAATTTCCATGAATTGTTAAACAGAAGCTTGATTCAAATAGGAAAAATAAGTTGGGGGAGAGTTGCAACATGCCAAGTCCATGATCTTTTGCGAGAACTTGCAATTGAAAAGGCAAGGGAATTAAATTTGCTTTACATTATGACCAAAAGAAGCATTCAACAGGTAACTCTTCAGTTATAGCATCGTGTCGGCGGGAAGCTCTTTATTTCCCGGCAGAAAATTGTTTGTGGCTGCGACAATTCAATCCAAGCTTGCGCTCCCTTTTGTCTTTTCACCCATATGGGTATAAGTGGGATATAGTAGACGTGTACACAAAGCTCAGGTTTCTAAGAGTTCTCAAGCTAGATGGTTACCGTCCGGAAAACTGGAGTTTAAGAGAAGAGATAGGAAAGTTGATCCATTTGAAGTACTTAGGTTTAAGGGAATCATATGTCAAATATCTTCCACGGTCAATTCTTAACTTACAGAGACTACAAACTTTAGACCTCTTCAGTTCAAAGTTTGATGTCCAGCTACCGAATGAAATTTCTAAGTTGCAAGAATTAAGACATCTATTTGGAAAGTTTTACTGGAATTTGGAGATAGATAGTTTGAGAAAGCTTCAATCTCTCAAGTTTGTTTTCAATAAAATCTGGATTAGTATTAATACCGAAAAGTTGGGTAATCTTCGAGAACTGTGGATATATGGGTCAGCGGAAAAAACAACAAAGGAGTTTTGTTTTGATTCTACAGCCAAACTAGAGAGACTTGAACAATTAGTGGTTAAACTAGACCGTAATGATGGTTTCGCATCACTGCAACCACTAACTCGTTGTTCAAATCTCAAAGATTTGAGATTATATGGGAAGATAGAGAAACTACCTGAAGACATACATAATGTCTTGCCAAATCTTGAATGCCTATTGTTAAAGTATTCATGTCTCAAGGATGATCCAATGCCTTCATTAGAGATGCTACATAGCCTGATGATTCTAAATTTAGGCTTCAGATTTTACAGTGGTAGGAAACTATTCTGCAGTGCTCAAGGTTTTCGTCGGCTTGAAATTCTAAAGCTCGATGTCAAGGATGAATTAGAAGAGTTGCAAGTAGAGGAAGAAGCAATGCCAAGGCTGCGAGGATTGAGCATCCCTAAGAACTCCAGCTTGAGAATTCCAGAAAGATTCAGATCAATCCCTCCCCCAGCTGAATGCTATTTTGAAGTCGAAGACTGGTTTGACTGGGTATGAATGACTCAAGATACAATCATTCCCATTCTCATCATGCTCTCATGCTTTTGGTTGTGTTTTATGCAATTTCTCATTCAGGTAATAATGTTCTCTGTTTTTCAATGTTAATTTAATTTTCCAGTAATTTAATTAATTGCTAGACCTTAATGTATTTTCCTTTGATGTTTTTGTAATTTGATTGCCAAACCTTGATGTATTTTCTTCCATGTTTATTGTAATGTGATTGCTACAATTTCCTCTCCATCTATTTTTCATGACAGTATTTGTATTGTGATTTCTAAACTGTAATGTATTTTCTTCTATGACTTCTGTAATTTGATTGCTTACTGCTTAGACATAATTAATGTATTTTCTGATTTGAATAAAACTACTAAGGAGGTTGATTGAATTTAATGGCGCTAGCTTTACAATTCATGAAGGTTCAATGATTTCTATTTTCGTAAATTAATTTGATTTTCACTTACATTCTTAATTTTAAGGTGAAGGCCTGAAGGGTATTATTTTGCACTCAAATCAACTGTTAAATTTTGGTGTCCCAATTTGTGTCTAACCAACCAAATTAGAGCATGTGTACACATTTATGGCATATTTATGGAAAAAGTTGAAAAAAATCCAACGATTGATTAGAATATATTGACTAAACAAAATAGATAAATTCAACGATTGATTGCATATTTCCTGCACTCCACGGTATATCAAGCCTTGATATTTATTCAAATTAGGGCTATGATTGAAAAACTGAATTTGTTTAGAGGGCTATGATTTCTACCCTCCTTCTATGGATTTTATAACATTTGCAACACCGTAAAATTGAGATACCAACTCATCTTCCTGAAAAAAACATTTAGATTTAGGAAAAGTTTTTAGATGTTGCAAAGTATTGACACCCATGATTTACCTCCACAGTAATTAAGCATAATTGTGATTAATGAGAAATAATTCTTTGAAGGAATTCCACAAAAGAAACAGAAATTTCAGTTGTCACCAACCATGTCTGCCATGAACACATCACATTTTTTCTGGCATCAAGAAGCAAGTGTAGAAATTTCTTTTCAAACATGAAGTAAATATTAGCAAATCAATGATGTTGTCGACTGGCTGGGTACTTTGCATTTCTGCAATTCAACTTGTGATCTCGAGCCTGCGACCTTTAACATGAATCCGAAAATCCTTCCTATAGGTCTACTAATGGCAAGAAACGAATCTGGTAATTATAACTCTGTTGGAATTCTGTTTTCAGAAGACTTTAGTTATTTGAAAAGGCTTGATTAACAACCAACTCAACCAGTCATATATTGCATTTGGCACCTCAGCTACTTTTGATCAAACCCAATTCAAGGAATCCGTGTCGGGGCTTGAACTTTCTCTTTGGCTATTCCTCTAGGTTGTGCGTCATGATATCATGAGTAACCTGATGGCTTCCTCGAAGGATTTCGAGACAGAATGGACACTCACGGGCACATAATTAGTTGGGGGCCTCAACAAAAAGTTTTGGTGTCATTTTAGAGTTGTTGTAGCTTTCGAAATAATTACTTCTGATGTTTCTATTGCGAGAACAATCGACTGAAAAGTTCTTGGGTGCTGTGATTTTCGAAATTCAATCGACTAAATAAAATTTATGAAGTTGATAGCTTGATTTCAACTGTACTATGGCCAGGAGTTTTTACATTGCTTTTGCTTCATCAACTCTCTTGCCATCTTTGCTTCTTGCCATTTACCAGCTCTTGCATGTATATTAGAAAGAAGCACATAAACCCCACTACCAACTGTTTCCACTTCTCTGATATGGCTTCTTACTTGATCAGCTAAATCAACATTTTCATGAATCTCCCCAGACAGCAATATTGGGCTGCATTGGCATTTGCTCTACCAATCTCTCTGCTTCTTCGAAGTGTCCTGCTCGGCTCAGAAGATCAACCATGCAACCATAGTGTTCTATTGTGGGCTCAATACCATAAACATGTATCATCTCAGTGAAGTGTCTTCGACCCTTCTCAACCAACCCAACATGGCTACAAGCACATAAAACCCCAATGTATGTGATTTGGTCAGGACTAACAGTAGCATCCTCTTGCATTCTTTTGAAAGTGCTCAGTGCCTCTTCTCCATGTCCATGCATAGCTAAGCCAATAATCATGCTAGTCCACGCCATCGTGTCTTTCCTCTTCAAATCGCTGAAAACTTTTCAAATCTCTACTTCTAGCACACGCGACAAGTACATGAACCATTGTAATCTCATTAGGCTCTACATTCAAACTGTCCATGTCCTTGAACACTCTTATAGCCTCAGTAGCACAATCATTGTTGACATACCCAGCGATCAAATTAGTCCAAGCCACCACATTCCACTTGGGAATTTCATCAAACACTTTCAACCCAGATTTCATATCCTCACAACAAGCATACATATTAAGCAAAGAAGTAGAGACACATACACATTCACTTCAAACCCAGTTTTCAAAACATGATTATGAACACATAATCAAATAGTATATTTGCCGTTTTAAAGTAACATAAGACTAAGCTAAACTCAATAAAAACTGGAAAAACTCCATGGAAACACAGTGAGAAAATGAAGATTTCTTTCTATTGAATTGATTGATCGGTCACAGATGAGGAGAAACTTATACATATGCTTACAAAGTTACAATACTAAGGGAATGTTTTTGTTTTCGGAGCGGTGATATTGACACCCTCAACTGACCTAATTATTTTGTATTTTTTTTTTTTCCTTTATCAAATTTACCAAAAAGGATATAAAATAAAAAAATAAAATAAAATAAAAACCACATTCACTCGTAATTTGTTTGTTTGATGTGTACTTTCATTTTAATGAGTACTTTCATTATCTTTTTAAAAATACACTTTTTTCTTATTCTCCTAAATTTTATTAATGATTGGGCCAAATTAGTCACACAAGCCCAACCCAGTTAGAATCTAGGTCAATAGGTCAGGGTAGCCGAATCAGAGCCCAACGTAGTAGGGGTGTGCGGCGGATCGGATCCAATGGATTTGCCATGATCCAAGATCCGATCCGATCCGATTAGATTGAAGAAATTGCAATCCGATCCGATCCAATTTTATAGCAGGATCCAATCCGATCCGATCCAATTACTATTTGATCCGATCCGATCCGATCCGATATGATCCGATGAATCGAATTAATATAAAGTCATTCATAATATATAAAAGTTATAATCTGAAATAAATAAAATCAAATAAATTATTCAAACATTACTAATTAATTCAAATAAAATTAACATTAAAAAATACATGAAATAACTTGTAAACTTTATATAATTCAAAAGGTTTATAAATATTATACATCAGCTCCAAATGTAAACTTAATAAGCCGTGATGTTGATGAAAAAGAATAGAAGAAAAGAAGATGGTGGAATGTTGGCTGTAGAGAAATTGAGAAAGAAAACCCAAAATAGTAATATTAGAAATTGTATTTTGGTTGGGCCTTTACATTATAAAGTAGTGGATAAAATAAATTGCTCAATATAAAAATAATGCCTAATATTTTAGGCGGATTGGTGGATTCGGCGGATTTCCAAACGAAAATCCAAGATCCGATCCAATCCAATGGATTTTAGAATTTAGGATCCAATCCGATCCAATCATCTCTCTGGATCCGATCCAATCCAATGGATCGGATCCTATCAAATGGATCGTATTAGATTGGATTGGATCTTGCACACCCCTACAACGTAGTAAGCTTAACCCCTCAAATCTCACGAGTATCTCCTTAGATCTCGTAGAGATCACCCACAACAGTTGAGGCTCATTGGTCTCCTATAAGCCTCTAACTCTAACTCTCTCTAAAGTTGAGGCCCACAACAGTAGAGATAGAGATACTAAAAGTGTCTCTATCTTTCTCTAGACTCTAAAGGTTTACTATGCCCGATCCAATTTGCTTGGACTTTTATTAGTTCAAACCTCAATTTTATTCTAATCCATCTAGCTTAGGGACTCTGAGCTCATTCGACCCAAAACGCATGACACAAGACCCCCCATTGGTTTGCTTTACTCTTTTCAGTACTTTATCCCGCTCTATTTCGTTTTACTCCGTTATCCTTTCAGTTTATACTAACCCCAACAGTGGAAAGCCAATCAAAGGGACCCCAATTGCTCCAATAGTTTGTCAATGCCTACCGTCAACTATAAATTTAATTACAGATTCGCTCATCTACAATTTGGCACCCACCGTAGGGCCCTGTTAATCTTTTCAACTTTCAATCTCTTCTCTTTTTGTTTCCAATCCTTTACTGCAGAAATGGCGAACTCAAACGCTCCCATGGACTTCGAGACACAAGTTGCCCTTCTTAAAACCCAGATGCATGAAAACACAGAGAGGTTGAAACTACTTGTGAAGGAAAACGCTGATGTAAAGGCAGAACCAAGAGTTGCAATCCGTGTTGACTGGTACAGCCCAACCAATAGACACAACACCAGCTGTTGACACGACCCCGCTTGGAGCGCAGAACCCTCATAATGGACCCAATCCAACAGGATTGGTTGATTGGAGACAACTTTTCTTTGATTTATATATCAACTCAGTTACTTAAATATAAATTGCAACATAGGCACCTTGTTTAGTTCTATTTGATTTTTTTAGAAAGTATAAATGTATAATATTTGTTCAATTTTTGTTTTGTTTTTTTTAACCTACTCAACAAGTTTGTAATGTCCCGACAAGTTCTATTATTTTAGTTCTACAATAGGGGTTTTTTCAAAATCCGGGTTTTTTTTTAAGAAAAAAAATTTGTCTTAAATACTCTTGAATTCATATATTTCATCATATACCCATTTGATTATAAATACATTATCGACATCATTTTTTGTAATTTATCACAACTAAAAACGTTTTTAAAGATATATTGCAAAACAATTTACTAACTTAAAAGTGTGTTGTTTGAAGCTTTACTAAAAAAAAAAAAAAAAAAAAAAAACCTCTATTCGTAAAAGATTACCCCAAAAATTCTATTGAAAAAGTAACTCCAAACACACCCTTAATCATTTAATAAGTATGAAAACTTAATATGTTATCAAAGCCGATGATAAATGTCATTATGCCAAACATTATATTAACTTGAAATTAACTCCTTCAAACAATATATTAACTTGAAATTAATTCCTTCAATTGATAATCGAACAACATAATCGGCCCTGGCAGAGACTTATTGGCCAACTCATGATGAAATGCTTCGTGGAACTTGTGGAAGCACTTTCCATTTGCATTACTCATCAATAGATTGTAGTTCAAAGTTTCGAATAAGTTTTTTATTTTATTTTATTATGTAAATTGTTTTATACACGATAACTTGCATTTTTTATGAAATTAAAACGTACATAAAAACTTTTTAAATTAAATTGCACAATATTTTTTTTAAATATTTACAGAAATTTGAAATATTAGTAGTGACTAAATAATTTGTTTTAAGAATTTATTAAATTATTTATTCTTAGTTGTCTTTAATAAATGAAAATGTAAATATATGAAAATTATTAGTTGAAATGGCATTAAAAAAAAAAAAAAAAAAAAAAAAAAAAAAAACATACAACTTAATATTTATATTGAGTTTTCAGTTATAAATAAAAAAATTAAAAAAACAAAACAAAACTAACAAATATTTTAATCCGTTTTTAGTCATTATTCAACAAATATGCTTTTTATTTTATTTTTGTTATAAATCATCTGAGATAATTTCAAAATTATTCCTATTTTTTACAAAATTAACAATTTATAATAGTCTCTACTGTTTATTTTCCAAGGTGACGCTTAGACCCTCCTTTAGCATCAATGAAATAAATCCCAATCACAAATGTGGAAGAATACGTTTGCATGCCAACAGTGACATTAATAAATCTGTTATGTTCATATTTTTATTAATTTGTATATTTAGTTTTAATCCCTAGTTTTTAGTGAGTGGATAGTTGGTTCTAAATTGTTGTTACAGTTATTTGTATCTTCTTCTTGTGGCCCTCACACGGTTCAATTATTTGTGGGGAATATTGTTTCTGTCACACATTTTGTGTTTTATCATAAAACTGTCTAAAATTTAAGTTGTTAAACAGATATGATCATTTTTTGAAAAATAAGTGAGCGTGTGATGCAGAAAAACAGATATGATCATTTGGTTTATTTTATTTGGTGCATATCTGATTGAGCGCCAATCTGTCAAACAAAACCTGATGAAAAGCATAAAGAAACACCTCTCCCACAGGCATGGTTTTGGTTTTGGTTTGTCGATGAATCACCATAAGTATTGATGGTAATTGTAATGTCACTTTCTATGCACCAAGAAAGAATCAAAACGTTATCATCAAAGTTGATGGTTTGATTCCTTTCCAAACCGTATAGACTCCACCACTCTTCGATAATCGAAAAAAAAGTGGGGGATTTGAATTTTGTGGATTTCACCACTTAAAAATAATGAATCACCATTCGATAATTGCTTGAATACAGCTTTTAAAAATGTATCTTAATAATTTACTTAGAAAAAAAAAAAAGATCCTAAAAGTAACATAAGCTTTTGAATTGATGTTTTAGTTGTTGTAAACCAGAGTCAAGTCATTGTAAAAAGAACAGGGCATGCATGCATAATGCATGTATGTTCACTTGAAAAATTACAAGTGTTTGATAAAACTAAAAAAAGAGCTGATTGGGAAGGCAAGCATAGTAGCACAGCAACCTTATACTACTGTGCTAGAGGCTAAAGAGGCTGAGGCAGCTGTAGTAGGTTTTGACTTCTGTTGACTGCTATCAATATTATCTCTAACATCGTTCCAACAAAACTCAATTTGGAAAAAAAACGAATGTGAATGTTTGGCAGAATTCAATCAAAACCGATGATGAAAACATAAAAGAGGTCATTCCACTATCTTACTTTTCAAATATTATAGAGGGATGCTAGAATCACTCTCTTAATCTACTCTCTCAACCCACTTTCTCTTCATATGATGACGTGTGTACATCTTCTACTTTTTTGACATTAAATTTAGAACCATATAAATGCACAGTTTTCTTTTTAATGTTACTTACAATTCAAATCTATGTTCCCAAATTGCCCTTTTTCTTCTATAATATATAAAACCAGAATTAATATGTTTAAAAATACCTAGAATTAATATATATATATATATATATATATGAGGGATGCTAAAATCACTCTCTCAAGTCACTCTCTAAACCCACTCTCCCTTCATGTGATGACATGTGTATAATTACTCAAAAAAGAAGTCTTGCAACTTCACACTGGTGAAGTGCTTCCCATTTAAATATAATTACTCAAAAAAGAAGACAAAGTTCAAAACAAATTGATTTAGAGTAATGCTAGACGTCCCAAATTTTTTTCCTAAATTCTGTTCCAAATGATATGGCACGTGAGGTGTCATCATCATATAAATCATGAGATTATGTGCTGACTGATGTGATGCTGACACCTCACGTGCCACATCATTTGGGACAGAATTTGGGAAAAAAATTTGAGACGTCTAGCATTACTCATTGATTTATTCACGAATTTTAGAAAACTAATCCATTGAAAGTTGAGGAATGCTAGAATTACTCTCTTAACCCACTCTCCCAACCCACTCTATCTTCTCATTTTGACACTTGTTCATTATTTACTTTTTTGAAATAAATTTTATAGTCATCATTAATGAATTATTTTTACATGTTATTTACAATTCAAACCACCATATCTTCCCAAATTGCCCTTTTTTTTACACCTAATTGCCATAGTCCTTTTCTTAAATATTAATAATATTATTATTTTATATACCTCTTTTTTATTTTTTAAATATCATAACAAACACAATTTATACTTGAAAAATTATCGTTTTTGTCTATATTATCAGAAGTTCATCATATTTTATAAAGTGATTATTTTACGCAATTTGAAAAATATAGTTAAAAAAAAATTAAAATTTCATTAATAATATAAAAACCCAAATATACTATAAAATGCAAGATGCCAATGTTTATTGTATTTTAATAACTTAAATATTGTTAATAATATATTTGATATTTAAAAAAATAATAATCAATATTATTTAACCCATTTTACCTTTGAAGATTTTTGGTCATATATTTGGAAATGACAATTTGGTGTAAAAAAAAAAAAAAGGACAATTTGGGAAGATGTGGATGATTTAATTTTAAATAACATGCAAAAATATTCATTAATGATTGCTCAAAAATTTATTTCTAAAAAATCAATATTGGACAAGTGTCAAAAGGAGAAGAGAGAGTGGGTTGAGAGAGTAAGTTGAGAGAGTGTATCTAACACTCCTCTATATTTAAATGGGAAGCACTTCTCAAGTTGCAAGACGCACAAGCTGTAACATTGTTGGTCAATTGTTGGGGCTTAGATATTATAGCTTATGTGTCTTGCAACTTGAAATTGAAATTCATTGCTCTTGACAATGAAATTTTTATGTTTTAGAAAATGAAGGGAAATGTATTTGGTAAAATGATTAAACTATACATAATTATATTTGAGCAAATTTGAATTGAAACAATGACAGAATAATAATAAAAAAAATATTAAATTAAATATACAGAGAAGAAATAGAAATTTAATAAAATAAAATAAAAATATCAAATTATATTAAAATTTAAATATCCTTTATATAAACTATGAAGTGTCAAATATCTTTTCTTGGAAAAATCACATTTTTTGTAAATTTGTATAATATAATAAAATCTTTTCGGCTTCAGTTTTTGTTTGTTGCGGTTGGCTGTGCTTCTTGCAACTTGTGAAGTGATTCCCATTTAAATATAATTACTCAAAACCATTGAAAGTTTCCAAGTAGTTGTGGACTTGTGGCAAGTAAATGACAATGAGATTCTACCTACTTATACACAACTTGACCTTAATTTTAATTATATTAATAATATAAATATGAACCCATGCATGAAATTATTCTTCCGTGTAGAGGTGGAATCAAGCCATATACAATACACGTACCCCACTAGCTACGTGTATGACAGAAATTTGATCGATTAACTATCCATATTATATAGTGTGATTCCAATAAAAAAAATACAAGCTACAATAATCGAACTCAATAATTTGATCAAGCTGATAATAATTTATTAACGTCAAGTGATCACGATCAATCAGCTGATAATCTTGCCAAATAATAGAGTGGTGCAGAAGTCAATATCAACCCATTAAATTATTTTCTTGAGGTGGAAACAAAATTAGGCAAAAGCACCCAACGATTCATCATTTGTCTTTTTCTATCATTTTTCTTCTTGTGGCCCCCACTCAATAAATTCTCCTGACCTGGTCTCTCTACAAGGTATTTTATAGAGGAGATTATAGAAGCTGTGAAAATTGACAAAAATGACCACTATGTTATTGGAAATTTGTTTTTAACCACGAACGAATTTTTATTTATTAATAACCAACTTTTTGAGAAATTACTGAAAAACCCTCATATAAAAACCATCCCCAATCACTCTCTCTCTTCTTTTCTCTTTTTTCCTTTCTCTCTCCTCTGCTATCTCTCTCCCGATCTCTCTATCTCCCCGATCTCTCACTCTCGTCGGCGTGCTTCGCGGGTCACCGAATGCCGACGAAGGTGTCGTCAAGCGCTGACGACCTTCTGGGCACTTCACGGCAGAGGTTCTAGGCTTCGCTGCTCCGTCGTGCGTCGTCGTCAGCGAACCAAGGCGTCATCGTCATCCGCGAACCAAGGCGTCGTCGTCATCCACGAGCCAAGCCAGCGTCGTCGGAGCTTCCCCTCCGCCGGCAACGTGATCTGCAGAAAAAATGGAACAAAAAAAAAAAACCTAAGTTGAGGGATTTGGGAATTTGGGGAAGAAGGGAAATTGGGGAAGAATGGAAATTAGCCATGATTTCAAGTTTCACATATTTCATTTTGGGCATGATGTCAAGTTTCACTTTTCATTTTAGCCATGATTTCAAGTTTCAACATTCAAGTTTTAGCCATGATTTCAAGTTTGAAGTTTTTTAAAAAAAAAAACTAATTTCAGGGGTACTATTGTAATTTACGGACATACACTGAAAGTTTTTTAAAAAAGTGGTTATTAACAATTAAAGTTTCAAAAGTGGTTATTAACAAAAGTTTAATGTTTCAAGTGGTTAGTTTTGAATTTCTCTCTTATAAGCTTAATTAATTAATTACTGCCGTCCAACAATTGTTTGAAACTTTACTCAATAAAAACTCTATTCGTAAAAGATTACCCCCAAAATTCTATTGAAAAAGTAACTCCAAACACACCCTTAATCAATTATTAAGTATGAAACTAATATGTTATCAAAGCCGTTGATAAAAGTCATTATGCCAAACAATTTATTAACTTGAAATTAATTCCTTCAATTGATAATCGAACAACATAATCGGCCCTGGCGGAGACTTATTGGCCTACTCATGATGAAATGCTTCCTGGAACTTGTGGAAGCACTTTCCATTTGCATTACTCGTCAAGAGATTTTTTTTCTTTATTCTTTTCACTTTCTATATAATAAAAGTGACAGTATAATTATTGATGGTAATTGTAATGTCACTTTCTATGCACCAAGAAAGAATCAAAACGTTATCATCAAAGTTGATGGTTTGATTCCTTCCCAAACCGTGTAGACTCCACCACTCTTCGATAATCGAAAAAAAGTGGGATTTGAATTGTGTGGATTTCACCACTTAAAAATAAAGAAACACCATTCAATAATTGCCTTAATACAGCTTTTAAAAACGAATCTTAATAATTTACTTAAGAAAAAAAAAAAAAGATCCTAAAAGTAACATAAGCTTTTGAATTGATGCTTTAGTTGTTGTAAATCAGAGTCAAGTCATTGTAAAATGAACCAAAGAACAGGGCATACATGCATAATGCATTTATGTTCACTTGAAAAATTACAAGTGTTTGATAAAACTAAAAACAGAGCTGATTGGGAAGGCAAGCATAGTAGCACAGCAACCTTATACTACTGTGCTAGAGGCAAAAGAGGCTGAGGCAGCTGTAGTAGGTTTTGACTTCTGTTGACTGCTATCAATATTATCTCTAACATCGCTCCAACAAAACTCAATTTGGAAAAAAAGCAAATGTGAATGCTTGGCAGAATTCAATTGCATCAAAACCGATGATGAAAACATAAAAGAGGTCATTCCACTATCTTACTTTTCAAATATTATAAATCATGTGGACTCTGCTGGATGATTTCAATATAATTATGATAATTATGACAATTACTTGCCACAACTACTTGGAAACTTTCAATGGATTAGTTTTCTAAAATTCGTGAATAAATCAATTTGTTTGAACTTTGTCTTCTATTTTGAGTAATTATATTTAAATGGGAAGCACTTCACAAGTTGCAAGACTTCTTTTTTGAGTAATTATATTTAAATGGGAAGCACTTCTCAAGTTGCAAGACGCACAAGCTGTAACATTGTTGGTCTTGCAACTTGAAATTGAAATTCATTGCTATAGACAATGAAATCCATTGCTCTAGATGCATGCGTCTTGACTTATTCACGAATCTAGAGGCACATTTCCCGGTCCTTGCTATAAACAATGAAATTCTACCTACTTATACACAACTTGACCTTAATTTTAATCACCAACTATTAATTAATTAATGAACCCATGAAGAGCTTAATTAATTAATTAATATCAATTATTCGTACTCAATAATTTATCCTGGCCTGGTCTCTACAATGTCTTTTATACCTGCTACACCATGTGATAAGCTTAATTAATTAATTACTGCCGTCCAACAATAATATAAAACAAAACCGAATAAACATTGTTGTGTTATTGTTAACTCGACCTTAAGAAAGTGGGTTGATAAAACTAAATACCATTAAATTGTCTAAAATTAGGTTATTAAAGAGATATATCATTGATCTATTGCTCTCTTGATCTCTTTGTATTTCAGAGAAAAAAAAAACCACAATGGTTGATGCAGTTGTATCATTTACGTTGAAATTCTACCTACTTATACATGAATGAAAATATACCTAGCAGAAGCCATACACATTGAAACAAGCAACCATAGTACCGCACCATGTGACAATGATAAGATCAAAGATCGATCGAGCAATACATCTGTGGTCCATTGCTCTAGATGCGTCTGAACTTAATTTTATCATCAACTATATAACTTGAAATTAATTCCTTCAAACAATATATTAACTTGAAATTAATTCCTTCAATTGATAATCGAACAACATAATCAGCCCTGGCGGAGACTTATTGGCCTACTCATGATGAAATGCTTCGTGGAACTTGTGGAAGCACTTTCCATTTGCATTACTCATCAAGAGATTGTAGTTCAAAGTTCGAATAATTTTTTATTTTTTTTTTGTAAGTGATTCTGAAAAGTTGTTGTGACTTGTGAGAAAGTATTCAAATGATCCAGTCATCCAAAAGCACATGACTATTTTTTTTTCCTTCCTTTTTTCATTTTTTTTTCTTTTTCTCTCTCTGTCTTTTTCTTTCCCTCTATCTTTTTTCCAACTATGCTCGGCATGTTTGATTTTTTCATTTAATGCATAACAATATTAATGTGTTTCAAACTGTTTTATTTGATTTTTTTAACTCGTAAAATCAATTTATTTAAAATGTGAAATTTACATTTTTCACTCAACAAAAATTACTTAATATATATCGGTCTTTTACTCTCTAAACTATCCATATAAATTTTGTCTATTCTAACAACCCTAACCATATTAGTATATATTTTTTTCTTCTAATGTTTGATATCTACCAAATTAGATCATATAATTATGTTTTGTAATTATGCTACAGATGAAATATTTAACATAGATTAGGTAAAAAAATTTATACAGGATAACTTGCATTTTTTATGAAATTAAAATGTACATAACAACTTTTAAAAAATTGCACAATATTTTTTAAAATGTTTACAAAAATTGGAAATATTATTAATGACTAAATAACTTGTTTTAAGAATTTATTAATTATTTAGTTGTCTTTAACAAATGAAAATGTAAATATATGAAAATTAGTTGAAATGGCATAAAAAAAAACTACAACTTAATATTTATAAGTTTTCAGTTAAAAATAATAATAATAAAAATAAGTTATTCCGTTTTTAGTCATTATTCAACAAATATGCTTCTTTTTTTTTTTTTTTTTTTTTGTTATTAATCATTTGAGATAATTTCAAAATCATTCCCATTTTTTACAAAATTAACAATTTATAATAGTCTTTACTATTTAGCATCAATGAAAATAAATCCCTATCACAAATGTGGATGTGATCGTTTGATCATTTGCATGTATTTGCAATCATTTATAAGAGGTAAAATATGGCACCGTTCTGAATATAATCGGAGATAATACCAAATTACCAATTTATTAACGTCAAGTCAAGATCAATCAGCTGCTGATCAGGCTCGATCAATTCCTGATAAGCAACCAGCTTAGCAATTAACATGTGTGACAAAGTAAATATAGGTTGATTCAGTATTTCAGTGGTTGTTCTCACACCTACACTTGTTGATTCCTCCCCATTATTGTTATACCAACCCATTGAATTATTTGTATGTGGAGGTGAAATCAAAATTAGCCGAAAGCACAGCACACCGGTTACTTTTTTCTTTTTCTCTCTTTCTACTTTTTTCTATCATTTTTTCTTCTTGTGGCCCTCACACGGTTCAATGTTTGTGCTAGAGCCTAGACGATGAGGCAGCTGTTGACTGCTATCAATGTTATCTCTAACGTCGCTCCAACAGAACTCAATTTGGAAAAAAGCGAATGTGAATGCTTGGTAGAATTCAACTGGGAGGCATCAAAACCGAGGATGAAAACACAAAAAAGTCATTCCACTATCTCACTTTTCAAATATTATAAGAGTGGTGCTATTGGTACACCCCTATTGATCTATTTATGCCCCATTTTTAAATTATTATTATTATTTTTTCCTTTATCAAAATTACTAAAAAATACATACAATTAAGAAAAAAAATTTCTAAAAAAGTAAATCTAAAAACCCGTATTCTTTTTCAAAAAATAAAAATAAAAAACCAACATCTTTTAATCTTTTTCTTGATTTTTTTTTTCCATAACTCTTGATCACTGGTTTGTTGTGTTGCTGGTGTTTGCATCTCTTTTGTGTTTGGGTTTGTTTGGGTGGTGTTTTTCCCCTCTCGTTTTGTTCCTGGTCTTTTTGCCTTGTTTTGCGGTTTTTTTTTTTTTTTTTCCTTTTGCTGTGTGTTTTGCAGCTTTTTGTTGCTGTTCTTGTGCTGTTTGCTTTGAGAAGTGATTTTCATGAAGCCCATGTTTCTAAAAATAAAAAATAAAAAAAAAAATAATAATAAAAATGAGGTTTATTAAGTTTGAAAAACAAGAATGGTAGTTTTGGAAATAAATAAAAAATTAATAAAAACATTTAATTTTATTTAATTAAATCAAAATTTAAACAAGTGGGGCATAAATAGATCAGTAGTAGGGGGTGTCAATAGCACCACTCATATTATAAACTGTGTGCGCCGGATAATTTCAATTTTGTTTGTTGCAGTTGTCTGTGGGTCAATTGTTGGGGCTTTGGTTACAGCTTGTGCGCTTGCAACTTGTGAAGTGTTTCCCATTTAAATATAATTACTCTAAAAAGAAGATAAAGTTCAGAACAAATTGCTTATTCACGAATTTTAGAAAACTAACCTGTTAAAAGTTTCAAAGTAGTTGCAGGGTTTCTGGTAAGTAAATAGGGCCTTTTTTTAATCTCGTTTAAATCTTATGAAATTATGTATTTAATAATTTAAAATTTTAAGAAATTTACAAAAGTTTAACCAAAGTACTTTTCAATAAATTTACATCGCAATACATAGAAAAGATAAAATCGAAAAAAAAAAGTTACAAATAAATAGATTTGAATGACAGTTTCCACTCACAGAAATAGTTTATGTAAATAATGAGAGACGAACTTGTTTAGAAAATGAAAAGGGAGGAGACTCCTCCTTTTGTATTTTGAATAAAAAAATACAAGCTACAAATACAATAATCGTACTCAATAATTTCTCCTAAAGCTGGGAAGAAGAACAGATTGAGAGGAGAGAATTTGATGGAGAATAGAATTAGGAAGAAATTGTAATTAACATGTGTGACAAAGTAAATATAGGTTGATCCGATGGTCTGTTTCTCACACCTATACTTGTGTGTTCGTCCCCATTACTGTTATATCAACCCATTGAATTATTTTGTATGTGGAGGTGAAATCAAAATTAGCCAAAAGCACCGGTTACTTTTCTTTTTCTCTCTTTTATTTTTCTATCATTTTTTCTTCTTGTGGCCCTCACACGGTTCAATTATTTGTGCTAGAGCCTAGATGCTGAGGAGTAGTAGGTTTTGACTTCTGTTGACTGCTATCAATATTATCTCCAATGTCGCTCCAACAGAACTCAATTTGGAAAAAAGCGAATGTGAATGCTTAGCAGAATTCAATTGGGACTTTGGGAGGCATCAAAACCGACGATGAAAACATAAAAAAGTCATTCCCCTATCTTACTTTTCAAATATTATAAACCGTGTGTGCCAGATAATTTCAATTTTGTTTGTAGCTGTTGGCTGTGCTTGGGTCAATTGTTGGGGCTTTGATGTTATAGCTTGTGCGCTTGCAACTTGTGAAGTGCTTCCCATTTAAATATTAATTACTCAAAAAAGAAGATAAATTAAGAACAAATTGTTTATTCACGAATTTTAGAAACTAACCTGTTGAAAGTTTCAAAGTAGTTGTGGGCCTTGTGGCAAGTAAATAGGGACTTTTTTAATCTCGTTTCTAAATCTTATGAAATTATGTATTTGATAATTTAAATTTTTGAGAAAATTTACAAAAGTTTAATCAAATTACTTTTCATTAAGTTTATATCGCAATATATAAAAAAGACAAAACCGAAAAAAAAAAAAAAAAAAGTTATGCATAAATAGATATGTATAACAATTTTCACTCAAAGAAATAGCTTATGTAAATAATAAGAGACAAACTTAGAGAAATGAAAAGGGAGGAGATCTCCTCCTATTGTATTTCGAATAAAAAATACAAGCTACAAATACAATAATCGTACTCAATAATTTCTCCTAAAGCTGGGAAGAAGAAGAACAGATCGAGGAGAGAGAATTTGATGGAGAATAAATAGAATTAGGAAGAAATTGTAATTTGCCAAAACCTGAATCTAATTTTTTATTCCATTCCTTTTTACATAGCTGGATAATAACAACAGAAAATGGAATATAATTCCCTACGCGCACACAACACTAGTTACGGTAAACTCACAAGGCAACCAAACAGTGCCGTTTAATTGAAACCCCAAAAAACCTACTCAAAACGCAGCGTACTGAGTTCTATGATGCCATAGGAGCTTCACTCCACGTTTCAGACATGATCCCTAATCTGCGCAGCTTCTGATTTCAAAATACTTTCTCACTCTCTAAACTTCTTCTTCTTTCTAAACTTCTTCAATTTTCACCCCAAAACAACGAATCTAACACAATTCTGGAAAGTTCATCATCGATCTATCGCTCTCTTGATCTCTTTGTTTTTCAGAGAAAAGAGAATAAGAAAAAGAAAAGAAACCACAATGGTTGATGCAGTTGTATCGTTTGCGTTGAACAGGCTTACTGACTTCCTCATCGCAGAAGCAGCCTTCTTGGGAAGAGTTAGAAAAGAAGTGCAGTGGCTGAAAGATGAACTGGAATGGATGCAGTGTTACATTGCAAGTGCAGAAGAAAAGCAAGCTGATGATCCAATTGTAAGAAAGTGGCTCAATGACATCACCAAAATTGCTTATGATGCTGAGGATGTCTTAGATAAATTCATTCTCCAAGTCCATGATGAAGAAACTGATCATGATCAAGACACTAATAAGGAAACAAAGCCAACCGGGTGCTTTCCCTCCATGTCTTCTTGTATCAAATGCAAGAATAAGGTCGATCTGCCAGAAAAAGTAGTCAATCTGCCGGAAAAAGTAGTCAATCTGCATGACATAGGTAACGGTATTGAAGAGCTCAAAATCAGAATCAATGATCTCATACGTAAACGAGATTTGTATCAACTCGAAAGTTCCAGTAACAAGGGGGAAGGAAACAGCAGCAATTCTCTTGCAATATTGAGACAACTAAGAAGAACCGCCTCCTTCTCCGTTGAAAAGAAAGTTGTCGGCCATGACGATGATACTACTAGATTGTTGGCCAACTTCTTGACCTGGACAGACGTCGCCTTATAGTTTCTATCTACGGTATGGGAGGATTGGGTAAAACAACTCTTGCTGGAAAACTTTACCATCACCTTGATGTGAAGAGGAAGTTCAATTGTCGTGCTTGGGTATGTGTATCTCAAGATTACAACACTCATGATCTTCTTTTAAGAATCATAAGTTCTTTTGGCTTCAAAACTAAGAAGACAAAGGAGCTCAACCTGATGAATGAAGAAGGGTTGGAGCGATATCTTCATGAATCTTTGCAAGGATGCTCATACTTGTTGGTGGCTGATGATATATGGAAGAAAGAAGCTTGGGAAAGCTTTAAAAGAGCCTTTCCAGATTGCAACAATGGAAGTCGAGTTATTATCACTACACGAAGCCAAGAAGTTGCTGAGGTTTTAGACGAGAGAACATATGCCCACAAACTTCGTTTTCTGACATTTGACGAGAGCTGGCAACTATTCTGTGAGAAAGCTTTTGGAAACCCAAATGCAAATAGTGTCGAAGAACAATGGAAGACTCTAGGAATGGAGATGGTGCAAAAATGTGGAGGTCTGCCACTTGCGGTAATTGTATTAGGGGGACTCTTGTCTAATAAGACACAACTAGAAAAGTGGAAAGCGGTACGAGATCACATTTGGCAAATTTAAAGAAAGATAACATTCATATCTCTAACTTATTTGTTTTAAGTTTCAATGATTTGAATCATCGGTTAAAGCTATGCTTTCTTTATCTAAATCTTTTTCCTGAGGATTTTGAGATCGACATAGGTCAACTGATACGATTGTGGGTAGCAGAAGGTTTTGTGCCACAAGATGAAAATCGAAACATGGAAGACGTGGCCATGGATAATTTCCATGAGTTGATAAATAGAAGCTTGATTCAAATAGGAAAAATAAGTTGGGGGAGAGTTGCAACTTGTCGAGTCCATGATCTTTGCGAGAACTTGCAATTGAAAAGGGAAGGGAATTAAATTTGCTTTACATTTATGACCAAATGAAGCGTTCAACAAGTAACTCTTCGGTTATACCATCGTGTCGGCGGGGAGCTCTTTATTCCCCGAGAGAAGATTGTTTGTGGTTGCGAAAATTCAATCAAAGCTTGCGCTCCCTTTTGTCCTTTGACCCATATGGGTATAAGTGGGATATAATAACGAAAATAACAGACATGTACACAGAGTTTAGGTTTCTAAGAGTGCTCAAGCTAGATGGTTACCGTCCGGGACTTTGGAGATTAAGAGAAGAGATAGGAATGTTGATCCATTTGAAGTACCTGGGTTTAAGGGAATCATATGTCGACCGTCTTCCACAGTCAATCGTTAACCTGCGGAGACTACAAACTTTAGACATATTCAGTTCAGCTAGGAAGGTTGAGCTACCGAATGAAATTTCTAAGTTGCAAGAATTAAGACATCTATTTGGAGACTTTCGCGGGAATTTGAAGATAGATAGTTTGACCAAACTTCAATCTCTCAAGTATGTTTTCAGTCAAAGCTGGATTAATATTAATACCGAAAAGTTGGGTAATCTTCGAGAACTGTGGATATATGGGTCAACAACAAAGGAGTTTCGTTTTGATTCTATTGCCAAACTAGAGAGACTTGAACAATTAGTGGTTAAACTATACTTTCAAGGTTTCGTATCACTGCAATCACTAACTCATTGTTCAAATCTCATGGATTTGAGATTATATGGGAAGATAGAGAAACTACCTGAAGACATACATAATGTCTTGCCACATCTCAAATGCCTATTGTTAAAGTATTCATATCTCGAGGATGATCCAATGCCTCTATTAGAGAAGCTACATAGCCTAATGATTCTAAATTTAGGCCTCAGATTTTACAGTGGTAAGAATCTATTCTGCAGTGCTCAAGGTTTTCGTCGGCTTGAAATTCTAAAGCTCGATGACAAGGATAAATTAGAAGAGTGGCAAGTAGAGGAAGGAGCAATGCCAAGGCTGCGAGGATTGAGCATCCCTAAGGACTCCAGCTTGAGAATTCCAGAAAGATTCAGATCAATGCCTCCCCCAGCTGAATGCGATTTCGAAAGAGACTGGTTAGACAGTCAGACAGAGTATATATGAATGACTGAAGATACAATCATTCCCAATCTCATCGTGCTCTCATGCACTTGGTTGTGTTTTATGCAATTTCTTATTCAGGTAATAATGTTCTTTGTACGTTTTTCAGTACTGTTAATTTAATTTTCCATTTATTTAATTAATTGCTAGACCTTAATGTATTTTCCTTCGATGTTTTTGTAATTTGATTGCGAAAACTTGATGTATTTTCTTCCATGTTTATTGTAATGTGATTGCTACAATTTCCTCTCCATCCATTTCTCATGATAGTGTTTGTATTGTGATTTCTAAACTATAATGTATTTTTGTCTATGACTTCTCTGTAATTTGATTGCTTAGACATAATTAATGTATTTTCCGATTTGAATAAAACTACTAAGGAGGTTGATTGAATTTGAAGGCGATAGCTTTACAATTCATGAAGGTTGAATGATTTCTATTTTCGTAAATTAATTTGATTTTCACTTACATTCTTAATTTTAATTACTCTAAATATCAACTCTCAAAATATTAACTCCCACAACACTTATGAGAATTTCTACATACATGCTAATAAATCCGTATTGTGAGATTCAAATTTCTTAGTTTAAACTTTAAACCCTAGAGTTTTGATATGTATTCTTAAGCCATGTTTGGTTTGTGGAAAGGAATCCCGAATCCATGTAGGGAGTGAATTCATTTCCTAGATGGATTCCTTTGGTTGTCATATGGAATTTATCATGGAACCTCACTTTTTGACCAAAATGACACTTATATATTATTATTTTTAAATATATATATATATATATCGGAAATATTCAAAAATTATTTTTAAATTTTAATTATTTGTAATTTAAAAGATGTAATAATTATTTTAAAATTAAATTTTACAAAATATAAATTAATTCCTCCTTCGGAGAAGGTGCTAGAGGAGGCAATAGTGGTTTCAATTGCCTGTTCCAGCAAGGAGACCTCCTCCCTCAACGGAGGATGGAGTCCTCCGTCGATCGAAGTGAGCAGATCTACCATCGCAAATCGCGATGTAGGATTTGTCACTACTTTACTACGGAGCTCGTACGTACAAGGCGGCGAGCTTTTCAACAAGCTCACTAAGGTTCGTCTTAGAGAGGATGATGCTAGGCTTTATTTCAGTAGCTTATCTCCCTATAATATTCCCTTGATTTTATTTCGACTATTTGATTACACAATTCCCTTTGTTTTGTTCTAATTATTAGTTTAAAAAATTCAAACTAATAATTAATAATAAATTTCATACTATCTAAACAATCATTGTGAAGGTTTGTAAGTCATTAATTAAGCATTATAATGTATTGACTAAACAAATAGATAAATTCAATTAAGAGAAACAATTCTTTGCAGGAATTCCACCAAAGAAACATGTGTCACTAACCATGCCTACCATGAACACATCACTTTTTTTTTCTGGCTCAACTGTGGCATCAAGAAGCATGTGGGCTGAAATTTCTTTTCAAATATTAGCAAATCGATGATGTTGTCGACTGACTGGTTACTTTGCAATTCAACTTATGATCTCGAGCCAGCAACTTTTAACATGAATCCGAAAATCCTTCCGAAAGGTCCACTAATGGCAAGCATCGAATCTGGTAATAACTCGGTTGGAAATCTGTTTTCAGAAGACTTGAGTTGTTTGAAATGGCTTGATTAACAATCACCCAACCAGTCATATATGTGGCATTTGGCACTTCAGCTACTTTTGATCAAACCCAATTCAAGGAATTCGCGACAGGGCTTGAACTTTCTAATTTCCCCATTCCTATGGGTTATGCGTCCCGATATCACAAATAACTTAAATGGCAGCTTCATTGAAGAATTTCGAGATAGAGTGGACACTCACGGGCACATAATTAGTTGGGCACCTCAACAAAAAGTTTTGAAACATCCTTCCGTTGCTTGCTTTTTTACTCACTGTGGTTGGAACTCTACAATCGAAGCTTTGAGCAATGGTGTCCCACTCCTATGTAACTGTGTTGGCCTTATAAGTTTGACCAATTTCACAATAAAAATTATATCTGTAATGTTTGGGAGGTCGGGTTAGGGTTCAACCGAAAAGAGGGAGCGATAGTAATTTTGGTGTCTTTTTAGAGTTCTTGTAGCTTTCAAAATAATTACTTCTGATGTTTCGATCTATTGCGAGAACAATCGATTAAAAAGCTCTTGGGTGCTGTGATTTTCGAAATTCAATCAACTAAATAAAACTTATGAAGTTGATAGCTTGATTTTAACTGTACTATGGCCAAGAATTTTTACAATGCTTTTATGCTTCATCAACTCTCTTGTCATCTTTGCTTTCTGCCATTTACCAGCCCTAGCATATATATTTGAAAGAAGCACATAAACTCCACTACCAACTGTAATTTCCACTTCTCTGATATGGCTTCTTACTTGATCAGCTAAATCAACATTTTCATGAATCTGACAACCATTTAGAAGAGCTCCCCAGACAGCAACATTGGGCTGGATTGGCATTTTCTCTACCAATCTCTCTGCTTCTTCGAAGTGGCCAGCTCGACTCAGAAGATCAACCATGCAACCATAGTGTTCTATTGTGGGCTCTATAAACATATCTCATCTCAGTGAAGTGTCTTTGACCCTCCTCAACCAACCCAACATGGCTACAAGCACATAAAACCCCAATGTAAGTGATTTGGTCAGGACTCGCCGCAGCATCCTCTTGCATTCTTTTGAAAGTGCTCAGTGCTTCTTCTCCATGTCCATGCATAGCTAAGCCTATAATCTTTCTCATCCACGCCTTCATGTCTTTCGTCTTCAAATCGCTGAAAACTTTTCGAGCATTCTCTGCATCTCCAGATTTGGCATACATATCAACTAAAGCAGTCCCTATTGCTACATCTTTGCAAATACTCATTTTCAGTACATAAGCATGAATACTTTGTCCCAAAGCCAAATCCCCCAACTTACCACAAGCACTTATCACACTCAAAAAGGTAGCTTTATCCGGATCAAACCCGGAAACAAGCAGATCAGAGAAGACACCTAGTGTTTCTTCAGCTTGACCATACTGATTATAACCAGCTATCATCGAATTCCATAACTAAGTTTCTCTTAGGCATTTTGTCAAACAAGTCCCTGGCAGTGTTTAAGTTTCCACATTTCGCAAACATGTCGAAATAGCAGTAGCAAGAATCAAATTGGGGTTACAACTTGACACAAATGGATCATAACCGAGTTGGCGAACACGACTATGAACCAATTTTCTGGTACTCAAATCTCTACTTCTAGCACACGCGACATGAACATGACCCAATGTAATCTCATTAGGCTCCTACATTCAAACTCTCCATGTCCTTGAACACTCTTATAGCGTCACCAGCACAATCGTTGTTAACATACCCAGCTATCAAACTAGTCCAAGCCACCACATTCCACTTGGGAATTTCATCGAACACTTTCAACCCTGATCTCATATCCTCACAACATGCATACATATTAAGCAAAGAAGTAGACACATATACATTCACTTCAAACCCAGTTTTCAAAAAATGATTATGAACGCACTTTCCATAATCATGATCATAAACAATCGAACACACTTTGAGCACAAACGGAAACGTAAAATGGTCTGGCGAGTGACCTCTTTGAAGCATTTCTCTATACAACAAGAAGGTCTCATCTGGGGTGTCACTGTTAGAGTAACCTTTGATCATGGAGTTCCAAATATAGATACTGGGTTGATGAATTTGTCGAAAAACTGACTCTGCATAGCTTAGATTACTAGTTTCAGTATCTGTGCAGGAGTCAATAAGCTTGCTCAAGGGGACCATCTCTTTGACGACTGATGTAGTCATCATCAGCCCATGTAATTGTTTCAGTTCTCTCATGGTCCTACATGTTTGTAAGAGAGAGCAAATATTGTTGAAGTGCTTTTTCATGTTCTTCTATGTTGATCAAATGCAGACTCAACAAAATTTTGGGACCAAAGTGTGTCTTGAAAGTGTATAAACAGATTCACTAAATTACTCTAAGGTGATTCAGTGGTATATGATAGGAGAGAAACTTCGCTGCATATGATACAAATTCCATATCCAACTTTATCCTTTAACGTATATTCCAATCTATAAATCTATAAACTCTCATTTGCTACATGTCCATGTGAATTTAATTATTATTATTTTTTATGTACTACAAGAAGTATTGCAATAATTTTAACAGCAAAGGTTGGGACCTGGTGAAATCAAATAGTATATTTGCCGTTTTAAAGTAACATAAGACTAAGCTAAACTCAATAAAAACTGGAAAAACTCCATGGAAACACAGTGAGAAAATGAAGATTTCTTTCTATTGAATTGAATTGATTGATCGGTCACAGAGGAGGAGAAGCTTATACATATAGGGATGGCAATGGGGCGGGTTCGGGGCGGGGTGGCCTTCCCCGCACCCCACCCCATTTATTTTTTGAAAACCCATCCCCTCATAAAACCCCACCATAGATGGAGCGGGTTGGGGCGGGGCGGGGTACAACGGGGAGTGCTTTCCCCATCCCCACCAATTTACCCCATATATATATATATTTTTATTTAAATAACAAATATATAACTATTGAATATGATAGTTATATTCAAAAAAAAAAATTATTAGTTAAGTGCTCCCACATAACTGATGTGCATCTTCTTTTTCTTTTGTTGCCATCGTCTTCACATTCAATTGGGTTTGTTTCCACCCTATGTTGTTCTTCTATGTTTACACAATTTTCTCTTGATGACATCAGTATTGGATCTTCACTTTCTAATGCATCTGTAGACATATTTGTGCCTACTTGAAGTAGTGATAAACGAATTGAACTTAATTCAAGAGTTGAGAATTATTTAAGTAATAAACTTGAAAAAAAAAACTGTTGTCATTAAACTTTTAATTTTAAAAGTTATTTGATAAAGAAACTTATTGTATGTCCTCTTGTGTTTGAAGTTTAAGCTTGAACAATGAACTTCGAGTTGTTTGAGGATTAGAGACTTAGAGTTGAAGTTAGTGGCTAGGGTTTTTTTTCAATAGTAATTTGTTTTGTCACTTTATGTTAAATAACGGTGGAGAGATGTAAAGTTAGGGTTAATATGCATATATATATATATTTCTTTTTTTATATAGATATATTTATTTTCTTTGAAACTACGTAGTTTAACTAATCATTATTTTAAACGGGGTGGGGCGGGGTGGGGAGTATAAAACCCATCCCCACCCCATACCCATTGTGGGTTAGACTATCAATCCCCATCCCCGCCCCATCCCCACCAAATTGAAACCCATCCCCACCCCAAAAGTGCGGGTCCCCACGGGGCCCCGTCACCGTGGGGAATTTTGCCATCCCTATCATATGCTTACAAAGTTACAATACTTAGGGAATGTCTCTGTTTTCGAAACGGTGCTAATCAATAATGCTCCGCTTCTAAAGTTATTTGGTGTTTTTTTTTTTTTCCTTTATAAAATTTTCCTATTAATTGTTTGATATGATAATAAAAATCTTTCTATTTTATCATGCCCTAACTTCTATTTTAAATGTTAATTTCAATTTCTTCCTAACTTCTATTTTAAATGTTAATTTCAATTTCTTTTATGGAATACAAATTGATTGAGTTGATAAACAATTTACTGCTATAATTAAGTGAAACAAAAATCAACACCAACAATAAACTTTTTTATGAACAGTTTTTTTTTTTTTTTTTTTTTTTTTTTTTTTTTTTTTTAAAAAAAACTTTCTTAGAAACAAAGGAATTGAGACAGACACACTGTTGTATGCTGAGAGCCTCTTTTTACGTAAAGAATTAAAAAAAAAAAGTTTTAATGTAATGAAAATATTTTTTTTCATACATTTTTTTTAGTGACATCAAATGTTTTTACAGGAGTTAGAATTTTTTTTTTTTTTTTTTAAGGAGAATTTATTTATTTGAATAAAAAGATATAAAATAATAAATTTTTAAATAATTCTAATTAGATAACAAAATAGTGGGGTGTGCTGACAAAAATATAATACAATAAAATTAAATAAAGGGTATTTTTGGCATTAAGTGGAGTTTATTTACGAACCAGAGATTTTTAAGGGTGTACTAACGAAAGGGGTGTATATACAGTTTTTGAGGAGTATCAATATCACCACTCATCTTATTAATGATTCATTTTATTAATGATTGGGCCAAATTAGTCACACAAGCCCAATCCGTTTTTAGGCCTAACCCAGTTAGAATCTGGGTCAACGGGTCAGGATAGCCCAATCAGAGCCCAACTTAGTCAACTTATCCCCCCGAATCTCACGAGTATCTCCCTGGATCTCATAGAGATCACCTACAACAGTTGAGGCTCATTGGTCTCCTATAAGCCTCTAACTCTAACTCTCTCTACAGTTGAGGCCCACAACAGTAGAGATACTAAAAGTGTCTCTCTCTCTAAAGGTTTACTATGCCCGATCCAATTTGCTTGGACTTTTATTAGTTCAAGCCTCAATTTTGTTCTAATCCATCTAGCTTAGGGACTCTGAGTTCATTCGACCTAACACGCATGACATGAGACCCCCAATTGGTTTGCTTTACTCTTTTCAGTACTTTATCCCGCTCTATTTCGTTTTACTCCGTTATCCTTTCGGTTTATAATAACCCCAGCAGTGGAAAGCCAATCAAAGGGACCTCCCTTTGAATCGGCTCGACAATTGCTCTTTTCTGTCTTGTTTCACAATTTGTCAATGCCTACTGTCAACTATAAATTTAATTGTAGATTAGCTCGTCTACAATTTGGTGCCCACCGTGGGGCCCTAACAATCTTTTCAACTTTCAATCTCGTCTCCTTTTGTTTCTAATCCTTTATTGCAGAAATAGCGGACTCGACTACTCCAATGGACTTCGAGACATAAGTCACCCTTTTCACAACCCAAATGCATGAAAACGCAGAGAGGCTAAAACTACTTGTGAAGGAAAATGCTGCTGTAAGGTCAGAACCAAGAGTTGCAAACTTAGTTGCAATCTGTGTTGACTGGTGCAGCCCAACCAATGGACACAACACCAGCAGTTGACATGACGCACCGGGTCAAATCCATTTGGCAATTGGCACCCAGAATCAGGAGGAGCAAAACCTACCTCCAAGGGCTTTGCACAAACCAATACCAGCGACGGATTTAAACGCCAATCAAGAGGGCCCGTCGACTCCGCTTGGAGTGCAGATCCCCTCATAATGGACCCAATCCAACAAGGATTGGTTGATTGGAGACAACATTTCTTTGATTTCTATATCAACTCAATTACTAGAATATAAATTGTAAATTGTAACATAGGCACCTCATGTAGTTCTATTTGATTTTGTTAGAAAGTATAAATGTATAATATTTGTTCAATATTTGTTTTTTTTTTTTTTTGTTTTTGTTTTTTGTTTTTTTTTTGTTTTTTTAACCTACTCAACAAGTTTGTAGTGTCCCGACAAGTTCTATTATTTTAGTTCTACAACAGGGTTTGTTCAAAATCTGGGTTTTTTTTTTTAAGAAAAAAAAATTGTATTAATTATTCTTGAAATCAGATATTTCATCATATACCCATTTCATTATAAATACATTATCGACATCCTTTTTTGTAATTTATTACAACTAAAAACGTTTTTAAAGATATATTGACAAACAATTTACTAACTTAAAAGTGTGTTGTTTGAAGCTTTACTCAATAAAAACTTTATTCGTAAAAGATTATCCCAAAAACTCTATTGGAAAAGTAACTCCAAACACACCCTTAATCATTTAATAAGTATGAAAAGTTGAAAACTTAATATGTTGTCAAAGCCATTGTTAAACGTCATTATGCCAAACATTATATTAACTTGAAATTAATTCTTTCAAACAATATATTAACTTGAAATTAATTCCTTCAATTGATAATCGAACAACATAATCGCCCCTGGCGGAGACTTATTGGCCTACTCATGATGAAATGCTTCCTGGAACTTGTGGAAGCACTTTCCGTTTACATTACTCATCAAGAGACTGTAGTTCAAAGTTTCGAATAATTTTTTTTTTAAGTAATTCTGAAAAAAAGTTGTGACTTTTGAGAAAGTATTCAAATGAATCCACTGAATTATTGTGGAATGTGGAGGTCAAATCAATCCAAAAGCACATGACTAATTTTTTTTTCTTCCTTTTTTTCATTTTCTTTTCTTCTTTTTCTCTCTCAGCCTTTTTCTTTCCCTCTCTATCTTTCTTTTCTAACTATGCTCGGGCCTGTTTTATTTTTTCATTTAATGCATAACAATATTAATGTGTTTCATTAAACTGTTTTATTTGATTTTTTTAACTCGTAAAATCAATTTATTTAAAATGTGAAAATTTACATTTTTCACTCAACAAAAATTACTTAATTATATATCGGTCTTTTACTCTCTAAACTATCCACATAAATTTTATCTACAATTTTATCTATTCTAACAACCCTTAACCATATTAGTATTTTTTTTTTCTTCTAATGTTTGATATCTACCAAATTAGATACATATACTATGTTTTGTAATTGTGGTAGCCAAAAATAGCACAGCCCAAATATTGAGGCCCAATCTGATGAGATAAGTTTTGACCAAGTCTAAGATTGGACTAAGTCAGAGATTCAACAACTGCTCCAACTTTCCAAGATTTTCGAGATATTGTAGAATATCTCATCTCCACGATCTCAAACCGAGATTTTGGGGATCACGTAAACCTCCAATTGAATGGTTCTCTCTAGCTTATAAATAAGAGGCCCCCTCCATTTACAAAGGGACTCGCTGGGAATCACAAAGAAAAGGAGGTGATATATCTCTCCACCAACTCCCACTCACTAAAGACAATAAAGGAGGGAACCATAATCTGACACAGAGGTCAATCTTCCTCTGCTCTCAATTCTTAAACAATATTTCTCCAAGAGCCATCACAACCATCACTAAACTCCAAAGATGATTCTAACTTCATTGTAGCACCGGTCTTCATTTGTATTAAAAGTCGTTCGACTAACACTTTCTCTGATCAACTCATTCGACTTCTACACACACACGCATGACGACCCCACGCTCAAAGTCATTTTTTACAGTTTTAATTCACTTCTTCTAAACGGATCAACAACGGCCTTGCCTCGTCTCCTCTTAGCAATTTAATTTGCTAAACGCTCAGCCCAAACGAACTTAAGGCTCTCCGAACAACATCACCCAGGACGCGACCAACTTTACTTACGGTTTGATTTAGCTTTTATTCAATTTAGATTTTATTTATTTTAATTGTTTGACTCGAAATTATTTTATTTATTTTATCTAACTCGAGCATCGGAGAGTCCCCAACGGGACACCCCCCTCTCGCTCCGTTTTACCTTCTTATTTTTTATAGGATCTTGTAGCGCACGACCTACTATTTTTCGCTCTACCATTGTCAGTGCCCACCGATTTACGAAAAATTCAACTAGAGATTTTCAGGCTCTTCAGTTTGGCGCCCACCGTGGGGCCCTGACAATTACTTTAGCAAAAAGCTAACGTACTGATACCAAACGAAATGGCATGAGCATCCCCTTGACGAACGAATTACGGCATCCGATCAACAAAAAAAAAAAAAAAAAAGGTGTTTCACGATTCTGCAAGTACAAGTAAAATGAATCACAAAAGGTTAGAATATCTATTCTAAAATATTGTTCTTATGTTGCCATGTTAATTGAAAATTTTAATTGGTCTTTGAGTTTGGCAATTTATACTTACAATGTCGAATATTTTATTTCTCAGTTATTTCTTTTGTTGCCATGTTAATTGAAAATTTCAATTGGTCTTTGATTTTGGCAATTTATACTTATAATGTCGAATACCTTATTTCTCAGCTATAAATAGTTTGTCGATTCTTGCTATTGTGTTAAAAAGTTTTACCGCACTCCATATATTGTCTTCATCTTCGCCCATTTAAAAAAAAAAAAAAAAAGAGGCGCTCGACTGAGAGCCACAAAAACGCTCTACGGAGCCTTAAAAAAAAAATGCTATACAACGAGCTACACAAGTGCTCTACGGTGCCTAAAAAAAAAAAAAAAAAATCGCTCTACATCGAGCGTTCTACAAAATTCGCTCTACATCAAGCGTTCTACAAATATTGCTCTCTGTCGAGCTACATTTCGTGCTCCAAGTCGAGCTGAAATTCATACAAATATTTCTCTCCGTCGAGCTACATTTTGTGCTCCAAATCGAGCCGAAATCCACTATAATATTGCTCTCCGTTGAGCTACATTTCGCGCTCCAAGTTGAGCCGAAATTCATACAAATATTGCTCTCCGTCGAGCTAAATTTCGTGCTCCAAGTCGAGCCAAAATTCATACAAATATTGCTCTCCGTCGAGCTACATTTCATGCTCCAAGTCGAGCCGAAATTCACACAAATATTGCTCTCCGTCGAGCTACATTTCGTGCTCCAAGTCGAGCCAAAATCCATTATAATATTGCTCTCCGTCGAGCTACATTTTGTGCTCCAAGTCGAGCCGAAATTCATACAAATATTGCTCTCCATCGAACTACATTTCGTGCTCCAAGTCAAGCCGAAATTCATACAAATATTGCTCTCCGTCGAGCTACATGTCGATTGTTGAACTCTCTCCGTCGTGCTACATTGCTTGCTCCAAGTCAGGCCAAAGTTTTGGGCGTACTCTACAACTCCAAGTTGAACGACGAATTGTAACAAAAAGTGAACGAAAAACTAAAGCTATGAATATATCACTGCTTGTCGAGTTAGCATACTACCGCCAAATTGGAATTATAAGGTACATCCTGCACTCTACAATTATATATCTTCTCTTATCTTTTACTTTTTACTTATATTATCATGACATTGCATGACAGCTAACACTTCTATCTCTCTATCTATCCCCAAACACACATTTCACTCTACGTTTTTTGCTTTTGTCGTTTTAATAAAAGCATTGTTTACTTGCATACTTGCATATTAAGGATGTATAAATGTCGCTCTACAACAAGCGTTCTACAAAATTTTGCTCTACATTAAGCGTTCTACAAACTTTGCTCTATATCGAGCTCTACAAAGAATGGGGCTGTTTAAAATAAGCCAACTACACTGAATAGTAAATCGAATCTAAATGATCCAAGCCGCACTACACGATGTCGAGCTGCGACATGCAATAGCGTGATAAGTTTATTGCTCCTTATCGAGCTGCATATCAAGTAGAGTTGCTTGTCAAGTTGTCGCTCTATAAGAAATTTTTTATTGAATTATGCCAAGCAATAATTCAGTAACCATACAAAGACCAGTACATGTTTGGCCAAGACAAATATTGACCTCCACATCTCGTCGATCGAATCACCTACTCAAAATCAGAAAGCTGTACAAGTCAATGTTGATTGATTAAATTCATCAATTTGTCAAACCGTCAAAGCATTCAACGAACATTGGAAACCAACATTGGAAACTACCAATGGCTATCTTGTAGATTGTTCAACGCAAGAGTTCAATCGAAACAATCCACTCTCTAACTTGAAGACTTCAACTTAGAGAGTGGGGGGCTAATTGTGGTAGCCAAAAATAACACAACCCAAATATTGAGGCCCAATGAAAGACAAGCCTAATCTGATGAGATAAGTTTTGACCAAGTCTAAGATTGGACTAAGTCAAAGATTCAACAACTGCTCAAACTTTCCAAGATTTTCGAGATATTGTAGAATATCTCACCTCCACGATCTCAAACCGAGATTTTGGGGATCACGTAAACCTCCAACTGAATGGTTCTCTCTAGCTTATAAATAAGAGGCCCCTCCATTTACAAAGGGACTTGCTGGGATTCACAAAGAAAAGGAGGTGATATATCTCTCCACCAACTCCCACTCACTAAAGACAATAAAGGAGGGCACCACAATCTGACACAGAGGTCAATCTCCCTCTGCTATCAATTCTTAAACAATATTTCTCCAGGAGCCATCACAACCATCACTAAACTCAAAAGATGATTCTAACTTCATTGTAGCACCAGTCTTCATTTGTATTCAAAGTCGTTCAACCAACACTTTCTCTGATCAACTCATTCGACTTCTACACACACACGCATGACGACCCCACGCTCAAAGTCATTTTTTACGGTTTTAATTCACTTCTTCTAAACGGATCGATGACAGCCTTGCCTTGTCTCCTCTTAGCAATTTAATTTGCTAAACGCTCAGCCCAAGCGAATTTAAGGCTCTCCGAACGACATCACCCAGGACGCGACCAACTTTACTTACGGATTGATTTAGCTTTTATTCAATTTAGATTTTATTTATTTTAATTGTTGACTTGAAATTATTTTATTTATTTTATCTAACTCGAGCATTGGAGAGTCCCCAACGGGACACCCCCCTCTCGCTCCGTTTTACCTTCTTATTTTTTACAGGATCTTGTAGCGCACGACCTACTATTTTTCGCTCTACCATTGTCAGTGCCCACCGACTTATGAAAAATTCAACTGGAGATTTTCGGGCTCTTCAGTAATTATGCTACAAATGAAATATTTAACATAGTTTTATACATGATAACTTGCATTTTTTTATGAAATTAAAACGTACATAAAATGTTTTTAAATTAAATTGCACAAATATTTTTTAAAATATTTACAGAAATTTGAAATATTAGTAATGACTAAATAATTTGTTTTAAGAATTTATTAAGTTATTTATTCTTAGTTGTCTATAATAAATGAAAATGTAAATATATGAAAATTATTAGTTGAAATGGCATAAAAATGCATAAAAATAATATACAACTTAATATTTATATTGAGTTTTCAGTTATTAAAAAAAAAAAAAAAAAAACATAACATATATGTTAATCCGTTTTTAGTCATTGTAGGTGGTCGATCGAACTGGTATGTCAAATGGGTCGGGTAGAATCAGGCCCAAAGCAACTGATCTGGAAAGTGGATGAATGACGTCGGCTGTCGTCTACGAATGGTCGTCTGGGATTTAGCTGAACCTGCAAAAGAACTTGAAACGGTAATATAATATAAAGAAAATAAGAAAGGTTGGGGTTTGAAGTTAGCCTTAGGTATGCTTGGGCTGAGCAAAGCAATTAGGTGACTGAAAGATAGATTCCGGTGATCGGAGTTAAGATCAAGATTTTAATATCTCTTTTCTTGGGAGAATCCAGAGAGCTTTTTAGTAGAGAAGCCCTCTTACTTATAGTAGTGGAAGTGACTCCAACGTTCACTGATCATGTTATGATCGTGGGCGAGATTTGGGGGGGATACTGGGAGAGATTCTCTCTTCCAGTTACCCACCAAAGCTAACTGAAGACTTGACTTGGTCATTCGAAGACCAAGTCGTGCTGCTGACACTTGTTGGATCGATCAACCCAACGGGCCTGGGTTGGGTCTTTTTGATATGAGGTCTGGGCTTTGTTACATTTGGGCCTATGGACCATTTCTGGCTACCACAGTCATTATTCAACAAATATGCTTTTTTTTTTTTTTATTTTTATTTTTTTTTTTATTAATCATTTGAGATAATTTCAAAATCATTCCTATTTTTTACAAAATTAACAATTTAAAACAGTCTTTACTGTTTATTTTCCAACGTGACGTGTAGACCCTCCTTTAGCTACAATGAAATAAAGTAATAAACCCCTTTAGCGTAGTGTTACTTTTGTTTTTTCTCTCTCTCTTTCTACTTTTTTTCTATCATTTTTTCTTCTTGTGGCCCTCACATGGTTCAATTATTTGTGGGGAATTTTTTTTTTGTCACACATTTTGTGGTTTATCATATAACTGTCTAAAATTCAAGTTGTTAAACAGATATTCTAATTGGGCTACACTGTTTGAGGCAGAACGAAATGGTTAATTTTATGCATTTTTATGTTCATGTTTCCTTGCTTCCTGTTGAGGTATGCATACCTTTTTAAATTATTATTTTAGGGTCTGCGAGCCACTTTACTTTCACTTATCTTTTTCTTTATCTTTTCTTTTGTTTTCTTTTATATATATATATGGGACCCCAAAAAAAAAGTTGTTAAACAAATATGATCATTTTCTGAAAAGCAGCTTCAACATATTTTTCAAAAAAATCAAAAAGAGAGAAATAGTCACTGTGGTTGATGCAGTTGTATCATTTGCGTTGAACAGGCTTGGAGACTTCTGCATCGAAGAAGCAGTCTGCTTGGGAAGAGTTAGTGTAGAAGTGCAGCGGCTGAAAGATGAACCGGGATGGATGTAGTCTTACATAGCAAGTGTAGAAGAAAAAGGAGATGATGATGATGATGATGATGATGATGGGCAGTATATTGTAAGAAAGTATGTTTTTAAACTAATTTTTATAGAATCACATATTGTTTAAATATGAGATTAGTCATGTGAGGAACTTTCAAGTAAAGGATCCTTACTTTATTTTAGGTAAGGACCTTAATGAAATCATATCGATTTTTATGAATTTTGATCTGAATTTTTTTATGGATGATAAGTTCATTGAAATCTATTAATAAATTAAATGAATTTTGAAAGTTTTCCAAGTACTAAACTATTTTTTTGAATTTTCCTTTATTTTTTCCATTTTTCTGAACCTTCATATTTACCAAAATCGGGATAAATAGTTCTAGTGATCAAAAAATTCACAAATTTTATTCATCGTTAGATTTCATTAAACTTATCATCCACAAAAAAAATTCAGATCAAAACATTAACTAAATTAAAGTAATTGCATAAACCAATTGCGTAAGCATTCAAAATCAATTCTCCCTATACCTATATAGGCTGAAAATTCCTATCAAGTTTACAATATGCATCCTTTCAACAAACATATTTTCTTGCAAATGATTTTTCTTCTGATGCCTCTTATAATGGCATGTGAAGCATCAATATTTCAAATAAAAATGGTGGTTGTCAATATTAAAAATGATATTGGTTTGTATGCCGATCTCGCCGTTCATTGTAAATCTAAAGACAATGATCTTGGAGTATATTTGGTCCCTTATCTAGGTAAATACTTGTTCCATTTTCGACCTAATATCGTGGGATCTACATTATTCTCATGCAGTTTTTCGTGGAGAACGGAATCACATTCATTTGATATATTCTTGCTTAAGAGAGAAGGAGGATTTTGTAAGGGTGGTGATTGTAACTGGAGTATAAAAGCAGATGCAGCATATTGGTTGGATCCAAGTCCAAAACACATTGACAGACGATTTACTTAGGTATGAACCTTTTTTTTTTTTTTTTTGAAAAGAAAAAAAAATCTCAAAATATTGTGTGATCAATAAGGCTTTGAATAAAGGTCGCAATTAATATTATGTGTTTCTTGTATTTTTTTTTTTTTTTTTTTTTTTGAATAACTATGGATAATTCGAGGTTTGGGAGAGATGGAGTACAAAAGTAAGATGTCCCCCACTGGAAAGTTTCTCTTAGTCATATTATATGTACATAATAGAGACTTAGGGGTCGTTTATTTTGTTGTGATCGAATAGTCCTGAATTTTACCGAAAACTGAATAGTGACTTAAACCTGAATCTGAATGATATGTTTGTTTTTTTTTATTTTTATCACATACATCTGAATCGAATGTCAATTTTCTTGATTTTTAAATATAAAATGGTTTAAAACAAGTAATTTGACATTTATACCCTTGTTACTATTAATTGTTATGTATTTTCATTTTATATGATACAAACAACTAAATAAAAATAATTTAACAAATCTTAAACCATTTTTATGTAATAATTGCAATATATTATTCATGATTAAAATATGATAAATAATTGTTTTTAAGAAAATAGGATAAATAATGATTTAGATAAGGTTTTTATTTTTTATTTTTTTTTACAGAATTGAAGGTTCAATGATGGTGTTGAAAGTTACAATGTGATTAATGTTTTATTTATTTATTTATTGAGATGTTTATCATAAGTAATAGGTTAAAAGAAATAAATGTGTATAATATAAAATTATGATACAATTGGAAATATGTTATCTTTGGTAGGATAATCTTGGAAGAAAATATATTAAATGCAATCCAGTGATTTGGTATTAAGTTAAAAGTCGGGATTTGTTACTTTTTATTTTAAGTTGTTTTTTGGTATTTTTAAGTTGTTTGACACCTTAAACAAACAAACAAACAAACAAAACAACTTCATAATTTCAATTCAGGCCTACTAAGTTTTAAGTATAAAAAACAAACGACTTCTTAGAGCTCTCTCATTCCAAGTCATTTTGCTAGAAGAGTTGGATGGTACTTAGAGGTCGTTTGTTTTTTCCACTTAAAACTTAATGGGTCTGAATTAAACTCATTAACTTGTTTTGTTTGTTTTTTTTAAGTGGTCAAACAGCTTAAAATTATCAAAAAACAACTTAAAATAAAAAATTAAAAAAAAGAAATCTTGACTTTTAACTTAATTCCAAATCACTAGATTACAATTAAAATATTCACTTCCAAGTCTATCCTTCCAAAGAAGATATATTTAAATGGGTTTTAGAAATAAAATAAAAAAACCCTAATCATTTCTCATACTGAAATTTGCAGAGGATTAAACAATTGAATTTCTCTTGCTCCTACCAAATCTCGGTAAGAACTCTTTATTATGTTTATATTTTTTTATCTAACTATTCATGTTGTGCTCAATAAATCGATTTATCATATTGAGTAGATTCCATCGCTTGAAGATGTTATAAAATAATTATATATATATATATATATATATATATATTTCAAAAAATTTCAAGAACTTTATTTATTTATTTATTTATTTAGCTTTTGGTGCATATTGAACTTGAACTTTTTTCTTGACAATAAATTGAACTCAGACTTTGTATGCAGACCGGGTATTAAAGTTTCTTGACAATAAAATAAACGACCCCTTAGTATTAAAGATTCTAAGTACACTTTGAAATTCAAAGTTGGAATTTTAAACTAATCTACTCATCATAATGGTTTTTTATTTTATTTTTATTATAACGGAAACATCGACTTTGTCAGCTATCTAAAAAGATAAGTGGACTGAGTCTGGTGGTTCTGTTTTATTGTGGCTCTGTTTTTGGGTCTCTTGGTTTTTGTGGTTTCAGAATAAAATTAACGTTAAAAAAATTAGGGGAATACTATCTACCTTTCTCATTTGCCTTTCCCACTCATCATTTGACACATATACACCTTTAATTTAATAAAAAAAAATTCTCACTTTTTGCTACAAAGCTTATTTACGTTTTTACCTCTTATTAATATGCAGACAACACTTGAATAAAATAATAAATAAATAAATAAATAACCCTTTTTTTCTTTTTTTCAGGAAATTTGTTGGATTTGCACCATAAAAACTATTAACAAAAAGAATATATTACATAGTATTAGAAAAAATAACATGTTACCGTAATATACATGTAGGACTTCCATTTTTTTGATTGTGGATTTCGAGAAAATAATTCTTGATGTGGTCCTGTAGGTGGGATTTTCTGAATTGAAAGAAACATAAATAGTAGACTTGAACAAAAAAAAGAGGGAGGAGAGGGTGGCTGTTTTTATTATTATTATTATTATTAATTTGGTTGAGAGAAAAAGCAAAAACGTACATAGGCCAGAGTTGTTGTTTGGTAGGTATTGGGTGAAGTGAGAGAAAAAAACGAGAGATTTTTATTTTATTTTATTAAACTAAAGAGTGTACATGTGTCAAATGATGAGTGGAAAAAGCAAATGAGAATAGTAAATGGGAAAGGTAGATAGCATTCCCCAAAAAATTTATAATACATGTGGCCATGAACAATTAATTACACAACACGGCTTACAACTCTTTCTTTTAATTCCTTCGTGTGTTTTAGTTGGTGTAGAATCTTGCACATTTTTTTTTTTAAAAAGCAAGCTTTATTGAAGCAACACAAGGACAGCACACACAAAAAACAAAGACCCCCAGCAAAACAGGGCACAACAAACCCAAAAAGCACCCAAAAACAGGGCAAAACCCACCCAGAAAACAGCAGAACAACCAGCAGAACAGCCAGCCTAGCAAAACAGAAAAGAAACAAGCACACCACACCCGACCACAGAAAAACAAAAGAAAGCCACCAAAACTCAATCACTCCAGCACACTTGCTCACAACCAACAGTCCCTCTTTTCACGAGAATGTCGACGGATGCTAACCTGATAACTGCTACAAAGGGATAATCAGGCTGTATAATTTAGGATTCCGTATAAAAACATGTATGAATGTAGGATCTTGTACCTAATAATTGATATATATATATATATATATATATATATATATATATATATATACATATAGAGTCCTTTTCACCTCGGTGCGCATTGATATAAAATACATTAATGCATTGCATGTGGACCATAGATTATGGATAAGTGTTGACAAGTGCATGCAGACTGGGTCAAAGTAACTGAATCTAATGGTCTACATACAAGGCATTGCGCACTGAGGAGAAAATTCCTATATATATATATAGAAGGGGCTGAGGTATGTTGAAGTTAAACCCAGGCTAGCTTTTTCTAAAAAAATAAATATTAAAGAGTTTATTTATTTATTTTAAAAAAATACAAATTACAGAGAATTATAAAATTAACATTGCTTTATAATTCCCAAAAAAAATGTTCTAATTTACAATTTAATTTAATAGATTCCTTAGGGTGATATACTTAATATATATTTTATTGACACTCAAACACATTAAAGTTTCCAATTCTTTCATTCTCCTATCATTCATAAAAGAAACAAATTTTGAAGAGTTCACTTTTGCTCACCCCTTTCAAGGGAGGTAATCAAGTGAGCATTATCCCCTTCAAGGGTGGACAAATTTTTTCAGAGATATTATTATGTTTTTTTTTTTTTTTTAAGTATTACATGACGACTATAACAAAAATACTGTCGGTACTTATGCAGTCCCAGATAGCTACTTCTATAAATTTTGAGACTTATCATAAAACTGTAAAAATTTTTTTTTTAAAAATTACAATGTTAAAGAGATATGATCATTTTCTGAAAAACCACTTGATATTTTTCAGAGAAACAGGATAGAAATAAACCACAATGGTCGATGCAGTTGTATCATTTGCCTTGAACAGGCTTGCTGACTTCCTCATCGATGAAGAAGACGTCTTGGGAAGAGTTAGACAAGAAGTGCAGTGGCTGAAAAATGAACTGGAACGGATGCAGTGTTACATCGCAAGTGCAGAAGAAAGACAAAATGATGATCCAATTGTAAGAAAGTGGCTCAATGACATCACCAAAATTGCTTATGATGCTGAGGATGTCATAGATAAATTCATTCTCCAAGTCCATGATGAAGAAACAAAGCCAACCGGATGCTTTCCCTCCATGTCTTCCTGTGTCAAATGCAAGAAAATGGCCATTCTGCATGACATAGGGAAGGATATTGAAGAACTCAAAATCAGAATCAATGATCTGTCACGTATACGAGAACTGTATAAATTCGAAAGTTCCAGTAACAAGGGGGAAGGAAACAGCAGCAATGCTCTTGCAACATTGAGACAATTAAGAAGAACCACCTCCTTCTCCATTGAAAAGAAAGTTGTCGGCCATGACGATGGTACTACAAGGTTGTTGGCTAAACTTTTAAACCAGGACAGACATCGCTTTGTAGTTTCAATTTATGGCATGGGAGGTCTGGGTAAAACAACTCTTGCCGGAAAACTTTACCACCACCTTGATGTGAAGGGGAAGTTCGATTGTCGTGCTTGGGTATGTGTATCTCAAGATTACAACACTCATGATCTTCTTTTAAGAATCATAAGTTCTTTTGGCTTCACAACTAAGACTACAAAGGAGCTAAAGCAGATGAATGAAGAAGGGTTGGAGAGATATCTTCATGAATCTTTGCAAGGACGCTCATACTTGTTGGTGGCTGATGATATATGGAAGAAAGAAGCTTGGTTAAGCTTTAAAAGAGCCTTTCCAGATTGCAACAATGGAAGTCGAGTCATTATCACTACTCGAAGCCAAGAAGTTGCTGAGGATTCAGACGAGAGAACATATGTCCACAAACTTCGTTTTTTGACATTTGACGAGAGTTGGCAATTACTTTGTGAGAAAACTTTTGGAAACCCAAATGCAAACGGTGTAGAAGAACAATTGAAGACTCTAGGAATGGAGATGGTGCAAAAATGTGGAGGTCTGCCACTTGCAGTAATTGTATTAGGGGGACTCTTGTCTAATAAGACACAACTAGCAAAGTGGAAAGCAGTACGTGATCATATTTGGCAAAATTTGAAGAAAGATTCGATTCATATCCCTAACTTATTTGTTTTAAGTTTCAATGATTTGAATTATCAGTTAAAGCTATGCTTTCTTTATTTAAGTCTTTTTCCTGAGGATTTTGAGATCGACGTAGATCAACTGATACGATTGTGGGTAGCAGAAGGTTTCGTGCCGCAAGATGAAAATCGAAACATGGAAGACGTGGCCAAGGATAATATCCATGAGTTGATAAATAGAAGCTTGATTCAAATAGGAAAAATAAGTTGGGGGAGAGTTGCAACATGTCGAGTCCATGATCTTTTGCGAGAACTTGCAATTGAAAAGGCAAGGGAATTAAATTTGCTTTACATTTATGACCAAATGAAGCATTCAATAGGTAACTCTTCGGTTATAGCATCGTGTCGGCGGGAAGCTCTTTATTCCCCGGCAGAAAATTGTTTGTGCCTACGACAAATCAATCCAAGCTTGCGCTCCCTTTTGTCTTTTGACCCATATGGGTATAAGTGGGATATAATGACGAAAATAACAGACGTGTACACAAAGCTCAGGTTTCTAAGAGTGCTCAAGCTAGATGGTTACCGTCCGGAAAATTGGAGTTTAAGAGAAGAGATAGGAAAGTTGATCCATTTGAAGTACTTAGGTTTAAGGGAATCATATGTCAAATATCTTCCACGGTCAATTCTTAACTTACGGAGACTACAAACTTTAGACCTATTCAGTCCAGATATGGAGGTTGAGTTGCCGTATGAAATTTCTAAGTTGCAAGAATTACGACATCTATTTGGAAAGTTTTACGGAAATTTGGAGATAGATAGTTTGAGAAAGCTTCAATCTCTCAAGTATGTTAGGAGTAAATTCTGGATTAGTATTAATGCCGAAAAGTTGGGTAATCTTCGAGAACTGTGGATTTTGGGGACATTGGAAACAACAAACGAGTTTCATTTTGATTCTATTGCCAAACTAAAGAGACTTGAACAATTAGTGGTTAAAGTACATCGTAATGCTTGTTTCGCATCACTGCAACCACTAACTCGTTGTTCAAATCTCATGGATTTGAGATTATATGGGAAGATAGAGAAACTACCTGAAGACATACATAATGTCCTGCCAAATCTCGAATGCCTATTGTTAAAGAATTCATATCTCAAGGATGATCCAATGCCTCTATTAGAGAAGCTACCTAGCCTAATGATTCTTCATTTAGGCTCCGAATTTTACAATGGTAAGAATCTATTCTGCAGTGCTCAAGGTTTTCGTCATCTTGAAATTCTAAAGCTCGATGTCAAGGATGAATTAGAAGAGTGGCAAGTAGAGGAAGGAGCAATGCCAAGGCTGCAAAGATTGAGCATCCCTAAGCAAAAAAGGAACTCCAAGTTGAGAATTCCGGATAGATTCAAATCAATCCCTCCTCCAGCTGAATGCGATTTCGAAAGACACTGGTTTGACTACATAAATTGACTCAAGATACAATCATTCCCAATCTCATCGTGCTCTCATGCTTTTGGTTGTGTTTTATGCAATTTCTCATTCAGGTAATAATGTTCTCTGTTTTTCACTGTTAATTTAATTTTCCAGTAATTTAATTAATTACTAGACCTTAATGTACGTATTTTCCTTTGATGTTTTTCTAATTTGATTGCCAAACCTTGATGTATTTTCTTCCGTGTTTATTGTAATGTGATTGCTACAATTTCCTCTCCATCTATGTTTCATGATAGTATTTGTATTGTGATTTCTAAACTTTAATGTATTTTCTTCTATAACTTATGTAATTTGATTGCTTAGACATAATTAATGTATTTTCTAATTTTAATAAAACTACTAAGGAGGTTGATTGAATTTGAAGGCACTAGCTTTGCAATTCATGAAGGTTGAATGATTTCTATTTTCGTAAATTAATTTGATTTTCACTTACTTGCTTAATTTTAAGCTGGCTCTTCCTCGTCTGTGTCTACTGGAGTGGCTCTGGTATTTGTTTCTTTCTATCCTTTGTTTTTGTGTCTGCTGTGTGTTGGTGTGTTTGCCTCCTTGTTGCCTGTGGCCTTTGCTTGGTGCTTTAATAAAAATGCCGTTCAAAAAAAAGAAAAAGGTGAAGGGTATTATTTCTTTTTTGACTGGTTGAGGGGCACCCTGCTGAGATTAAACAATTAAGTAGATGGGCTTGGGGTTTATGGGGGACTGGTATGGTTTGGCGGGGCATCATTGGCTGTGCTTCTAAGACGATTGAGGGCTGGGCAGAGTATTGGCCGACCTTCAGTCCTTCGTGTAGTAGAAGAGCGTGGACCACTTTATTATTCACAACGGTTCGGACAATTTGGGAGTTCAAAAATCACAAGGTCTTTAACGACGTTGAAGCCATTCTCTCCCTAGCTACAGACTCCATTCAATTCCTTGTGGCCTGGTGGTTCAAACACCATGGCTGTGGTTCTACAGACCCAATCACCTCCCTTCTTCAAGATGTCAGTGAACATTGCAAGGATCCTGTGAAGCCAAAGAAGCACCAGTTTGAAGCTTGGATTCCACCTGGTGCGGAGGCCCTCAAATTTAACGTTGATGGTTCTGCCAGAAGTCATCCCGGGCCGGTAGGGATTGGTGGAGTTCTGAGGGACAGTAGAGGCATGGACCTTTGTCTTTTCTCTTTTTCAGTCGATTGCTAGGATTCTAATTTGGTGATGCAGCGGAAATCAATAAGAATACGACCAACGTCAATATTCTGTGATAATCTCTGGAATCCACCAAAAAACGAGAGAAACTCTCAAAGAAAACTTTGAATATTTTATTGAATGAAAAGATAATTCGGCCATAAGGCTTACAAGCATATTTAAAGCAAAACCCTAACCCTAATCCTTGCTGGGCAAGAAACGGGCCCAAATACTAAAAATTACCAAAAATAGCAAAATTGAGATAATTACGGAAATTAAAACTACTAAGAATCCTAAGCAAGCCAGAATTGACGGAAGTCGATTCGGGCTTGGAAAACAAAAGTTATTAAGAAAACAAAACTTTCCTAAAATAGCAAAAACGATAATTTTGGGGCCTAAACGACGGAATTCGGCTAAAAAAGGGTATGCCACAACAGTAAAGCTATTGAATATTGACGGTCTTGCCGAAACGCTTCAACTGTGAAAGTTTCGCGTCATTCCGACTTCCGCGCCCAGACTAGTGGAATTCGATTACCCTTGAATTTAGGATGTTCTCTCTTCATCATGTACGCATTGACCACTTGTTCTACATCATTTGGCAGAATTATTGGCAATTGAAAAAGCTTGCTTCCTTTGTATTTCGAATCCGTTTATGAAGGATCTTTCTATAGGTACGGATATTGACACCTATAATTATGATAAGCGCACCCATATTAATAAGTATACCCATGTCTAAAATTTAAAATTAAAACATTACTATAAACACCCATCTTAATGCCAATAGTACTCTTATTTAATTGAATGTTTTCATTTCAATACAATTTATTTATAAACCCTCATAAGTTATTAACGCACCCAATTTTACAAATGATAAATTTTTAAGTTCTCCACACTCGAAAACATAGTCTCGGAAATTCTTATTCTTAAATTTTGAGAATCTCTACTTCAGACCAATTTCCTGCTATGGAGATGTTGCCCAAGAGGGATACATAATTATCTCTCCCATGGAAATACAATCATACAAGCTGGAGTTGCGGCAAAATGAGTAAATATGGAGTAGTGATTCAAGTACTTCGTTTTCACTGATACTTGATCGGATGGGTTTAGAAGCAGAGAAGAGTGATTTTTGAATCCCACGGATAAAATATGCTCAGTGAGGCTCTTGTCTACTAGAACCAAAAGGCCGAAAGGTCCTATTGCCCTGCGATGAGCAGCACCACCGTTGTTGCTGCAGCTGAACTCCTCATTGCTCTACCTATTCTCTTCAAAGCATCCTTGTCTAACATGAATTCCGCTACTATATCTAACTGTTACATTACCAAACAATTTCTTGTAAGCCTTTTTTTTTTTTTTTTTTTTGTTGGAATTAATTATGCTACTTAGCTTTACGAACTGGAAACAATACAAATTTAATCATGTACCTGTGTGGCTGATCCAACATCAAGTGGCACCATGTAATGCCCTTCCAAAACCTGATTATCGTAGCAGAAATTGAAGAGAGGAATTCATGAATTTGATGTTGAGAGGGAAGAGAGGAGAGAGAGATTTGAGAGAGAATAGAATTGTATGTGAGAGAAGTTTGTTGTAAAATTCGTTGTCCATTTCTTGTTAGAGACAGACTATTTAAACAAAGCAAATGACAAGTGGCCTGGAGTAATCTCCTGAGAGAGGCTCACTGTAAATGAAAACAGGAAATACAATTTACTAAAGCTGTCAAGTAAATGTAAAAATGCAATTGTGACCCAAGGCCTAAAGTGCTTTGGATCCAAGAGTCCAAGACTCCAATTTGGCCCGCCTGAGCCCAAATTGGACCAAGATATATCCTGCCTCCCTTAATTGTTTACTGTTAGAAAAATCCCCAAATCTTACTTCTCAAATCCCTAATCAAGAGAAAATGATACAATCCAAAAATCCCCTTTTTCTTCCTTCATTCTTGACATTCCCCACCTCTTATAGACCTGTTGTCCTCACAGGTCGAGCACCCCTGGAAAACGAGATCGTATCACCGTGGCGTCCTCCCATGTGGCATCCTCCCATGTGGCATCCTCCGGCGTCGAGTTGGTCCACTGCACCAGTACTTGGGCGACAGCTTGATTTCTTCTCTTCATTACTTTTCGGTCCAGAATTGCGACGGGAAACACCAACATCTGACTGTCTGAGCCCGTCGGAGGAAGAGTGGTGCATGTGGTAGCCGAAGCTCCGATCATCTTCTTCAACTACGACACATGGAACACCGGGTGGATTTGAGAGTTTTCCGGTAGCTGAAGGCGGTAAGCTACAGCTCCTATTTTAGCTAACACTTGGAAGGGTCCAAAGAACTGTGGAGCCAGTTTCAAGTTCTGGCGAAGAGCGACAGAGGTCTGCTGATATGGCTGCAATCTCAGGTACACCTAATCCCCAATTTCGAAATTCCTTTCGGAACGATTTTGATCTGCGTAAAATTTCATCCTTTCCTGAGCTTGTTGAAGAGCTTCTTTAAGAACTGACTTGATTTTTTCTCTTTCACAGGTAAAGTCCCTTACTTCTGGTGAGTTGATGTTTAGGATTGTGTAGGAGAAAATGGGAGGTTTGTACCCATACAGAGCCTCAAATGGGGTCATCGTTAGAGTGGTGTGGTAGTTCAAGTTGTACCACCACTCGGCCATGGCTAGCCAGCTAGCCCACTTCTTTGGCCTGGCCCCTGTCATACAACGTAGATAGTTTTCTTGGCACTGGTTTAGACGTTCGCTCTGTCCGTCCGTCTGTGGGTGGTAAGCCGTACTAAGGCAGAGTTTGGTGCCCATTAGTTTGAAAAGGCTCTGCCAGAAATTACTGGTGAAAATTCTGTCGCGGTCACTGACTATAGTTGTGGGAAGGCCATGCAATTTATGTATGTTGTTAAAAAAATAGGGTCGCTACTTGGGCAGCCTTGTAAGGGTGGGTTAGTGTGAGGAAATGAGTGTATTTGGTAAAGCGGTCGATGACCACCAAAATCGTGTCTTGTCCTTGTGATGGTGGCAACCCTTCAATGAAGTCCATGGCGATATCTTGCCAGGGCATGGAGGGAATGGCCAGTGGCTGTAGTAACCCGGGTCTTTTCACATGTTCCCCTTTACACTGTTAACAGACTGTGCACTTGGCTACCCAAGCCACTACCTCTTTATTTAAAGCTTCCCAAAAGAAGTAGTGTTGTAAGCGTCTCACTGTCCCTTTAATTCTCGAGTGTCCGCCCATAGCGGATTCATGGGCCTCCACAATGAGTCTCTCCCTTAAAGTCCCGTTTCTTCCCACAAAAATTCTTCCATCTTTCCGTAGGATCCCATTGGTAAGAGTGAACTCAGTATTGATTGAAGGGTCTATCAGTAAACTTGGAATTTCCTTCATAGCCAAAGGGTCTTGTGAGTAGCTTTCCTGTATTTCTTGTATCCAAGCAGGTTGGGTAATGGATAGTGCCTTTAGGGTTCCCTCCTCAGTGCACCAAGCCCTTGAGAGTCCATCGGCTACAACATTATCTTTTCGCTTCTTGTAGGAAATCTCATAGTCATAGCCCAATAATTTGGTTAACCACTTCTGCTGCATCAGAGTTGACAACTTCTGTTCTAGGAAATACTTCAAGCTTTCATGGTCAGTTTTGATCATGAACTTGCTCCCATGAAGGTAGGGTCTCCATTTGTGTATGGGATAAACAATTGCCATCAATTCTTTTTCGTATGTAGAGAGGCCTAACTTCCTAGGTGGAAGAGCTTTGCTGATGAAAGCCAAAGGTCTTCCCCTCTGCATCAGTACTGCCCCAATTCCGACGTCACATGCGTCTGTCTCCACTGTAAATGGCTGGGAGAAATCTGGTAAGGTCAACACTAGGGTGGTAGTCATAGCTTTCTTTAAAGTTTCGAAGGTAGTATTGGCTGGCTCACCCCATTCAAAGCTGTTTTTCTTAAGTAATTCTGTCAAGGGTTTTCTAATAACCCCGTATCCCCGTACAAATTTCCGGTAATATCCCGTAAGGCCTAAGAACCCTCTCAAAGCCTTAATAGTAGTGGGAGTAGGCCAATCTAGCATGCCCTGTATTTTCTTCTGGTCAGTTGAAACCCCTGTGGCAGAGATTATATGACCTAGGTACTCTAATTCATTCTTCCCGAATTCACACTTGCTTCTCTTTACATACAACTAGTGGTCCCTTAGTATGGAAAGAGCTATCCTAAGATGTTCAACGTGTTCTTCCATGCTTTTACTGTAGATTAGTATGTCATCAAAAAAAACGAGTATCATTTTGCGTAAGTAGGGCTGAAATACCTCATTCATTATGCTCTGAAAAGTTGCCGGGGCATTTGTCAAGCCAAAAGGCATAACTCTGAATTCGTAGTGACCTTGATGGGTCCTGAAGGCAGTTTTGTGCACATCCTCTTTAGCCACCCGTATCTGATGATAACCTGCCCTTAAGTCTAGTTTAGAAAACACCCCTGCTCCATGTAACTCATCCAATAGTTCATCAATTATTGGAATGGGAAATTTATCCTTGATTGTTAATCTGTTCAACTCCCTGTAATCCAAACAAAAATGCTAAGTTCCATCTTTCTTCTTTACCAGCAGTATAGGAGAAGCAAAAGGGCTATTGCTTGGCCGGATCACTCCACTAGTTAGCATTTCTTTTACTATCCTTTCTATCTCATTTTTCTGGACATAGGGGTATCTGTAGGATCGGACATTTATGGGTTTACTATTGGGTTCTAAAGGAATGTGGTGATCCTTGGAACGTTTAGGAGGTAAAGACTTAGGTTCCTCAAAGATTTTCGAAAACTCCTCTAGTGTGGGGAGCAGAATTTCAGGGACAGTTTGCTCTTCTTTCTCCATGTCAAGTGAGTAAAGCTGTATTATTGGCTCTGCTCGCAGTTGGGCCTTGCTCAGTTGGTTGGCGATTCTTTTTCCCTCCATTTGTAGCAGCTTCCCATTCTCCTGGATACCTTGGAGGGTGATCCACTGGTTATCCTTCTGGAAACTCATACTTAATTGTTTAGCATCCAATAGGATCGGTCCCACTTCTTGGATCCACTGCATGCCTAGTACTGCATCACAACCCCCCAAAGACAGAATTCTCATTTCTATGGTGAAATTGACCCCTTGTAAAGTCCAAGTGAACGCAGGGCACTTGGCTTGGCTACTAATTTTGCCTCCCCCACCTACAGTTACCCACAGCAGGTTTGTGTTCTCCACCTCTACCCCAGTGAATTTTGCGGTCTCCGGATCTAGAAAATTGTGTGTGGAACCACTGTCCACCAGGATGGTGACCTCCCTATTCTTCACAAGTCCCCTTAACTTAATGGTTTGGATGCCCTTACTGCCCCTAGCCAGTGCTTGGTGTGAGATAGTCATCTTTTCCTCCCTTAACACTGTAAGTTCTTCTTCATTATTCTTCATGTTTTCCACTTCTTTCTCCTCTTCTTCACTGTCTTCTTCTCCTTTGAGCATGTAAATTTGTCTTTTGGCACAATGATGCTCAATGGTGTATACTTCGTCGCAGTTATAACACAACCCCTTTTCTCTCCTTGCTGCCATTTCTACAGGTGACAACCTTCTGATGGGAAATGTTTCTAGTTTCCTCTGATTTTGGCTAGGTGGATTATGTTGGTGGAGTGAGGGTCCCCATTTTGGTGTTCCCGGGTTCCATTTAGTGGTGGAGGGTATGACATTAGGTGTGGTGTTGTGAGGGATTTTGTTAGGCCAGGGTCTCATCATTTTCTTCGGCTCTAAGGCTGCCTCTTGCAGCCGGGCTAATTCAATGGCTGAGTTTAGGTTTGTAGGTTTGAACATCTTCACTTCATTTCTAATCTCACTCTTCAGTCCACTCACAAAGCAAGCTAAGAAAAATCCATCACTAAGCCCTATATTCTTAGCTATTAGCCTAGGTTGTAAGTCTTCAAATCGATCCTGAAAATCCGTCACTGTGGTGACCTGTTTGAGTCTCAAAAACTCTCCTACTACATCTTCTTGCTCTAAATCCAAGAATCTCACCAATAGAGACTCTGTAAATTCTTCCCATCCTATATCTCCTTTGGTTGCATAAAAGGACTGGAACCATGTCTCCGCTTTTTTTTCGAAATGTATGGAGGCCACCAAAACTTTATTTTCGGGATCCACATAGTATATTAGGAAGAACCTCTCACACTTCTTGATCCAAGCTCTAGGATCCACACCATCAAACTTAGGAAAATTTAATTTCAGAGGTTTAAATTGAGTATCAGTTGTTACCTTGGTGTCAGAAAGAGCTCTGCCTTGCTGCCTATGGGAGCCAAAAACGTTGCTGGATCCAGCAGGAGCAGAACCAAGAATTCCTTTTCCTCTGTCCTCCAAGTTCTCATGACTAGATTTGTTGGTGAGTATCTCAAGAACTTTAGTTATTTGTGCTCGTTGATCAGCCAATTCAGATCTGACTTCATTCATCCCATCATCTAACTTCTGTAGTTTCACTTCAACCATTTCGATTTTCCCATCTATGACTTGATTCTTTTCATCCATTTCTGAGAATCTGCTCTCTAAATACTGATTTTGTCTGGTTCCTTCCACCATTGCCACAGGTTGCAGGATAGAAAGCTCTGATACCAAGTTGTAATGCCCTTCCAAAACCTGATTATCGTAGCAGAAATTGAAGAGAGGAATTCGTGAATTTGATGTTGAGAGGGAAGAGAGGAGAGAGAGATTTGAGAGAGAATAGAATTGTATGTGAGAGAAGTTTGTTGTAAAATTCGTTGTCCATTTCTTGTTAGAGACAGACTATTTAAACAAAGCAAATGACAAGTGGCCTGGAGTAATCTCCTGAGAGAGGCTCACTGTAAATGAAAACAGGAAATACAATTTACTAAAGCTGTCAAGTAAATGTAAAAATGCAATTGTGACCCAAGGCCCAAAGTGCTTCGGATCCAAGAGTCCAAGACTCCAATTTGGCCTGCCTGAGCCCAAATTGGACCAAGATATATCCTGCCTCCCATAATTGTTTACTGTTAGAAAAATCCCCAAATCTTACTTCTCAAATCCCTAATCAGGAGAAAATGATACAATCCAAAAATCCCCTTTTTCTTCCTTCATTCCTAACACACCACTGAGCCTGGTTTGAGCTCCACATTGTCAAATTTCTTGCTTGTCAATCTCAAACTGAAATTTTTTGAAGATATGGGTTTCTAATTTCTTCTTATATTCTCAAACTTTCTAAAAAATAGAATTAAGGTTTAATTAGGGTTTAGTTTTTTATTTTATTTTAATAAAGTAATATAGTTGAAGATATGGGTGTAATTAATGGGTGTAAATAGTATTTTATTTATTTTTAATTAAACTAATTTGTCCTTATTGGTAAATTTCTATTGGGATATTTTTGTAATTAAAATTTTTATTAAAATATGGGTGTGCTTATCATATTTATGGGTGTCCATATCGGCTCCCTCTTTCTATTGATATAGTTAGTGACTCAATGGTGGCGGTCTCGTGGATCAATAGTGTAACTTTTGGGAGCTCAGCTCACGTTCATCTGGTCTACGATATTCGGGAATTGTTGGCGAACCATGGTGGTCTGGTAGTTAGGTTTAGCTCGAGATCTTCGAATTCCTTCGCTGACAACTTGGCAAAAGGGCCTTGAGTGAGGATGAGGGGGACTTTCTTCAATGGGGTAGCGTTTGATTGATTTGCTTTGCAAGCTTGTGCTCTGTTGTGGTCCTTTTTTTTTTTTTTTTTTTTTTTTTGCTTGTTTTCTGGTTTGTTTGGTGCTTTTGGTGCTTCTCTGTTTTGTTTTCCCTGTTCTGTTGTGTTTGGCTGGTTGCCTGTTTGTGTTGCTTTTGTTTGTGGTGCCCGTTTGGGATGTTGCTGGATGTGCTTCTTTGCTCTTTTTTTAATGAAGTTTACCATTTCAAAAAGAAAAATCTGTGTCGTGAGATTCGAATTTCTTAGTTTAAACCCTAGAGTTTTGATATGTATTCTTAAGTCATGTTTGGTTCGTGGGAAGGAATCCATGTAGGAAATGAATTCATTTCCTAGATGGATTCCTTTAAGAGAGCTTCTTTTGATAATTCAATTTTTTTTTGTTTTTACACTTCTTTTTTAAAAACACTCCATTCTCAAAATTTAAATTTATAAAAATTCTAAAGACACTTCCTTTTAGTCCAAAATTATCCTTTTTATCTTTTTGCACTCATATTCCAATTTTTAAAGACACGCCATTTTAAAAAATAAATTTATAAAGATACTCCATTTTATTTTAATAAAATTTAGGACGAACCATCGTAGCATTTGGATTGGGCTAATCTTTTTTAAATTATATTATTAAAAAACAAATTATCTCTCCTAAATCATTAGATTAGATATTACATATTAAACACTCTCTCCTAAATTTTTAATTACTATATTAAACTCTTTCTCCTCCAATACATATCTCTAATTTTCTATCTCTATTTTTTCTCATGCAAGACTAACAGTTAAGGGAAAAAAAAAAAAAAAAAAAAAAAACTTATAAATAAGCTTGATTTTTAGGAACCGTATTTATATATATATATATTAAAAAAGAAAAAAAAAGTACCCTATTTAAAAAAAAAAAAAAAAATCGAAATATGAAATGTTTTTTGTTACTTTTGTAGCTATGTGATTGCCTTGAGAACTTTAATTTTTTCATTAGTCTTAGAAATTATGAGTTTAATTGAATCTATTTGCAACAAATCGAATTTTCATATAATCTATTTTTTTAATGAAAAAAAAAAAAAGTACGGTATTTGTATTAACTTTTTAATATATATGTATTACTGTTAGTAAAAAACCAAAATATTCATAATTTTTTTTTTTTCACTATTAATCAGAGATTGATCGAGAAAGTATGGAGATATAATTTTTTTTTTTTTTTCGAATAATGGAGAGAGATTAATTAAGAGAGAGTGTTTAATATGGTAATAACAGATTTAGTAGAGAGGGTTTAATACGTAATATTTAATCTAATGATTTAGGAGAGAGAATTTCTTTTTTTAATAATATAATTAGTTTTGAGTGTCTTTAAAATTTTTGTCTTGTTTAGTAACTTTAATTTAGGTTAAAATAGTCATTAATAAAAAAAATTATATCCTATTTTAATAATCACGTTTTGACCCTATTTTTTAAAATATATTCTGATTATATCCTTTATTAAAAGGTTTTGTGTATCACAGTTTTTCTCTAATGAATTAAATTTATTCCAATTTGGTCCTTTTTATTATTTAATGATTTTTTTTATTTAATTATTATTGATATTAACATTTATAATAAACTAAAATGAAGTGTATAATTACAAAATTTAAATGCCTTTTTTTTCTTTTTTATCTTATGAAATGTAATGTTTAAGTTATTTTAATAATAAATACAATATTTTACCGAATTAAATTTAATTTCTATTAATGTATTAATTTCATAATTTAGTATTGTATTGCAATATTATGTTAATTATGGGGTGAAATGTTAATTGTGGAGAAATATTTAAAAAGGGGAAAGAAATGGAATATTCCTGAGAATATTCCCTATAGAGATAAATTTGGTGCAGTGGGTTGGAGATGGAATAGTGAAATAGTGTGACTGTTTAGCTATTTTAGTGCAAAACTTGCACCAAATCTACTATTTGGGTTGGAGTTGCTCTAAGGAGAAGCTATCTTCATTTATTTGGTTGTTATATGGAATCCTTAATGGAATCCTCACTATTTTGACCAAAATGCCCCTTATATATATATATTTTGAAAAATATATATATTTATTGGAAATATTCAAAAATTATTTTTAAATTTTAATTATTTATAATTTAAAAGATGTGATAATTATTTTAAAATTGAAATTAATTATTTTACAAAATATAAATTAATTCCTCCTCTGGAGACGGTGCCGGAGGAGGCAACCGCGGTCACCTTTAGTTACCTCCTTTGGCGAGTAGACCTCCTCCATCGACGGAGGATGGAGGATGGAGGTGGAGGAGACCTCCGTTGATGGAAGCGAGCAGATCTACCATCGCAAATCACGATACAGAATTTGTCACTACTTCGCTATGGAGCTCGTACGCTGCAGCGATCTTTTCAACAAGATCGCTAAGGGTCGTCTTAGAGAGGATCTCGCTAGTATTTATTTTCAGCAGCTTGTCTTCGCCATTGACTTCTGCCACAGCTGCGGCATCTACCACTGTGACTTTAAGCCCGAGAATCTTTTATTGGAAGAGGACAACAACTTGAAAGTCACCGATTTCTAGCTGAGTGTGTTTTCTGAGTATTTGAAGTAGGATGGGCTACTGCACACCACTTGTGGGATGCCAGCGTACGTGGCGATTACAATTGACAAAGTAATTATTTTATGCTTTTTTTACCTATAATATTCCCTTGATTTTATTTCGACTATTTGATTACAAAATTCCCTTTGTTTTGTTCTATTTGTTAGATTAAATAATTCAAAGTAATAATTTAGCCCGAGTTGCAAATATTTCCTAGGTCCGTCCCGGTATATCAAGCCTTGCTATTTATACAAAGGAAAAAACAAAAACTGAATTTGTTTAGAGGGCTATGATTTCTACCCTCCTTTTATGGATTTTATAACATTTGCAACACCGTAAAATTGAGTTATCAACTCATCTTCCTGAAAAAAAAACCTTTAAATTTAGGAAAAGTTTTTAGATGTTTTATACATCAATCCAAAGTATTGACAGTCATGATTTACCTCCACAGTAATTAAGCATAATTGTGATTAATGAGAAATAATTCTTTGCAGGAATTCCACAAAAGAAACAGAAATTTCAGTTGTCACCAACCATGCGTCCATGCCTGCCATGAACACATCACATTTTTTCTGGCTCAACAGTGGCATCAAGAAGCATGTGCAGAAATCTCTTTTCAAACATGCATTAAATATTCGCAAATCAATGATGTTGACGACTGACTGGTTACATTGCAATTCAACTTATGATCTCGAGCCAGCAACCTTTAACATGAATCTGAAAAATCCTTCCGAAAGGTCCACTAATGGCAAGCATCGAATCCAAATTAAGAAGACTTGAGAAGACTTGAGTAATAACTCGGTTGGAAATCTGTTTTCAGAAGACTTGAGTTGTTTGAATGGCTTGATCAAAAATCAACCCAATCAGTCATATATGTTGCATTTGGCACTTCAGCTACTTTTGATCAAACCCAAATCGAGGAATTCGCGACTGGGCTTGAACTTTCTCATCGACCATTCCAATGGGTTGTGCGTCCTGATACTGCGAATAACTTAAATGGCTGCTTCCTTGAAGAATTTCGAGACAGAGTGGACACTCGCGGGCACATAATTAGTTGGGCCCCTCAACAAAAAGTTTTGAAACATCCTTCCATTACTTGCTTTTTTGCTCACTGTGATTGGAACTCTAAAATTGAAGCTCTGAGCAACAGTGGAGTCCCAGTCCTGTGCTGGCCTTATATGTTCGAACAATTTCACAATGAAAATTTATGAAGTTGATAGCTTAATTTCAACTGTACTATGGCCAAGAGTTTTTACAATGCTTTTATGCTTCATCAACTCTCTTGCCATCTTTGCTTCCTGCCATTTACCAGCTCTAGCATATATACATTAGAAAGAAGCACACAAACTCCACTACCAACTGTAATTTCCACTTCTCTGATATGGCTTCTTACTTGATCAGCTAAATCAACATTTCCATAAATCTCACAACCATTTAGAAGAGCTCCCCATACAGCAATATTGGGCTGGATTAGCATTTGCTCTAGCAATCTCTCTGCTTCTTCGAAGCATCCTGCTCGGCTCAGAAGATCAACCATGCAACCATAGTGTTCTATTGTGGGCTCTATACCATAAACATTTATCATCTCAGTGAAGTGTCTCTGACCCTCCTCAACCAACCCAATATGGCTACAAGCACATAAAACCCCAATGTATGTGATTTGTTCAGGACTCACAGTAGCATCCTCATGCATTCTTTTGAAAGTTCGCAGTGCCTCTTCTCCATGTCCATGCATAGCTAAGCCGATAATCATGCTAGTCCAGGCCATTGTGTCTTTCATCTTCAATTCGCTGAAAACTTTTCGAGCACTCTCTGCGTCTCCAGATTTGGCATACATATCATCTAAAGCAGTCCCTATAGCAACATCTTTGCAAATGTTCATTTCATTACATAAGCATGAAAACTTTGTCCCAAAGCCAAATCCCCTGCCTTACCATAAGCACTTATCACACTCAAAAAGGTAGCTTTATCCGGATCAAACCCGGAAACAAACATATCAGAGAAGACACCTAGTGCTTCTTCAGCTTGACCTTACTGATTATAACCAGCTATCATCGAATTCCACGCAACTAAGTTTCTCTTAGGCATTTTGTCAAACAAGTCCCTGGCAGTGTTTAAGTTTCCGCATTTGGCATACATGTCAAAAATAGCAGTAGCAAGAACCAAATTGGGGTTACAACTTGACACAAATGGATCGTAACCGAGTTGGCGAACACGACTATGAACCAATTTTCCAGTACCCAAATCTCTACTTCTAGCACACGCGACAAGAACATGAACCAATGTAATCTCATTAGGCTCTACATTCAAACTCTCCATGTCCTTGAACACTCTTATAGCCTCACTAGCACAATCGTTGTTAACATACCCAGCTATCAAACTAGTCCAAGCCACCACATTCCAATTGGGAATTTCATCGAACACTTTCAACCCAGATTTCATATCCTCACAACATGCTTACAATTTAATTCTTTGATGTATTTTGTAATGTGAATGCTACACTTTCTTGTATTTAATTCTTTGATGTGTTTCTAAACCTTTTATTTTCTTAGATATTTTTGTAATTTGTTTGCTAGAACTTTAATGTACTTTGTAGCCATTCACCAGCTTACCTTATATTATAAAATTTTACATACCACTTGGACTATGTTTGAGATTGTTGTACTTGGCCGAAGAAAAATTCACTTTTAGCTTCATTGGAGAAATAATCAACTTTAGAAAAAAAGTAGATAGATGTTTGCTAATTCAACTTTTGAAATTTTTATGTTATCGAAAATGAAGGGAAATGTATTTGGTAAAATGATTAAACTAGAAATAATTATATTTGAGCAAATTTGAAATGAAACAATGACAGAGTAATAAAATATATTAAATTAATTATAAAGAGAAGAAACAGAAATTTAATATAAAAAAAAATAGCAAATTATATTAAAATTTAAATATCTTTTATATAACCTATGAAGTGTAGGGCTAGTTAAATATCTTTTCTTGGAGAAATCACATTTTTTGTAAATTTGTATAATATAATAAAATCTTTTCGGCTTTCATAAAATATATGGTATAAAAACTGATATTAGGATAATCTCAAATCCTTTCTATACTAATTAATCAATCATAATCAGTAAATATGTAAATAATCTGGAACTCTTCACCAAACGTGTACTTAGAGGAAGATCTCACATACACGGTGAAGAATCTTAACGCACACATAGAGTAGGGGGAAATATGACACATACACGGCAATATCTAATCACACATGTATAGTAAAAATTTCACATACACGTCAATATTTGACCAGCTCGTTTTTTGAAAGCACACAATTAATTATCTATCGACACATGTGCAGAAAAGCCCCAAATTTCAACAATCTGAATCCGATACCAAGAGTGGGTACATATCTAACGTATTAAAATCTCAATAATCTTTGAAAAGTGTCCGAGTAAACTAGACTTATACATCTCTTATAAAGTTTTATCTGCAAATATGAAAAAATATTCATTTGCTGAATAACTATTCATTTGCTTAGCTTTCAAAGCGCGCACGCACACACACTCCTGTAAATTAATCTTCTATAAATTAATAAAAAATCTCGGTCCCGATTTGGGTCAGTGTAAGAAATTAATAAACCCCTCTATCGTAATAATTAATAATTTCTTTTTGAAACCCAATGTAAAATTTCAGTCTCGAATATCGCATAAATTAATAATTCCATAAAAGTACAAAATATATTATATAATAATCAAGAACTAGAAAATTACTTCAAGACGCTAGTTTACACAAGGCCACCATGTTTGATATTTTTGACTTCATCCTTCATCTTTTGAATTGTTCGCTTGTTATAGCAAAGAAGATAGAAAATTTATATTTTTTAGGAGCCGTTAGGGATAGCATTTTTAGGTATATCTTGAGACCTCTTTTGTTGTATACAACCAAAGAATAAGCTTCACTTTTTCTATGGTGAGTATGCTTGTTCTCTAAGTAATCATATTCCCAAAAGGAATTGAAAATTTTCTTAATAAATCTTTCCTTAACAAGGAATCTCGAAAAGCACATAAATACAGAGTGTTGCGTAATTTGTTTACTTTAAACTGATCTATATAAGAAAACTTTTTGATAAAACATTCATTATACTAAATTTATCTGAATATGGTCATGTTTTCTTCTGTATTTGTAAATTGTAAGTTATTTTATTGGTTGGAACTTAGAACTTCTTCAGTTTAAATTTAATCCCAAAATAGGGTTGGGACCATTTTAGTTATTTACAAAGTCACAAGACATTTCCACTATGGATAAAGTTGCTCATCCAATACATTTTCTATAGATTTTCCAAAGTGGTGCCAAACAATTTGAAGTGGTCATGAATATTTTCCACAATGAAGCGATTGAGTGGTGCAAAAGCAATTACAAGTCAAAAATATGATATTGTCCCGTTTTGCAGAGTGCTTTGTGATCAGTCAATTTTCACTGCTCACACAGTTGACCTGATAGAGACATCTTTGATGCAGAAATGCTTTTGTAGATATATTGTTTTACTCCACTAGAGTTTTTCTACATTAATTACTACCATCATCACATAAATTTAATCACACCCATGTGGGAATGGTTATTTTTATATTTATAGAAAAATATTCATTAGTTCCTCTGTTTTCATTATTACAAACTGATATTCATTAGTTTGCTTCAGAGAATTCTAATAGATTATCTTTGTTTTTTGGTCTTCTGAAAGCCAAAATTTCTACGTCTGCTTCAGTGTCCAATTGGTAGGTAAGACATTTATGTACGTTGACTCGTTGAGAGACTTGACTCTATCATGAATACGTGTGACATTAACTAGTTTCAACAGTATAGAATCATGATCACAAAATGTTACTAGTTTCGACAGTAAAGAATTATCGTCACAAGAGTACTTAACTGTGAATAGATGATAAATGAAGAGTCTTGTAGAGTTGCAATCACAGCAGTAATAATCCATCAATAAGACTTTTCTATACAGTCCAGATACTACAATTGACAATACTACACCAGTGGGGCTGATTGATACAATCTCATCATTTTAATTACGTAAAATTGTCACAAGACTTTTCCACAAAAGATGATAAATGAAAGTATTATGTAGTTGTAGTTAAAACAGTAGCAATCCATCAATAATTTTGCTGCCAGTTAAGTGGTGCAAAATCAATTAGAATTCTTTGAGATTCTCCAAAGACTTATAAAATGGCCATCTAGGAGATGTCTTCTCGGTAGCAAATAAGACTTCATTTTTCTCACAAATTGTCTTGCTCTGTGGAATTAAAATCAATTAGAATTCTTTGAGATTCTCCAAAGACTTATAAAATGGCCATCTAGGAGATGTCTTCTTAGTAGCAAACAGGACTTCATTTTTCTCACAAATTGTCTTGCTCTGTGGAATTAAAATCAATTAGAATTCTTTGAGATTCTCCAAAGACTTATAAAATGGCCATCTAGAAGATGTCTTCTCAGTAGCAAACATGACTTCATTTTTCTCACAAATTGTCTTGCTCTGTGGAATTAAAATCAATTAGAATTCTTTGAGATTCTCCAAAGACTTATAAAATGATGGCCATCTAGGAGATGTCTTCTTAGTAGCAAACAAGACTTCATTTTTCTCACAAATTGTCTTGCTCTGTGGAATTAAAATCAATTAGAATTCTTTGAGATTCTCCAAAGACTTATAAAATGATGGCCATCTAGGAGATGTCTTCTTAGTAGCAAACAAGACTTCATTTTTCTCACAAATTGTCTTGCTCTATGGAATTTCCAAAGCAATTAGAATTTAGAAGTGGTCATGCATGCATGAGTGGTGCAAAGCAATTGCAATTGATAGAGATTGATAATGTATCTACCTTGATAATGTTTCCAGGAAATATCTATTTCCCTTTGCTAGTCCAGACCAGTGATCGATTGAATTGTCCTGTTGTGTAGAAATTCAAATAGATTATATTGTCCTGTTTTGTCCATATCTCAAGTTGGGTCGACTGTTTAACCTGTCTACGTGTCACCTTGACTGGTTGGTTTTTACACCGACCAAATTTATTCTCTCTAATCAATCAAGATTTTATCATCTACAATTTAGCACCATGTATATTGTCTTGTTTGTCAATCACACAGTCGAACTGTCAAAGATATCTATGTCCTCTCATCCCGTTTCTGCCTTCTTCTTTTGTTCTCCGTTACCTGTTATCTGTTTCTTCTAATTTCCAGCTCTCTCCAATTTTTTCTACTGCAGTTGGCTGTGCTTGGGTCAATTGTTGGGGCTTAGATGTTACTGTTGGATATGGCTTGAATTACCAAATGGATACCAAACAATTGATTTACCAATGCGAAGACTTCCTGGAGACGTGAGAGCGTTTGGGAGTATGAGATTATGATTGAGGGAGGCTTGGAGGCGAAACGAACTGAAGAAGCGGAGAACAGCCGAAACCGCTGCCAAGCCGCTGTGGCTTTGGCAGTGGTCATGGCAGCGGTAGGACACCGCTGCCAATTGTTTGGCAGCGCTACGGCAGCGGTCTGATTCCAGTGTGTATCGTTGTGGTCATCGCAGCGGTACCGGTAGCGGTCCACGAGATGAGATGCATAGTGATCACAGTTTTCTGAGTGGTCAAGTTCAACACGGTTTAGGAAGCGGGTGGCCAACTGCAACTTGAATCGTAGTTAATCATAAGCATGCGTTGAATCAGGAAATATTCATGGAAGAGAAAATATGTTGCTTCTAGAAGTTCTAATGGAAAAAGGGTTTCTCCTTTACAAGAAGACTTGTTATAAATAGGAAATAGTATTTATATGGAACAAGTAATTCTTGTATGTATAGGAGTAGGACTTCCTTGTTAGTTTTAACTCCTTGTAATTTATATAAATAGGCCATAATAACTAGGTTATTTGTGGTGGAGCAAAATAACAAATACTAGAGAGATCTCAAAGTGAGCATTGGGTATAATTGGGTTTGGGGTATTAGAGAGAGAACCTGAGTGTGTGGTTGTAACAATTTACTACATATTGGAACTTTCTCTTGTCATCCTGACAGCCGTGGTTTTTTCCTTGATTTGGGTTTCCACGTAAATTCTTGTGTTGTGTGTGTTTGGATTTAAATTTCTCTTCATCTTATCTTTTCTTTGTGATTGTTTGTTTTGTGTTCTATCCGGCAACGCTTCCGCGCGTATTAGTGAAAGGTTTGTTCGCTAACAGTTACAGCTCATGCGTCTTGCAACTTGTGAAGTGCTTCCATTTAAATAGACAATGAAGTTCTACCATTTTTACATAGCTGGATTGGATAACAACAGAAAAAGGACAACGGGACAAAATGGAATATAATTCCCTACACGCACACGCACTCACTAGTTACGGTAGACTCACAAGGCAACCAAACGGTGCCGTTTGATTGAAACCCAAAAATCCTTACTTACTCAAAACGCAGTGTTCTGAATTCTAAGATTCTGAATTCTAAGAAAAAACTCAACTAATTAATGTTTTTCGACCATTTTTCTTCCTGTCAACCCCACACGCTTTATCTTGCGATCCCCATCAAAGTTTATCATCTCTTACTTTAGAAGAAATTAACTGTGAATAGATGATAAATGAAGAGTCTTAGTTGCAATCACAGCAGTAGTAATCCATCAATAAGACTTTTCTATACATTCCATATACTACACCAGTGGGCCGGGGCTGATTGATACAATCTCATCATTTTAGTTACGTAGAATTGTCAGAAGACTTTTCCACAAAAGATGATAAATGAAAGATTATTGTGTAGTTGTAGTTAAAACAGTAACAACCCATCAATAATTTAGCACCAAAGTCTTTATCATTTGATACTTTTCTATAGATAATAGACAGCACTGTTTGCTGCCGGTTAAAGTGGTGCAAAATCAATTAGAATTCCTCGAGATTCTCCAAAGATTTATAAAAGGAAAAAGCTTGGGTACTGACTGATCAGTACCCAAGTATACTGACCACCCAATGAGATGTTGCCACATGACTAAAACTCTTTTACTTTTTACATTTTTCTCCTTGTTTTGGGTTACGTGGCAACCAACCATTAGATTGGTCAGTACCAAAGTGTTGTCCTTAATAAAATGGCCATCTAGGAGATGTCAGTAGCAAACAAGACTTCATTTTTCTCACAAATTTTCTTGCTTTGTGGAATTTCCAAAGCAATTAGAATTCCCATACATGAGTGGTGCAAAGCAATTGCAATCAGTAAAGATTGATAATGTTTCCAGGAAATATCTATTTCCCTTTCCTAGTCCAAACCAGAGATCGATTGAATTGTCCTGTTTTGTAGAAATTCAAATAGACAAAGAAATTCTACCATTAGTTACGGTAGAAAAAGAACAGAAAAAGACAACGGGACAAAATGGAATATAATTCCCTACGAGCACACACACACTAGTTACGGTAGACTCACAAGGCAATTAACCAAACGGTGCCGTTTGATTGAAACCCAAAAAATAAAACTCAAAACGCAGTGTTCTGAGTTCTAACTTCTAAGATGCCTAATCTGCGCAGCTTCTGATTTCAAAATACTCTCTCTCTTTAAACTTCTTCTTCTCTCTTACGATTTCTTCAATTTTCACCCCAAAACAACGAATCTAACACAATTCTGAAAAGTTCATCATCGAACTATTGCTCTCTTGATCTCTTCGTTTTTCAGAGAAAAAACAAAGAAAAAGAAAAGAAACCACAATGGTTGATGCAGTTGTATCGTTTGCGTTGAAAAGGCTTACCGACTTCCTCATCGCAGAAGCAGCTTTCTTGGGGAGAGTTAGAAAAGAAGTGCAGTGGCTGAAAGATGAACTGGGATGGATGCAGTGCTACGTTGCAAGTGCAGAAGAAAAACAAGCAGATGATCCAATTGTAAGAAAGTGGCTCAATGACATCACCAAAATTGCTTATGATGCTGAGGATGTCATAGATAAATTCATTCTCCAAGTCCATGATGAAGAAACTAAGGAAAGAAAACAACCGGATGATCAACACACTAATAAGGAAACAAAGCCAACCGGATGCTTTCCCTCCATGTCTTCTTGTGTCAAATGCAGGAAATGGGTCAATCTGCCAGAAAAAGTGGTCAATCTGCATGACATAGGGAACGATATTGAAGAGCTCAAAATCAGAATCAATGATCTCATACGTAAACGAGAATTGTATCAACTCGAAAGTTCAAGTAACAGGGGGGAAGGAAACAGCAGCAATTCTCTTGCAACATTGAGACAACTAAGAAGAACCGCCTCCTTCTCCGTTGAAAAGAAAGTTGTCGGCCATGAAGATGGTACTACCAGATTGTTGGCTAAACTTCTTGACCCGGACAGACGTCGCCTAGTAGTTTCTATCTACGGTATGGGAGGTTTGGGTAAAACAACTCTTGCCGGAAAACTTTACCACCACCTTGATGTTAAGATGAATTTCGATTGTCGTGCTTGGGTATGTATATCTGAAGATTACAACACTCATGATCTTCTGTTAAGAATCATAAGTTCTTTTGGCTTCACAACTAAGAAGACAAAGGAGCTCAACCTGATGAATGAAGAAGGGTTGGAGCGATATCTTCATGAATCTTTGCAAGGACGCTCATACTTGTTGGTGGCTGATGATATATGGAAGAAAGAAGCTTGGGAAAGCTTTAAAAGAGCCTTTCCAGATTGCAACAATAGAAGTCGAGTTATTATCACTACACGAAGCCAAGAAGTTGCTGAGGTTTTGGACGAGAGAACATATGCCCACAAACTTCGTTTTCTGACATTTGGCGAGAGTTGGCAACTATTCTGTGAGAAAGCTTTTGGAAACCCAAATGCAAACGGTGTAGAAGAACAATGGAAGACTCTAGGAATGGAGATGGTGCAAAAATGTGGAGGTCTGCCACTTGCGGTAATTGTATTAGGGGGTCTCTTGTCTAATAAGACACAACTAGAAAAGTGGAAAGCGGTACGAGATCACATTTGGCAAAATTTAAAGAAAGATAACATTCATATCCCTAATTTACTTGCTTTAAGTTTCAATGATTTGAATTATCAGTTAAAGCTATGCTTTCTTTATCTAAGTCTTTTTCCTGAGGATTTTGAGATCGACATAGGTCAACTGATACGATTGTGGGTAGCAGAAGGTTTTGTGCCGCAAGTTGAAAATCGAAACATGGAAGACGTGGCCAAGGATAATTTCCATGAATTGATAAACAGAAGCTTGATTCAAATAGGAAAAATAAGTTGGGGGAGAGTTGCAACATGCCAAGTCCATGATCTTTTGCGAGAGCTTGCAATTGAAAAGGCAAGGGAATTAAATTTGCTTTACATTTATGACCAAAAGAAGCATTCAACAGGTAACTCTTCAATTATAGCATCGTGTCGGCGGGAAGCTCTTTATTCCCCGGCAGAAAATTGTTTGTGGCTGCGACAATTCAATCCAAGCTTGCGCTCCCTTTTGTCTTTTCACCCATATGGGTATAAGTGTGATATAGTAGACGTGTACACAAAGCTCAGGTTTCTAAGAGTTCTCAAGCTAGATGGTTACCGTCCGGAAAACTGGAGTTTAAGAGAAGAGATAGGAAAGTTGATCCATTTGAAGTACTTAGGTTTAAGGGAATCATATGTCAAATATCTTCCACGGTCAATTCTTAACTTACGGAGACTACAAACTTTAGACCTCTTCAGTTCAAAGTTTGATGTCCAGCTACCGAATGAAATTTCTAAGTTGCAAGAATTAAGACATCTATTTGGAAAGTTTTACTGGAATTTGGAGATAGATAGTTTGAGAAAGCTTCAATCTCTCAAGTTTGTTTTCAATAAAATCTGGATTAGTATTAATACCGAAAAGTTGAGTAATCTTCGAGAACTGTGGATATATGGGTCAGCAGAAAAAACAACAAAGGAGTTTTGTTTTGATTCTATAGCCAAACTAGAGAGACTTGAACAATTAGTGGTTAAACTAGACCGTAATGATGGTTTCGCATCACTGCAACCACTAACTCGTTGTTCAAATCTCCAAGATTTGAGATTATATGGGAAGATAGAGAAACTACCTGAAGACATACATAATGTCTTGCCAAATCTCGAATGCCTATTGTTAAAGTATTCATGTCTCAAGGATGATCCAATGCCTTCATTAGAGATGCTACATAGCCTGATGATTCTAAATTTAGGCTTCAGATTTTACAGTGGTAGGAAACTATTCTGCAGTGCTCAAGGTTTTCGTCGGCTTGAAATTCTAAAGCTCGATGTCAAGGATGAATTAGAAGAGTTGCAAGTAGAGGAAGAAGCAATGCCAAGGCTGCGAGGATTGAGCATCCCTAAGAACTCCAGCTTGAGAATTCCAGAAAGATTCAGGTCAATCCCTCCCCCAGCTGAATGCTATTTCGAAGTCGAAGACTGGTTTGACTGGGTATGAATGACTCAAGATACAATCATTCCCATTCTCATCATGCTCTCATGCTTTTGGTTGTGTTTTATGCAATTTCTCAATCAGGTAATAATGTTCTCTGTTTTTCACTGTTAATTTAATTTTCCAGTTATTTAATTAATTGCTAGACCTTAATGTAATTTATTTTCCTTTGATGTTTTTGTAATTTGATTGCCAAACCTTGATGTATTTTCTTCCATGTTTATTGTAATGTGATTGCTACAATTTCCTCTCCATCTATTTTTCATGATAGTATTTGTATTGTGATTTCTAAACTTTAATGTATTTTCTTCAATGACTTCTGTAATTTGATTGCTTAGACATGATTAATGTATTTTCTGATTTGAATAAAATTACTTAGGGGTTGATTGAATTTGAAGGTTCAATGATTTCTATTTTCGTAAATTAATTTAATTTTCACTTACATGCTTAATTTTAAGAAGAAGGTTATTATTATTTTATTTTATTTCGACTGGGTGAGGGGGCTATACATTACTCTAATCAACTCTCTAAATATTGATTAGGTTTGAGATTTGCTAATAAATCTGTGTTGTGAGATTCGAATTTGTTAGTTTAAACAATTCAAACAATCATTGTGAGGGTTTGTGAGTCATTAATTAAGCATTAGAATATATTGACTAAACAAAATAGATGAATTCAACGATTGATTGTTAAGGAATTGACTTTATAATACTAGCGTTTATCAAAAAAAAAAAAAAAAAAAAAAAAAAAAAAACTATTTATATATATAATTTAGCTTGAACAGCAAATATTTCCTGTACGCCCCGCTATAGAGGGCTATGATTTCTACCCTCCTTTTATGGATTTTATAACATTTGCAACACCGTAAAATTGAGATATCAACTCATCTTCCTGAAAAAAACATTTAAATTTAGGGAACGTTTTTAGATGGTTTAAACATTCCAGTGGCATCAAGAAGCATGTGCAGAAATTTCTTTTCAAACATGCATTAAATATTAGCAAATCAATGATGTTGTCGACTGACTGGGTACTTTGCAATCCAACTTATGATCTCGAGCCTGCAACCTTTAATGTTGGAAAATCCAACTTTGCAATCCAACTTTGCAATCCAACCTTTATGATCTCGAGCCTGTATCCGAAAATCCTTCCGATAGGTCCACTAATGGCAAGCAACGAATCTGGTAATAACTCGGTTGGAAATCTGTTTTCAGAAGACTTGAGTTGCTTGAAATGGCTTGATCAACAACCAACTCAATCAGTCATATATGTTGCATTTGGCACTTCAGCTACTTTTGATCAAACCCAATTCGAGGAATTCACGACAGGGCTTAAACTTTCTAATCGACCATTCCTATGGGTTGTGCCTCCTGATATCGTGAATAACTTAAATGGCAGCTTCCTTGAAGAATATCGAGACAGAGTGGACACTCGTGGGCACATAATTAGTTGGGCGCCTCAACAAAAAGTTTTGAAACATCCTTCCATTGCTTGCTTTTCCAAGTCTAGTAATTTTTGTGTCATTTTAGAGTTGTTGTAGCTTTCGAAATAATTACTCCTGATGTTTCTATTGCGAGAACAATCGACTAAAAAGTTCTTGGGTGCTGTGATTTTCGAAATTCCATCGACTAAATAAAATTTATGAAGTTGATAACTTGATTTCAACTGTACTATGGCCAAGAGTTTTTACGATGCTTTTATGCTTCATCAACTCTCTTGCCATCTTTGCTTCTTGCCATTTACCAGCTCTAGCATATATATTAGAAAGAAGCACATAAACTCCACTACCAACTGTTTCCACTTCTCTGATATGGCTTCTTACTTGATCAGCTAAATCAACATTTTCATGAATCTCACAACCGTTTAGAAGAGCTCCCCAGACAGCAATATTGGGCTGGATTGGCATTTGCTCTACCAATCTCTCTGCTTCTTCGAAGCGTCCTGCTCGGCTTAGAAGATCAACCATGCAACCATAGTGTTCTATTGTGGGTTCTATGCCATAAACATTTCTCATCTCAGTGAAGTGTCTTTGACCCTCCTCAATCAACCCAACATGGATACAAGCACATAAAACCCCAATGTATGTGATTTGGTCAGGACTCACAGAAGCATCCTCTTGCATTCTTTTGAAAGTTCGCAGTGCCTCTTCTCCATGTCCATGCATAGCTAAGCCTATAATCATGCTAGTCCAGGCCATAGTGTCTTTCCTCTTCAAATCACTGAAAACTTTTCGCGCACTCTCTGCGTCTCCAGATTTGGCATACATATCAACTAAAGCAGTCCCTATAGCAACATCTTTGCAAATATTCATTTTCAGTACATAAGCATGAAAACTTTGTCCCAAAGCCAAATCCCCTGCCTTACCACAAGCACTTATCACACTCAAAAAGGTAGCTTTATCTGGATCAAACCCGGAAACAAGCATATCAGAGAAGACACCTAGTGCTTCTTCAGCTTGACCATACTGATTATAGCCAGCTATCATCGAATTCCATGCAACTAAGTTTCTCTTAGGCATTTTGTCAAACAAGTCCCTGGCAGTGTTTAAGTTACCGCATTTCGCATACATGTCGAAAATAGCAGTAGCAAGAACCAAATTGGGGTTACAATTTGACACAAATGGATCATAACCGAGTTGGTGAACACGACTATGAACCAATTTTCCAGTACCCAAATCTCTACTCCTAGCACACGCGACAAGAACATGAACCAATGTAATCTCATTAGGCTCTACATTCAAACTCTCCATGTCCTTGAACACTCTTATAGCGTCACCGGCACAATCGTTGTTAACATACCCAGCAATCAAACTAGTCCAAGCCACCACATTCCACTTGGGAATTTCATCGAACACTTTCAACCCTGATCTCATATCCTCACAACATGCATACATATTAAGCAAAGAAGTAGACACATACACATTCACTTCAAACCCAGTTTTCAAAACATGATTATGAACACACTTTCCATAATCATGATCGTAAACAATCGAACAAACTTTGAGCACAAACGGAAACGTAAAATGGTCTGGCGAGTGTCCCCTTTGAAGCATTTGTCTGTACAACAATAAGGACTCGTCTGGGTTGTCACTGTTAGAGTAACCTTTTATCATTGAGTTCCAAATATAGACACTGGGTTGTTGAATTTGTCGAAAAACTGACTCTGCATGGCTGAGATTACTAGTTTCAGAATCTGTGTAGAAGTCAATGAGCTTGCTCAAAGGGACCATCTCTTTGATGACTGATGTAGTGATCATCAGCCCATGTAATTGTTTCAATTCTTTCATGGTCCTACATGTTTGTAAGAGAGAGCAAATGGTGTTGAAGGGTTTTTTCATGTGCTTCTAATATGTTGATCAAATGCAGACCCAGCAAATTTTTGTGTCTCGAAAGTTATATAAACAGATTCACAAAATTACTCTAAGGTCCTTTGTGGAATTCCATTTCATGCATTGAAAACGGCACACGATGACATAAAAATAAAAAAAATAAAAAAATAAAAAAATGTTTTTTTTTTTTTAATATTTTATTAATCATTTGAGATAATTTCTAAACCATTCCTATTTTTTACAAAATTAACAATTTATAACCGTCTTTACTGTTTATTTTCTAAGGTGACAGTAGACCCTCCTTTAGCGACAATGAAATAAAGTAATAAACCCCTTTATTGTAGACACACCGATAGAGCTGATCAAGGTTCCGGTTAATCGACGGTTTTGTCTGCGGTTTAACCGGAACCGTATGGACCAAACCGGACCGAAAACCGAAACCGAAACCGAAACCGCCGGTTTGAAAACCTGTTGGAAACCGGTCTGTACGGTTTCGGTTTCGGTTTCGGTTTCGGTTTCGATTTCGATTTCGATTTCGATTTCGGTTTGGGGAGTTTCAAAACTAGCCAAAACCGGCGGTTTTAACCTCAGTTAAACCGCCAGTTTTTTTTTTCTAAAAAAAAAAAAGACCAATCAGAAGGTGACACGTGGCACATTTTTTGAATTTTTTTTGAAAAACCGTTCGAAACCGAAACCGTGACAAAACCGACGGTTTTTTAACCGAAACCGAAACCGTAAAACCGACGGTTACAAACCGAACCCAAACTGGTCTGTACAGTTTCGGTTTCGGTTTCGGTTTCGGTTTCGGGTGGCCACGAAACCGAAACCGAAACCGAAACCACCGGTTTCGGTCCAAAACCGAACCGAAACCGAACCGTGGTCACCACGTGACACCGGTTACATTTTTTTCTCTCTCTCTTTACTTTTTTTCTATCAATTTTTCTTCTTGTGGCCCTCACACGGCTCAATTATTTGTGGGGAATATTTATTTTGTCACACATTTTGTGGTTTATCATATAATTGTCTAAAATTCAAGTTGTTAAATAGATATTCTAATTGGGCTGCACCATTTGAGATATAAGGGAATGGTTAATTCTATGTCTTTTTATGTTCATGTTTCTTTGCCTCATGTTGAGGTCTGCGTACCTTTTTAAATTATTGTTTTAGGACCTGCGGGCCGCTTTGCTTTCGCTTTTCTTTTTCTTTTCTTTTCTTTTGTTTTCTTTTTTTATTTTATTTTAATATATATATGAGTCCAAAAAAAAAGTTGTTAAACATATATGATCATTTTCTGAAAAGCAGCTTCAACATCTTTTTCAGAAAAAACAAAAAGAGAGATTTAATCACATTAGTTGATGCAACTGTATCATTTGTGTTGAACAGGCTTGGAGACTTCCGCATCAAAGAAGCAGTCTGATTGGGAAGAGTTAGTGTGTAGAAGTGTAGCAGTTTAAAGATGAACCGAGATGGATGTAGTCTTACATAGCAAGTGCAAAAGAAAAAGAAGATGATGATGATGATGGGTAGTATATTGTAAGAAAGTATGTTAAACTAATTTTTATAGAATCACTTAACAATAGGGTTCAAAAAATTTTTGTCACTATCTAAGGTGCTTTTGTAAGACTATCACCACTTTACTAATTTAAGTTTAAAAGGCACATATTTAGATGACTAGACAAAAATACCCTCATTTTGGCAGTTTGTGTGTTTTCAAACTTGGAGAGAAAAAAGTTGAAAGAGAGACAACAGTGGAGAGAGAAAGATTCGGTGCAAGAAATCGGGCCGATCATCTAACCGCGAACTCACCGGGGGTGGCGCTACAGTCCAAAAACAATTTACTAACTTAAAAGTGTGTTGTTTGAAGCTTTACTCAATAAAAACTTTATTCGTAAAAGATTACCCCAAAAACTCAATTGGAAAAGTAACTCCAAACACACCCTTAATCATTTAATAAGTATGAAAACTTAATATGTTGTCAAAGCCGTTGTTAAACGTCATTATGCCAAACATTATATTAACTTGAAATTAATGCCTTCAACTGATAATCGAACAACATAATCGGCCTTGGCAGAGACTTATTGGCCTACTCATGATGAAATGCTTCGTGGAACTTGTGGAAGCACTTTCCATTTGCATTACTCATCAAGAGATTGTAATTCAAAGTTTTGAGTAAGTGTTTTTTTTTTTATTTATTTTTATTTTTTTTAGTAATTCTGAAAAGTTGTTGTGACTTGTGAGAAAATATTCAAATGAATCCAGTCATCCACTGAATTATTGTGGAATGTGGAGGTCAAATCAATCCAAAAGCACATGACTATGTTTTTTTTTTCCTTCCTTTTTTTCATTTTCTTTTCTTCTTTTTATCTCTCTGTCTTTTTCTTTCCCTCTCTATCTTTCTTTTCCAACTATGCTAGGGCCTGTTTGATTTTTTCATTTAATGCATAACAATATTAATGTGTTTCATTAAACTGTTTTATTTGATTTTTATAACTCGTAAAATCAATTTATTTAAAATGTGAAAATTTACATTTTTCACTCAACAAAAATTACTTAATTATATATCGGCCTTTTACTCTCTAAACTATCCACATAAATTTTATCTACAATTTTATCTATTCTAAGTTTCTAACAACCCTTAACCTTTTTAGTATTTTTGTTTTCTTCTAATGTTTGATATCTACCAAACAAGATACATATAATATGTTTTGTAATTATGCTACAAATGAAATATTTAACATAGTTTTATGTAAATTGTTTTATACACGATAACTTGCAATTTTTTTTTATGAAATTAATAAACGTACATAAAAACTTTTTAAATTAAATTGCACAACAGTTTTTTAAAAATATTTACAGAAATTCGAAATATTATTAATGACTAAATAATTTGCTTTAAGAAGTTATTAAATTACTTATTCTTAGTTGTCTTTAACAAATGAAAATGTAAATATATGAAAATTATTAGTTGAAATGGCATAAAAAAAACATACAACTTAATATTTATAAGTTTTCAGTTAAAAAATAATAATAATAACAAATAAGTTATTCCGTTTTTAGTCATTATTCAACAAATATGCTTCTTTTTTTTATCATTTGAGATAATTTCAAAATCATTCCCATTTTGTACAAAATTAACAATTTATAATAGTCTTTACTATTTATTTTCCAAGGTGACGCTTAGACCCTCCTTTAGCATCAATGAAAATAAATCCCTATCACAAATGTGGATGTGATCTTTTGATCATTTGCATGTATTTGCAATCATTTTATAAGAGGTAAAATATGGCACCGTTCTGAATATAATCGGAGATAATACCAAATTACCAATTTATTAACGTCAAGTCAAGATCAATCAGCTGCTGATCAGGCTCGATCAGTTCCTGATAATCTTGGAAATAATAGAGTGGTATGCAGAACCTTGTTAGCAACACTGGTTGATAAATCACAGCCACACATCAACAGATTAATTAATCAATGAAATACAGATTTTAGACTCCATTGTTGAGCTAATTTTCTCTCAGAAAAGCTTGAAACAACTGCAATCTTTTCATCGAATATCTTTGCATTTTCGTATAACCGTTTTATCTAATAATTTACAGTTACATTGATTTATATAAAAAATAAAGTATTAATACCCTATTAATTTTTTTTGTATCTTAGCAATTAACATGTGTGACAAAGTAAATATAGGTTGACCCGGTGGTCTGTTCCTCACGCCTACACTTGTGTGTTTGTCCCTATTATTGTTATATCAACCCATTGAATTATTTTGTATGTGGAGGTGAAATCAAAATTAGCCGAAAGCACACCGGTTGCTTTTTCTTTTTCTCTCTTTTTACTTTTTTCTATTATTTTTTCTTCTTGTGGCCCTCACACGGTTCAATTATTTGTGCTAGAGCCTAGACGCTGAGGCAGCTGTAGTAGGTTTTGACTTCTGTTGACTGCTATCAATATTATCTCCAACGTCGCTCCAACAGAACTCAATTTGGAAAAAAAAACGAATGTAAATGCTTAGTAGAATTCAATTGGGACTTGGAAGGCATCAAAACCAACGATGAAAACATAAAAAAGTCTTTCCACTATCTTACTTTTCAAATATTGTAAACCGTGTGCGCCGGATAATTTCAATTTTTGTTTGTTGCAGTTGGCTGTGCTTGGGCCAATGTTGGGGCTTTGATGTTACAGCTTGTGCGCTTACAACTTGTGAAGTGCTTCCCATTTAAATATTAATTACTCAAAAAAGAAGATAAATTTCAGAACAAATTGCTTTATTCACGAATTTTAGAAAACTAACCTGTTGAAAGTTTCAAAGTAGTTGTTGGCCTTGTGGCAAGTAAATAGGGCCTTTTTAAATCTCGTTTCTAAATCTTATGAAATTATGTATTTGATAATTTAAAATTTTGAGAAAATTTACAAAAGCTTAATCAAAGTATTTTTCGTTAAAGGCACGTTTACTAATCATGAATAGAGAGAATTAGAATGAAGTTCCACCGGAAAGGGAATGAAGTGGAATCGGAATTAAGTTATTAAATTCCTTTCTAGTGTTTACTTCAACTAAGGAATCGGAATGATATATAGTTTTTTTTTTTTTTTTTTTTTTTTTTTTTTTTTGAAAAGAAAATTCATAGAACACAAACTAGGCAACACAGTCACTCCTAATAATCGATTCAAGGCAAGAAGGACAAGAGTCCTGCCACCAGAAATCGTCGGAGGAAACAAAAGCTAACTTAGCCAAGGCATGAGCAGCCCCATTGGCATTTCTAGAAACAAAAGAAATCGGAATCGCAGCCAGATTGGCAAGAATCCTGATATCACTAAGAACAACACCAATATCAGCACAAATATCACAATCCGAACGAATCAAATTCACCACACTCTGAGCATCGCTCTCAAGAACAGCAGGCAACAACCCTCTCTCAACAGCCACACGCAGACCGAATAAGATTGCAACAGCCTCAGCCACCGAGGGATCATAGCAAGCGTCCAATTTCTGCACTGCAGCAACCACCACAGTACCCCCAGCATCCCTTATGATCGCACCAACACCCACCTGATTAAAAGCAACCTTAATCGCCGCATCCATATTGATTTTAAAGGAACCAACATCAGGCTTACTCCACCCAATTCTGGCAACAGGTCTGGGAATACCATCAGAATTTTGCTCAACCGAGTTAGCCAAGCGAAATTCCCCAATATAATCCGAAGCCCAAGCAAATACATCCTCATTTCTGACACGGGGGTTAGAATGAGCATACTGATTACGCCAGTACCATAAGCGCCACAAAACCACACACAGCAATTCCATTTCAGTTTTGCATAGAGTGCACTGACCAAAAGCCAACAAATCCAAAATGTGCATATCATCATTCCATTTAAAACCCTTCAGCAGGTAACAGATTTTTCGAGTAGGTTTAATACATTCGTAGCCCCATAACGCATGTAGAGAGGTCTCCTTAGTCTTGCCACAAACAGGACACAGCAAATCCACCAACACACCTCTATCAGCCAGGTTACCTCTAGTCGGCAGCCAATTGTGGCAGGCTTTCCACACAAAGACCTTCACCTTTTGAGGGAGACAAAGCTTCCAGAAGAACTTCCACCACTCATTAACACCCGAGGCAGAAGGGAGGACCTGACCACTGATCGATCTGCCCAAATGATACCCACTTCGAACAGAGTAAATACCAGATTTTTCAAAATGCCAAATCAGCGAGTCCTCATTACAAGATCTCCCTAAAGGCAAACTCAAAATGGCATCCGCATCATCAGCCAAAAAGGAAGCACGAATCAGTTGGGAGTTCCACTGACCCGAACTAGAAATCAGAGAACGCACCTGAGCTGAGACACCCAGGACCGGCGGAGAATGAATCATAAAGGAGAATTGCTTCGGAACCCAACGGTCAGAATAAATAGACAGATCTGATCGAGCCCCCACTCTCCATTGAGACCCAGCAAGCAGCAACTCACGACCCCAGAGAAGACTCCTCCAAACAAACGAGCCCGACTCAGAAAGACCATCCTGAAGAAAAGTAGACGTAGGAAAATACCTGCCTTTCAGGACCTTTGACACCATAGAATTAGGTTTCTAAATAAGCCTCCAACACTGTTTAGCCAACATAGCCTGATTAAACATAGCGATATCCCGGAACCCGAGCCCACCTCTATCTTTACTATCGCACATTTTATTCCAAGACCCCCAGTGAAGTTTCTTATTGGTGGACGAACTACCCCACCAGAAACGGTTACAAAGACCATGAATCTCCTTAACAAGACCCTTCGGGAGACGAAACAGATTCATAGCATAAGTAGGAATAGCTTGGATCACAGCTTTTAACAACACCTCCTTCCCACCTGCGGAGAAAAGTCGGCTCTGCCAACCCTGAATTTTCTTCCAGATACGCTCCTTAATATTATTGAACAAGTGCCGCTTACTTCGACTAGCAAAACTAGGAAGCCCAAGGTAACGTTCGTGACATTTAACAAGGCCCACACCCAAAATCCCAGCTAAGTCCAATCCAACCCGCTGAGAAACAGATCAACTCACACACAAAGCTGACTTATTATAATTAATAACCTGACCCGACGAAGCAGCATAAACATCCAGGATCTCTTTAATCTTCCTACACTCACTAGCAGTTGCTCTAGCAAAAAGCAAACTATCATCTGCAAAAAACAGGTGAGAGATGAAAGGGCCCGTACTTCCGCATCTGTAACCAGTAATCTCCCCCAAAGAAGTAGCTCTATTAATGAGACAAGAGAAAGCTTCAGCACAGATTAGAAATAAATAGGGGGAGAGGGGATCCCCCTGCCGAAGCCCCCTAGACGGTTTCACATTACCACAAATCTCACCATTGACCAGAAAGGAAAAATTGACCGAAGAGACACAACGCATAATCTTCTCCACCCAACTAGTAGAAAACCCAAGTCTCAACATCATCTGAGCCAAAAAAATCCCATTCCACCCTATCATAAGCTTTCGACATGTCCAATTTCAGAGCTAACGAACCCTTCTTCCGCACCCGAGACCGCAGACCATTAATACATTCAAAACCAATAATAGCGTTGTCAGAAATCAATCTACCAGGCACAAAAGCACTCTGAGAGTCTGAGATAACATCCTCCAAAACCAACCGAAACCTATTAGCCAACGTTTTCACCACAATTTTGTAAGCCACATTACACAGGCTTATCGGACGAAAATCCGCCATACTACTAACATTGGAACTCTTTGGAATCAAGCAAACCAGAGTTTTATTAATAATTTCCAACGAATCCCCCTCATTCAAACAACGTAAACAAGCACTAGTCACCGTTCCCCCAATCGAGTCCCAAAACCGCTGATAAAAGGTCGTTGGCATACCATCAATACCAGGAGCTTTGGTAGGGGCCATATCAAACACAGCCTTCCGAACTTCATCCACCGAAAAAGGGACATCCAAAAAATCCCGTCTCCTTTGGGACAGCTTACAAGGGACAGTATCAAGCACAGTTTGCCAATGGGGACCCGGAAGTTGAGAAGAACGAAACAAATCAGTAAAATAACTTACCACACAAGTTTGAATCTCCGACTTGGATTCCCTCAACACACCATCGCCATCAACCAAACCCTTAATCAAATTTTTCTGACGACGAGCTGTTGCTTGAGCATGAAAATATTTGGTGTTTCGATCTCCCCCTTTCAGCCAGTCCTCCCTAGAACGTTGCCTCCAATAACTCTCCTCAACATCTAGTAACCTGTCAAGTTGCTTTTCAATAATTCTAATATGCCTCCATGAATGTAAGGAGGGATTCTGCAATGCCACCGCCAACTCCTTCTTTTTGCCGGCAATCCCATTTCGTAATTTTCTTTTTTTATCAGAATTCCACTTCGCCAACGTAGAGGCACAACAACGAATTTTCTCAACCACCAGTTGCATGTTTCCCTCTCTAGAATGGTCCCCCCAACTATCACAAACCAATTCACGGCACTCAACATCGGCTGCCCATGCCTCTTCAAAGTGAAATCTCCGTCTCCCCCTCGAATGCCAATTATCAGTAACCACCACACTATCAAGAATTTCCACCAGCAGAGCTCTATGGTCAGAGGACCAAAAATCCAAATTCGTCACCTTCAAGTGAGGAAATAAATCTCTCCAGGAGTAACAACAAACACCTCTATCCAAACGTTCCATAACCAACCCAACGTCCCTCCTATTAGTCCAAGTAAAGCCTGGTCCTGAAAATCCCAAGTCACCAAGTTCACAATCATCCAACACCATCCGGAAATCATCCATGAGAGTTTGACTATGCGGCAAACCACCAGCCTTCTCAGCTTCAAAGAGAATTTCATTAAAGTCTCCAAAACACAACCAAGGCAAGGAGGACATCCCTTTCAAACGGCGCAGCAAGGTCCAACTATGACATCGTTGTTCTGGATCCGGATTCCCATAGAAGCCAGTGAGCCTCCACACCTTATCAGTATGAGAACTTACTTTCACATCAATATGAAATCGAGAGTAAGAAACCAGAGTAACATCAGCTTTACTAGACCAGAACATGCATAACCCACCACTGCGCCCAACTTTGTCTACAACTAATTTACTACAATAACCCAGCCGAACACGAAATACTTCCATCTGATCATGAGTCGATTTAGTCTCCATTAAGAATAAAATATCCAGATTGAAGCTATTCTTCAAATCCGACAGCGCACGGAACGCCCGTTGATTTCCCAATCCCCGAGCGTTCCAGGCCACACAATTCATTGAGAACGGCGGGCCAGGGATTGCTGGCCGGCCGATAAAACCATTGAAACAGACAATGATGAATCAACCTTGGGTTTCTTAGTCCCATCCATGAAACACTCGACAGTCCCCCCTTCCTTCCGTTTACCACACGCAGAGCTCTGTTTGGAATTCCCCAGCCCCCTCGATTTCTCCCTTGCAGCCTTCTTCCACTGACCCACACCCCTCCCATTACCACCAACTTTATTACAAACCACAGAAGCAACACTCGGAGGACCAATACACTCCTCCACTCCAGTATCATCAGAGACCCTCCTAGTTTCCAAACCCGCCAGCGTAACGTTTCGGGTATCCAATTGATCCAAGCATAGCTTATTAACCAGCCCACTCACATCAGTATCAGTCGGCCCAGTATAGGTTTCTTTTACTACAGAGGATCCAAAGACAAAAGCCCCAGTAGGGCCTAACCCACTAGCAGAGACAATCGGCCTATCAATAGCCAGCTCATTCATTCGTAAATCCGCATTAATTACAGACTTACCTTTCCCGCGTCCTAAAATGTCTCTCCCATTTGAATTTCCATCCCCTGAATCTCGCTTGCAATTTCCATCCAGGACAGAGATTGAATTAGATTGTCCCTCAATAACCCCCTTCGACGTTTCCGCAATTATGGGCCCTAAATTATCGGTATCGAACTTCGGTTTCGACACCGACTGACCAGCCATCCCCTGACCGTCAATCCCTGCATCTGAATTATGAAACCAATGATTACGTCCCCTACCCCCCTCCATACCAGAAGTCGACCTTCGAACATTTCCAGAATTAGACCGTGGATTCCATTCACGATTGCCACTGGTTTGGATGGAATCATTGCCCTCATCCAGGCCCCATACAGAAAATCTTTACTATTGATGGGACTATGGCAATCCCCCTCCGGACACCCACGAACAGTGTGACCCAGAAGTCCACATCGGAAACAAAAACTCGGCAACCTCTCATATTGGACAGGCATTACGGTCTCCTCGCCATCCCCCAGCACATCCACACGCAGGAATCGCCGTAATGGTATAGTGATATCCACCGCTACCCGGACTCTTACAAACTTGCCAAGGCAGTCCCCAGTTGGTCCCGCATCCACCTCCCTAACCTCCCCTATAATCCCACCTAAGAACTCAGCGATCTCCTTAGTCATACATAACAAAGGCAAATTAGAAATCTGTATCCAAAAATCAACTCTGTCAAACTTCAAGCCTTTAAGACTACCCGTCCCAATAGGCTCCTCAAGAACAATGAGTGAATCATCAAAGCTCCAAGGGCCCCCGATAAAAACCTTTCGTCGGTCCTCCGATAACTGAAAATGAAACGCATAAACATTATTAGTGACCACTTCAATCTCAACCCCTCCCCTAACTTTCCAAATCCTAGATATCAGTGATCTAAAGGCATCCCGATTCACTAAATCTGGCGACAATATTTTTCCGGCTAGGCACAGAGCCATCTTTTGCGCCCCCACCCCCCCACCCCCCCCCCCCCCCCCCCCCCCCCCCCATCTTCAAACCCTCATGAAGAGTGCGCACCGGGCCCTCCTTTTCCTTAATAGACATAGAGGCACACAACCTCTCGATTTCCTCCGACCCCATATCAACGACAAGAAATCCGTAACCTCACCAGCAAGGAAAGACAACACACTGTGGCAAAAACTAGAAAAACCAACCCACCAACGACGGCCCCCTATCTACTCTCACGCTAGGTTTTCAGAGAAACACCCACGGACAGACTTAAGTTTTACCAATATTGTTGCATGGAATGATATATAGTTGATTACAAAAATACCCCTGTGTATATAATATGTTGAAATATATTTTTTATTATGAAAAACTATTTTTTATACTGCTCATAACACTATAACTAATAATTAACATCTTTATATCGTAAACTTTCAACTAATTAGTCAATAATAATTAAAAATTGAGGAGTAATTCATATTTGAAAGCATAATTAATTTAATGTCAAATTAATTTCTCACATTTAGGTGTTTTTTTCCCATCTCTCAAAAATTAAAACACAGAATAACTCAACATATACAACCACTAGCTCACAATATAAACATGTCTCAAAAGAACATAAATGATTTGAAATGTTTTTAAACATTAAAACATTAAAACATTACCAATAAACTAAATAATGATCCTAATGCAAAAGACTAGGACAAAAACAATTACAGCTCCTTGTTCTAAGAGATTCATAATATATATATATATATATATATATATATATATATATTAATATATATATAATACATGCTTTACCAGAAAGAGAAAAAAAAAAAAAAAAAAAACTTAAACAAAACAGCATATATATATTTATATATGTGTGTGTGAATATGTATATTACTTTAGTAAGAAGAAAAAAAAAACACAAAAACAAAACAAAATATATATTTGCTTCACGAGTTCACGCCAAAAAAAAAAAAAGCCATCACATAGATTTACCAAAAAGAGAAAAAAAAAAAACCAACGAGTCAAAGATTTAATCAACACAGTTCTTATACAAATATATATATACACACCATGATTCATACCAGATTCAATATTCATAAATATAAAATCAGTGCAACAAGTCAATAATATTCATCAACATGATTTTTATGTATATTCAAGAAATCTAAGATTAAAAAAAAAAGGCATACCTATAGCAAGATTCGGAGGAAAACAATGAACAAAAAAGAATGACAGAGAACAATCCCCCAATTTTTTTATTTTTTATTTTTATTTTTTAAAATTATTATAAGTAAGGATATTTTAGTAAAAATAGATGAATTCCCTTTTTCAATCAGGAAAGGGAACTTGATTCTTAGGGTGGGTGGAGGGAATCAAATTCCCTTTCCATCAATAACTTAATTACTGATTTGAGAGTGGGGTCCACGTAACTTAATTCCCTAAATATTTAGTAAACACTGGAATTTATAAATCAGTAACTTAATTCCCTTTCCTGAGTTTGATTACTGATTAGTAAACGCGCCATAAGTCTATATCGCAATACATAGAAAAAACAAAACCGAAAAAAAAAAAGTTACGAATAAATAGATTTGTATGACAATTTCGATCCATTCAAAGAAATAGCTTATGTAAATAATGAGAGACACACATGTTTAGAAAATGAAAATGGAGGAGACCTCCTCCTTTTATATTTCGAATAAAAAATACAAGCTACAAATACAATAATCGTACTCAATAATTTCTCCTAAAGCTGGGAAGAAGAAGAACAGAATCGAGAGAAGAGAGAATTTGATAGAGAATAGAATTAGGAAGAAATTGTAATTTGCCAAAAGGCAACGGGACAAAATGGAATATAATTCCCTACGCGCACACACACACTAGTTACGGTAAACTCACAAGGCAACCAAACGGTGCCGTTTGATTGAAACCCCAAAAAACCTACTCAAAACGCAGCGTTCTGAGTTCTATGATGCCATAAAAGCTTCACTCCACTTTTCAGACACGAACCCTAATCTGCGCAGCTTCTGATTTCAAAATACTTTCTCACTCTCTAAACTACTTCTTCTCTCTAAACTTCTTCAATTTTCACCCCAAAACAACGAATCTAACACAATTCTGGAAAGTTCATCATCGATCTATTGCTCTCTTGATCTCTTTGTTTTTCAGAGAAAAGAAAAAGAAAAAGAAAAGAAACCACAATGGTTGATGCAGTTGTATCGATTGCGTTGAACAGGCTTGCTGACTTCCTCATCGATGAAGCAGTCTTCTTGGGAAGTGTTAGACAAGAAGTGGAGTGGCTGAAAAATGAACTGGGATGGATGCAGTGTTACATCGCATGTGCAGAAGAAAAGCAAGATGATAGTCCAATTGCAAGAAAGTGGCTCAATGACATCACCAACATCGCTTATGATGCTGAGGATGTCTTAGATAAATTCATTATCCAAGTCCATGATGAAGAAACTAAGGAAAAAGGTCAATCTGCCGGAAGAAGTAGTCAATCTGCATGACATAGGGAAGGATATTGAACAGCTCAAAATCAGAATTAATGATCTGTCACGTATACGAGAATTGTATAAATTCGAAGGTTCCAGTAACAAGGGGAAAGGAAACAGCAGCAATTCTCTTGCAACATTGAGACAACTAAGAAGAACCACCTCCTTCTCTATTGAAGAGAATGTTGTCGGCCATGATGATGGTACTACAAGATTATTGGCTAAACTTTTAAACCAAGACGGACGTCGCTTGGTAGTCTCAATTTATGGCATGGGAGGTTTGGGTAAAACAACTCTTGCTGGAAAACTTTACCGCCACCTTGATTTGAAGAGCAAGTTCGATTGTCGTGCTTGGGTATGTGTATCTCAAGATTACAACACTCGTGATCTTCTTTTAAGAATCATAAGTTCTTTTGGCATCACAACTGAAGCAGATGAAGCAGATGAAGCAGAGTTTAAGAATCATAAGGAGCTTGCTTCAAAAGGAAAAAAAAAAACAAAGGAGCTGAAGCAGATGAATGAAGAAGAACTGGAGCGATATCTTTATAAATTTTTGAAAGGACGCTCATACTTGTTGGTGGTTGATGATATATGGAAGAAAGAAGCTTGGTTAAGCTTTAAAAGAGCCTTTCCAGATTGCAACAATGGAAGTCGAGTCATTATCACTACTCGAAGCCAAGAAGTTGCTGAGAATTTAGATGAGAGAACATATGTCCACAAACTTCGTTTTCTGACATTAGACGAGAGTTGGCAACTATTCTGTGAGAAAGCTTTTGGAAACCCAGATGCAAACGGTGTAGAAGAAGAATTGAAGACTCTGGGAATGGAGATGGTGCAAAAATGTGGAGGTCTGCCACTTGCCCTAATTGTATTAGGGGGACTCTTGTCTAATAAGACACAACTAGCAAAGTGGAAAGCGGTACGTGATCACATTTGGCAAAATTTGAAGAAAGATTCGATTCATATCTCTAACTTATTTGTTTTAAGTTTCAATGATTTGAATTATCAGTTAAAGCTATGCTTTCTTTATCTAAGTCTTTTTCCTGAGGATTTTGAGATCAACGTAGATCAACTGATACGATTGTGGGTAGTAGAAGGTTTCGTGTCGCAAGATGAAAATCGAAACATGGAAGACGTGGCCAAGGATAATTTCCATGATTTGATAAATAGAAGCTTGATTCAAATAGGAAAAATAAGTTGGGGGAGAGTTAAAACTTGTCGAGTCCATGATCTTTTGCGAGAACTTGCAATTGAAAAGGCAAGGGAATTAAATTTGCTTTACATTTATGACCAAATGAAGCATTCAACAGGTAACTCTTCTGTTACATCATCATGTCGGCGGGAAGCTCTTTATTCCATGACAGAAAATTGTTTGTGGATGCGACAATTCAATCCAAGCTTGCGCTCCCTTTTGTGCTTTCACTCATATCAGTATAATCTGAGGGATATAATGAGGAAAATAACAGACAGGTACACAGAGTTCAGGTTTCTAAGAGTGCTCAAACTAGATAGTTATCCATTGTATGACAAGGCTTTAAGTGAAGAGATAGGAAAGTTGATCCATTTGAAGTACTTGGGTTTAAGGGAATCAAAAGTCAAATATTTGCCACGGTCAATTCTTAACTTGCGAAGACTACAAACTTTAGACCTGTTCAGTTCACATGTTGATGTCCAGCTACCGAATGAAATTTCTAAGTTGCAAGAATTAAGACATCTATTTGGAAATTTTAACGGGAATTTGAAGATAGATAGTTTGACAAAACTTCAATCTCTCAATTATGTATATTGTCTAAGCTGGTTTAGTATTAATACCGAAAAGTTGGGTAATCTTCGAGAACTGTGGATATATGGGTCATTGCCGTCATTGGTAACAACAAAGGAGTTTTGTTTTGATTCTATTGCCAAACTAGAGAGACTTGAACAATTAGTGGTTAAACTATGCATTAATACTTGTTTCGCATCACTGCAACCACTAACTCGTTGTTCAAATCTCAAAGACTTGAGATTATATGGGGAGATAGAGAAACTACCTGAAGACATACATAATGTCTTGCCAAATCTTGAATGCCTATTGTTAGAGTATTCACATCTCAAGGATGATCCAATGCCTCTATTAGAGAAGCTAGATAGCCTAATGATTCTTGATTCAGGCTCCGGATTTTACAGTGGTAAGAATCTATTCTGCAGTGCTCATGGTTTTCGTTGGCTTGAAATTCTAAGGCTCGTTGGCCAGTACCAATTAGAAGAGTGGCAAGTAGAGGAAGAAGCAATGCCAATGCTTCGAGGATTGAGCATCCCTAACGACTCCAGCTTGAGAATTCCAGAAAGATTCAAATCAATCCCTCCCCCAGCTGAATGTGAATTCGAAGTTGACAACCGGCTTTACAGCTGAAGTCGTCGACTCCAGCTGAATGTTAGATTTGTGATCTCAGATTACAAGTTGTGACAATGAATGACTCAAGATACAATCAATCTCAATCTCATCGTGCTCTCATGCTTTTGGTTGTGTTTTATGCAATTTCTCATTCAGGTAACAATGTTCTCTGTTTTTCACTGTTAATTTAATTTTCCAGTAATTTAATTAATTGCTAGACCTTGATGCATTTTCCTTTGATGTTTTTGTAATTTGATTGCCAAACCTTGATGTATTTTCTTCCATGTTTATTGTAAATGTGATTGCTACAATTTCCTCTTCATCTATTTTTCATGATAGTATTGTATTGTGATTTCTAAACTCTAAAGTATTTTCTTCAATGACTTCTGTAATTTGATTGCTTAGACATGATTAATGTATTTTCTGATTTGAATAAAATTACTTAGGAGGTTGATGGAATTTGAAGACACTAGCTTTACAATTCATGAAGGTTCAATGATTTCTATTTTCATAAATTAATTTGATTTTCACTTACATGCTTAATTTTAATTACTCCAAATATCAACTCTCAAAATATTAACTCCCACAACACTTAGGATATTTTCTACATACATGCTAATAAATCCGTTCTTGAGATTCGAATTTCTTAGTTTAAACCCCAAAGTTTTGGTATGTATTCTTAAGCCATGTTTGGCTTGTGGAAAGGAATCCATGTAGGAAATGAATTCATTTCCTAGATGGATTCCTTTGTTTGGTTGTCATATGGAATTCATCATGGAACCTCACTTTTTTGACCAAATTGACCCTTATATATATATATATATATATATATTGGAAATATTTAAAAATTAAATTTTACAAAATATAAATTAATTCCTCCTTTGGAGACGGTGCCGGAGGAGGCAATAGCGGTTTGTAAGTCATTAGTTAAACATTAGAATATATCAACTAAACAAAATAGATAAATTTGATTAAGAGAAACAATTCTTTGCAGGAATTCCACCAAAGAAACAGGTGTCACCAACCATGCCTGTCATGAACGCATGAACACATCACATTTTTTTCTGGCTCAACTGTGGCATCAAGAAGCATGTGCATTAAATATTCACAAATCGATGATGTTGTCGACTGACTGGTTACTTTGTAATTCAACTTATGATCTCGAGCCAGCAACCTTTAACATGAATCAGAAAATCCTTCCGAAAGGTCCACTAATGGCAAGCATTGAATCTGGTAATAACTCGGTTGGAAATCTGTTTTCAAAAGACTTGAGTTGTTTGAAATGGCTTGATCAAAAATCACCCAATCAGTCATATATGTTGCATTTGGCACTTCAGCTACTTTTGATCAAACCCAATTCGAGGAATTCTTGACGGGGCTTGAACTATCTAATTGACCATTCCTATGGGTTATGCGTCCTGATATCACGAATAACTTAAATGGCAGCTTCCTTGAAGAATTTCGAGACAGAGTGGACACTCGTGGGCACATTATTAGTTAGGCACCTCAACAAAAAGTTTTGAAACATCCTTCCATTGCTTGCTTTTTTACTCACTGTGGTTGGAACTCTACAATCGAAGCTTTGAGCAATGGAGTCCCACTCCTATATAACTGTGCTGGTCTTATATGTTCGACCAATTTCACAATGAAAACTATATCTGTAATGTTTGGGAGGTCGGGTTAGGGTTCAACCGAGAAGAGGGAGCGATAGTAATTTTGGTGTCTTTTTAGAGTTCTTGTAGCTTTCGAAATAATTACTTCTGATGTTTCTATTGCAAGAACAATTGACTAAAAAGTTCTTGGGTGCTGTGATTTTCAAAATTCAATCAACTAAATAAAATTTATGAAGTTGATAGCTTGATTTTAACTGTACTATGGCCAGGAGTTTTTACATTGCTTTTATGCTTCATCAACTCTCTTGCCATCTTTGCTTCTTGCCACTTACCGGCTCTAGCATATATATTTGAAAGAAGCACATAAACTCCACAACCAACTGTTTCCACTTCTCTGATATGGCTTCTTACTTGATCAGCTAAATCAACATTTTCATGAATCTCACAACCATTTAGAAGAGCTCCCCAGACAGCAATATTTGGCTGGATTGGCATTTGCTCTACCAATCTCTCTGCTTCTTCAAAGCGTCCCGCTCGGCTCAGTAGATCAACCATGCAACCATAGTGTTCTATTGTGGGTTCTATACCATAAACATTTCTCATCTCAGTGAAGTATCTTTGACCCACCTCAACCAACCCAACATGGCTACAAGCACATAAAACCCAAATGTATGTGATTTGGTCAGGACTCACACTTGCATCCTCTTACATTCTTTTGAAAGTGCTCAGTGCCTCTTCTCCATGTGAAATGATAATTGATAAGCAGAAATTAGTTGTTCTATATTTGCAGATTTCTGACAACTGGAAGAAGATGACAAATGTAAACAATTTTTCAAGCTTAACGAATTGGCTTCATCATGGATATATGCAAACATGAAAAATATGTAAGCAAATGTTTCTTAATTCAAGATAAAGAAAAATAGTCAAGATATAATGAACAAACAAGGCTTTTAGGTATTTTGTTTCTATTTGAACACTCGAGTCCTAACATCAAAATTCAAATGTAAAAGAAAAGGATTTACCTTGGTGTAATATCTACAGCCTTTTGACCCTTCATTGACGATCAAAAGCTTAAGATTGGGATGATAAAGCTTCTTCAACACCACATTATCATCATTATGATCATCACCTCCAGTTAAGAAAGTGATTTCATCTTCACTTATCTGCCAATTCATTAGATAAGCAAGAAAGAATCTGATGATACATGACTGAATTCCTTTTTCACAGTTATGTGCAATAAAATGGAGTGACTATAATATCTGCTCTAACGCAACTGAAAATCATTCCGTACATGAATCCAATATTTCAAATCATACCTTAATAAATATCTGCTTGATCCCATATACTCATTATGCCCTCCCTAGCAGCCTCTTCTGATGGCCATAGTAGCAGTCTCAAGTTCGGATCATAAGAGAGGATACTGCCTGACTTTTTAGCCATGCTCATGGCAGCGAGATGTGTTGACTTGCAAGGTTCTGCAATCAAACTTATTGAATCATAATGAAAGATCCTGGTCTGCAATTAAGTATAATTTGGAAATGAATACCTTTCAATCACATAAACCAGTTAAGACAAAAAAGAAATATAGGTAGGACTGAGTTTATGCAACGACAAGCAGGGTGTTGGAGCTAACAAAGTGCCATTGTATACATAACATTTATAAGAAAAACACTGTTTTTTTCACATATAGAGACACCTAAAAATCACAGACCAGATCAAATGCTTACTGCTAATAGAAATATCTGGATTCAGATTTCTAAACAGAGTCAAACAATTTATTTTATTCAACAAACACTGCCATATTCTTTCCCTAGTTAAGAAACACATGGTATCAGCTGCTTTCATTCTCGGTATGGGAGAGTGTGGAGTTGGGTAAACCGGTAGACATTACAACTAATGAGCTACCATTATTTGCTCCTGCTATTGCACTAATGTAGTAATTTTTCTCCCACTGTTCCATTATCCATTCCTTCAAAAGAATACTAAAATTCACATAACTAATTTGTTGAAATACACATAAAACAAATGCTAAAGTACAAGTGAAACGACCTAATTGCTTGGAATGCATTATGCATTATGCCACACTGCAGATTTCTAATAACAAACATGTAAATGGAACAAAAGCACGAACAAGAAATTACTCAGAATTTTCAATTCAATTGAAAACCTCATTTTACACAAATAAGAAATTACTTAGAATTTTCAATTCAATTAAAATCCTCATTTACACAAATAAGAATTTAGTCAGACAAGAACACTAGAGAAAAATTTTAATTCAATTGAAATCCTCATTTTACACAAATAAGAATTTACTCAGACAAGAATCCTGCAGATAATAATTCACACAAATAAGAACCCAATAAACAAAAGGACATTGAAAAGCTAGCAATTACTGAATCAGTGAATCCCAAATCAAACACACTTCTTATTCAATGCCACAAACGAAAACTTGATTAAATTTGTCCTTTTAGTGCAATTATTGCTTGATTTTTTGTGGAAATGGAAGCAAATGTCCCCTTTCAAAGTTAAAAGAGCAAAAAAGTCTCCAGTATGTTTTTCTTGCATTTGTGTCCCCTTGGGCACATGAAATTCCAAGACTACCCTTAAGGGCATTTTAATATTTAAAACCATTTAAAAGAGGAAATCCCGAAATTATCCTACACAGTCAATCCCAATAAGGCATCATTACCAATTTGCCCTAACCTAAAATTGAAATTCAAAATCACGTTTGAGGAGCCCGGTGACGAGAGTAGACGACGAAGAGGTGAACGACAGAAAGAACCCAGTAGAAGAGCAGTAGAAGAGCCATCTCAGTGAGGAGCTCGGCGGTTGTGTGAACGAGAATAGAGGACCCCAAGAGGTGAACAAGAGAGAAGAACCGAGTAGAAGAGCCATCTCAGTGAGCAGAGGAGCAGAGGTTGCGAACGAGAGAGAAGAAGAAGAAGAAGAAGAAGAAGAATCAGAACACACCAAGTAGAAGAACAGTCAAATACCGAGACCCAGGCCCGCCGTTTTGTCCTTGTCATCTTCATTCCACATTCGAGTTAGAGAAGACGCCTTTGTCGCGCAACTCGCAATTAAAGGTATTCATTTGTTTTCTCATTGTCTTCTTCATTCTGGCGTTTGAACCTCCCATTAATTTGTTTTGTTTGCATCTGTGTGTAACTATGCATGGATGATGATTTGATTTTTTACTTGGGTGACTTGGCTTGTGACTTGGCTTGTGGTGGGTTACCAGTGGTTTCCCCATTCTTGACTTGGCTTGGCTTGTGGTTTTTTTTTAGTTTTTAATTGAACAATGTGGCCCCATTTGTCTGAATATTAATCCTTGACAAAGGGATTTGAAGCCCTGTGGCCCCATTTGTCTGAATATTAATCCTTGACAAAGGGATTTGAAGCCCTGTGAGCGATTGTGAAGTGTAGTGTTGTTGTATATCGTTTTTGTGATGTTATGTTAAGCGTTGGATTTTGGAATTGGTGGATTTTGGTTGTGTTGGGGGCTGGGGCTTATGTATTATTTTTGTGTTGACATGCATCACTGTATCCCCGTACTGTAGTACCCCAGTGGGGACTCCGTGGGAAGCCTTTCATAGCATTGTTTGTTTTTTTCCAAATCAGAGCTTAAAATCCCTTTCCAGGGCTTGAAATTCTAGTTCATGTCTTCAAATCCATCTACAGGGCTTGAAATTCTTTATCCAGTTCCTGAAATCCCTTTGCCAGGGCTTGATATTTGATTCCAGGGCTTGAAATCCCTTTTTATGTTATGCTTAGCATTAATGATTTTTTCTTTTCTTGTAAACCAGATGGGGGCTGATCGTTTCAAAAAACAATGGCGGTTTCCAGACCACAAAAGCTGGGTACATGCGAGAATAAACTCGCACAACAAAAAAAAATTTCTTCAAGATTTGAAGTTGGTCTTGACACGTTGCGGTGTGTTAGATAGGTTTAAAGAAGGCCCCTTTGGGCAGTACTTGGAAATGATACAGCCCATAAGGGTTCATGGGATGCTGATCTACAATCTTTTGAAAAGACAGCTCATTTGTCCCGAAGAAGAAAAGGATGATGAAATGTGGTTTGGTTTAGGGGAGAAGAAAGCTCGGTTTGGCAGAGAGGAATTCTGCTTGTGCAGTGGCCTCAACATGGGCACACTGCCCGAAGGGTTCCAAGAAAAAGAAGAAGTCAGTAAGGAATCTATTTTAACACGCTATTTCGTAGATGAAAACCCATCGATTGAACTGTTGGAGGCAACCTTTAACCGGCTGACAGAGCCTTTAGAGGGTGATGACGCATTGAAGATGGGATACCTATTAATGGTGTCCCAATTCTTTGGGATGGATGAAGCACGGACAGCCATACCCAGTTGGGTGTTGTCTTTAGTTGAGGACATCGATGCATTTGAAAGTTTTCCTTGGGGCTCATACATATTCGATGTCACCTTGTGTTGTTTGAAGAATGCAGCCGAAAAAACACATTCAAAAGTTAAGAGGCAATGGCGAGAAGAAAGAAGAGAATGAGGGCCCCAAGAATAATAAGAGGAAGAAGAAGGAAGAGGAGAATAAGGAAGAGAAGAAGAAGAAGCCGAAGAAGAAGAAGAAGAAAACTGACAATCAGCAGGCGGAGTTGGACAATCAGCAGAACAATGATGATTCGAAGTGTTTCATATTCCACGTTTATGGATTTCTACTAGCATTTCAGGTAATAGTTGCCAAATGCATTCATTTGTAAATCAAACTCATGAGATTTGTAATTTCTTTATGAGATTTTTTAATTGTTTAGGTTTGGGCCGTTGAACGGATTTGCCGTTTGGAAGGTAAACTCGGCGTACGGAAAAGTACAGGGTTCCTAAGATTTAAGAATTGGAATTTCAATACAAGGGTTTTAAAAGTTGAATCTTTCTTCAGTACGACGGTGTGTATTTTACTTCTACGTGTATTTTACTTCTACGTGTATTTTATAGTGTATGTAGTTAGTTAATATCAGTTCTTGGTTTTTCCAAATGAGGGTATGAAAGGGAGGCGGGGCTTGAAATACCTTGCCAGGGCTTGAAATACCTTGCCAGGGCTTGAAAACCCTTATGTGTTATACCACTACTACTTATTACTCTATGAAGCTCATTCTTAAATCTTTATCATCATAGTGGGTTGTAGGCTACACTTTCTTATTTCAAATGAAGGTATGAAATCCCTTAGCCAGTTATTTCAATCCCTTGCCAGGGTTTGAAATAACTTGCCAGGGCTTGAAAACCCTTATGTGTTGTGTTATACTACTTTACTCTATGAACCTGGTTCTTAAATCTTAATCTTTTTTAATGGATTGTGGCTACACTTGCTTCTTATGAATTGGGGGGGGGGGGGGGGGGAGGGGGCCGGGGGTGATTGAATTTATAGTGTATGTAGTTAATTAATATCAGTTGTTGGTTTTTCCAAATGAGGGTATGAAAGGGAGGCGGGGCTTGAAATGCCTTGCTAGGGCTTAAAATACCTTGCTAGGGCTTGAAATACCTTGCCAGGGCTTGAAATACCTGCAGGCTTGAAATACCTTCCAGGGCTTGAAATACCTTGCCAGGGCTTGAAAACCCTTATGTGTTATACCACTACTACTTATTTCTCTATGAAGCTCATTCTTAAATCTTTATCATCATAGTGGGTTGTAGGCTACACTTTCTTATTTCCTTCCAGGGCTTGAAATACCTTGCCAGGGCTTGAAATACCTTGTGTTGCTGGTTATCTTATGCATACTATTGGGTTTCTGACCTCAATGTTTTGTGCACCTTACATGCAGATGGCTTTGTTCCCATGGAAGGTGTCAGCACATGAAAAGTCAAGTGCTTATTACAAATCTTTGATGCTTCAAGATGATGCGGAGGAACGTGAAAATGCAATCGAAGAGGGTGATGCTTCCATTCACCAAAGCAAGACAACAACAAGGTTCATCGGATCTAGAAAGTCAGATGAACCGTCATCTAAGAAACGGCTCTTCGATGATGGAGATGTAGAAACTCCCAAGGTAATGATTTGTAATATACATACATAACTTTTACTATCCTAAGTTAGTTTGCGTAATGTATTAATTCTTTTTTGAATTGGATTTGCAGTCAAAAATCAAGACATCGGTTCCGTATACAATACCCGAATTGTATACATCTATTGAACAGCTGGTCACGCAGAAAATAAAAGAAAGCGAGGACAGGATGAAGTCCTGGATAAGTGAAGAAATTGGAAAGATTGCACCAGAAAAAAGGGAGAAAGATTTGGACGAGAGAAGAGCAAGCTCACACAACCTTGGTCACACAAACCTTGGTCACACAAACCTGTGGACGACATGGTAAGTAATAAACACATAAGGGTTTTCAAGCCTATTCAAAAACTTATTATGTAATTAAACATTATTCAATTGTGTAGTTCTTTATACATATTCTGATGACTGCAGGTCAGTCCTAATTTGTCGCCATTGCACAATTTTAATGATGGGGAAAAGTTGGAGAAAGACTTGAACAAGGAGGATGTCGAAGAGGTGGAGAGGGCCAAGGTTGAGAAGGCCGAGGTGGAGATGGCCGAGGTTGAGAAGGCCGAGGTGGAGAAGGCCGAGGATAAGGACGATACAGGGATGGCCGAGGTTGAGAAGGCCGAGGTGGAGATGGCCGAGGTGGAGAAGGCCGATGATAAGGACGATACAGGGATTGTTGTTGGTAAGGAGGGTGGGTTGGATAATGTTGTTGGTGAATCATATGGGTCAGCTAAGCACGCGATAAATTTGGATGACTTCCCTTCACCATGTGTGAACGTGGTTCTTCCAAACCCTGACCTTAGTGTTATATTTATGAATGCGGCTGACCCAAGTGTGTGTTACAAGAATAATGAGAACGTAAGAGCCCGTAGGCGGTCAAAGTATTTGGACAGCCCGTACACTGATCCCATGCCCATACCCAAGAAGAGGAAGAGAACCAAAGATTTGAGCGATTGTGTGAATGACAATTATGATCGGTTCATCTCATTTCTGAAGAATAAGGATGATACTCGGTAATGGTCCATTCCTATTCTCCTCTGTTTTTATTTTATTTTATTTACGTGTTTTTTTGTTCAGAATATTTAATTTAATTTTTCCAACTCATAGTGTCTTCACTGGCCAACCCGGATATGAATCGTGAACAGTTCAACAATTTGGTCAAACCTACAAAATGGTTGTCCAACTTGGTAAGTGATAAATTATGATGCCTTTGTTTACACAAATACAGATAAGTTTCCTAACGTTTATATATAAATGTCTTTGTAGCACATAGACAGCTACCTCGACGTTCTGTGGAAGAGGCGGCGTTCGAATGGAGAGGTTAGCGACTGTCAAGAAATCGGGTTGGTCCCAACGGCGTTTTTCGTAAGTTCATTTTTCTACTGTTTTTTTCTTCACATTCAATTCTGATGCAATCCTAAACTGAACGAAAGTTTTTTATTTTGTAAACAGGCTCATTTGAAACTGAAGTGGGAAGCTGTTAAGAAGTTATTGGAATCTGAACATTTAAAAAATAATAACCCAGCCGGATTCGAGCAAAAAGAAGTCAAAAAGAATAAAAAAAAGAAGAAGGATGTTACACCCACTACACCAGCTGTCCCAATTTGGGAAGAATACCCCGAATTCGATCCCCTATCTTTCCAACCAGACGATGATACACTAAATTATGTGTCAGGTTCTGACCTTCTTTACCCTCAACCGTGGTGGACTATGGAGTCGGTAAGTATGTGACATGCAATGTGACAATTTTGTTAAGTTATTATTGGTTTTCACTAAGTCACTAACTCCTATTTTTCTCTACTGCTCTGCTACTTGCTGGTTGCTGCTGTCTTCTTTCTTCTTTTTTCCTGTACTGCTCTGCTACCTGCTGGCTACTACTCTTGTACCAGGTATGTTCTTCTTCTTTCTTCTTTTCTCTCGTTCTTTCTTCTTTGTTCCTTGTTTTTTTCTTATTCCTCTCTTCCTCGTTTTTTTTTGCCTTTTTAATGTGATTTGCCTATGTTTTGTTCTTTCTTCTGTTTTGTTTTTTTTAACACAGGTGTTGGTTCCTTGCAACACCGGGGATCATTGGGTACTATGTGAAGTTTTATTAAAAGAAGGGAAAGTCAATTTGTATGACTCGTTGTGTGACCGTAATGGAAAAAGTGACCGATTGAAAGACATCCCAGGGTTACTTTATTTGTTACCCTCAATACTTAAGCATTCTGGTTACTATGAACATATGAAGATGCCTCCTCACACAAGTCCATTCACTGCTGAAAACATCGAACCAACCATTCTTCCTCAACAAGATGACGGGTAAAATTTGCATTATTACTTCTAGTTCTTTATTATGATACAAAAATATTTAGTCCTGCATTTTCACTTGTTGCAGCTACAGTTGTGGTGCCTTTGTGTGTAAATATGCAGAATTGATATTATTTGGGTTCCCGTTGTCATCATGGAAATGTTTGGACAGAAGGATATTCCCACCATCCGTCAGGCAATGGCTCTTGAAATTTTCGTTAACGGTGAACTGTGTTGAGATGTTTGTTGGGGTAGCTGTTTCTGTTTTACGGTTGGTAGATGTGAAGTTGGTAGCTGTTTCTGTCGTGGTTTTGTTTGAAGCTTCATTGTTATGTTAATTGAATGTGTAATTTATATGTTTCATTGTTTTTGTTTGAAGCTTCATTGTTTGATGTTTATCTGTTTTACAGTTTCAGTTTTCTCTCTTCCTCAGTTGGTGTTAGTTAATGTAAAGCAGTACAAGTTATGATTTTGTGATGAATTTTTCAAGATTTTGTGATGATTTAATTGAATTGAATGTGTAATTAATTGTATAAAGGTTTGGTTATCATAATGTTATAGAGAAGAAAGTGGAGATTATTATGAATTAATAGTTGAATTTCAGCTTGAAGATTGCATGAAGTCGTTATAACAATGTTATCAGAACTTTCACTGGATTGAAGATCTTCTGTCTTCTGATATGTATTGAAAGATTTACAACAATCGTGACCCCATAATGTGAAGGATATCATTCGATACATATTCTACATTTCCTCTTACTTAGGGGCTAATAATAATAATAATTTCTTCCATTTCCGCTAACCATACATGAGTAGGGATAGCAATTAAACCCGAACCTGTGTGTGGATCCCCAACCCAACCCGCTTAAAGAGGTAACCGAACCCGCTTGAAGAGAACACGTTCGGTTCAGTTTAATAATGAGAAAGGCCGGAAAACTACAAATATGAATTCTTCTCGTCTTTGGTGGGACCCCGACCTAGGGTGGCGTGAGTTTTGTTGTTTTTGGGGTGTTGAATTTTTTTTTCATTACAAAAAAAAATTCAAGTACATAGGGGGGCCCTTTGCATTACAAACCCAAAACATGATGGGGTGTTGATGATGAACGCCAACGGAACCAAGTACATAAAAGGGGCCCCACCTTTGGGGGGCATTTGGCATTTAAAGGAAACCGGAAACCGTGAGTCCCCATTTTGTCGATACTCTCTTTTGTTCTTCATCTACCATTTCCACTTTCCACTTCCACTTTCCACTACACCTTCTCTCTGTTTGTCGTAGACACTGGTATGGGGAACCCTAGAGTGTTCTTTGACCTAAGCATTGACGGCATCCCTGCGGGTAGAATTGTGATGGAGCTCTTCGCAGACAGTACCCCTATCACAGCGGAGAACTTTCGGGCTCTTTGTACCGGAGAGAAGGGGATCGGCACGGTTGGGAAGCCACTCCACTACAAGGGTTCAACCTTCCACCGGTGATACCTGGGTACATGGTCCATGGAGGAGACATCACTGAAGGAAATGGAACCGGTGGTGAATCGATATACGGCCCTAGTTTTGCCGACGAGAACTTCGTGAGGAAGCACATCGGTCCCGGTATATTGTCAATGGCCAAAACCAGCACATTGGCCAACGGGTCCCAGTTCTGCATCTGTACCACTAAGACCGAGTGGCTCGATCGCAAGCAAGTCGTCTTCGGTGAGATGGTCAAAGGATTTGACGTCTTGAAGGCCATTGATCAGATCGGCTCCAGCTCCGGCTTGCCATCGAAGACCGTAAGGATCATTGACTGCGGTCAATTGTGCTGAAATTGAGACGTTTTAACATTTCCAGTTTAGCGATGTTAAGTTTATCATTAATAATGAAATCCATCGTGTTGGACTTTCCCTCTGTGAGGGAATGTTGGGGTTGTGGCTGGAATGTTTATCAGCTTGTTTGTTTTTAGATTTTCTGGTTTTATTTCCGGTGGAAGCCTCTGTAATGTAAACCATGGTGTGTTGTTTGGTTGTTTTGCTTTGGGTGGGGGGCGTATGAAATGAAATGACTTGTTCTGAAGCCCATAATATTTGGTATTGGAGTATTTCTTAATGTGTTTGCGCCAAATTCAAAAAATTGATTTGTTCTGAAGCCCAGAATATTTGGTTTGGAGGCCACTTTTTAATGTCTTTACGACGAATGAAATGAATTGTTCTATTTTTTCAAGCCTTAATCCATTCATAACCATTACCATTACGGAATACATACAAAAATATAGCATCCTGCATACGAAGTCAGCTCAGTACAGTGGTTTTGGGCTTGAATTAATTTCCAGGGCTTCACCTTAATTGTTTATGGGCCTGAAAAAATTTACAATGGTAGTGGGTAAGGAAATTGGGGACCACAGCTGGATCCCACTAACCAATGCAAGTGGACCACAGCTGGATCCCACTTCATTCTTGGGGTTAATATGTAATTACTGGGCTTGAACAATAATAGCCAGGGCTTGAATGTCTATTGTTTATGCATGCGATGATGTGGGTCCCGTGTTTTCTTCCCGATCGGGATGGTCCAAAGTGGATTGAATGTAGGTGGATATCTTTATAGAGTTTTTGGGGGAGCATCGGACGGACAAAAAAATACACCGTGACTAAATCCATTAACATTGCATAGTAACACTTATAACCCTAGTAGAGTAATGGGTGACATTTGCACATAATGTCGAGCTAAGGCTTCCCACATTATGGATTGCGTTTTTAGTGGTGTCAAACACTCTACGTGTTGCCACATGTTGTGTAACAAATTACGTACATTCGGAAAAAATTTAAAATTGTCCAAAAATTTAAATTAAATGTTAAATATTATTCCAAGTCAGCTCAGTACGGTGATTTTGGGCTTCAATACCTTTCCAGGGCTTCACCTTTATTGTTTCTGGGCTTGAAAAAAAATGCAACAGTGGGGGTAAGGAAATACGTGGACCACAGCTGGATCCCACTTCATTATTGGGGTTATATGTAATTAAACAAAACATGGGCTTTTAGGTCTCCAATTATATATATAGGCTTGTAGGCGTAATACAGGATGGGAATGGGCTTCAGACAGCAATTCCACATTCAGCCCTGGTTTGGTCCAGCTGGATCCCATTATTTTATTAATTTAATTTTGTTTGGGGGTTTTTACAATTTGGTCCCAATCTAATTGGAAAACATTACTTTTTTACTTGTTAATTAAAAATAAATGAAATTAGTCCTAATATAATTCAAAATACATCAAATTGGTCTTGAAGTTAGTCAAACTAACGGTCAACTAACGTTTAGGAGGGTAGAAAAGTAATTACGTATGTTTCCAATTAAAAGATAGAAATAAAATAATAATAAAATAAAATAAAAACATTAAATTTAAAAAACTTTGATCTTTGGTGGAGATCCAGATTGGATCTCCACCGTCCATCTCATGAGATGGACGGTGGAGATCCAATCTGGATCTCCACCAAAGATCAAAGAACAAATTCATCTTCTTAACACTACAAAATCACCACCATCACCATCCGAGATCAACAACACAACCCAGATCAATAACCCAGATTAACCACATCAACAACAAAATTAAACCCAAAAGGAATTAAATCAAACCTCACAGACCCAGTTCTTCCAAACCTCAACCCATCGAAGATCAAATTGAGACCTCAAAAATCCATACCCAGTTCGTCATCATCATAAATCCAAACCAAAAAAAATAAAAATTAAAAAAATTCAAAAAGGATTCTGGATCCGCCGCTCTCAAACCCAGCCACACTTCATCTCCACCAAACCCAAACCCAACCCCAGAAATCCTCATTTCTTCAAATCCTGATCTGCTTCATTTTCAAAGAAAAACACAAAAGAGAAAATCGATATGCGAGAGGGAGAAGCCGATCGAACTGCTCGTTAATTCCCGAGGAGCTGCTCGACGCCGATCGAACAAGATTAGTGGAGGTTGTCGATTGGTGTGGATTTGGTGGAGGTGGTGGTGGTGGTCGATCGGTGTGGAGTTGGTGGAGGTGGTGGTGGTGGTCTATCGGTGAGGATTTGGTGGTGATGATGAACGTGAGAGAGAGAGAGAAAGTTTAATAGGAGGGTAAACGTGTCTTTCCACTAATATTATAAAGGTTGACCGTTAGTTTGACTAACTTCAGGACCAAGTTGATGTATTTTGAATTATATTAGGACCAATTTCATGTATTTTGAATTAACAAGTAAAAAAGTTATGTTTCCCCATTAATGGGACCAAATTGTAAAAACCCCTTTTTTTTAAATTACTGGGCTTGAACAATAATAGCCAGGGCTTGAATGTCTATTGTTTATGCATGCGATGATGTGGGTCCCGTGTTTTTCTTCCCGATCGGGATGGTCCAAAGTGGATTGAATGTAGGTGGATATCTTTATAGAGTTTTTGGGGGAGCATCGGACGGACAAAAAAATACACCGTGACTAAATCCATTAACATTGCATAGTAACACTTATAACCCTAGTAGAGTAATGGGTGACATTTGCACATAATGTCGAGCTAAGGCTTCCCACATTATGGATTGCGTTTTTGGTGGTGTCAAACACTCTACGTGTTGCCACATGTTGTGTAACAAATTACGTACATTCGGAAAAAATTTTAAAATTGTCCAAAAATTTAAATTAAATGTTAAATATTATTCCAAGTCAGCTCAGTACGGTGATTTTGGGCTTCAATACCTTTCCAGGGCTTCACCTTTATTGTTTCTGGGCTTGAAAAAAAATGCAACAGTAGGGGGTAAGGAAATAGTGGACACAGCTGGATCCCACTAACCAGCCCCCAATGCAAGTGGACCACAACTGGATCCCACTTCAGTCTTTCCCCTATATAGATGGTCGGTTCCTCTTCTTCTCTTTCTTCATAATCTTCTGTTTATTTCTGCCAATCCTGACGAGGAGCCCCCACGCCCAGAGGTCTTCTTCTACAAATCTTAAACTTCATTTTGTTTCGTTTTTGATTCGTTCATTTATGAAATTAGTTGGAAAATGAGTTCAATGGCCATGGAGGTTTTCGACAAAAATCATATGGTTACAAGGTAGTATATCTTCAACCTTTGATTTCTGTCGAAAGACTTCTATGGCCAATTAACTGGTTTTTGTTATTTCATTTTCTTTAATGTATGCAGGATTTAATGTCTTTATTTTGTTTGTTGTTTTGTCATTATAAAACATAATCTAATCTTGATTTCCTCTTTGTTAGTTTTTTTTTGCACGTATATTCAGTGTTTTATATGATATGGCAAAGAAATCGGTGTATGCTGTTTTCAAAGGCAGGAAAACTGGTGTGTTCAACTCTTGGCCTGATTGTCATGAACAAGTTGATGGATTTAAGGGTGCTTCTTATCAGAGATTTAATACGGTTGATGAAGCATATGAAGCTATCCGTGCGGTTCAGCGTGAAAAACTTTCAAATCATAGTTCTTGTACCACAGAAGATAAGGTTCTTTACACTGAACCGGTACAAAGCAAAACAGTAATGCTGGTTATATTGTATATTGTTGTTTTTGTAATCGGAGTAACAGTTGGCAAATGTATGTGAATGCTTGTTTGTGTTATGTTTGTTCAAGGCATCTGCTTTCCCTTTTTTATGAATATGAATTAAAGATAGCTTTTTTAGATGATTGAGATATTCTGTCAGGGATTTAGGAAAGGGAAATATTATCATATTCATTTCCTTCCATTTCCACTAAATAATATTAATATTTAGAAAGACCTGAACACATTGAACATAAAAAACACAAGCAAAGACATCAGACTGTGGAACAAAATAATAAAGCATTTCTCTAGGGAGATGGTGGAATATTGAACTCCAACAATTTCTTCTGCAGTTTTTCCACAAGACTGTACAGCCCATTCAGTTCATCGTCTCTTGCCTCCATCTGCACATGTAAATTGATAATTTCTGCTTCCAGGTTTTCAACTTTTCCCATCAACACTGCATTGTCCACAGTCAGGCGTCCAGCATTTGCACGCTCTTCACGGATGGTGTTCTCTGCATTTGCAATCCGTTGCCTTAGACATACGAAGATGGATTCCAGCCTGTCTGTTTCATGAAAATTATTTGCAACATTATATGTGTTGTTTTCTGCCATTGCACCTTGAAAAAAAAAAAAAAATGCTAAACAATAGCCCCGAATATAAGTGAAGTGAGTGAGAAAAAAATGTAACAAAGGACGGTATTTATAATGTATGAAAACCCCCAATGTCCCAATAAATGAAAAGCCACCATGGTCATTGCCCCAACCGTCCTTTTCCATTGAAAAGTCATCTGGATGCCTTTTCACAAACCATTTCAATGAATGCTTTTTTCAAACTCAAAAGACACCAGGTATAAAGACTCCCGAAGCCCAAGACTCCCTAAATGAATGTATGTTTACCATTAACTACTGCTCTACTTCATTTAACTAAATATTATTAATTAAAATACATTGTCATGACCAACCCCACCTTCTGTTGGGCTAATATAATATCCAGCCTTAACAAATCAATGTTGTTCAAGCCCGGCCTTGACATATATATAAAACATAAACATGGGCCTGTCTTGTGTGACCCCCCCCCCCCTGGTGTAAGTGTGTACAAATAAATGTTCTTCCAGGGCCTTGGATATAATAAATAAATTCAAGCCCTGGCTTCAAAAATTATTCCAGGGATTGACATGTAAATAAATTCAAGCCCTGGGCTTTAAAAATTATTCCAGGGATTGACATGTAAATATAGTCAAGCCCTGTCTTGCATGGTTCCTGTTCGTTCCTGGGATCAATAATATCAAGCCCAGTATGGCAGTATTACTACAAAGAACAGTATACAACAATATATACAACAAAGAAGAACCAAGAACAGTAATGTGTAGGCTGGCGACACACAAATATATACTTAAACAAACACATAACATAAATACCAGTATCACCCAAGACCCAAGGCCTCAACAACAATTATTCCATAATAATAAAATAATAAAACAAAGCCGCAACAAATATTCCAGGGCTTGAAAACAATTATTCCATACAAGATCATCACCACAACAAGTTCAAAACAGCTGTAAATATTGTGTTATTTATAACACATGGGGCTGCTCCTGCTTGTAAAAACTTAAAAACCATAAAAAAGGTACTAAACAAGGTAACCTGCAACTTACAATGACTACACCACACCACCTAAAAAGAACAACTGCACCATCATCAGCAACAACCAGAGAAACAACATCCCCTGCAACTTACAACACATACTACACCATCATCACCACCACAACTTTTTTGCACTCCTGCATCTGAACCTACAGTGAAGATGTATGTGAATGCAACAACAACAGCGTAAGCAACACTGCTGGCTGTCAAAGAATTTTTATTTTAAAAAAATAAAATAGAAGGAAAGGATGAGTCTCACCCATACCTACGAATCAACTTCTTCATCGTCCGTGTCAGTGTCATCCGAGCTGAGGTGGGGTGCCAAACTGGGGTCCGGTGCCTTATCCCTATCCGGGCACGTAAGTTTGTTATGTCCTTCTTTCTTGCACACACTACAACCACGTGCTTTTTTTGCTGGTTTCCCTGTGCTACATGATGGGTTCGTGCAACTTTTTTGATTGTGTCCCTTTTGCCCACAATTCCCACACGATTGTTGCTTTCGTTTCTCCCCGACAGAAGGCATCCGATTTTCTTTGGTCTTCCTGTCAGTCGCTTTTTTTTCCATGGCAATACAACGCGATTACGAACATCATCAGCAATGTCCCACTCTTCAGGATTTGGAACAGGGTTCACAACCATGGCGTACGCCTGTTTCAGCCATCCGGTTGTGAAAAAGTCTGAACATAATGAGTTGATGGGCTTACCTTTAAGCCTGATACAAAAGACACAAAAAAATGAATGACAATTAGAAATTAAAGATTATGGTTGTTATTCAAAAACTAAATAAACATTATGTAAGCATACGTTGCAACAGCCATGGCATGAATACACGGTAGCTCATCTAGGTCCCATTCACGGCATGAGCATGAACGTTGTTCCAAGTCGACAATTGCTTCACTCCATTGGTCTTGTACCTTGAATCTATCGTAGTCAATGGGGTGAATCTCACACCGTTGCGATGCTAATACCCTGTCTTTGATGTGTTGGTCCGCATCATTAGTCAAGAATGTGGGTGTTTCTCTTGCATTACTTCGACGGTCGTGGAACCAACGTTGCAACAAATCTCTGATAAATTCGGCAATAGATGTGATAGGCAACTTTCGGATCGCAAGTAAACAAGAATTCATTGACTCTGCAATGTTAGTGGTCATCATATGGTACCTCTTCCTAGGGCTATGGACACGTGAAAACTTTTGTATCCCAACCTCTACGAGCTCATCATAAACCTTAGGATGGATGGATTTCAGCTCAGCCATTACACGGTCGAATTTCTCAACACGATACGCATATGCAGCACGATAGTAATGATAAATCACGTCACCTCGCTTCCTACAATGTTGTTTCAGATTGTTGGCAAAGTGGTATGCACAAAGCACATGTGCTGAATTGGGGAATATTGCTCTCATGCCATTAGAGATACCCGTGTGTCGATCCGAAACTATCAGAACAAGTTCGGGATGCAAGATCACGTCGTGAAGTTGCTTCAAGAACCATGTCCATGACTTTGAGCACTCGGAATTGGCAAACCCAAATGCCAAAGGGTATATCATCTCATTACCATCCTTGCATACCGCAACTAACAAAACTCCCTTGGTCTTGGACTTCAAGTGGGTAGCATCGACGGCAATAACCGGCCTAATTACTGTATTGAATCCCTCTATACAAGCCCCAAGTGCCATAAATCCATATTTGAACCGGTTTTGCCTATCGGTTGCAATCTTGGTTTTTGTCCCCGGATTACATTTCTCCAACATGTGAAAGTATGCGGGCAACGTCTTAAATGACTCCCATGGATCACCAAAAACACTATGTAAAGCACGGTCCTTAGATCTGTAAGCTTTGTTGTAGGTGAGGTTTATGCCGTGCTTATCCTTCATGTCAGCCTGGATATCTTTAGGACGGAGGTTGCGTCCTGGATCGACAAACTTTCTTGCAAACAATTGCCCTATTACATGGGAACTTACACGGTGAAAATCTACGTTGTAGTTTCCATTATCACCACATGTGTGCTTAGAGTCAACGGACTTAACATTCCAGTACGTCCCATTTCTCGATTTCCCTGCCCTAAAAACCCATTGACAATCTCTCTTTTTACATATTGCGACGAATCGTGTATGATTCGATCGTCGAACCCTGTAATCAAACCTCTTTTGCAATGCATTGAACCCTAGAGCCCCTTTCAATGTTTTCTTGTCCTTGAAAATCTGTCCTTTATATTTCACTAAAGTCTCCATTGTCTTGAAACAATTCTTTCGATCTAATGGGCTGAATTGAGTATAGTTCTGACCCCGGTATTGTCCACCGTGTCGTCGTAGAGGGTGTAGAACTCTTAGGTGCTCCATTTGTTTGAACTTCTCTACAGTCTGTTGACGGTTGCCTCTCACTGCTAGACTCATCACTGCTAGACTCACTGCTAGAACTATCATAATCATCCACCTTAACCTCTGCATCTGCATGCTTAGTAGTCGATGCTGGAGTCCCCTGATCTTTCTCGGTCGATGTAAATCCGAGGGAAGGCACTGGCCCAAACGGTTGGTTGCTACCACTCACCGATGGAAACAATGGAGTACTAATTGGGGATTCGGAATGACCAGAGGTTTTACAGCCTGAAGGTATACATGACTGGATTGTTGTATTTCTTGACTTTATCACGGTTTGAAAAACATTTTCAGTTGCCTTCGCCGGTATAGATCTTTCTACGACTTCGACCTTAATTTCAGTCCACAAGGACAAGGATCGATTATGAGAAAGCAAACAGGATACATCACTGTCGCTCATAATGGATAAAGTACAACTCCCTTTCGGCGTTAACAGCTCTGAACTTAAGCTTATCCGGAATCTGTCATTACTAACCCCGATACGGTGACATATTGTTTCAAACAATTTACTATTTCTCGTCATGACATGCAAAGGAAATTGGACCCATCACCTCGTCATCAATCCAATGTCTATCGCAATGTACTATGAACCCATCCATTGTATCCATAGACCCTGCAAATGTTGTTAAAGTAACAAAGATATGAAAATGAAGAAATAAAACAAAACGGTGTATAAGTAAAACAGTTGATTGTTAAAGCCCTGTCAAGGCATTTGAAGCCCTGCACAGGGCTTTCGCACCCAAGACTCGAACTTCAAGCCCTGGACAGAGTTATCAATGCCAAATAAACAACGCCACATAGCAGCAGCAATTCAACAAGGGGTGCCATAGAAAACAAGAAATGCCCACACAGCAGTTAGAACGAACAAATGCCAACAAATTCTTCATTACAACCAACTCACGAGACTGAACAAACGCATTAATGATAACATTTCACGCAACCATGCTTCTCTCAAGCATATTATCAAACACTTTCTCTGCTAAATCCAAACACCCACAAAGTTGCATCAGAATGAATCAACCCAGGCAGGGAAGCAAAGACGCCTAAAACAAGACAACCTAACTAAGACATAAGACAAACAATAGCTATACCAGCAGAAACGACCCCACATCAACACCAGGCAAAACCATCAAAAACAACCCAATCCAAACACAACACCAACAAAAACAAAAAAGAAAATCGAGCCAAAAACAATGTCTAGCCCCTCCCAAACAGCAGCACCGCCCAGCACAGACGAAAAATTAAAATTGATTTCAAAGGTTCCAATGCACATATTTAAAGAAACACTCACCTGCAGCCGTCTTCGATCCCACAGCTAGCAGCTTAGGTATCCTTGCCTGGTCGATCTACCTCGGCTTCAGACTCAAACTCCACCCTGTCTGTTACCCAACACAATTGCAAACTTTTGAAGACTACGGACAGAAACCCATCATCCCTCGTCGTCCTAGTGCCTCTATCTCTCTCTATCTCTCTGTTTTTAGGGTTTTTATATGGTTTTCAGGTTATATGGTTCTTGATAATGTTCAATTGAAAACAATTCAGAAGGAATTTCGGAATGGTAGGAGGAATATTGAAGCCCCGAAGATGGGGAAGGAAGAAGAATGAGAACAAGAAGAAGAAGTATCGGGGGAGCCCCACGACTGTGTTGTGGTCGGGTCAGGTCCTGTATGTTCGAAATGGGGGAGGGAATTCAACAAAGGACTCGTGGAAAGAAAGGGAGGGAAGGGAAGACAAGGGTAATTGTGGAAACCTGAAATGTTTAAGGGTATTTGTGACATTACACCCCAATTTAAGTGATGAGGGTAGTATAGTCCAACATGGGACATTTATGCAAAGTAAACATTGATACCGGACAGTTTTGCAAGAAAATCATACAGGAGACATTTTTGCACTTCTAAACTTTATGGTGGACATTTTTGCAAGGGCCCCTAATATATATATACATAATGATTAATGAGTGAGGATATTTACACCCTGAAAAATCGTAGTGCACCCAAGTTAGTATTGTTTAATATTCCAACATTGCCCTTAAATGAAATTACTTAAAAGTCCCGAATAATGATCATCATCTGATCTTCTATTGCAGACTTCAATTGGTCAATTTCCATTGCCTTTATGACGCAGAACGGAAGTAAAAACGTAAACCCTAAGAACACACAAACTGGAATCCACCAATAAAATAATCGTAAACCAAATAAAAACTTTATTATCCTTCAAATGAAATAACAAGAGGCTTAAATAGTCTCTGGAAACCCTAATTTAAGCAAAAAGACCAAATTAGACATTTACTAAACAAATAACAACTAAAAACGAAAAACTAAAAATAAACAATAAAACTTCAACCACCCGATAGCTGACTTAAACAGCGAATTTGAGGATGAAAACGACCTCAACCAGGGATCCCAGGTTGGGACGGAATGGAGCTCCCAAAACCTTTTCCGAAAACATATTATAATAGGAAATTTGACAACCGAGCTAAAAGTATGCCGTTTCTTCGGACTAGCTCTTTTAGCTATTTTTCTGTCCATCTTTCTTCAAACTCCAAAGCCAACTGTCCTACATCACTTTAACAAACTCTCTCCTCTTTTAAAGAGAATATAGAAAAAGAAAAAAAAACGTTAAGTGCACAAGAGAGCTTAAAACAACTCTGAGAGACTGAAAGATGGGGAAGGTAAAAAAGAGAGAACTGACGAGTGAAAAAAAAAAAAAAAAAAAAAGAATAAAAATCATGGGGGAGGATTTTCATGTTGATTTTATATTTTTAATTGTAAAATGAAAAGTTTACAGGTGAAATGCAGTGGACCTAGTTGTATTGAATTGTATTTACCGTTGATTTTGTTATTGGTATTTCTTGATATGTACTCGATCTTTTATTGATTAGTTTTTCCATTTTTTTATAATTATTTTATAAATATAATTTTTGGTAATTGGTTCAGAAATCAAAACAAAAAACGGGATATGTATACAAACTAAGACTTTTTTAAAACAAATTAGGGGTCAATTAACTAATTAAAGGGCCGTAGATATAATTTTAGAGAAGTGTGAAAATCGCTATTCATACATAATACACACGGGTATTGAAAAGTACATATAAGAACAATAAGAAGCCTCGAATAATTTTCCCTTTTTCCTTATTCCAAGGGCACTGTTACTGTGTGGGACCAATAGTAATTATATGTCTTTGAAATTTTGATGCAAATTAAGTACATTATCCCAATAGTGTAGTGGATGGGTGATTTCGAATGGACAGTGAGGTAGGTTGAAGACTAATGATAATCTTCTCATTCACATTTCATATTTTATAATTCCTAATACAGAGCCCATCGCAATGAAACCAAACATGGTGAGTGTTATTGCTGCCTTTGTTTTCTTCCAGTTACTTTTCATAGCAAGTAACATCAGAGAGATTGGAACCATCATGTAAGGAGACAGAGGCACTTTGCAGCACGAAAATGTATTTTAATTGAAGCTGTGAATTTAATTATGGGTGTTGCAAATGACTTTCAAGGTTAATTACATATTATTGAACCAATTCTGTAACATTATAATGACATTTAGATACATAATGTTGCAGAAATAGTTCCACAAGGTTATGTAATTGTGTTACAAAGTAATTATATATAATTTATAAAGTTCTTGTTAATATGTAAAGTTATACATCCAATTACGTAACATTAACAGCTGCCGCTTAGTGTGAGGCACACGTTGACAACACCCATAATTATTTCTGATTTCCATTGACTTGGAGTCTTCTCTGGAGTTTCCAAGAAACTGACACACAGCGTGGAATATGACCTATAGCAATCATATTTCATGTCTTTGAAAACTTGATGCAAATTGATGAACAAGGAAATTTCCTGTAATTGAGACCATATATTCCTAATAGCTAGCTTACTAAGAGAATGAAATTTGAGATCATGCATGGGACCCTATAAATAGCATACGACCATCATTACCTTCTCAACCACATTCTTCTTTTTTGTATGAAAGCAGACATGAGTACTTTGTTTCTTTTTTTTCTTGGAGTTACTAATTGTCTTAGTAACCATCAATGTTAACATCAGTTTCTGCAATGGAAGTTCTTACGTGGGTTGTATTCCAAGTGAGAGACAAGCACTTTTAAGCTTCAAACATGATCTCATGATCCTTGAATCAGCTTGCCTCATGGGGTGGTTATGGAGATAGTTGTAAATGGACTGGTGTTGTCTGCAACAACCTCACAGGCCATGTCGCTGAACTCAACCTTCAAGATTCAGAGCTGGGTGGTAAGATAAATCCTTCTTTGTTTAATTTGAAGCATTTGATCACTTGGATTTAAGCAGTAACAATTTTGAAGGAATGATTCCTCCACAACTTGGAAATTTTTCCAATCTCCAATTTCTTGACCTCAGTTTATATTTGGCAATTTATATGTTGAGAATTTAATGCGGAATCCAATCTTTCCTTACTGAAGCACCTTGATTTGAGTTATGTGGATCTCAGTAAAGCCTCTAACTGGTGCTAAACATAAATTCACTTCCTTTGGATTTTCGATCTGAGTTCAACTAATTTCGAAGGTCCAATCCCTAATGGACTTGGAAACTTGACTTCTCTTAAAAATCTTGATTTATCATAACCATTTCAATTCTTCAATACCTAATTGGTTGACCAACTTCAGCCGTCTTGAGTACATGGATCTTAGCAATAATAATCTACAAGGGAGAATTCCACTTTCTTTAGGAAAACTTCATCTATAAAATTTCTATTTCTCTTTAACAAATTGAACGGAACTGTTTCTGAAAATCACTTTGCTAATTTGACAAGGCTGACTTATTTTGATGCTTCTGAAAACTTATTAACCTTGAAAGTCAATTTTGATTGGTTTCCTCCTTTCCAACTTGAATGGTTACATTTGAGATCTTGCCTTGTGGGGCCTCACTTTCCATTGTGGCTTCATACACTAAAGAGTTTATTTGATTTGGACATATCCAATGCAAAAATTTCAGATGTCATTCCTAGTTGGTTTTGGAAGTCTCTTTCTCAATATACCTATTTAAATCTCTCTCACAACCAAATCCATGGAGAGATTCCACCTTTAACGGCACTAGAAATATTGGTTTTCTTGATTTGAGTTCAAATAACTTGTCTGGTCTGCTACCTCCTATATCCTTTGATGTTAATGCTCTGTTTCTATCCAATAATGCTTTATCTGGATCCATTCCCAGTTTTGTGTTTTGGAATGAATGGGTCAAAGAGAACGGAAATTCTCAAACCTTAAAAATAATTTGATCTTAGGAGAATTGCCAGATTGTTGGATGAATTGGCAATACTTAGTGGTCCTGAATTTAGGTAACAATAAATTTACTGGCAGTCTTCCCACCTCCATGGGAATTTTAAGTTCTCTTTGGTAACAATAAAAATAGCCTATCAGGAATATCACCATTTGCATCACTCAAAAATTGTACAAATTTAGAAACACTTGATGCAGCTGAAAATCAATTTGTCGGATATATACCCAGATGGATAGGCGAAAGATTTCTACGTATGAAGATTCTTGACCTCCGTTCAAATAAGTTACATGGTCTTCTACCCGTGGAACTTTGTCATCTAGCCTCTTACAAATCTTAGATATTTCTTATAATAATCTCTCTGGAAGCATACCAAGATGTATCTATAACTTCAGTAAAGTGGTGACATTGAATAGATGGGAACTAAACTACATGAATTATCTTGGGGACAAGCATCGGTACTTCAAGATCTGTTACTTGTGAGGAAAGGGATAGAATATGAGTATTCGACCATTCTTAATCTGGTAAGAGCCATAGATCTTTCGAGTAATAATTTCTCAGGAGAGATTCCAAGAGAAGTGACAAGTCTCGTAGCATTGCAGTTGTTGAATCTCTCACAATTCTTTAATTGGAAGAATTCCAGCAAATATTGATGCTATGAGAGAGATAGAATCCACTGATTTTTCTTCAAACCAACTTTCTAGTAAAATCCCATAGGGCATATCAAGTTTGACATTTTTGAGTCAGTTGAACTTACCAACAACAATTTGAGTGAAAAAATTCCTTTAAGCTGTGATTTAATTTCAATGGGATAATTCCTCATCAAATGTGTTTGCAAGCTTGAAGCTCTCTCTTTTATAATATAAAAAATACTAAAACAAAAGAAATTGATCACATAAGAAAATTAAAATTGAAAGATTGACAAAGTGTTATTAAAAATACTGAGAGAGAAAACAAAAGAGCAAGTCAGCCATTTGAGGCTGCCATTGACGAGAGCTCAAGCTCTAAAGATTGATAGTATTTTTTTGTTCAGCTATTACATGTGATTCAGATATTTATACGAAGCCAATTCAGACTCTAACAGAAATCCCTAGCAATCAGGGGAATTAAATAACATTATTTGTTGAATTTCCTAACTAACTCCCTAAGCTCACTTTGCTTCTTGACAATCTATCATAATCATGATCTGATATTGATCATGATTAATGTTGATCAACGGCTGTTGCTTTCCAGTCCTCAAGTAACCATGTAGGTGAGTCATGTATTCCAGCTGATCACTGATACAATGTGAGCAAGAGCTGGGCTTTCCAAGTTTGTTCCGTGACATATCATCTCATGGTTTGTATAATAACAAAAATATATAGGAATTTTGATATAAACGAAGTGAATAAGTGACGGTCAAGAAAATTTCCTGCAACTCAATCAAATGGAATTAATTTCTCCAAGCCCACTAGGCCACTATATGGGTGAATATATATGATCAATTTATATAATAGAAATAATGTGAATACTCAATCAAATCAACCCACGAACATGTGTAACCGCAGACCTATAGCAATTGTAGAAGGTTCTATGTCATTGAAAATTGATGCAAGTTTATTGGAAAGTTTATTTCAACCGAGATCATACGATGAAAGATATGAAAATTAACGTGTACGTAACTCCAATTCTATTGAAGACTAGTATCAATCAAATATTGAAAGCAACGAGTATGCAACTACATTCTCATGTTAAACAGGTAAAGATTGCTTAAATTCATCACATAAAATAATATTTTAGAACAAATATTGAGATAAGATTAATAATGAGATGTGAAATTTATTATCATGAAATCACTTTACACTTATAAAATTTTCATTATTCTTCTTGTCTTCTCAATTTATTTCATGTAATTGTCAACTTCTGTGACAAATAAATTTTAAAAGAGCACAAATAATTTTCAAAGTTATTTCTTCAGTTTAACTACTCTGATTGGAAACAGATCACAACTCTGTTTGAGAAATATATTAATTTTATTTTGACTTGTATTTCTTTAGTATCAAATGTCACCATCAAGTAGAAAATCTAGCATGCAACTGGTGCAATACACAAACCAATGGGTGCATGCTATAAAATTCATTTAATTGTTCCTTACCACATGGCATGCATCTATTGGACAGGTGCATTGGCAACCGGTGCATGTAAGATTTCTCAAACATCAAGTCTGTTTTAGAAAACTTGGAAGAGACCAAAAACAATCAAATATTCAAAATTTATTCTTACGGTCCTAAACCTGAGTACGGTCCCACATCTCAAGCCCACGCGCCGGAGGACCGAGTCTGCCCCGTGTGAGGAAGCCAGATCTCCGGGTCAGCGGCGGAGCCGACAAGAGACCCCGCCTTTGAAGTGGAAGGTTGAGGGTTTCAGGTGGGGAAAAAATTAGAGATTTGTGTGTGTTTTTGTTGGGTTTCAAGATCTGGTTTTAGGTTTGTTTAGATGAATTTGAATCAAATGTCATGTGGGGTTTCTTTAATTATTTGATGAAGTGATTTGTGTTGTATTTGGTTTTTATTATGCAATGTTGTTACTTAGATTTGAAGTCTTCATTTTTTCATCAGTGAAATGATTCTCATCTTTACAGCTCTATCATTATCACTCTATGACTCTGTGAAAAGCTTATTAGCTTAATTTTGAAGGTGATGTTTTTATTTTCTGTGTGTAAAAGCAAAATTGTATTTCAAGCTCTGCATTCTTTAGCTTGATTGTAATTCGTAGTGGCAGTCTTCATTAGGTTGTGGAATTTGTGTAAGTACAATTTTTTTGCTAGGGTTTATATAGCTTTCGAAGTAAATGCGATCTATTTGTTGTATGTTTGATTTACTTGTTGTGACATCCATGCATGTTGTTTAAATGATTTCCGGAAAACTTGCAGTGCTTACTCCATCATTCTGGGGTGTTGTTCACTTTAATTATGGTTTTGTCTTCCATATTAAGGTTGATAATGTTCGAAGTGCATCTAGATTGATTTATTTGCATATTGATTATTTGCATCACTTTTTTGTGCACAAGACATCTATGCAGTGTTTAACGACTTCCGAAATATTTGTTTTGCTTGCTGGATCATGTTGGCTTTGTCATTCACTTGGATCTTTATTTGCCTTCTTTATTAAGTTTGTCAGTCAATTTTAGAGCTTTCAAATTATTGTGTTATTCTTTCCCATATAGCCTGGTGCAAGGAATGTGGGAGTCCCGTTTCATGTCTGTCGTAGTGGCAAAGCATTTGGCTCTGAACCAAGGGATCCTTTACAGAGCCTGGCTCATCTGTCTCTGGCATGGAGATGGATATTTGTGTAAGGTATGTTGATCAACTTTCATAACGAAAACCGTTAACTGTCAATGGCTATCCCTATCAATGAATATTGTGTAAAGGAACTAAGATAATACCTTCCCTTTTATCATTTCCATAACTGGCAAATGCTTCCTTGTATGGGACCCACTCATAGGTGGGACATATGAATATGCCCCATGCCCATTTATGTGAATTCCTTCTATGGACCGATGTTTTTATATAGTAATTCATAATCATCTACGTTATTACCAATATGGTATTTTGTTTTTGTCGACATTTAGATTTCCTAAGAAATGAGCTACTGTTATAATGTGTTATTTTGTTTAGAACTCTAGAGAAAATTAAGTACAATAAGTATTATACACAATATGAGCGCCTAAACTGCCAAACAGAAGCTTATAGAAAAATCTAGCTTGTATTCATCTAAGAGAAGTCAGAAAACTTGTTCTTGAGCTAGATTTGATCTGTAAGCCAATTTTGTCTGTTGAAAAGTCATTTTGATAAGTAAAATATTGGAGCCATTTTCTTTGACTAGGTTTAATACTTTAGTTATCATTCCCTTCTTATAAGTGTTAAAATTACCATCATCTTGGTTATGTCTTTCACAAACTTTGTATGTCCGTCCTAGGTATGACATTCATGACCTTTTTTTTTTTTGGTTGCATTTTGTTATATAAGGATTAGAAGCCAAGCCTAATGTCTTTTTGTTGTTTCTGTTTTTGTGACTTTTGGTTTCTTCCTTGCTTTGTTGGTCTGGCCTTGTTTGGCTTTTCTGGTTTCCTTTTGGCCTCTCTTTTTGTGGTCGTTTGTTCAAAAAAAAAAAAAAAAAAAAACGATGAGTGGTGTTTTTATTTGATGATATGACATATCTAATCCATGGTCCATTTCTTCTATTTAGCTTGAGCTGCCTTTTCAGTTCTCCAATCTGCAATGGAAGGGGTGACAAAGTGGGACCCTGTGCGCTTGAAGTATCTGATGAGGTCGCCAAATATACAGCAACATCAGGCATATGACCAACAAGTAAGTGCTGTATCAATGGTTGCTGTGATTGAAGCGATCTAGAACAGGCTCGAGCTCGCATTCAGGAGCTTGAGATTGATCACCGCTCTTCAAAAAAGAAACTTGAGCATTTCTTGAAGAAAGTCAGCAAGGAAAGGGCGGCGTGGTGGAGCAGGGAGCATGAGAAGCTCCGTGTTTATTGATGTCCTCAAAGCATAGTGTAACCAAAAGAGGAAAAATCGCCAAAGGATAGAAATTATGAATTCCGAATTGGTTAATGAGGGCTGATGCAAAGTGTACAGCAAGAGATATATGCAGGACTATGATAAGAAAAGGAAGGCAAGAGAATTAATTGAGGAAGTGTGTGATGAGTTGCTAAGGAAATTGGTGAAGACAAGGCTGAAGTTGAAGCATTGAAGAGAGAATCAATGAAACTCCGGGAGGAATTAGAAGACGAAAGGAAGATGTTACAGATGGCTGAAGTTTGGTGTGAAGAACGTGTCCAAGTGAAGCGATGGTTGATGCAAGGGTGGCACTTGAAAACAAGTATTCTCAGATGAATAAACTTGTAGCAGAATTGGAGACATTTCTACGTTCAAGCAGCGCAACCCAGATGTAAAAGAGATGAGAGAAGCAGTCACTTTGACAGACTGTCGCCTCAGTAAATATTGAAGACATCAAGGAATTTACATACGAGCCTCCGAACCCAGATGATATTTTTGTTTTCGAAGATGTAATTTTGGTGAATCCAGTGAGAGGGAGATGAACAATGCGGTGCTTACAGTCCTGTAGCAATGCCTCAAAAATTCATACAGTAAGTCCGGAGGTCAATGCGATTAAAAGGATGGTGATCGGACGCATTCCAATGCATATGCTGATCCAATATAGATATAGAAGATGACGAGAGTGGATGGGAAACTGTGAGTCATCTTGAGGATCGGGGTTCAAGTTGTTCAACAGAGGGGAGTGCTCCATCTATCAGGAATCGCCGAGATAGTAATGTGTCAAGGAGGGAATAGAATGGGAAGATAATGGATATGAAGGAACCCCAATTACTGAAATCAGTGAAGTCTGCTCAGTGCCGACAAAACCATTGAAGAAGGTATCATCTATAGGAAGGCTTTGGAGATCAGGCCCAAATAATGGGGAAAACTACAAGATAATCTCAGCCGAGTGTATGAAGGGTAGGTTTTCAAATGGAAGATTATCTAATGTGAGTTTTATGAGTCTGGATAGGGGGTCAGGTAAAGGCGATCTCAGCCCCCCTGATTTGGTGGGGCAGTGTAGTTTGCCGGAGTCAGGAAATCCTCACATAAACACATGGCATGAAAGGGTGCATTGAGTGGCCTCAGGTGCACAGAAGAACAGTTTGAAGGCAAAGCTTATGGAGGCAAGGATGGAAAGTCAGAAGGTCAATTGCGGCATGTTCTTAAACAGAAGATTAGTATAGCTAGTGAATTCAGATGGACCAGACTAGCTTTCCCGGTCAAGGTTTCCGGAAATGCCAGATGGAAAAAGTGTTTATCTTTGAGCCATTAGGAGCCCATCTTCCGTTCTGCCAGTTGAAGCTGCTCAATAGTTGCTAAAAGAGCTTGGAATAAGTATTACACAAGATATTTCATGATGGACTGCTCATATGCTCGTATGAGTGTCGACCTCCAATTTCCTCTATATCATACTATGCCAAGAGTTTGGTTTCATATTATATGTCAGAATATCTGGGAATAACAATCTTGGCGCAACAAGGATCGGGTCTTTCTTTTCTGAGTAGATTAATTTCAATCAATATGGAGGTAATAGTTTTCTCTTAGTAATTTTGGAAGCAAAATTTGTGCTATTGTGCTGTATCTTTCTTTACAATGGAGGTATATTAGTGGCTTTAAAAACATTGCTTTGAGAGTTTTGTGTATTGTTTGCTTGGGAGGAAGTTATGCTGTTTGAGTAGTTATCTAAATTCATGTACCCTTTTTTCAATGATTCAATGATTCAATGATAGATGCTGTGAAAAGCAGATAAAAGAAGCCTCGACTCTAGACAATGAATAGAAGTTAAGTGCCATGAACAATGTTGATGGTAGAGAACGACCGTCTGCAGAAGCAGGTTTTTGCATTTGGTTTATGAGAATGGATACATGCGAACACAACTGCAGAGTGTAAGCTCCCACCCTTATCTGCTAATCCTTCCCCTCCCTGTTTTCTTTTTTCTTGGTTGTTAGGGTCATTGTAATAGGTATACTGTTTTACATTGACAAGTTATTCAACATGTCTCCTACAGTTTTAGCTGTGTTGTATTTGTATTTATAACTAAAATTCATCGTTATTCTCTTAATGGGTTTCCAACCCTTAGCTGCTTTTAAAGTTAATGATGCTTTCTGCATCCAGGTGCACATTTCAATATTTTTTTTATCAAACTTTAAATTTGCAGCTGTTACAGATTTTGTTAACCCAATTCTCTCATTGTATTTTGTATTTATAAATGAAATGGTTTTGCATAATATCAAATGCCAAGATAGGCTCCTCTAAAGAGTTAGAAAATTAATGTAAAACTTCTTGAGACCTGATTTCATTTGTGGATTTTTGAGCGGCATATGCAAGACCACAGACAATAGCTGTGAGTCTGTGGTCATGAGTGTCAGCACCAACAACAGCAAAACCCAACACAACATTCCAAAGGGATGCTAACAACCTAGCTGGGTGAGTAATTGTAGCCTGGTCCGGATCTTTGGTATCGTTGTGTTTCCCAAAATTGTAGTGGAGTAGCAGCACGAGCTTGCGGTCTTGTGAGTCTAGAACCCACGAAAGTGCATATCTTCTAAGTTTTCTTCTGTTTTCCAATGATGGTAACCATATTGTTCCCTACTTCTGGACACTGAGATATAGTACAAGTTTGGAAGATGACAATTGGGTAAATCATGTGTTCTTTGCACATTGCAATTTGGTTTTCATGTTTAAGAAGATCAAGTTGATGGAGATAATGCAAACTATTCAAATATATATGCTGTTGTTTGTGAGCTCTTTGTTAAAACTACCTTGGTTTTTTTATGTATTATAACGGGTATAGAAAATTAAGAACAATGAACCATTTAGTTTATGCATTTGCGGCATTTTTTGCCTGAAAACCTTTTTTATACGGCATTTTTTTGCTGCCCATTTGTGGATATATAATTTCTAGGATGAATTCATTTTAACAAAAGTAACAATACATTTCTGGTGTGTGAACATTAACAACTAACATGATGATATAGCCTAGTTAAAGATTGTTTATTTCACATTGAACATGTAAAAGGAATGAAAATTTAAATAATTAAGGACATCAAAGGTTGCAAATCTATGATGCAATTAGCTAGAGAAGAAGAGGATAGTTTATTATTTGTATATGATTTGTTGTGTTTGATTGAGAAGCTTAACATAATATATAGCTGAGTTGATTTGCAGACTCTGTTTCCAGACAGAATATTGACATGTCCACCTATTCATTAGCATCAAATCATTTGCTTTTGGCTTAAAAAAAATTCAAAAGCTATAATTTTTCCACGTTCCCAGCACACTAAATGGGTGATTCAGATGGATATTGAGATCATGAGACAATATAAATTGGACACTAATGATAACCTTCTCATGCACATGCATTCTCTTTTGATAATTTCTATACAGATTCCATTGCAAATGAAACCAAACGTGATGAGTGTTGTTGCTGCTATCATTTTCTTTCAGTTACTTTCCATAGATACCATCGACATTAGCTCGGTCTTGAAGATCACTTTGAGTTCAAGCAGATCTATCAAATCCTTCCAACCAGCTCGTGTCTTGAAGATTGATTGCGTAGTTGACCCATGATTTGCACATATTAATTCTCTTGATTTGCTAATTGATTGGAGGATGGATTGTGTTGTTGACCTATGATTTGCACATATTAATTCTCTTGATTTGCTAATTGATTGCATATTAATTCTCTTGATTTGCTAATTGATTGGAGGATGGATTGTGTTGTTGACCTATGATTTGCACATATTAATTCTCTTGATTTGCTTATTGATTGGAGGATTAGAGGATTGACCAGAGATATTTGTAGCTTAATATGTGGAGTTGTCATTCTTAACAAAAGATACCGAAATTGGAAGAAATTAGAGAAAACTATACGGACTAAAATCCCGGGTATAAGACATTTAAATATGAAAACTAAAAACCTAAAATAACTAGGAAAGCAATAAAATCATCAATTTCCTAGAAAGGAAACAATAGGTATAGGAAATGGAAATTAAAATTACTAGAATCCTAAAACATCATAAACCTATCTAATAAGGAAATTAGAATTGATTCAATAAAATTAAATCACAAAATAATTAACTGCCTAATTAAACATATAATAAATGAAAACAATAATATGTATTAATTACAATATATTTTTTGAGTCAAAATCTTCAATAATATTAAATCACAAAATAATTAACTGCCTAATTAAAATATAATAAATGAAAACATAATAATATGTTTAATTACAATATATTTTTTTCGAGTCAAAATCTTCAATAATATCTTATCTAATTATAATGAGTAATGTTACTTTGCCCAAATTGGTGTCCAAATGACGTGGCAACACTCTCGTCCATTCATTTAGAGTATTAGATTTGCTTGATTTAAATGAATGGATGAGAATGTTGCCACGTCATTTGGACACCAAATTTGGGCAAAGTAGCATTACTCGATTATAATAGTCACAAATATAATTTTTGAATCAGATATAGAATTTCCGTTATGATATATATATAGCAACTAATTTAGTTTTGATAATTTTCATAAAAATCCTCTCAACAAATTTGGTAACAGATTCACAGAATTAATTAATATTTGATTCTTTTATATGCCTATAAAAACAGTCTCGATTGTCTTGTTAACATATATTGATCATACAATTCAGTATAATCTATTTTCTCGATTGCCACTATGTCTAATAGTATTATAATAATCCTACTATTGTTTTGATGTTTCAAACTCTACAACCTGCTTTGCGTATCTAAGCATAACAAACGAATTCAATAACAACGATGATCCACTGATTACGCATTGTTGGTCACAAGACGACGACCTCGGTGTGCATACGCTCTGAAGAATGATGGATGGCATTGGGAATTGGTAATAAATTTCCGGGACGGACTCATATTCAATGCAATATGAAGCATGGCAATAAAGAGAAGACTGTTGATGTTATGATAGTAGTAATCAAGAATTGGAATGTGATATAATCAATCAATACTGCATTTGGTCGGTGAGGGATGATGGATTCTATTTCCTTAGTCGGGTGAAACAAGATACAATCAAAATCTATGATTGGTGATGAATTGATGCATTGTATATGTACCCACCAAATAAATCAGCCAAATAAAGAGTCTATATATTATAATCGTTGTTTTAGTGTTCTTCAAAATTCAATTTCTTTATAAATTAATTTTGTTTATATGTTCTGCAGTCTGCATATTCGCAAGTTTCCGAACAGAAGTTGATCAATTGCTCTCTCACGTTTCAGTATTCCCGTTTTCCGGTTAGTTTCTGACTCACAGATCGAAACTGCATTTCTCAAGCACTCATCACTTTACCTGCCTAATTTAATTTTAAATAAGTTTTAATAAAATCTTTTAACAAATCAACAAATCTTGATCTTTGAACCCAACAAATCCTTCAACTCCATTAAATCCCAAAAACACAAATCCAGACCATTTCAATCCCAAAACACAAACCCATCACATGAGAGTTCTGCACTATCAATCATGAGAGTTTTTTTTTTTTTTTTTTAACGCCACATTTTATTGAAAGCCACCTAGGCCAAAACAACAACACGAAGCGTGCGGCTCACAAACAAAGAATCCCAAGAAAAAACAAAAGTTGTTAACACATTATTTCTCTCTCCATAATCGGATTCCATTTGTTAGGACGATATCATCGAACAAATTTTTTGAGAATGGTTTGCCAAACAGTGGTAGTCTTACAATTTGCCATCTCTATTCTTGACAACTAATAATTATATAAGTGTTTTAAAAACTATGAAAAAAGTCTGTTTATATAAAGAAGACATTTTTTTTTTCCATTTTCAATTATCTCTCCTAGATAAGTTTTTTTTTTTTTTTTTTTTTTAGAATATTGTTTGCAGCAAATGATCATTTATTTTCTTTAATGATTTTGTAAAACACTAATAAAAAATAATACATAACGTATATATATGTGACCCAATTTCAGTCTTAATTTATTAGTTTTTTTTAAAATCATCCTAATTATCAAAATAAAAAAATATATTATCTTGAATTTAAAAAACTAAAAAAATGAGAATGACTGTGGTAGCCAAAAATAGCCATATAGTCCAATTCTTCAAGTCCGAGAAACTTAATTCGATTTTATTGAATATGAGCCGAACAAGCAATCAAACTTTACGAAAGTAAAGCCCAAGCACATGCCCAAGATGGTTGCAAACCATGGCCCAAAAGGAAAGCAAAATATGACTAAGTCTACAAAGACCAAGTTAGTACTGCAATTCAAACTAACTGATTCAAATTGCCCAATATTCTCTGAGATATCCCCATGATCTTATGCCAAGATTTGAGGAGATACCTTCACCCAACTGGGATGCACATTCGTTGGCTATAAATAATAACAACCTCTTCATATGGGAGGGGGCTTCGACTCCCACTCAGGTAGAAAAATAGCAATTATATATTGTAATTCACTCTCAATTTGCATATCTGTTTATTGGCTTCATCCAGAGTCAATATTTCAACATTCCAAAAGGACCATGTCTAAGCCTTATCTACCATGCACTTGTGACTTGCCAACCTAATATCTGCATCTATATATATCATTTATTTTGGAGCTAATTGGGTACTCCAACATGTAGAACGACTTCTACAATTCTACCGCAAAAGAGTTTCACTTGCCAACCCACCTTCAAATCGATGGCACTACAAGCCCAATGCCAATACATCCAAATCGAGGCCTCTACGATTTATCAATAACAATCCTAACCTTACGCTCAGCCCAAGCGAACCTAAGGCTATATGAACGACACCACCCAGAGCTCGATAACCCTTGTCTACGGTTTGCTTTAGAATCTACATGGTTTATTCTTGATCCAAATTATCAATTTGTTTATAAATTGTCTAACTGGAGTGTCGAGTAGATTCATACAAGACACCCCTTCCTATGGCTTTGTTTACAGAGAATCCAAAGCATACGACAAAGTATTGTTCATAGATTGCCGGTGCCCTGAACACTATATTTTGATCGTAGGATTTTCTGGTTCTACAATGGCTATTAAGAGTAGTTTTTAGTTTATAAGTTAAATTAAAATGAAATGTGTACGAGATTAAAAACAAATAAATAAATCTTTAAAAAAAATACACAAACAAATAAAATTAGAGGACAGAATTTGAATGAAATTCATTAAAGTCCCAAAATTACGAGATATTCCCATAGCCTTTAGCGGTAAAATACTAAAAGATGAAGGATAAAATGGATATTCTGCTTTACTAATTAATAACTAAGGGTTAATTGCACAAATATACTCTCTATTTATCTAATAAAGCAAGTTTTTAAACAAATGCCATATTCAAACACAAATACTCCAATTGGAATGTGCTTGGGATATGGAAAGTCAATAGTGCCATTGGGTAAAAGGGAGAGGTTATTTTGTGGGTAAATTTCACAAACAACCATGAATTTAGGTAAAATTATATAAATATTCATTTTTTTTAATAATTATATAAATATACCTTATCATCAATTGACTTTGTTAACTTTAACCTTTAACCACATTTGTATCCCGAAATGACTAAACTACCCTTGAAAACTTATATATCTTTTCTTTATTATTTAAATATATTAAAAATATTTACTTAAAAATTTGAAAAAATCAAAACAATTTTTGTTGCTTTTTTTATATATTTTTTTAACACAATCAGAACCCACAAAATTGGAAAAATGGTTGTGTTTGTGGGTTTTGATTATATTGATTGAATGTAATTACTGGTGGGTTTTGATGTGTTGATGAAATGAATTGTTTGTGGGTTGATGAGTATGAAATTGAATATTTTGGTGATAAAGTTGGTTTTGAAAGCTGTAAATTTGGTGTTTGGGGATATGAAAAATGTATAAAAAAAATGATAGAAAGAAAAAGAAAATAAAAGCAACAAAAAAATTATACGGATTTTTTCAATTTTTTAAGTAAATATTTTTAAACAATAATAGAAAAGATTAAGTTTTCAAGGGTATTTAGTCATTTCGGGATACAAATGTGGTTAAAGGTTAAAGTTAACAAAAGTAGGGTATATTTATGTAATTATTAGAAAAAAAATGAATATGTATACAATTACACCTAAATTCAGGGTTGTTGTGAAATTTACCCACTAAAATAACCTCTCCCTTTTACTCAAGGGCATTATTGACTTTTCATACTCCAATCACATTCCAATTTAAGGGGGGTGTATTCAATTAGGATTAATTAAGATTCTTGAAGACATTGAAATACATTTTTTAAGTGACAGATTTTTATGAATTTCTACATACTTTTATAAATCCACATGGACTTTCATTGATTTATTTAGACATCCATCTCAGACTTTTATGGATTTGTTTAGACATCTATCTCAGACTTTTATGGATTTGTTTAGACATCCAAGGATTTTCATGGATTTGTTATCTCTGACTTATCAATAGTAAGCTAATTATAGCTAATTATAAAAAAAAACCTTTGAAGTTGGAATGCGTAAAATTTGATACTCCAGTCAATCTATATTTGCGTATATATATAGTCTGAGGTTGTTGCTGATGCAAACAAAGCGATTGAATTGAACCCAAAATTGGCTAAGGCTTCTCTGCGTAAAGGCACTGCTTGCATGAAGTGCAGATAAATATTTTTCTTTAAAATAAAATGCGAATAAAGAGTGAGCATTTTTGGTGTTTGATTGAAGGCTCTACATATTATTTTGGTGTTGTTGTGCAGTTTGGCACGTAGTAAGATTTGTACTCATGCAATATAATTTATATTTTGTTCTTAGCAAATGTAGCGGCTCTATTTGGGAAAAATAAGTTACAAGCGTTCGTTGTATTCACAACACTTTCTGGCTTCCGTTGGTCACAAATTGCCTTGCTTCATCATTTTTATGGTCATCAAAATAAATACAGATACTTTTGACACACTGACGCTGGTGACCGGAGCTAAGGCTAAATTTTTTGAATCAGGTTGACATGGGATTGGTTTTGCTTGATTGGAAATGTACAATAGGAAGATTACTTACCATAGTTCCTAGATGTTTTTTAACTTTTAAGGTGGCAATTTTGGTGCATGATATTGTGTACGAAATTTGATATCTTGGACTACAGCATTTAAAAACAATTTTTTTTTTTTTTTTTTTTTTTTTTTTTTTTGGTTATAGCAATTACTAGAGAAAGTTAATAATTTGATTTTGTATACTACTCTGATTATATTCTTACATTGGGTAATAACAAACGTGTTTGGGTTGAGGTGGTTGTTGTGGGGGGGTTGTTTGTGTCTGCTTGGGTTGTGTTTGCAAGTGTTGGGTTTTGGTTGTTTTGCGCTTGTAACCTCTTCCTTGATTAATAAAAGTTGCCTTTTCAAAAAAAAAAAAAAAAAAAAAAAAAAAAAAAAAAAACATGTTTACATTTGCTTGTTCAAAAAATATATATATATAATTATGTGACTGCAACATATTCCATTATTGTATGTGGCTTGTTTCTTTTGAACTCGATTTTTTTTTTCTTTATAATACAAAGTACATGCTGGGGATGGAAGTTTATTATTCTCACATGCATCGATTTTTTTAATTTTTACATATTAGTGCTTTTCGTTTCTGTTTTGAGAGAGGGAGGGAGAGCAAAATCCACCAGAATCTTTGGGGAGAAGGCTGGACATGTTATGACATTTGATATTTATATCTCTCACTATTAAGTCCACCAAAATCCATCAAAATCCATGACCTAAAAAAATCCTTTAAAATCTAGTCCTAATTGAATACACCTTGATTCTTGTAGACATTTTAAAGTCCTAATTCAATACACCTGGATTAAGAAGGATTTTTAAAAGTCCATAGAAATCCTAATTGAATACCACTGGATTCATATGGACTCTTTTAAAGTCTTTAAATGTCCAAATTAAATACACCAGGATTTATAATGTCTTTAAATGTCCTCATAATCCTAATTGAATACACCCCCTAAATGTTTGTGTTTGAATAAGGTATATATTTGAAAATTTATTTTATTAGATAAAATAGAGGGTATGTTTTTACAATTAACCTAATAACTAATAAGCACCGACATATCTGGACACGTTATTCAATACATATTGTGGTGAGACACATCATCACATAAACGAATAAGTATGACGTACCCGACCACGTCGTCGTATATGTGGGGATGTCATCGTGTATGTGGGGATGTGTGCCAAGACACGGCATCACATATTGAACAAGGTGGTCGGCACGTGATCGAATAAGTGGGCATGTGGTTGAGCACGTCAACAAATAATACCTGGAAATGCAGTGATCCCACGTCATAAAATAAGGTTTGACTTTGACCAGACACGTCATTTTTAATGACTCTGTTCTCTCTCTCTCTCTGAAAAAATCGGTGCAGCAGCGATGAAGAATGAAGGAGGAAGATGGATCCCAAACTCAAAACGACGTGTCGTATCAGGGTTCGGCTGCTAAGCGACCGCAGTCGAGCTTCGATGTTTTTTTTTCCCGATATGAGAGGCAGGCAATGAGGCAACAAAACCCTAACAATGGCTAATCGAGTGAGTTCTGAGGTAAATGTTTGTCTTTTTATGCTCTTGAGACACTCTGTTTTGTATTTTGTAGCTCTGTAAATGAACCTAAAATAGAATCAACTAGCTGCTAATTTTGAGTATTTATACTTCAAGTTTGATTTTTTTGTTGTTGTTGGTTCTTTGTTGCTGATGGCGTCTCTGTGTAATGTCTATGGAACCTGCATTCTCTCACTGATTGAAATATGAATGATGAATTTTAAGCTACATTGATTGGCATTGTTTGATTTTATACAGGTGTGATGGGATTGCAATCTCATGGGTTAGACAGCATAGAAGAGGTTTGCAATCTCAATTGGTCTCTGTGACTATGAATTTTACTCTGTTTTGCCAACACCAGAAAATCATAATCTTCAACCTTTTTGAATTGCAGGTTTGGGAGTTTCATGATCTTCTTGTCAACATGATTATAAGCTAATAATCGTGTGGAATTGATGGAAGGAGACACCAAGGTGATGGGTTCAAAACTTCAAATGGGTATGTCAAGATACCTTTTCTTGTAAATCTGGTAACAGTTGCAGTTTAACAAATTTGGCATCTAGGAGTGAGTTTTCTTCAATCTTAATAAATTTGTTATAAATTTACTTATGATGAATTATTGTAATAGAATTCCATGATTATTTTTAATATGATCAACCTGTTATAAATATATTACATGTGCACAAAAAGAAAGAAAAAACAAATTTTATTTCTTTTAAACGCAAATTTTTAGGTTGTGAAACGTGTTTTGTCAAAATGATGTGTTATAATATAATAGTGTTAATGGTTAATTGAAATAACGCACGTTTGTACAGAAATACAAGCAGAATAGTAGGGACATAATAAGATTGTCCAATTTAATGAGGCGAAATCACCATTTTAAAACCAGTTGTAATAACGTTCTATATATATAATTGGACAATTGCACATCAATTTGGACAATCTTATTATGTCCTCGCTAGAACAATCTTCCTTTCAAACTGATGAGGAAACACTTTGGAGCATTTATTCAAGCATTTTATGACTTGACTGTGATACCAAGCTGGTTTAACCAATTGATTTATAACTTATATAAATGTGAAACGATCGGTTCAAATTACAGACTTTTTTGTTCACGATAGAGATTAATCGATCAAGAATGTTTTCAACATTTGTTTATTGAGATAACAATGAACAATAATTAATTATGTTTAACCTTAATTATGCTACCCTATTATCATTCATGGTCTTTGGGTTCAAGCTAGTATTATTATGCATTGTTTTTGGACAACTTGTAATGGGTATTCCTGAGTTTGCATTTTGGTTGTACAAGTAGCACCAATCTGTGTGATGCTGTTTGAATAAAGTTTGTTGCTTTGACACATTGCAATGTCTTCTTTTTGTTAGTTAACAAGCTGGTTGGTTGGATGTATAAGGCACATCAATTTAGTCTTGAAATAATGTTTATAGAGGGTGACACTGACTTCTCATGATTCTGAATTATGATTTTTAAACCTCTTTAGAAATTCACCAAGATTTAATTATGTTTACCTCACCACATCTATAGTTTCATTGAATTATTTTGATTATGTTTAGCTGATGTAAACTGTTCTGTGGAAAAATTTATACCGACCATAAGTTAGGACGAAGCAAGATACAATCAAAATCTATGATTGGTGATGAATCGATGCATTGTATATGTATCCACTAAATAAATCAGCTAATAAAGAGTCTATATATTTATAATCGTTGTTATTAGTGTTCTTAAAAATTCAAGTTCTTTTATAAATTAATTTTGTTTATATGTTATGCAGTCTGCATATTCGCAACTATCCAAACAGAAGTTGATCAATTGTTCTCTCGCAGATCGAAACTGCATTTCTCAAGCACTCATCATGACCACACTAGATAAAATCCATAGACCCCATTAGAGGTCACGATAATAAGATCAGTCAGCCCATCATTTGAGAAGTCATCGCAAACAAGGGCATAGGTGGGTGGTGCTGGAAGATCAACAGATGTTAATATAATTCCTCCAGGAGATATCACAACAGCTGCTTGATCTCCTGCTGCAAGAATCATTGTTAATTGTCGTGCACACGCAAAGAGAATGCCTTTAATGTGGGAACCACTGAGCCAGCTTCCATCATCCATGATGGGGAAGGTAGATTTGACCATGTAGCATCGGTCAAGAGCTGCCATTGCCAAACAGCGTCATGGCCATGTGTGCCAGGGGAGTATGCTGTTACCTGAAAAACATGGGCACATTAATGAGTCATCCAGAGGTCGCAACAGCCCAACAGGGGCGAAGCACTTCCATTGACCATTTCCTAACAACAGTCTGTTCGGCACCATTTCCTCCAACAGCCTGAAGTGAAGAAAATATATTTTTGTCACATTTATCACCATAGATTAAGTGAAAACTTCAAACAGAAATTCATTGGTTTATATCTACATGTCAGCATGCCCACCTATTCATTAGCATCAAGTCATCATTTGCTTTTGGTTTATGAAAAAATAATTCAAAAGCTATAATATTTCCATGTATTCATATTATCATATAATTAAATAGGCTGCCTACAAGTTCACATTTCCAGCACACTAAATGGGTGATTTCAGATGGATATTGAGATCATGAGACAATATATCATTATCTTTGAGTTACTTTCCATAGTGACCATCATCATGTGCATGTTTTCTTATGTGTATGTATTTTTTTTTTTAAATAAAATTATTTATCCAATTGCAAAATAAATCTAGAACTAAAATATAAAAAGTACAAGCAATAAAGATATGGCAATTATATACTTCCAAATTGATTGGTCAAATTGTAAATACAATTAAGTCATTGAATTAAACTTCAAACTAAAAGAGAGCGCAACAAATTGAGCATCAACTCAGTTTCATCTTAATAAGATTTAAGAAGATGCACAAACAGACAAAAATCATTGGGTTGTGTGTAATCATTGGGTTGATAGTGTTTCCTGATCTGAGAGGGAGGAGATCCACAACAAAAATCTCAAGTCAACAAATTTGTGCCTACCTTTAAGCCATTCTCGGAAGTAGGACTGCGTCTTGTCTTGATTAGCAGCATTCCAAACATTGACAGTAGGAATTAGGCCTCAAAAACTGAGGTTTGGCAAATGTTAAATTACTTAGAGACTGGATAACTAATAAGATCATTACTAAATACTATATATCATGTAACAGATGCTTCTAAATATCCAGAGGTTGATGTAATATTTTCAAAATTGTCGCAGTTCTGTGAAGCTTGAGTGCTCACTATATGGAACCCCTGCACAAATAGCAATTCAAGCATTGGTAATCACAAATATAATTTGTGAGATTGCTTCTGGAACTAGGTTTAAAGAAATCCAGTTGATTGCCTATTCTCTCAGTTAAACCGTGAGTCATAGAAGATGATCACAATGTAGATATAGAAGATGTTGAGAGTGGATGGAAAACTGTGAGTCATCTTGAGGATCAGGGTTCAAGTTCTTCACTAGAAGGGAGTGCTCCATCCATCAGGAATCGCCAAGATAGTAATGTGTCAAGGAGTGGAATAGAATGGGAAGATAATGGATAAGAAGGAACCCCAATTACGGATATCAGTGAAGTCTGCTCAGTGCCGACAAAGCCATTGAAGAAGGTATCATCTATAGCACGGCTTTGGAGATCTGGCCCAACTAATGGGAAAACTACAAGATAATCTCAGTCGAGGGAATGAAGGGTAGGCTTTCAAATGAAAGATTATCTAATGTGAGTCTTACGAGTCCGGATAGGTGGTCAAGTAAGGGCAATCTCAGCCCCCTGATTTGGTGGGGCAGTGGAGTTCGCCCGAGTCAGGAAATCCTCACATAACACGTGGCATGAAAGGGTACATTGAGTGGCCTCGAGGTGCAAAGCTTATGGAGGCAAGGATGGAAAGTCAGAAGGTCCAATTGCGGCATGTTCTTAAACAGATGATTTAGGAGTAGCTAGTGAATTCAGATGGACCATGCTAGCTTTCTCAGTCAAGGTTTCTGGAAATGCCAGATGGAAATAAGTGTTTATCTTTGAGCCATGTATGGATTCCATCTTCCGTTCTACCAATTGAAGCCATTCAACAGGTTGCTAAAAGAGCTTGTGAATAAGTACGTACATAAGAAATGTCTATATGATGGACTTGCTCATATGCTCGTATATATGTTGATCTCCAATTTTCCTCCTAAAATCATGCTATGTCAAGAGTTTGGTTTCAATTATATGCTAGAATATCTGGGAATAACAATCTTGGCACAACTAATCGGGTCTTTCCAGAGTCGACCCTAGGCATAGGCCGATGAGGTGGCCGCCTAGGGCCCCCAAATTCATTTAGTGTGTATTCTATATTATGCCCGAGTAGAGTTTTGTTTAAATAAAAAAAAAAAAAACAACCCACATGTCAATTATATTTAAAAGGCCCACCACAGAAATATTTATATACAGTCCATATGTTTTTGTTGTAAAAAAAAATGCCCATTAAAGAAACAAAATCATTATGCTTTTTTATTTTATTTTTAAAGACAAAATAATTATGCTTATCCCATCACAACATACCAAATTGCAAATTGCAATTCATTGTATCAGACATTCGAAATTTTTTTAGGGTTTTTTACTTATTTGGCACTTGGCAGCTCTCAGCTCTGTTCTTGGCTTCTTACGAAATTGGGAATTAGTGGGAAAGTAATTGTTCTTGGATTGGAATTTGGAAGCTCTATTCTTGAAATCAATCGTAGTTTTTTAGAAGATAATTTAACACATCTTTTCCTTTTTCTTATTCTTTTAATCCGAAAAACCTATTTTCGTTTTTCTATTTAAGTTTGTTAGAATTTGTATGTATTATGTATTATGGAACCCGGAGGTAAAGATTCAGGAACCCAAATACCCAGTAGAAAAATTGTTCTTGAATTTTGTATGTATTATATTAGAATTTCGTTTTTCTGTTTTAGTTTTGTTTGAATTTTGTATGTATTATGATATGGAACCTGGAAGTCGGGATTTGAGGGCCTCAATTTTTTAGTTCGCCTTGGGCCCCCGAAATCTCAGGACCGCCCTGGGTCTTTCTTTCTTGAGTAGATGTAATTTCAATCCATATGGAGTACAGTAATTTTCTTTTCTAGTAATTCAGGAAGCAAATTTGTGCTATTGTGCTGTATCTCTTAAATTCTGATCAGGATACCATCAATAATAGCAAATTTATGGTAGAAACCAAAAACATGATATCCTTTCTCTTCGCTTTAATTTCTATTCAATACAATACTGTCCGGCGTGTGGAATCTATACAGAGGAAAGTTAGGTTTACTGGCAGCTTTGCTTGAAATTTCATGTGAAAAGAGTTCAATGACCAAACTTTTGCCCCATATAAGATCTTAACAAAACAAAACCTCAAATTTTTGGTGAAATCTGTAATTGTCAAAAACAAAGGTTTGTAGGCAGGTGTTGTTCACATATACTTGCTGACTTGCATAGCATAGTTCACGTTGTGCTACATAACACAATCGGAAAAACGTGTGGCTGCAGAGGACTTTTCTCTTTTTGCCTTAACGTGTGGCTGCTGAGGACTTGGAGTTTTCTCTAATAGCAACAAAATGACTTTGGAATTTTGATACAACTCATCAATACGGTCACATTTCCAATTACTATATATATAGCTAGCTAATTTTCCAAATGAAATAACAGTCCAAGGCCACTTGAAAAACGTGTGGCTGCAGAGGAATTCACGAGTCTAATGAAATAATTGATTATCAATCAAATTCATGCATCTACCACATATAATTCAAGAACATGTGAGGCTGTGGCTGTGTCTACATTTGCTTTTGGTTAAAAAAAAATCAAAAGCTATAATTATTTCCATTTATTAACCTAGGACACAATGGGACCTATAGGCTACAAAAATCACAATGAAGTGTTCGAGTGTTATAATTGATGAAGCAATCGATTTCATTCTAGGGCGTGTTTTGCTCTCTCTTTTTTTGTTTACAAATTTTAAGTAAATAGTTCATTGGTTGGTTGCTCTCTTTTTTTTGTTTACAAATTTTAAGTAAATATTTAGATATTTCAAGGTGCTTTAATTATTGTGATTAAAGTATTAAACACATGAAAACGATAACGTAATTTCTCGGTGTTCCAATTCAAGTGCCCTGTTTCAGAAACAGAGTACAGCTCTCTGTTCTCATAATTTCCCCAACAAGTTCTAATACAAATTCCAAAGCTATTATTATTATTTTGGAATTTGTGAAGGACTTAGCATGGTTCATGGGTGACAACATTGTGGATTTTTCAAGTCATGCAAATAGGCATTATCAATTATATGATTAATGTGAATACTCAATTCAATCATTCCAAGAAAACATTGGACGGGCCTATAGCGACCATAGTTCCATTTCATTGAAAATTTAATGCAAATTGATTGGAAATTTCTTTCAATTGAGATCATATTCATATTAGCTACCGACATGCCCACACTATAATTAAGAATTTAAGATCACATTCATTCTTCACTTTGATTCATTAAGATCTCGTATTAATAAACAAGTTGCTAGTACAATTCAGTCCAATATTCTAATGAAACATAACCTTTCTCTTTACATATTGCTAAAAAAAATAAAAACAATTGACAGACTTCCAATTTTGAAAAAAAAAAAGGTTCCTATTAATATGTAAAGTTGTACATCCAATTAGGTAACATTTAACGGCTGCCGTTAAATGTGAGGCACATGTTGACAGCTCCCATAATTATCTCTGCTCTTTCATTGACTTGGACATTGACACACAACGTGGAACATGACATATAGCAATCATATTTCTTATGTCTTTGAAACTTGATGCAAATTGATGAAATTTCCTGAGTAATTTAACTTGATGTCTTTGAAATTTCCTGTAAGAGAATTGAAATTTGAGATCACGCATGGGACCCTATAAATAGCATACTACTACATCATTACCTTCTCAACCACGTTTCTTCTTTTTTATATGAAAGCAGACATGAGTACTTTTGTTCTTTCTTTTTCTTGGAGTTACAATTGTCTTAGTAACCATCAATGTTAATATCAGTTTCTGCAATGGAAGTTCTTACGTGGGTTGTATTCAAAGTGAGAGACAAGCACTTTTAAGCTTCAAACATGATCTCACTGATCCTTTGAATCAGCTTGCCTCTTGGGTTGGTGATGGAGATAGTTGTAAATGGACTGGTGTTGTCTGCAACAACCTCACAGGCCATGTCGCTGAACTCAACCTTCAAGATTCAGAGCTGGGTGGTAAGATAAATCCATCTTTGCTTAATTTGAAGCATTTGATTCACTTGGATTTAAGCTTTAACTATTTTGAAGGAATGATTCCTCCACAACTTGGAAATCTTTCCAATCTCCAATTTCTTGACCTCAGTTCTAATTCTGACAATTTATATGTTGAGAATTTAATGTGGATATCCAATCTTTCCTTACTGAAACACCTTGATTTGAGTTATGTGAATCTCAGTAAAGCCTCTGACTGGTTGCTAAACATAAATTCATTTCCTTCTTTGGTAATTCTACGATTGAGGTACTGTGGACTTCAACACTTTTCTCAAATACAGGTTGCAAATTTTTCGTCTCTTACCACCCTTGATCTTTCCTATAACCAATTTTATAACTCTTTCATTCCTAGCTGGGTTTTTGGTCTTACTCACTTGGATTTCTTGATCTGAGTTCAACTAATTTGGAAGGTCCAATCCCTAATGGACTTGGAAACTTGACTTCTCTTAAACATTTTGATTTATCATCTAACCATTTCAATTCTTCAATACCTAATTGGTTGTCCAACTTTAGCCGTCTTGAGTACATTGATCTTAGCTTTAATAATTTACTGGGGAAAATTCCGAGATCGATAGAAAGACTATGCAACTTGAGGTCAATCTACATCTCTGATGTCCATTTGAGTCAAAATATGTTTGCAATTTTGGAGATTTTCTCAAGATGTGTTGCAGATAGATTAGAATATTTGGATTTGAGCCATAATCAAATATTTGGTCATTTAACGGATAAAGCTGGACAATTTAAAAATCTAGAATTTCTTAATATAGAGGAAAACTCTATCGTTGGTCCCATTCCACCTTCTTTAGGAAAACTTTCATCTATAAAATTTCTATATTTTCTTTTAACAAATTGAATGGAACTGTTTCTGAAAATCACTTTGCTAATCTAACAAGGCTGACTGTTTTTGATGCTTCTCAAAACTTATTAACCTTGAAAGTCAATTTTGATTGGGTTCCTCCTTTCCAACTTAAATTGTTATATTTGAGTTCTTGCCATGTGGGACCTCACTTTCCGTTGTGGCTTCATTCACAAAAGAGTTTATATGATTTGGACATATCCAATGCAAAAATTTCAGATGTCATTCCTAGTTGGTTTTGGAAGTCTCTTTCTCAATATACCTATTTAAATCTCTCACACAACCAAATCCATGGAGAGATTCCACCTTTAACCGACACTAGAGATGTAATTAATACACTAGATTTGAGTTCAAATAACTTGTCTGGTTTGCTACCTCCTATATCCTTTAATATGAATAGTCTGTTTCTCTCCAATAATGCTTTATCCGGATCCATTTCCCAGTTTTTGTGTTTTGGAATGAATGAGTCAAAGAGAATGGAATTTCTCAACCTTAAAAATAATTGTTCTCTGGAGATTTGCCAGATTGTTGGATGAATTGGCAATACTTACGGGTCTTGAATTTAGGTAACAATAAATTTACTGGTAGTCTTCCTACCTCTATGAGAATTTTAAGTTCTCTTCTATCCTTGACCATTCGCAAAAATAGCCTATCCGGAATAACACCATTCGTATCACTCGAAAATTGTACAAATTTAGAAACACTTGATGCAGCTGAAAATCAATTTGTCGGATATATACCCGGATGGATAGGCGAAAGATTTCCGAGTATGAAGATTCTTGATCTCCGTTCAAATAAGTTTCACGGTCTTCTACCGGTGGAACTTTGTTGTCTAGCCTCTTTACAAATCTTAGATCTTTCTAATAACAATCTCTCTGGAAGCATACCTAGGTGTATCTATAACTTCAGTGAAATGGTGACATTGAATAGTTTGAACAGCAACTTGCTATATTTTGGGAGCCAATTATCGATACAATTTATTCAAGATGCCTTTCTTGTGAGGAAAGGGATAGAATATGAGTATTCCACCATTCTTAATTTGGTAAGAGCCATAGATCTTTCGAGTAATAATTTCTCAGGAGAGATTCCAAGAGAAGTGACAAGTCTCGCAGCATTGCAGTCGTTGAATCTCTCGCATAATTCATTAATCGGAAGAATTCCAGCAAATATTGGTGCTATGAGAGAGATAGAATCCATTGATTTTTCTTCAAACCAACTTTCTGGTAAAATCCCACAGAGCATATCAAGTTTGACATTTTGAGTCAGTTGAACTTATCCAACAACAATTGAGTGGAAAAATTCCTTTAAGTACTCAAATACAAGGCTTTGAAGCATCCAGTTTCACAGGCAATGATCTTTGTGGATCTCCGCTTCCTAATTGTACGGTGACCGTTGACACACCAAAGCATGAAAATGGAGGAGGGAAGGATGGTAATGAACATGAAGTGGATTGGTTTTATGTAAGCATGGCTCTTGGATTTGTGGTGGGTTTCTGGGGTTTAATAGTAAAGAATTTGAATGTTTGCAGTATATTTTTGTTCTGTTTTCTTCTTTATTCATTTGAATATTATATACACATTACAATCAATCAATCATCTTGATAGTCTCCTAGAATCATGGAGAGTGTCAAGGTAATAATCATGGAGAGTATCAAGGTAATAATAATAAGAGATTACAGTCAATGATACATGATTGTTTCCTAAAGAATATCAATGGGACAGGAGAGAATCATGGATGAGATTGCCTGACAGATTGTATTCTATCATGCCCCCGCAAGATTGAGCTTCCATCTCGGACGCCAATCTTGGATCGATGAAGAAGATATTGCTTCCGAGGTAAGGCTTTGGTGAGAGAGTCTGCAAGTTGATCACTGGTATGCACATGGGATACTCGGAGACGATGTGTAAGAACTTGCTCTCGAACAAAATGAAAATCAATAGCGACATGCTTCATGCGAGAGTGAAAGACTGGATTTTGCAAACATAGGTTGCCCCAATATTGTCACAGAAAATGGTGGGAGTAGAAGGTGGAGAGACACGAAGCTCATGAAGTAAATTTGTAATCCAATTGATCTCAGCTGCAGTTGAGGCAATGGCTCGATATTCAGCTTCGGTGGAGCTGCGAGCAACTGTTCTTTGTTTCTTAGAGGCCCAACTGATCGGGGATGCACCAAGGAAGACAACATAAGCTGAAGTAGATGTGCGATCATCAACATTCCCAGCCCAATCTGAATCCGAGAAGGCATGTAAATGAGGACTTGGTTCCTTGCGAAGAAAAATGCCATGACTAGATGTTCCTTTCAAGTATCGAAGAAGCCGCTTAACAGAGGACCAATGAGTAGAAGATGGGGAATGCATGTACTGTGATAGGCGATTAACTGCAAAGGAAATATCCGGCCTAGTAAGTGAGAGATTGTAGAGAACCGAGTACCTGACGAAATTGAGTTGAATTGGTTTTTGGGCTGCCATCATGAAGAGTTAAGATATCAGTTGTAGATAGAGGTGTGGAGACTTCTTTAGCATCCAACATATTGGTTTTGAGAAGAAGATCTGTGACATATTTGCGTTGAGAGAGGAAGAGACCACTTGAAGTACGAATAGCTTCAACCCCCAAAAAATAACTTAAGGAACCGAGATCTTTGAGAGAGAACCGTGTGGCCAAGAGCTTAAGAAACTTGTGAACCGAAGGTGGTGATTGCCAGTTACAATAATGTCATCGACGTAGACCAAGAGAAATAGTGGTAGGCTCTCGGTGAAGGATAAAGAGAGAACTGTCAGATTGAGAATTCATAAAGCCTTGGGTAAGAAGAAATTGACGGAGTTCATGGTACCAAGCCCGAGGTGCTTGACGAAGACCGTAGATAGCTTTACGAAGCTTGCAAACATGAGTGGGAAGGTTCGGATGTAGGAAGCCAGGAGGTTGTTGCATGTAAACATCATCTGTTAGAGAACCCTGCAAAACGCATTATTCACGTCGAGTTGGTGCAAGTCCCAACCAGAAGAGACAGCAAGAGTGAGTATGACTCTTATGGTTGTAGGCTTGACAACTGGACTGAATGTGTCAGTAAAATCAACACTAGGCCGTTGATGGAATCCTTTAGCAACTAGTCTCGCCTTGTAGCGGGCAATAGATCCATCTGGGTTCTGCTTAATCCTGAAAATCCACTTACAACCAATAATGTTATGTGCAGGGTGAGAGGGTACAAGGTTCCAGGTATGATTATTAATGAGTGCATCATATTCTTCACTCATGGCCTTTCGCCATTGAGGTAATTGTTGAGCTTGTTTGATAGTGGTAGGTTCAAAGGACTGAGAATCACGGGTAGTAACATGTAGATCCAGAATTTTTTTGGGTTTGAAGATGTTGTGTTTGGACCGGGTAACTATTTGTGGTTCAGGTGTTGGTGAAACAGAGGAGGTAGGTAAGATAATTGAGAAGAGGAGTCACGTACCTGAGTGTCTTCATGGTCTGAATTTGAAGTGGTGGCAGCCTGTAGGTCCGAGGACGATGAAGAGGACGCTAGCTTTTGAGTGACATACTCTGTTTCATCACTTAGTGTAGGATTATGAGAATGATTGACTTTGAAGGGATTGAGAACCGTTAAAGAGGGAGGATTTGTTTTTGTGGCCTTATTTGAGAGATCAGGTGAGGAGGATGTATTTTTGGTACCTGAGGAGTGATTGGGGGGATACCATTTAGAGAAAGAATCAGGTTTGTACCTTGTGTCATGGAGAGAAAGTTTGGAAAAGGGAAAATGTGTTTCAATGAAAATGACATGACGAGTTACATATGTTTTATTGGTGGAGGGATCAGACATACATAGGAGTTGTGAGAAAGAGAGTAACCAATAAATACACACGGTGTTGACCGCGGTTGCAGTTTGTTGGATGTGTAAGGCCGAAGCCAAGGATAACAAACACAACCAAAAATTTTTAATTTGTTGTAATTTGGTTGTTTTTGAAATAATTTGTGAAATGGAGATTGAAACTTTAACACTGATGTTGGCATACGATTAATAAGGTAAGTAGCAGTATGAAAGCAACTGACCAGAATCGTAAAGGCATAGAAGCTTGATGCAGCAATGTCAGGCCAGTTTCAACTAAATGTCTGTGTTTACGTTCAGCAGATCCTACAAGTTGTGGGGTGTATGGAGGTGACTTGAGGTGTTGAATACCATAGTTTGATAGATGATGTGCCAAGCTTTGATATTCCCCACCTCCATCTGAGTACACAGTTTTAATAGTAGTTTTAAAGAAATTTTCTACCAAGGTTTTAAATTTATCAAAAATTAATGGCACATCAGATTTCTTTTTGAGTGGATAAAACCAAGTATATTTAGTGAAATAATCAACAAAAATGATATAATAACGGTAATTATCAAAGGAGATAACAGGGGATGGTCCCCAAACATCAGTATAAAATTTCTAAAGGAGAGGAACAAGACACACTTGTAATTCCAAACGGAAGTTTATGACTCTTGTTACAAAGACACGAGTCACATGTAGAAATACTAGAAGCTGAAATAGGAAGAGAGTAGTTTGTTATTAACTTCTTTTGAATAAGTTCAGAAGGGTGACCAAGTCGGCGATGCCAGAGGGTGGTGGAGTCGGATTTGGAGGTGGTGTATGCAGTTGGGGAAAATTTAAGGGACTGTGATGAATTTGATGGCCACTCATAGATGTTGTTCTTATTCCGGCCTCGGACCAAGGATGCCCCCGTATTCAAATCCTTCACAATGAAAAAGTCAGGAAAAAATTCAATAGATGTAAAATTTTGCTTGCAAAATTGAGATACAGAGAGTAGATTCTGTTTGATATGAGGTGCACATAAAACATTGTTAAGTGTAAATGAAAATTTTGAAGATGTAAGTTTAGTGGAACCAATATGAGATATTGGAACACCATTACCGTCGCCAACCATGACATCATCATTGCCTCCGTATTCCGAATGCACAGAGAGGTTTTGTAGATCTGATGTGATATGATGAGATGCTCCCGAATCTACTATCCAATTTCCTTTATTTACTGATGAATCGGAAGTTGTGAAATTTGCCTGAGCCCAATTTTGGTTGGAGTTTGGCTTAGGTCTTGACCTGCACACCTTGGCTGTGTGTCCAACCTTGTCACACAATTGACACACTGGTCTTGGTTGACCATAGTTCGGATTCGGTCTCCAAGTTGTCTGTTGAAAATGTGAGTGCATAGGAGTGTGATTCATTGATGAGAAGTTACCTCCACTAGTACCAAAATTCTGTCCCGAAGAGAGGAAAGATGGTGGTCGTGACCCTTGGGTGTTAGAGTAACCCTGAGTGTGAAGTTGATTGTTTTTGTTCCCAGAGTGGTAGTTCAGTCCTCTATGGTTGCTTGATCCGCCACCCTGCTTGTTTTGTTGCTGGGTCGATGTTGGTTGTATTGGGCTGTGACAGTAGGAGTCGTTGTCTTCCCTTCGTCACGATTAAGGCATGCTTCATGATCAAGTAATTTGTCATGAAGTTCTTCGAATGTCATGGTGGTCTCTCGAGTACGAACTGCAGCCTTTAATTCCTTGTAATCATTGCTCAGTCCATTGAGTGTATGTGCAACAATCTCAGCATCACATAGGACATGTCCAATCAAGGCAAGATCATCAATTAAACTTTTGATATTTTGCATGTATTCAGATATAGAGATACCTTCTTGAGATGTTTTCATCAAAGAGGAGAGGAGGGTTAGCATCCGAGTGTTGGATCGATTTGCAAAGGTGGTTTCTAATTTCTTCCATGCTTCACCAGATGTTGTGCAAGTTGAGATGAGTGGTGCTATGTTCCCTGCAAGTGATGCTTGAATGGCTTGTAGAATCAGACGATCTTGTCGCTGCCAACGTTTGTGGTCAGGATTTGGTGTTGGTTCAGTTCTTCATTTTGTGTCACTTTTGAAGGAGGACAGGGCAGAGTTCCATCTGTATAGCCTAACAATCACCAAATAGAAGATTAGAGATTGAGATCTCCAGGAGGCATAGTTTCCTCCCCTAGAGAGCTTGAAGGGGATTTGCGTAGCGGTATTGATAGAGATGAGGCCGTGGGACTGTGAGGAGGTGTTGTTTCCAGTTGAGATTACCACTGGAGTTTCAGATGAGGAAGATTTAGAGGTAGACGATTTAGAGGTAGGTGAGGACATTGTTTGAGAGAGAGGAGAAACGAGGATGTGAATCGGGATAGGCTCTTTAGCACTAATGCTCTGATACCATAAAGAATTTGAATGTTTGCAGTATATTTTTGTCTGTTTTCTTCTTTATTCATTTGAATATTATATACACATTACAATCAATCAATCATCTTGATAGTCTCCTAGAATCATGGAGAGTGTCAAGGTAATAATCATGGAGAGTATCAAGGTAATAATAATAAGAGATTACAGTCAATGATACATGATTGTTTCCTAAAGAATATCAATGGGACAGGAGAGAATCATGGATGAGATTGCCTGACAGATTGTATTCTATCAAATAGGTCCTTTGCTTGTCAACAGAAGATGGAGGTATGTGTACTATGGTTTCTTGGATGATCTTGGAGACAAAATTTACTTTGCAGCAAGAAATGTTTCTAGTTTTTTTTCTTTTTTCTTTTTTTGTGTGTATTTTTATTTAAGCTGTATTTAATTTCAATGGGATGATTCCTCACAAATGTGTTTGCAAGCTTCAAGCTCTTCTCTCTTAATAATATAAGAAATACTAAAACAAAAGAAATTGATCACATAAGAAAAGAAAATTGAAAGATTAACAAGGTGTTGTTAAAAATTCCAAGAGAGAAAACAAAAGAGCAAGTCAGCCATTTGAGGCTGCCATTGACGAGAGCTCAAGCGCTAAAGATTGATTGTATTTTTTTTGTTCAGCTATTACATGTGAGTCCGATATTTATACGAAGCCAATTCAGACTCTTAACAGAAATCCTAGAAATCAGGGAATTAAACAACTAACTGCCACCTCACTAATTTTGTTGAATTTCCAAACTAACTCCTAAGCCCACTTTGCTTTTTGACAATCCATCATAATCATGATCTGATATTTGATCATGATTAATGTTCATCAACGGCTGTTGCTTTCCAGTCCTCAAGTAACCATGTAGGTGAGTCTCATGTGAGCAAGAGCTGGGCTTTCCAAGTTTGTTCTGTGACCACCGAAGCTCATAGATAATCTTCTCTCTAAATTTCAAGCTTCTAGCAGGATCACTACATCATCCCGTGATTTATATAATAACAAAATATATCTATATGGAATTTTGATACAACGAAGTGATGGTCAAGAAATTTTCCTGCAACTCAATCAAATGGAATTAATTTCTCTAAGCCCACTAGGCCACTAGATGGGTGGATATATGATCAATTTATATAATAGAAATAATGTGAATACTCAATCAAATAAATCCAAACATGTGGAACCTGCAAACCTATAACAGTCGTAGCAGGTTCTATGTCATTGAAATTTTGATGTAAGTTTATCAGAAAATTTATTTCAATTGAGATCATCGATGGAAGATATGAAAATTAAAGCAACTCCAATTCTATTGAAGACTAGACGACTAGTATCAATCAAATATTGAAACCAACGAGCATGCAACTACATTCTCATGTTAAACAGGAAAAGATTTGCTTAAATTCATCACATAAACATAATATTTTGGAACAAATATTGAGATATGATTAATTAATGCGATGTGAAATTTATTTATCATGAAATCACTTTTTACACTTATAAAATACTTCAATATTCTTATATTGTCTTCTCAATTATTTCATGTAACTGCCAACTTCTGTGACAAATAAATTTTGAAAGAGCACAAATAAATTTTCAAAGTTATCTTCTTCGGTTAAGTACTCTGGTTTGGAAATAGATCACAACTCTGTTTGAGAAATATATCTTATTTGGAAACAGATCACAGTTCTAATTTTATTTTGACTTGTATTTCTTTAGTATCAAATGTCAACATCAAGTAGAAAATCTTGCATGAAACTGGTGCAATACACCTTAACCAATGGGTGCATGCCATGTGGCATAAAGAATTCATTTAATTGTCCCTTGCCACATGGCATGCATCTATTGGACAGGTGAATTGCAACGGGTGCATGTAAGATTTTCTCTAACGTCAAGTCTGCTTTAGAAAACTTTAGAAGAGACCAAATTAACAATCAAATATTCAAAATTTTATTCTTACGGTCCTAAACCTGAGTACGGTCCCACATCTCAAGCCCACGCGCCGGGAGGACCCGAGTCTGCCCCGTGTGAGGAAGCCCAGATCTCCGGGTCAGCGGCGGAGCCGACAAGAGACCCCGCTTTTGAAGTGGAAGGTTGAGGGTTTCAGGTGGGGAAAAAATTAGATATTTTGTTGTCTGTTTTTTAGGTTTGTTTTAGATGAATTTGAATCAAATGTCATGTGGGGTTTATTATTTGATTGATGAAGTGATTTGTGTTGTATTTGGTTCTTATTATGCAATGTTGTTACTTAGATTTGAAGTCTTCATTTTTCATTCTCATCTTTACAGCTCTATCATAATCACTCTTATGACTCTGTGAAAAGCTTATTTAGCTTAATTTTGCAGGTTGATGTTTTCTATATTCTGTGTGTAAAAGCAAAATTGTATTTCAAGCTCTGCACTCTTAGCTTGATTGTAATTCGTAGTGGCAGTCTTCATTAGGTTGTGGAATTTGTGTAAGTACAAATTTTTGCTAGGGTTTATATAGCTTTGAAGTAAATGCGATCTATTGTTTGTATGTTTGATTTACTTTGTTGTGACATCCATGCAGTGTGTTTAAATGATTTCCGGAAAACTTTCAGTGCTTACTCCATCATTCTGGGTGTGTTGTTCACTTTAATTATGGTTTTGTCTTCCATATTAAGGTTGATAATGTTCCGAAGTGCATCTAGATTGATTTATTTGCATATTTCATTATTTGATTCACTTTTTGTGCACAAGACATCTAGCATGTGTTAATGACTTCTGAATATTCGTTTTGCTTGTTGGATCATGTTGGCTTTGTCATTCATTGGATCTTATTTGTCTTCTTTATTAAGTTTGTCAGTCAATTTTAGAGCTTTCAAATTTATTGTGTTATTCTTTCCCATATAGCCTGGTGCAAGGAATGTGGGAGTCCCGTTTCATGTCTGTCGTAGTGGCAAAGCATTTGGCTCTGAACCAAGGGATCCTTTACAGAGCCCTAGCTCACCTGTCTCTAGCATGAAGAGTGGATATTTGTGTAAGGTATGTTAATCAACTTTCATAACGAAACCATTAACTGTCAATGACTATTCCTATTCAATGAATATTGTGTAAGGGAACTAAGATAATACCTTCCCTTTTTATCATCTTCCATACCTGGCATAAATGCTTCCTTGTTGTGGGACCCACTAACGGGTGGGACATATGAATATGCCCAGTGCCCATTTACGTGAGTTCCTTTTATGGACCGATGTTTTTTTATAGTAATATTCATAATCATACGTTATAACCATACCAGTATTTTGTTTTGTCGACATTTAGATTTTCCTAAGAAAATGAGCAACTGTTATAATTTGTTATTTTTTTTAGAACTCTAGATAAATTGTACAATACGTATTATAACAATATGAGCGCCTAAATTACCAAACAGAAGCTTACAGATAAAATCTAGCTCAAGAACATTGTTGATTCATCTAGGAGAAGTCAGAAACTTGTATTCTTGAGCTAGATCTGATCTGTCAGCTAATTTTGTTTGTTGAACAGTCATTTTGATAAGTAAAATATTGGAGCCATTTTCTTTGACGGAGTTTAGTTACCACTCCCTTCTTATAAGTGTTAAAATTTAGCTTATAGACAGGATGATAGGAACCAAATGGGGGAAATCGGGGATTAATTAGGGTTTATTGCTTATTTTTGCTAATATTGAGTATATTTTTCTCTAGCTTGATGATAGTGACAATGAAGAAAAAAGCAACTACCGGCTGATTCACTCCAGTTAAACAGCTAGAATTAGAGCTGTTAGGGTTATATATTACTTTCCATGAATGAAATGAGATTTTGTTTTGGCCAAAACGGTTCTGAGTTGAGCATTATTTACAACTTTGCTGCTGGGAATTAACTTAATAAAGCATTGAAAATATCGGTTTCTAATATTATGTGTTCTGGTCGGTACTTAGAAAAGAAAAATAATAGAGCCATTTTGTTTTTATTCTGATAAGTAAATTTAAACTATGATTATTTATTAAAAGATGAGTGGTGTTTACATTATAGTTTGGGAGGATTTCTGAGCGCTCTGTTTGTCTTCGCTGTGCTTTGGCGCATCTGGGTTCTTGCTCTGTTCCTGGGCTCCTGGTTGATTTCTGCTGCTGGTGTTGTTTTTGTTTTTGGTTCTATGTTCGGTTTCACTTGCTCTGTTTTTCTGGTTTCTGGGGTGTTTGTTGTTTCTGTTTTGGTCTGGCCTTGTTTGGCTTTTTCTGGTTTCCTTTTGGCCTCTCTTTTTTGTGGTCGTTTGTTCAAAAAAAAAAAAATGATGAATGGTGTTTTCATTTTGATACGACATATCTAATCCATGTTCCGTTCTTCTATTTAGCTTGAGCTGCCTTTTCAGTTCTCCATTCTGCAATGGAGGGGGTGACAAAGTGGGACCCTGTGCGCTTGAAAGCATCTGATGAGGTTCGCCAAATATACAGCAACATCAGGCATATTGACCAACAAGTAAGTGCTGTATCAATGGTTGCTGTGCTTGAAGCCGATCTAGAACAGGCTCGAGCTCGCATTCAGGAGCTTGAGACTGATCACCGCTTTTCAAAAAAGTAACTTGAGCATTTCTTGAAGAAAGTCAGCAAGGAATGGGTGGCATGGTGGAGCAGGGAGCATGAGAAGGTCCGTGCTTTATTGATGACCTCAAAGCATAGTGTAACCGAAAGAGGAAAAATCGCCATAGGATAGAAATTATGAATTCCAAATTGGTTAATGAGCTGGCTGATGCAAAGTGTGTAATGAGCTTGCTAAGGAAATTGGTGAAGACAAGGCTGAAGTTGAAGCATTGAAGAGAGAATTAATGAAACTCTGGGAGGAATTAGAAGAAGAAAGGAAGATGTTACAAATGGCTGAAGTTTGGCTTGAAGAACGTGTCCAAATGAAGCTGGTTGATGCAAGGGTGGCATTTGAAAACAAGTATTCTCAGATGAATAAACTTGTAGAAGAATTGGAGACATTTCTACGTTCAAGCAGTGCAACCCAGATGTAAAAGAGATGAGAGAACCAGTCACTTTGACAGGCTGCCCCTCAGTAAATATTGAAGACATCAAGAGTGGGGGAAACCGTGAGTCATGAGGATCAGGGTTCAAGTTGTTCACCAGAAAGGAGTGCTCCATCTATCAGGAATCACTGAGATAGTAATGTCTCAAGGAGTGGAATAGAATGGGAAGATAATGGTTACGAAGGAACCCCGATTACTGAACTGCTGACAAAGCCATTGAAGGTGTCATCTATAGCAAGGCTTTGGAGATCAGGCCCAACTAATGGGGAAAACAACAAGATAATCTCGGTTGAGGGAATGAAGGTGGGCTTTCAAATGGAAGATTATCTAATGTGAGTCTTATGAGTCCGGATAGGGGGTCAGGTAAAGGCGATCTCAGCCCTCCTGATTTGGTGGGGCAGTGGAGTTCACCCAAGTCCGGGAAACCCTCACATAACCCATGGCATGAAAGGGTGCATTGAATAGCCTCGAGGTGCACAGAGGAACAGTTTGAAGGCAAAGATTATGGAGGCAAGGATGGAAAGTCAGAAGGTCCAATTGCGGCATGTTCTTAAACAGAAGATTTAGGATTTGCTAGTGAATTCTGATGGACCATGCTAGCTTTCTCGGTCAAGGTTTCCTGAAATGCCAGATGGAAATAAGTGTTTATCTTTGAGCCATGTAAGGATACCATCTTCCATTATGCCAGTTGAAGCAGCTCAACAGGTTGCTAAAAGAGCTTGTGAATAAGTACGTACACAAGATGTCTCATGATGGACTTATATGCTCGTATGTATGTCGATATCCAATTTTCCCCCAATAAAATCTTGCTATGCCAAGAGTTTGGTTTCATATTGTATATACTGGGAATAAAATCTTGGCACAACCAATCGGGTTTTTTTCTTGAGAAGATGTAATTTCAATCAATATGGAGTCTAGTTTTCTTTTTTAGTAATTCAGGAAGCAAATTTGTGCTACTGTGCTGTATCTTTTAAATTCTGATCAGGATACTATCAATGATAGCAAATTTATGGTAGAAACCAAAAACATGATATCCTCTCTTCGCTTTAATTTCTATTCAATACAATACAATCCGCGTGTGGAATCTATACTTGAGGAAAGTTAGGTTTACTGGAAGCTTTGCTAGAAATTTTCATGTGATGAGTTACAATGACCAAACTTTTACCCCATAAAAGATTTTAACAAACAAAACCTCAAATTTTTGGTGAAATCTGTAAATATGTAATTGTCAAAAACAAAAGTTTGTAGGTGTTGTTCACATATACTTGGTGACTTGCCGGATGAGCATCGGGGAAATGGGGATGGATATAGGTCCCCTCCATCCTCATCCCCATTTCCAAAACCCTTCCCCATCCCTCCCCATTTTCCCCAAATGGGGATGGATATAGGTCCCCTCCATCCTCATCCCCATTTCCAAAACCCTTCCCCATCCTCCCCATTTCCCCATTTGGGGTAAATGGGGATGGGGAGGTATCCCCATCCCTATCCCCATTTATCCGTTTTCCTCATTCCCCTTTTCTCTGTTTTCCCTGTTTTACTAAAAATACATACTAAAAAAAAAAAATCCATTACAAATTCAATATATAATATATATATATATATATATAAAGAATATAATAATTAAAATATGAATAAGAATATATATATATATATTTATAGTAAGTTGAGGTTAAAAATAGAAAGAATAAAAATATTAAGATATATATATATAAGGTTTGGGGAACATTTCAATACATTTTATGAGGAAAATGGGGAAATGAGGATGGGGGACCTCACCCATCCCCATTCTCATTTCAATTTTAGGATGAAAATCATCCCCATCCCCACTCATTTCCCCATTTTCCCATTTTTCCCTAAAAAGTTTCCCCCAAATAGGGATGGGGAAGTAGGGATTTGGGTATCCGGGGATAAATGCTCATCCCTAGACTTGCATGATTTGCTAGGGGGCTGGCCACCTCCCAACTTTTTTAACTATAAACTTTTAATTATTCTTTTTGCTTAAAATCATGATTTTGTGTGATAATAAGCATGTTGAATTCGTGTAGGAGCGGAATTGGAAGTTTGGAGTTGGGGTGCCAAATGATAAAAAAATTGAAAAAAATATAGAACTACACTGTAAAATACACATTTTAAAAGGTTTTTTTAACAATAATTTTTATTTCAATGGGCTCCCCCCAGCCTCCATGGTGGTCAACCCTTGGATTCGTGTGTTTTATCAATTGATTTGTTTGATTTTGGTTTCCAATAATAATACTGTGTTCACTTTCATACATAAACTTAAATTTAATACACACAATATCTAAGTTTAATAAACTTTCAAACATAAAATAGGATTAAGTAAAGAGAAAGATATTAGAGATTTGTTTTTCTCTTTATATTTTTATATTTTAAAAAATAATTATATAAATACCTGATCAAACGGGACGAGTCTGGGCATAAGAGGTTGACCCATTCCAAACCCGATAAAAAATAGGGTCAAAAAGTTTGACCCAAACCCGACCCGAGCCCCGTTTTAAGTGTTTCAAACCCGACCGAGTGGATCAGAGCCCCGCCGGTCTGGACGGGTCGGGGATTTTTGCCACCCCTAGGTGACTAGTTTCAATTTTTTTTTTTAAGAGACCATTTAGGGAATTTCCTCTGCATGGGCTTTAAATTGGCCTTCGTAACTTCGTTTACTTCTGAACTCATTTCTGCGTAGTTCACATTGTGCTACATAACACAATCTGAAAAATGTGCGGCTGTAGAGGATTTTCTTTTTGCTTAACTTGGAGTTCTCTAATAGCAACAAAATGACTTTGGAATTTGAATTTCTTCATTTTGACGAGACGATGTTGGTCCAGTGGTAAACCTTTGAACCTGCACCACGAGGTTGTGAGTTTGAGTCCTTCTATCTCCCAAACAAACCTGACTTTGGAATTTTGATGCAACTCATCAATCCAGTCACATTCCAATTACTAGACATATAACTTGCTACTTTTCCAAATGAAATAACAGTCCAAGGTCACTTGAAAAACGTGTGGCTGGCTGGCTGCAGAGGATTCACAGGTCATGAGACCCTAATGAAATAATTGATTATCAATCAAATTCATGCATCTTCCACAATGTAATTCAAAAACATGTGAGGCTGTGGTTGTGTCTACATCTGCCTTTGCTTTTAAAAAAAATTAAAAAAATTAAAAAAATAAAAAATAAAAACATCAAAATCTATAATTATTTCCATTTATTCCTAGGACACAATGGGAACAATAGGCTACAAAATCACACTGTCGGATGGTCTTCAGGAAAGTAATTGATGACCGAGGAAATTTCCTTGCAACTTCCATCTTAGATCAATGATCATATTTCCAAGTTCATGAAATTCCCATCAGATTATTTTAGATCGTGAGACTATATAAATAGCACACTAATGATAACCTTCGCATTCAATGAAACCAAACATGAGTGCTGTTTCTGCCTTCATTTCTTTTCTTTCAGTTACTTACCATAGCAACAATCAACAGTAGCTAGTCTTTCTTTTCTTGTTGAAGCACCTTGATTTGAGTGGTGCAAATTTAAGTAAAACCTCTAATCCATTGGTTGCAAATTTTTCATCTCTTAACACCCTTGATCTTTCAGGTAATGAATTTGATAACTCTTTGATTTCTAATTGCATTTTGCTTTGATTTTCGTACAGATTCTTTCTTGTCTGAAATGAAACTTGGGATCAACCACAAGACTGGTCAGAATCGGTCACTTACATCATGGTTAACTGATTCTATACCAGCTCCTGGAGCTTTCTCTCTGGATTGGGACCCTAACAAACGTCAGCTGTCGACTGTCTTTAGGTGACATGGGTTACATTTTGGACTAGTGGGGTGTTATTGGAAACAACAGATTTGAAAACATTGTACTGCATGCTGGACTAGCAGATCACACGTTTATCGAAGTTCGAACAAAGATGGGAAGTACTAACGATTGGATAAATGTTACATGGTGATGTTGTCGTATGATGGAGGCATGGAGGAACAAAGCAGTTTCAAAAAGGTTTCAAACTGGCGACATATCCATCAGAAGAGCTCAAATGTAAACTCTTAAATTGAAAAGGAGGAACCCAATTTGAATCGATTATCTCTACAATTAACTAGTTATCAAATGCATCAAAATCAACAAGTCTTGTGAGATTACTAAAGTGAGTTTGGGAAAGAGTTTCATTCAATTTGTATTAGAAAGATCTAATCTCCTCAAGATGAAAGTTCCCCTAAAAACAATGGAATGAGACCATAAATAGAGTTGTTAATTGTTACATAAATTAAGAGTTACTAGATTTTAAGCCGTCCAAGTTGATGAGTCAAATGCCCAGATAATTGACTACGCTAAGATCCAATGACTAATCTAGCTGAAACACATCCTAAGAAAATATATAAAACTTCGTACATATTGGAATTCAAATTTACAAATGACATGGAGATTGACCTTAAGTTGCAAAGTGTTGATATCCCCCTTGAAGTCAATTAATGAGAGATCAAGTGTTATATATATATGATAGAAGTCAGGTTCCCTAGAGCACTAGAAATAGAACCTTGCAAGCTATTATAGCGAAGAGAAAGGTATTCAAGACCACTAAATCTAGACAACCATTAGTTAAAAAAAAAAATTGTACGAATAAAACTGAGGTCAATCTATGATCTTGGAAAGATTACAAGTTGTTTAGGAATCATTCCAGCAAATCCATCACTGAGACTTGAGAGATGAGATACATCAAGCTATTGCAGTTATTCTAATTGAACACATGAAAATGATAAATTAATTTCTTATGAGTGTTTGTGGTTCTATCTTTTGGTAAAAAATTATCTTTTCAAATTGAATTGCTCTGTTTCAAAACAGAGCATCTCATTATCATTTTAAATTTCTTTAAAGCGTCTTTTTGGGGGAGAAGCTGCAGTACTTAGGTTTAAAAGGTGATGTGGCATGTCTGCCTACAAAAATTTTAACATATTATTTATAAAATCTCACAATTATCAATGTCACGTCATAAAATTTTACCTCATAAAAAACTTGTCACGTCACATATATAATATATATATATATATATATTTTTAATAAATGTCAGATATCATTAATACTTCAATTTTCTTGGTAAATGCTAATCATCTTCTCCTATTCAAAAGATTTGTTTGGTAAGTTTCAAAGTTGTCATTACATATAAAATTACACTATATTTGAGCTCAATCATCACTGCTTCAATTTATTGTGTCTTCTTTATTTTATTCAGAACTTCATAACACAATCTCTTCCCTTCTCCAACTCTAATAATTACGAAAATTGGGTCTCCTATATATAATAAACCATATGAAAATTAAGTCTCTATTATATACCCAAATAAACAAAAATCAAGGAAAACGAAAATCAAAGAAAGAATCGAAATAGAAGACATAGAGATTAATGGTTTGCCATTAAAACGCAAGTGAGAGAGATTATGAAATTGAGAGGTTGAGAAAGTGTGAATGGATTTATATGTAGAGAAGCCTGAATGTAATAAGTTGTAGATAAGTTAAAAAAGTGTGAGAAAAAAAAATGGTTGCAGTTAGAGCAAATTGCACCAATCTCTATTAGATTTAGTCTCCTCCACACAGAGAAACAACTTTATCATTAATCGACACTCACACTCCTTGTTGACTTCTTACCTTTAAAAGACTAAAATATCCCTAATCCCTAAATTAAATTAATAAATGGGTAATTTCATTAAAGTCCCACTTTTTGGCTAAATATCACCTATTTAAACATCATTATCAATTTATCATACTAGAAACTTAAGTCCATTTTTTTTTTTTTCAAAATATATCACTTTAGTCTATTTGATCAAAATACTAACGGTCAACTCTAATTATATGTATAAAGTATAATTTTACCCTTGTCAAATGATTTATTGAGTTTCAAAAATAAATAATATTAAATGGTTATAAATATAATTAACAACAAAAAATTATTTCTTAAAAAAATGTACTTAAAAAAAAAAAAAAAACTAATGGCTAGATAATGGAAAAATAAAAGTTAAAATAAATAATAAATTGAAAGTACTATTATGAATACTTTTTTATAAAAAAGAATTTTTTTTTTTTTTATATCCATTTATCACCAGTTTTTTTTTTTTTTTATATAATAAACAATTTTCTTATATCCAATATTGTCGCCAATTTTTTTTTTTTTTTTAATAATAAACAATATTTTTCTATATTTCCCATTATCCATCAATTTTTAAAAAATAAAAATAAAAAGTGAAAAACTGATGGATAATAAGCAGTTTATATATATATATTGAGACAAAATCGGATATAAAAAAAATAGCTTTTATACAAAAGTATCATAACCGTACTTTCAATTTATTATTTATTTTAACTTTGTATTTTCCATTTTCCATCCATTAATTTTATTTTTTTGGTACCCACTCCTCTTCTTTTATTATATATATTTTTAAGAAATAAAATATAATTACTCCTCTCTTCTAATGCATTTTAGAATATATTTTTATTTTGTTTTATTTTATTTCTATTGTTAATTTGTTAATTATATAATAATTTGTGTGCTATTAATTTATATATAGTCTCATGATCTCTAAATAATCAAAATATCCATCAAAGCACCCATTTAGTCTGTTGGCAGGGGCGGAGCCCTTCAGGGGCTTGGGTGGGCTGTAGCCCACCAAGGTTTTTTTGAAAAAATTCTCTAAGTATTTATTAAAAAAATTTTAGTAACGATATTTACACCCCTCAATTTCCGTATGTACACCCTTTAATTAGTTTACACCATCAAAAGTTTTTAAAAAGTTTAGATTGTTTTTATACACCCCACTTACTACCAAAATATCCTTTCTATTAATTTTAGAAATATACCAAAAAAATTAATATGTGATAAATAATTAAAACATAAATATAAAAACAAAAATACAAACAAAAAGAAATGTGTTTCCTCCTTCCATTGACAAGAAGATGTCTCATACTCAAAAACATAAACACGGTTCTCCTCCATCTGCACTTCCATCTCCAAGTGACATCATAAGATAGCTCATTAAAATCTAAATCAACACAAATGCCACCAACTAACGAAACCATTGTCTTCAATTCCCAGAAACTAATACTCTACTCCTTTTATCAAATCTTTTCTTTTTCTTTTTGAATATTTTACCAAATTCTGAAACTTGAAATTTTGAATTAAAAACAATCATCAAATGTTAGATGCACTTTCAGGCCGTCATGTTTGTGCCTCCATTGTTTTTTTATTTTTTATTATGTTTTTTGTTTAATTTTTATGAAATTTAATAAATAATTATATTAATAAGTTTAAAGTTAATTCAGCTTTTATTTGAAATTTTAGCCTTTAGCTATTTCACTGAAGGGCAATCTTGAAATTAAAAATAAATAAATAAATAAACAAATTTGGGGTGCACATACAATTTTTGTGGGGTGCAAATATCGTCACTCTTTTTTTTTAAAATAAATTAGTCATAGCTTAAATGAAAGAATTGCACAACACAAATGAAATAAGAGTGGCGATGTTTGCACCCTCTAAAACGTATATACACCCCAAATTTATATATTTCATAATTCCAAAATTATCCTTAAGTTTTTTTTTTTTTTTTTTCGAAACTAAAATTATCAATATTTAATTAAAAGATATTATTGACATCACCAAAACAAACTTGACAGTCCAAAACAAGAGCATCAGAGTTGAGTGCATATTGAGCCAATGTCGGATTGCAGCAAGCAAACAAATTTTCTCTAAAACTCGAATTTCAGAGGGATAAAGCCTCAACAAATTCTAAATGTCAGAGACAAGGTCTCCAACTTCAGAATAGGGAGTTGACTTAGTTAAAACAAGATCCGAGGAAGGCAAACAACAGAATTCGCAGGTGAACATTGGCTTTCTTGCGTGTTTGCTTTCTGCAATCTGACCTCACAAACATGAAATAAACTGTATCCATAGCATCTAGGCACAAAGGGACAACAAAACTAGAACCATAATCTACCCTTGCAATCTCGAATACCAAATATTAAATAGTAGAGATCCCCAAACCTGGAAAAGACGGAGGAGAAGGCGGTCTAGATTTGAAAAGATGGAGGAGGCTACTACTTCCATGTCAAAATGTCTAAGGAGAAGGCTATTGATGTGGTTTCTCCCATATTTATTTTTTATTTTATTTTTCAAAATTAAAATAAAGGACATATTGGTAATTTTGGGGTGTTTTTACAAGTATAATCTTTTAAAAAAATTTAATGGGGTGTAAGTACAAAATGGATGTACATACGATTTTTAGGGGTGTAAATATAGTCACTCATAAAATAATTGCAAGCATCTATTAAATATTCATTTTTAAAAGCCCAATAACCTTAAACATAATATAATAAACCCAAAAGCCCAACTAGTCCAAAATAATGTTATAAAATATTTATCTTTTTTTTTAATTTTTTTTTATTTTTTTTTTTTAACTTTCCCAAATCTGTCTCTCCACTCTCCAGCATCATTCATTCTTCGATCACTTTCCCATTTTTTTTTCTTTTTTTTCATTTTCCAAATTTCACTTTCTCTTTCTTTTTATTGGACTTGCAGTAAAAATTAATAATAAATTAAAGATTATTTATTTTTAAATGTTTATGTCATTTTTTTATCGTAGGTTATAATGTCAAAAATCTTAGGAAAGCTAAGGTTATTTACCTTTGGGGAGTTGAAAAGAAAAATATACATCAAAAAATTTCATTGTGGTGTTACCATTATCTCTTACTAGGTATTCCTCGATGTTTTTTTATTTTTTAAATTATATTATTTTTTTATGAAATTTCTCTCATATCGTTTTGATTTGATTATTACAAAGAAAATTTTTGCATAGTAGTTAGTTCAAAATTTTAGGATTTTTAAACAAGAAAAAGTCTTAGATTAGCCCACCCAAATTTTTTTTCTTCAACTACGCCCTATCTACTGGGATTGTAGACTTGTAGGCAGCTAATTGGAAAATATGATCATTGAACTCGGTTGCAGGAAATTTCCTTGGTCATCAAATAATACATTTTTGAAGACGCGTGATTGTTGTAGCCTATAGATCCCCTTTGGGTTTATATATGAATTGATGGTAAATATAACTTTTGATTTTCTTAACAAAAGCAAACGTAGATACACAGCCTGATCAATGTTGATGAATTGCATAGAGAAGGATGCATGAATTTGATTGATTGATAATCAATTATTTCAAGTGGTCATGACTCATGAGTTAGGAGAAAACTTTGTTTTGTTAGGATCTTCTTATATAGAGATGTCAAAAAACGACCCCGTGGGGACCCGCACCACCCCATCCCATGCGATGGGGATTTTATCAAAATAAATAGGATTGAGACGGATTTAGAGCCATCCCGTTTTAGAAACGGAGCGAGGCTAGGGTTTGGTATCCTCGCCTTGGTCGGCCTGACCTTATATTATTTATTTATTAATATTTAATCAATAGAAAAGATTTAATTTTTAATAATTAAATAATAATTTTTTTATAGTAATATTAAAATATAAGGAATCAACATTAATTTATTTTATACAATGTAAACCGAAGGATGAAGCAACTTGTAAGTTGCATTTCCCATTATTGACACCAACAACTTTGTAAAGAAAATGACAAAATGTTCTCACAATTTATTAAAAACATGCTAGCACTTCTTCAAATATTTGTTTTTAGGAAGAAACAGAGAATATAAAATTAAAAAGG